>CM060702.1:172296260-172981260 GCA_030686995.1 Artemisia argyi
TTTCGATTACACTAAAAGCCACTATAACCCAATGCACATTACCCATGACCCATGTTAATTACCAATTGTCAACAGTCATGGATGTCTCATAACATGACACTCTAAGCAACTATAACCCAATGCATATGACCCATATGATCGATCTCAAATACCCATTAATGAATGTGACCAGTGATAACCTAATGCACATGACCCATAGCCCATGGGAATTAGCCATTATCACTGGTCATGCATGGGTTGCACCGGCTTGGTAGGTGTATACCATTTGTCACAGACACTAAGAAGCAAGTATACAGGGACCTCCCGATCATGTTATCCGGGATCGAGAAAGTTTGAACTCGGCTTGAGCTTGACTCAAGAAGCTCGATTTATCTGTAAAGATGTGTTTTCTTACACAAATTCAAATTGAAGTATAACCTAGGAATTGAATTCGGTTCGACTTCATCTTGAAAAGCTTGATGCATTCATAAATAAGTATTTACACTTAGTACACTTACATATTAAAAAAACATATTTTATATCACTTACAAGCTCGAGAACTCAATAATAACTCAAGTCCAACTTATATAAGGTTGAGCTCAACTCATTAAACATTTAGAGCTCACCTTTTTCCCCAAAATTTCAATCTCCCACTCAAGATCCCGCACCTTTTTTCCCCAAACTCAAAACCCAAAAACTAGTCAGATCTATCTTCTCTCTATTCATCTCTTCTCCTTCTCTCTTGAACTGACTCATACCACCGCCACACTTCACCGCCTTATCTCGCCGTCGTTCCACCAACCATCGCTCCTCTACGCCATCACCGTCATCAAGACAAGGGAGGCAATGGGTGAGTTTGTTTAGTTCGAGATATCCAACCCCACATCCACCACCATCATAGTCAAGCCACCATCACCCTCATCTCACCTATCCTACTCTATTCAAGGGTATGCACAAACACATATTTATTTTATATTTTCTTAAATGTGTAATCGAATATAAAATGATTTATATTGATTTTTGATGCGTGGAATTGCGCCCTCGCAAAAGGTTTTACCTCTCAAGGGATTTGAGAAGCTTGCAGTCCCCACCAGGCAGTGTACCTGTTCGTTGTAGTATAGTATAGTGACAAGTACCGGGGGATTGATCGTTCAACTCTAGGAATAGTGTTTGCTAGGGTTAAAATTCTACTAAACTAGGTCTAGAGGTAAGGGATGATTCTTTTTTTATTTTTATATTTTTAGGAAAGCAATTAAAAATCTCGGTTTTGGAAGGAGTGGGCGGAATTAGTTGCTAGTCAACTAACCCAATTAACTAAAGATGCAATCAAAATAAAATAATATAAACTTAAACTAAATTGTGGTGTAAGCAATAATGAGAGTAAATTGTGTTTACCTAGATTTCACTACTCCTTAGCTATCTTTTATAGGTTGACTAGCTTGTTACAATTGCATGGATGACAGGTTATATTCCTTAATACCATTCGTCGGGCCATGTACGATCTTCCCTAACTCTATAAGCTTCTACCTTAATCCTATGTCGAGCCGACTAAAAGCTCCTAACATCGTATCCTTGGAAGTTACCTATGCATTAAATATAACCAAATAATCATAGTACACATCCGATCATGTTTCTTAAGATGTTCAAGCAAGTTACCAATTGGAAGTCTGCCAGTTTTCTTAAGCCTAACATCGAATTCATTCATCGACAACAATTATAAACAAACAACCAACCAATAATCAATATCTAAGTTTCATTACATCTAAGGAAAGACAAAGAAAACCTAGCCTAGCATGTAAAACAGAAGACAAGTGTAAGATATAATTAAACAACACATAGACATATTGAATAATTTGGTAAAGTACTTAACTTCAATTAAGCATGGAGGAAACAAGGGGTTGAAACCCTTGAAAAAGCTGTAAAATTCGTCTAGGGTTTATTCCCTCAAAGTTGCACACAATGAATAAAAACTAGAAAACTATATATAGATTTTGTCTTCTGACGGCATCAAGAGTAATGTGTGATGCCGTCAACTCGCCGCCAAAATAAACTCGTATTGCCTAGATCCACTTCTGACGCCGTCACTCTTTATGGGTTCTGGGCCGTCACTCTTTGCAGTAACTCTTGATGGCTTTGGAAATTTTATACGTGACGCCGTCAAGACCCCTTCGCAAAACATTCTGGCACGTCACGTGTATTTGATTTTTCCACCATTTTGTCAACTCATGATGCCGTCACTAGCACCTTGTGACGCCGTCAAGTGTAATTTCCAGCATGCTTTTGAGACTTTGTCGTTTTCTTCACTTTTTCGCTCAAAAAACGTACAAAATGCTTCCTTTTGTAAAATTCCTCTCAAAAGTACCTAAAATGACAAAAGAAACGATTTAGGGCAATATTTGATCAAATAATCTCGACTTTGGCCTTAAATGACCCCCGAAAAGCAGTACACTTTTCGCTTCATCAAATACCCTTACACTTGAGATTTGCTTGTCCTCAAGCAAATGCGCTTTTATTCTAATCAAAATACAAGTTAGGGGTCATTTAACACTAATATAAAAGTAATTGCAACAAATAATCGTTCCACTTCAACCAAAAACAAGCACAGAAATTATACACTAGCACCTCACAAATAGTGTTTAGATACTCACATCTCTCGGGTCTAATAAAAGTATATATCAGAATATGGAAATGGAAAACATCTCTCACTACCTGTCATAGCAAATAGATTACCATAAGCTTGGGAAAGGATCAAACCTCCACCACTTGGCGTAAGAACCTAGGATAAACTATCAAAGAGGTCTTTTAAAGGGTTATAACGTGAGGTGTAGGGATAGGATAAACATGGTTTTGTTGGATAAAGGCAATATTTACTTGTGGCGAGTTAATCATCTTGGTCAATTACATGTACAATGTGGCGTTGCTAAGCCAAGACTCGAATCGATTTAAGCTAACCAAAAACTAATAAAAAACATAAAATAAACATAACAGGAAACGGGATGGTAGTCCGTATGTTTTTTTTATTATTTTTTTTGCATACACTCTTACCTTACCAATCCAAAATAATACATCATAGGGGATTTACATTCCCCTTACACTTGAACTTTTACATACTTTACAATAAACTATTCTAATGACTCGAATCAAGATAATCAAAACACTTGGAGTACTTTTTTAAGATTAACGCACATATGGGGGGTAATATATGATGTTCTTCCCCATTACTCCATAGCACTAGTACTTTACCCGTGAGTCCCAATCATCCCAAAACAATATGTACAAGATATGACTCAACTTAGCAACCATGTAATCAATTAGACAATTAACTAAGGGTTTAAAAAAAATAACAATAATGCACTAAAGATGAGTGCGTACACGGAAGGCTAAGTCGATTTGGTTGCAAATTTGGGGTGGATTGTAAACAAATTCTTCCTTTAAGTAAAATGCTTAAAGTTAGAAACGAAAGGATAGGCTCGGAGGGGTGTACTAGGGGTATCGTGTACTAAAAATGAGTACAATGCAAAGGTGTGGGAGAAATTAATTGACTTTCTTAGTCAAGTTAATTAACTTAAATGGTCAAGTAATTATGATACGGGTTTAACACAAGGGTGATCCTAATGTCTCTTATCATGTAGTAAATCCTAACTACACGAATGTAGTCTCACTAGTGGTCTCGGGATGCATCACTAACGCAAGTTCTAGAATCTAAGTACTACCGATACACTGATAAGCTCTAAGGCTTCTCCTAACAAGTCTAGGGGTGAACCTTACTTAGTAGAAGGCCAGTACGAGTCTTTGACGCCTCAAGTAACGAATGCTAACTAGAGCACTTCTTGTATCGCTGGCGCGTTACTTGCATAACGGATGGTCACCAAGTCATACACTAGCGCTGGCGTGTTAGCCAATTAATCTAATACTCGGATGGTAACTACCTTTTTTTGATAAAATTTTTTAGTGGTACGGGTTTTTGTGCTAGTCATACAATCTCCTATCCATGAGACACTGATTAAGATTAAAGCTTCACTCCTAGCTGTTGTAAAAAATTTTAATTTTGGCGCTAAAATTGCCCTAACAAGTATTTCTCTTAGATTTATTACACACCTACTATTGAACAAACAAACTCATGTGCAATTGTATTCTCTAAGGTATCATCATTTACCCTCCCCTTACACTTAGGCTGAACATTGTCCCCAATGTTCAATAAAAAGGATGTAAAAGTAATGAAAGTAAAAGAATGAAAACAAATAATCCCCTGATTCGTTCGGTGTGGACAAATGGATAACATGGTTAAATCCTCCTCCAAGAAAATGAACGTTGAAAGCTTCCCTCTAGAAATATAAATCATCTTCTTGTCCAATATAACTTGTTAAACCTGAGAAAACAAACACAAAAACCCAAAGCATCAAACCGAACAAAGAAAACTCACAACTAGATGTAATTCCAGACATAGAAATAAAAACAAAACAATTAAAGATATAATGATTGTGGAATGAATATTTGCAGATTTTCTGGAGTTTATAAAACTAAATATTTAACAAAAACTTTTACGACTCCGGAAGAAAAACAAAACTTGCAAAATTTCCAGAATTTTACACATGACGCCGTCAGGTGTTAATCCTGATGCCGTCAGAGTATTCTGACAGAAATCTCATGTTAAGTTTCCGGAAAATTTCTGGAAAAACTTATGTCTTAATTCCTGGAATTTCCTGCAAAACATCATTATGACTCGATACAAGCATTTGACTCAAACAACTACTAATATACATGTTTGTTTAATATTGTTGTGGGTCATGTTCAATTTCATTCTTAGAAACAAATTTTTAGGTTTCCCTTACACTTATCTTTTGCGAAATACCTTTTATGAAGTTAAGACAAACATCAAAGTAAAGCATTTTCACAATTTTACTTATGAATCTTGATCCACAATCAATAAAAATCAAGCATGCATACGGAAACAAATAAAATCAAATAAACAAACAAAACAAATAAAACATGGGTTGCCTCCCAAGAAGCGCTTTTCTTTATTACAAGTCTTGTAGCTAGACTCAAAGTCATGGGCTATCCTATATGAGTGAGCTCCTCAAAGTCATGGGCTATCCCAAAGACTCAAAGTCTTTGGGATCAAACTTAGGTTTCAATTTCCTATCGGTTCTCTTGGTGCGGTATGACTTCTCAAATTTTTCTCCATACAGATCATATAGAATCATCCTCATATGCTAAGATCCGTCACCTTCCTTAGGTGGCTTGTCCCAATTCCATTTACATTTATCACCTTCCCTTTTCTACTTGTTCATTCCTAAGTTGATAGGCATCACTCCTAGGAATTCAATCATTTTCCTAAAGACTAAGGGATCCTCAAAGGGGTTTAGTTCTTCATCCCTAGTGTTAGGAATACGTTTATTCATATGAAGACTCGGTCACCCCGAGTATAGTTTAGCTTGATGTAGCTCGTAGTATTTATCATATTAGTTAGAACATAGTTTAGTGTTAGTCAGTATTTGTGGAGTCGGATCGGGTCTTTACCCACTGTCAGCCCCTCCACAGCCCGTTTCAGGGGGCATTTTATTGTAACTATAAATACCCCTTCCCTATCTTGGAAGGGGTTGGACCTTTCACTTCAATCTAACCTATTACAAGTTTTTTCTCAAGGTTCCATCTCTTTCTCTCTCTAACTTCTCACTAGAAAACCTCACATTTAATCATCCTAAACACAATTCCATACATGTTCTCATATTAGAGTATACTACAATTGGTATCAAGAGCCATTGTTCTATCCTAGGATTCATGGTGTGCTCGATTTTAAGGTCTGGTTTTGTGTTCTTGGATGGTTCGAACTTATTTAGTAGTTTTCTCACTTGTTTGATTTTGTTAGGCATTTTTATTGGCATTTTTCTTGTACTTTCTTGCTTAGAAGTGTTGTAGACATCTCGTATTGATGTTGGTTTAGTCAATTTCATCATCTGTGTGGACTTTGGTGGATTTTTGTGACTTATTTCTTACCAGCGAGTTGGCATGTCTTAGTAGAGGGTTGGTAGGATTTTTTAGCGAGTCGGGGTAGCGTTTTGGCGCTTTACTATTTTGGGACTTTAAGCCAAAATGCTAGACAATGACGTTTCTGTCTTATTATTCCAGCGAGTTGATCAGGGTAGTGGTTTGATAAGTCTCAGCGAGTTGATCTGGTGTGTAGCGAGTTAATGATACTATCGAGTTGGTGTGGTTAGCGATTTGTTCAGACTAGCGAGTTACTATCTCCAACGAGTTGGTGTGATCAAAGGGTTGATCTTGTATAGCGAGTTGATCCTTTTCTAGCGAGTTGGTCTGTTTTTAGCGTGTTGATCTATTTTGTGGTGAGTTGATCTGTTTTAGAGTGTTGATCTGGTTCAGCGAATTGGTCAATTTTTCAGCGAGTTAGTGTACCATCTAGTTGTATAGTGGCGAGTTGTGGAGTGGTGTTACTGACTTGGTTCAGTAACATTAGTGAAACGTGTGCGCTGTTGCAACTTAAGTTGTTACGACTAATTCAACAGTAACTTGACGTTGTGAGGCTACACTTACGACTTGACTTGTTATTTGAGCAGTTGTAATTTGACTTGTTGCAACCAAACACTAATTACACTTGTGTTTAAAACTTGGTACTAAGACTTACTCACTTACCACAGCATGACAAGCACTTCCTCTGATGACATTCAAGCTGCAGGGTCGGATACCCGTCCTCCAATGATGGACATAACCGACTATGAATCATGGGCATAAAGGATTCGTCTCTATTGTTTGGGAAAGGAAAACGGGGTTAACCTTTTCGAATGGACATTACTAGAGACAATGTTGCAACTACTGATGATCAAGCTGCTGTAGTTAGTCCTGACATACCTCACACCTACAATGATTTATCTGATGAAGAAAAGAAATGCTATGATGCCGACATCAGAGCATCGAACATTGTCATTCAAGGGCTTCCTAAAGATGTCTACAAACTCATCAACTACAACACAGAAGCCAAAGCAGTTTAGGATAATGTGAAAATGCTTCTTGCAGGGTCTGAGTTAACCAAAGAAGATCGTGAGTCTCAGCTATATGATGAATTTGAGCACTTCAAAATGAATCCAGGTGAAAGCATCACTGACTATTACGTCAGATTTCACAAGCTGGTCAATGATATGAGGATCATCAAGATGACAATGCCCAACATTCAGCTTAACTCCAAATTCATGAATAACATGGCACCTGAATGGGATAGGTTTGTTACGGCTGTTAAACTCAACAAAGGTCTCAGGGATACCAATCATGAACAACTCTATGCATATCTCCAATAACATGAGAAACATGCTGCTTATGATCGGTTAATGCGAGAAAAGCTCAATCCTTCAGCAACAAGTGACTCTCTTGCATTTGTCTCAAATGTTCAGCAGCTTAATCAATCTTCAATTGATCCACCTCAACCACTACATCCTTCATCCAGGTCCACTACTACAAGTGGTCAATCATCAACCCCTTCTCCATCTACTTTAAACACCCATCTGGATTCTAGTTACTCCCACACTAACATGATGATTGATAATATTTCCAATCAAGTTTCCTTACTAGTCCAACAGTTCAGGGCTACACTTCCACCAACTAATAACCAACTCCGGTCTTCATCTAACCCACAAAATCAGGCAGTTATACAAGATGGTAGGGTGGTGGTGCAGAATGTGCAAGGAAGACAAAACTTGAATCAAAGAAATGCTGGTAGGGGAAATGTGCCTTATAGAGTTGGGAATGTGCTTCAAGTACAAGCTAGGCAGCCTAAGTGCTACAACTGTGGAGGATTGGGCCACATAGCTAGGAATTGCACTTAACCAAAGCATCCTCAAAACTCTGAGTACTTCAAAGACAAGATGTTGCTAATGCAGGCACAAGAGAATGAGACTGCTTTGGATGAAGAAGCTCTGCTCTTTCTGGCTGGTGATGACGGGAATACTTTTGATGCTGATGATCAACCTGTTCAGGACATGGCCCTGAATGACCCAAACATCTTTCAAGTTGAAGACTGTGATGCATTTGACTCAGATGTTAATGACGAACCCACAGCTCAAACCATCTTCATAGCAAATCTGTCTGCTACTGTTTCCTGATCACATCAATCTATCTCTCCCATCACATCTGCTATCTCTGAGGTTGTACAAATCGTCCTTTGGTATTTGGACTCAAGCTGCTCAAAACATATGACCGGGGATCGCTCGCGGCTCAAACATTTCGTGGAAAAGTTCATTGGTACGGTCAGATTCGGGAACGACCACTTTGGTGCAATAATGGGTTATGGTGACTACGTCTTTGGAGACAGTGTGATATCCAGGGTGTACTACGTGGAGGGACTTGGGCATAATCTATTTTCTGTTGGTCAATTTTGCGATTCAGATCTTGAAGTTGCCTTCAGAAAACAAACATGTTTTGTTAGAGAATTAGATGGTATAGACCTTCTCAAAGGCAGTCGGGGCACTAACCTTTATACCATCTCAATTGAAGACAGATGCGGTCCTCTCCCATTTGCTTTCTCTCAAACGCATCCAAGAACAAATCATGGCTGTGGCATCGTCGTTTAAACCACTTGAACTTCGGTACCATCAATGAACTTCCCGTAAGGATTTTGTTCGAGGTTTGCCCAGACTTAAGTATGAAAAGGATCGTCTGTGCTCCGCGTGTCAAATGGGCAAGAACAAAAAGCACACCCACAAACCCAAAACTGTCAATTCCATTATGGAAGTTCTACACACTCTTCACATGGATCTTTGTGGACCAATGAGGGTTCAAAGTATCAATGGAAAGAAATATGTGCTTGATACGTGGGAATTGCACCCTCGCAACAGGTTTTACCTCTCAATAAGCTTACAACCCCCACCAGGCAGTGTAACGGATTGTTGTAGTATAGTATAGAGACAAGTACCGGGGGATTGATCGTTCAACTCAGGAATAGTGTCGCTAGGATTAGAAAGCCTACTAAACTAGGTCTAGAGGTGAGGAATGATTCTTTTTGTATTTTTATATTTTATAGAAAGCAATTAAAAATATTGGGTTTTGAAAGAGTGGGCGGAATTAGTTGCTTGCCAACTAACCGAATTAATCTAAAGATGCAATCAAAATAAAATAAAAGAAATAAAAATAAAACTAATTATACTAATGTGGTGGAAACATGATTGAGGGAAAAGCAGTTAACTAAAGTCAACCACGGATGTGGTCAATTCAGTCAAACTCCTTAGGCTCAATGCTCCGCGGAAGTATAGTGGTTTCCCCGGGTCGTTATGTCCCGACGAGGTGTGATGGTTATTAAACGGGTTTGTGATCGGGTGAATTTGGACAGAAAGGGGTTTTGAGTTATTTGAACTAAGGAATATACGAAGAAATAGCTTAAACAAGCTATATGAATAAGACTGGAAAGTTGGAAAAACCAGAAACGTGTAAAACCAAAAAACGCGTACGTTCACGTTTTAAATAACGTAAACGTATAAAATAAAACGTGAAAACTGAAATCTGAAAACCCCCAGGGGACGAAAATGACTTTTTTACAACCTTAAAGGTAAAAGAAAAATTTTAGAAAAAGAAAATAAATTTTAACACTAATTAATTATTTATTATTAACTAATTACTATTTAATACTAATTATTAATATTTAAAATACTTAAATACAATATAATATTAATTTAACACTTGAAAAATGAAAATAAAATTTCTAAAATTATAAAATAACTAAAAATAAGTTTTAAAAATAAAAATATGTATTTTTGTCTTTTTGTGATTTTTCTTTTAATTAATTACTAATTAATTATTAATTACCTAATTAAACTATTTTAAATTATAAAAAATAGCAAATGAACAGTAAAAATTCTAGAAAAATTCCTAAAATTATACTATATTATATAAAAGCTAGGAAAAATATAAAAACTAGGTCTTACTTAATAAAAACTAATTATGCTATTTAAAACTTAATTGTTAATTAATTATTAATAAAACTAAGATTAATTCTAATAAATACTAAATGACAAAATAAAAATCTAAGAAATTTACTAAAATTACTTTAACTTAAAAGGAAATTAATAAAAATATAAAAACACCAAGTATTTAATAAAAATCTAAAAATGAAAATTAAAATTTAAATATAATTAAATAGAAACTATCACTTGAAATTAAAACTTGATTTTTTGGAATTTTCTTTTGGAAACTTATTTTACACCTAAAAACAACAAACTTTTGTAAAAACAACTTTTTTGTAAACTAAAAATAAGCACTATGGAAAGAAATAAGCCAAATAGTTGACTTTTGTTGACCAAAGGGGAAAATAAGCTCAAACCAGCTTGTGTGGGGTCCACTAGGGATGATTCTGATTTCAATTGGTTAAGTGAACATATTTAAGAAATAAGAAGCACATGGGTACCACAGAATAAGCAAATAAGACCTAATTAAGCACTTTGATTCTTGTGACTTAACTGAAAATGGGACAGAGTTGGGGGGTAATTCCAAATGGGTCCCAGGGGTTCCCAGGTCAAACCAATGGTCAAGGGGTGAAGTATCGTAGGAGGGGGGTTGAAGGTAACAAAGTTTGTGGCTTGTGGACCACTGTGGTGGCCAGAAAACCACCACCAAGTGGTGGTGTTGGGACTGTGGTCTGCTGATGCAGGAGAGACACTCCCCCTGCAAGTGACTTTGAGGCAAAGTGGGGCCCAAGAGAAAATTAGAAAAAATCAAAGGGTGATGGAAACTTAAAATTGAGCTGGTATAAAATGATTAGGAACAAGTTTCAGAGTCTAACTCAAATCACAAAAATCATAGAAATTACTACAGTAATTGGAAAAATCTGAAATGTAAGTTTTGACTTTTTGATGAAACTTAGAACTTCTGACTTTAATGAACTTGTGATGCTTCTAAGTGATTACTACATGTTAATTAAACCTAAAGGAAGCTAAATCAAGCAATCTAATCTAATTTTTTTTTTATTGAAATCAAGGATTTGGAATACCACAACTCCAACAGTTAACTTACTGAGTGGGATTTGGGAGTGATTTTTGACTTTCTACTATTAGGACTTGAATTTTATGTTTACATTACACTACAAGGACCTAAGTGTCTCCCATGAGACTCTACAACCATACACATCCAAATTTCACAGGCTATCAATGTGCTTATGGAACAGTGAGACAACCATTTTAGTAGCTATGGAACTATAATGAAAAACCAAATAAATTGAGCAAATTCAATATTAAATATAGAAACTTGAGATTTTTATTAAATAACTTTGAGAGTACACTAATACAACTGAGAATACAATTTGAAATCTAAAATTATCACTTGGAAAGCTAATTCGATCATTAAATTACATATAAACCTACTAATTAACTACTAAAAAAAACTACTCCTCTGCTTCTCTTTATTCCTTGACTTATAAGGTCTGAGGAGTGCTTCTCTTTCCTTTTTCCTTCATTGTGAGCCCTTGGATGAGCGTTATGCAATCTTGGCCGTTTAAACTTTTTGGCGCCCAAATGCTTTTGGCCTTTTCCTTTGATTAATTGGAGCCAGTGGTGAGAATTTTGGAGTGTAGTTGTTGTTTGGTGTGTAGGAGAGGGTGGGAGTTTGAGTGTTGCAGGGGAAGTATAGGTTACGGGTTATGATGGTGTTGGTTTTGGTTTGTAGCATGAATGAGGTGGAAGGAGGGGGTCAAAGGGGGTTGACTGGGTAGGATTATAAAACGGGGTGTTTGTTTATTTTTGGTGGTGGGCTGGTTTGGTATGGGCCAAAGATTAAACAAGGTGGGCTGGGGTATTTGTGTATCAGGTTTGGGTTTTTTGGGTGGGATTTGGTTTTTATTAATCAAGGGTCCGTTTGGTTAAGTGTAAAAACACAAGGACCATAAGTGTAATTTTAGAAAAACCATGGACTGAAATTGCCATCTATCCCAAAGTTACTCATAAGGGTGAAACTTTCCATGCTTGATAAACCCAAGGATCGTTGATGTAATTTCCCGTATTTAAATTCCCGGGGACCAAAATTGACAAGTTAGCAAAGTACAGGGACCAAACATGTAATTTCCACAACCATTTTACCTAAAGACCATATTTGTCAAAATAAGTAACCATAAGACCTAAATTGATTTTTCTTTCAAAAATATCCCACCAGGGACCAAATCTGCCAAATTATGAAGTTCAGGGACCAATTTTGTAAATTTCCAAAACTTTTGAGATTTTTCACCAAAGGACCAAATATGACAACTTATGATTTAAAAACGACCTTTGGTGACTTTTCTTTTAAAATATGTGCTCAGGGACTATTTTTGCCAAATTTTGAACGTCGGGGGACTGAAACTGCCAATTTTGCAAACTTTGTACGTTTTTCAACTGTTTTTACTCGTTTTGCATCTGAAACATATAAAACACAATTTTGAAATATTTTTAGTATTTTGATGCATTTATGAGTGTTTTTGTATGTTTTGTAGTTCAGATTTGACCAAAAATGATGAGTGTTTAAGCACTCATCAATCCCCCACACTAAACTATTGCTAGTCCCTAGCAATAACTGTTTTGAAAACTTGATGGATTTTAAACTCTTTACCAAAAGCCATCACTTATGGAGTAGCCAGGTGTAAGAACTGTGGCACACCTGATAACCGTGTGATTTTGAGCAAACCACCAGCTGTCAACGGATTTGATTAGTCTTTACCAAAAGCCGTTTGCTTCTGGACTAGCCAACTCTTGATGGAATAGTCAACATCTTGGTGAGCTGATTACCAATTATGGATTTTCCACTGCCTTTACCACAAGCCATAATCTTGCGGGCTAGCCAACTCATTCGCTTTATGGGATATGGCGAGTTGAGGTACCAAACAATTTTTGGCAAATTGCAAGCCATAAACAGATTTGATGTATCTTTACCAAGAGCCGTTTGCTCCTGGATTAGCCAATCCCTTTTGTCGTTTACACATGGCGGACTGATAACGACAAAAATTTTGAACTCAAGTGAAAAATTTTTGAATTTTTTTTGAAATTTTGGCCAAAACGGGGGTATAAGATAGTAAAATGTGATAAAATGCTAGAATAGCGAAATACCCCCCACACTTAGAATGAATATTGTCCTCAATATTCAAAGTCCCGGCTATTATGCCGACATTTTGAACGAAAAAGGGCAACATTACAAGCTAAGCGTGGAAAACACCATTTTGTTTTTCACTTCATAAGTAACCATAGCATGGGGGACTCCCCCACACTTAGGGTGAAAACCCTATAAACATGCTACTGTTTTTGTTTACCGAGTCGCTAGCTTGACTCGACCCCGAATTCATTTGTCCTTGGGGAAGCATGATGTGGAAGAAGGAATCTCCATCGGACTTTCATTCAAGATGTTTGGACAAACATTTGAAGCACGTGAAAGTTCCACACCGATGAGATAAGTATCCGGCTCAAGATAATGATGCATGAAAATGCCGGGATCAAAGATGGTATCTTCATTCCCGAAGGAGTGAAGAAGAGAAGAAGTCACCTTATAGGTGAAGAAAAGGAAGAAAATCATGATGAAAATCATGAGTTGATCTTCTTCCTCGAGAGGAGGCTCATTAGCCTGAGTTTGGATTTCAAAGGTTAAGCTCAAAAACATCCCGGGAGGGTGGGTGGGAATTTGCAAATTCTCATGATTGAGTGCATCTCCCCCCGGGCTATCAAACTCCGGAGGAGTCATGATATGATGAGTGAGTTCACCGGAGAACTCCTCATGAAGAGAATTATTCACAAGATGTAAATCTGTGAACTCAGGTTCCGGAATAGACTCATCACAATCCTCATTCTGAATATCAAAGAGTGGATTATCAGAAATCAAAGTGAATTCAGAATCGAATTCAAAAAGAGGATTGGTGAGAGTAGTATTGAATGATTCGGGAACAAAATGATTATCATTCTCTATTGGACTGTCGGGATCAGAAGTGAGTGACGGATCATGATATAGGAGACTTTCAATTTCTCCCAAATTGGCTTCAAAGTCGAGGAGACCATCATCACTTTCCAATGAAAGTGGATTGATGTGAGTAAGTTCATCGGCGAACTCCTCAAGAAGAGGATCAACATCAGACTGTGGGAGTGATGCCTCAATATACTCGATGTCTCCATGAGATGTACAATCATCATTAAAATCTGAGAAAGTCTCAAAATGATCGTTTGAACACTCAAGAGGGGAAGGAATATCACACATATGCTCAAGAGTTCCCTGTGACTCTCTTGGGATTGGGACAAGGTTCTCAACACTAGACTTTATGAATTCGTCCGATTCCCTTTCAGGAACAGTGTCAAGATGCTCGTCCCCCATGCTCAAAGAGTGAGTGGGAACCTCGGGTGTGATAGCAGTTGTTTGAGATGGAATCTCAACTGCTGGGATATCAACTGATGAACTTGATGAATCTTTATAGAATTGAAGGATATCAAGTGTATCTTCATCATCACTGTCATTAGGAATAAAACGGAACAAAGAGCTAGATTTGGCTGCTTTTTCTTTTGCAATGGATTCCCTAACAGATTTTTCATAGGCATCTTGGGAATTTATTCTAGCAGCCTGCTCTTTAGCCAACAATTCTTCCAAGGATTTCTCGTGTATATTTTTGAGCAAGATCTTTAACTAAATCCTTAAGTTCGTCACAAATTTTCATCATGTTTTGCATTTCTGGAAGAAGTGCCTGACTCAATTGGGACTGTGGAGGTTGGTTATAATATGATGTCTCAAGATTGTTACAGGGAATTGGATTCCCTGTTTGACAATCTGAGCTGAAGTGTGGACCTCCATAGTAATCACAACAGTAAAACTGATGTGGCTGTGGGTTGTATGTGTTAGAGTCATAATTGTTATCAGGAAACTGCTCATAGACAAGCGTGTTTCCCGATGGACAATCAGAACTGTAGTGTGAACCACCACAGTACTCACAACAGTTAAACTGTTGAGTATGGTTTGGTAAATCGTATGGATATTGGTCATTTTCAAAATTCTGAGTGTTACCAGAAAACTGTTCGTAGACAAACGTGTTTCCGGTTTGACACTCAAATCCTTGATGAGGACCTCCACCATATTCACACGAATATGTTAGTATCTCATGGTTTGGTGGCTGGTGGAATAAATCAGTTGTGTCATGGTAAGAATAGGGATCCTGGTTATAGACAGACCCATTTCCTGACTCTACCATGCCACAGCTGGGGCAATTACCACCATTATGAGGACCACCACACCATTGGCAACCCAAATGGTGTGGATACGACATAGGCAAGAATCAAAGGCTTATAGAGGGTAAGAAATGGAGAATCAAATATGTGAGAGGGTAAAGGTGAATATTTTTGGTATTTTTGAAATACATTTTGTACAAATGAGAAAGAAAATCTTTTTGTGTTTTTTTTTTGTGTTCGTCGAAAACTAATTTAAAAAAGTTTCCGGGAACAATTTTGTGAAAATATACACAAGGATGGTAAATTTACAAAGAAGTGAATTCCAAAATCACTAATCTGAAAACCGTTTAAGAATAACGCACACGACCTCCCCGGCAGCGGCTCCAAAATTTGATTGAGGGAAAAGTAGTCAACTAAAGTCAACCACGGATGTGGTCAATTCAGTCAAACTCCTTAGGCTCAATGCTCCGCGGAAGTATAGTGGTTTCCCCGGGTCGTTATGTCCCGACGAGGTGTGATGGTTATTAAACGGGTTTGTGATCGGGTGAATTTGGACAGAAAGGGGTTTTGAGTTATTTGAACTAAGGAATATACGAAAAAATAGCTTAAACAAGCTATATGAATAAGACTGGAAAGTTGGAAAAACCAGAAACGTGTAAAACCTAAAAACGCGTACGTTCACGTTTTAAATAACGTAAACGTATAAAATAAAACGTGAAAACTGAAATCTGAAAACCCCCAAGGGGTGAAAATGACTTTTTTACAAACTTAAAGGTAAAAGAAAAATTTTAGAAAAAGAAAATAAATTTTAACACTAATTAATTATTTATTATTAACTAATTACTATTTAATACTAATTATTAATATTTAAAATACTTAAATACAATATAATATTAATTTAACACTAAAAAAATGAAAATAAAATTTCTAAAATTATAAAATAACTAAAAATAAGTTTTAAAAATAAAAATATGTATTTTTGTCTTTTTGTGATTTTTCTTTAATTAATTACCTAATTAAACTATTTTAAATTATAAAAAATAGCAAATGAACAGTAAAAATTCTAGAAAAATTCCTAAAATTATATAATATTATATAAAAGTTAGGAAAAATATACAAACTAGGTCTTACTTAATAAAAACTAATTATGCTATTTAAAACTTAATTATTAATTAATTATTAATAAAACTAAGATTAATTCTAATAAATACTAAATGACAAAATAAAAATCTAAGAAATTTACTAAAATTACTTTAACTTAAAAGGAAATTAATATAAATATAAAAACACCAAGTACTTAATAAAAATCTAAAAATGAAAATTAAAATTTAAATAAAATTAAATAGAAACTATCACTTGAAATTAAAACTTGATTTTTTGGAATTTTCTTTTGGAAACTTATTTTACACCTAAAAACAACAAACTTTTGTAATAACAACTTTTTTGTAAACTAAAAATAAGCACTATGGAAAGAAATAAGCCAAACAGTTGACTTTTGTTGACCAAGGGGGAAGTGAACATATTTAAGCAATAAGAAGCACATGGGTACCACAGAATAAGCAAATAAGACCTAATTAAGCACTTTGATTCTTGTGACTTAACTGAAAATGGGACAGAGTTGGGGGGTAATTCCAAGTGGGTCCCAGGGGTTCCCAGGTCAAACCAATGGTCAAGGGGTGAAGTATGGTAGGAGGGGAGTTGAAGGTAACAAAGTTTGTGGCTTGTGGACCACTGTGGTGGCCAGAAAACCACCACCAAGTGGTGGTGTTGGGACTGTGGTCTGCTGATGCAGGGGAGACACTCCCCCTACAAGTGACTTTGAGGCAAAGTGGGGCCCAAGAGAAAATTAGCAAAAATCAAAGGGTGATGGAAACTTAAAATTGAGCTGGTATACAATGATTAGGAACAAGTTTCAGAGTCTAACTCAAATTACAAAAATCATAGAAATTACTACAATAATTGGAAAAATCTGAAATGTAAGTTTTGACTTTTTAATGAAACTTAGAACTTTTGACTTTAATGAACTTGTGATGCTTCTAAGTGATTAATACATGTTAATTAAACCTAAAGGAAGCTAAATCAAGCAATCTAATCTATTTTTTTTAATTGAAATCAAGGATTTGGAATACCACAACTCCAACAGTTAACTTACTGAGTGGGATTTAGGAGTGCTTTTTGACTTTCTACTATTAGGACTTGAATTTTATGTTTACATTACACTACAAGGACCTAAGTGAAAATGTCTAAGGCAATCACTACTCCTAAACTTGGTTGGAAGCTACATTTGCAGCTTAAACCAAACACCCCTTTATGAACCAACTGTTTTGCATTTTAACTACAAACCATCTCCAAACTTCTTAGAAACAGTAAGCATGGCACTAAAGTAGCTATATAAGAGCAAAATAAGTATAGGTGTCCCAATGAAAAGCAGTTTCAATAAGCTAAGCCCTAAATAGCTAAGTTGACTGTTTAAACTAACCTTAGCACAAATAATGTCAGATTTTTTTAACAACAAGCTATGGAAACTAAGTACTACTTATAACTAGCATAATAAACATAAAAGAAGCATACTAAATAGGTAATAAGCAAAGCTACAATAACTTGACATAAATGAGGTTGAAACTTACAAGCAGTCCAAGATCAGAAATGGAACCAAGGCCATATGAACAGTCTCCCATGAGACTCTACAACCATACACATCCAAATTTCACAGGCTATCAATGAGCTTATGGAACAGTGAGACAACCATTTTAGTAGCTATGGAACTATAATGAAAAACCAAATAAATTGAGCAAATACAATTTTAAATATAGAAACTTGAGATTTTTATTAAATAACTTTGAGAGTACACTAATACAACTGAGAATACAATTTGAAATCTAAAATTATCACTTGGAAAACTAAATTAAGCTAATTCGACCATTAAATTACATTTAAACCTACTAATTAACTACTAAAAAAAACTACTCCTCTGCTTCTCTTTATTCCTTGACTTATAAGGTCTGAGGAGTGCTTCTCTTTCCTTTTTCCTTCATTGTGAGCCCTTGGATGAGCTTTATGCAATCTTGGCCGTTTAAACTTTTTGGCGCCCAAATGCTTTTGGCCTTTTCCTTTGATTAATTGGAGCCAGTGGTGAGAATTTTGGAGTGTAGTTGTTGTTTGGTGTGTAGGAGGGGGGGGGGGTGGGAGTTTGAGTGTTGCATGGGAAATATAGGTTAGGGGTTATGATGGTGTTAGTTTTGGTTTGTAGCAGGGATGAGGTGGAAGGAGGGGGTCAAAGGGGGTTGACTGGGTGGGATTATAAAACGGGGTGTTTGTTTATTTTTAGTGGTGGGCTGGTTTGGTATGGGCCAAGGATTAAACAAGGTGGGCTGGGGTATTTGTGTATCAGGTTTGGGTTTTTTGGGTGGGATTTGGTTTGTATTAATCAAGGGTTCGTTTGGTTAAGTGTAAAAACACAAGGACCATAAGTGTAATTTTAGAAAAACCATGGACTGAAATTGCCATCTATCACAAAGTTACTCATAAGGGTGAAACTTGCCATGCTTGATAAACCCAAGGATCATTGATGTAATTTCCCGTATTTAAATTCCCGGGGAACAAAATTGACAAGTTAGCAAAGTACAGGGACCAAACATGTAATTTCCACAAACATTTTTCCCAAGGACCATATTTTCCAAAATAAGTAACTATAAGACCAAAATTGATTTTTCTTTCAAAAATATCCCAACAAGGACCAAATCTGCCAAATTATGAAGTTTAGGGACCAATTTTGTAAATTTCCAAAACTTTTGAGATTTTTCACCAAAGGACCAAATATGACAACTTATGATTTAAAAAGGTCCTTTGGTGACTTTTCTTTTAAAATATGTGCTCAGGGAATATTTTTGCCAATTTTTGAAAGTTGGGGGACTGAAACTGCCAATTTTTCAAACTTTGTACGTTTTTCAACTGTTTTTACTCGTTTTGCATATGAAACATATAAAACATAATTTTGAAATATTTTTAGTATTTTGATGCATTTCTGAGTGTTTTTGTATGTTTTGCCGTTCAGATTTGACCAAAAATGATGAGTGTTTGAGCACTCATCAAAACAGTAATGTGGAAAGTTGTGATTACTTATATTTCATTACTCCCTAGATATCTTTTACAGGTTGATTAATTTGTTACAATTGCATGGAGGACGGGTCATATTCCTTAATACTAGTCGTAGGGTTGTGTACAATATTCCCTAACTCTACAGGATCCCACTTCACTCCTATGTTGAGCCGTTAGAAGCTCCTAACATGGGATCATTAGAATTCTCCTACGCATTAAATACAACTTAAAATTGTAGTACACCTCCGATCATATTTCTTAAGACGTTCAAGCAAGTTACCAATGGAAGTCTGCCGGTTTTCTTAAGCCTAACATCGAATACAATCATCCGTAACAATTATAAAATCTAGCCTAGCATGTTAAATAAAAGACAAGCGTAAGATATAATCAAACAACACATAGACATATTGAATGATTTGAAGGAATACTTATCATTAATTGAACATGAAAGAATCAAGGGGTTGGAACCCTTGAAAAAGATATAAAATTCGGACTAAGGTTTTTTTCCTCAAAGTTGCACACTAATGAATGAAATTTGGAAAACTATATATAGATTACACATTGTGACGGCGTCATGTGTTAGATTGTGACGCCGTCAACTCGCCGCCATAATAAAATCGTATTGCCTAGATCTATTTGTGACACCGTCATGTGTAGAAATGTTCTGGGCCATCACTAAGGTTTGGACCCTGACGACCTTGGGTGACGCCGTCAGGTCCTAGGCTTAAAAACTATCTGGATCGTCACGTGTATTTTCCACTTCCACTTCCTTTGTAACTCTTGACGCCGTCATGTGGAGAGTCTTGACGCCGTCAGGTACTGTTTCAGCAAGGAAAATTGAGACTTTGCCGTTTTCTTCACTTTTATGCTCCAAAAATGTCCAAAATGCTTCCTTTTCCAGATTTCTCTCCAAAAGTACCCAAAATGACAAAAGGAATGATTTAGGGCAATATTTGATCAAATAATCTCAAATTCGGGCTTAAATGACCCCTTAAAAGCGGTACACTTTTCGCCTTATCAAATACCCTTACACTTGAGATTAGCTTGTCCTCAAGCAAATGCGCTTTTATTCTAATCAAAATACAAGTTAGGGGTTATTTAACACTAATATAAAAGTAATTACAACAAATAATCATTCCACTAAAAACCAAAAGCAAGAACAGAGGTCATACACTATCACCTCACAAATAGTGTTTAGATACTCACATCTCTCGGGTGTAATAAAGTATATATCACAATATGGAAATGGAAAACATCTCTCACTACCGGTCATAGCAAATAGATTACCATAGGCTTGGGAAAGGATCAAACCTCCACCCCTTGGCATAAGCACCTAGGATAAACTATCAAAGAGGTCTTTTAAGAGGGTTATAACGTTAGGTGTAGGGATATGGAAAACACGGTTTTGTTGGATAAAGGCAATATTTACTTGTGGTGAGTTAATCATCTTGGTTAATTACATGTACAATATGGCGTTGCTAAGCCAAGACTAGACTCGACTTCAGCTAATAAATCAAAAATAACAAAAACATAAAACAAACATAGAATAAAACGGGATGGTAGTCCGTATGTTTTTTCTCCTTTCTTTTTTTCTATTTTTTTTTATCTTTTTCTTGATTTTTTTATTTTTATTTATTACTCCCTCCGTCCCAATTTATTTGTCCAGTTTTGACTTTTTAAGTATTTCTTTGTCAACTTTGACCGTAAATATTCTTATTTATGTTATATAATATTTGATAAAAATTATACAAATTAAAAATACACTTAAAACTCAATCTATTTATATATTTTGCATCAAATATTAAATAACACAAACAAACATATTTATGGTCAAAGTTGATATAGAAAGACTTTGAAAATTAAAAGTGGACAAATAAATTGGGACGGAGGTAGTATTTTTTTTTTTTGCATACACTTTTACCCTACCATCCAAAATAATACATCATAGGGAATGTACATTCCCCTTACACTTGAATCTTTACATACTTTACAATAAAATAATCTGATGACTCGAATCAAGATAATCAAAACACTTGGAGTACTTTTTAAGATTAATGCACATATGGGGGTAATATATGATGTTCTTCCCCATTACTCCATAACACAAGTACTTTACCCATGAGTCCCAATCGTCCCAAAACAATATGTACAAGATATGACTCGACTTAGCAACCATGTAATCAATTAGATAATTAACCAAGGGTTTAAACAAATAACAATAATGCACTAAAGATGAGTGCATACACGGAAGGCAAAGGCGATTTGGTTGCACATTTGAGTGGGTTGTAACAAATTCTTCCTTTAAGTAAGATGCTCAAAGTTAGAAACGAAAAGATAGGCTCGGAGGGGTGTACTAGGGGTTTCGTGTACTAAAAATGAGTACAACGCTACGATGTGGGAGAAATTAATTGACTTTACTAGTCAAGTAATATGACTTAAATGGTCAAGTAATTATGATACGGTTTTAACACAAGGGTGATCCTAATGCCTCTTATCATGTAGTAAATCCTACTACATGAATGTAGTCTCACTAGCAGTCTCAGGATGCATCACTAACGCAAGTTCTAGAATCAAAATGCTACCGGTACACTCATAAGCACTAATAATAAATGCTTTTCCTATTAAATCTAAAGGCGAACCTCACATATTTGGGTGGAAAATTTTTCTGAATGGTACGGTTTTGTGCTAGTCATACAACTCCTATCCATGAGACGCTTGTTAAGGCAAAAGTTTCACTCCTAAATGTTGTAAAAAATTTAAAATTTGGCGCTAAAATTACACTACCAAGTATTTCTCTTAGTTTTATTACACACCTACCATCAAACAAACAAACTCAAGTGCAATAGTATCCTATAAGGTATCATCATTTACCCTCCCCTTACACTTAAGATGAATATTGTCCCCAATGTTCAATTAAAGGATGTAAAAGTAAAACAGGTAAAAGAATGAAAACAAATACTCCCCTGATTCGTTCGGTGTGGATAGTGTGTTAACAAGGTTAGATCTTCCTCCAAGAAAATGAACATTCAAAGCTTCCCTTCCAGAAAAATAAATCATCTTCTTGTCATATATAACCTGTTAAACATGAAAAAACAATCAAGGCAACCTCGCGTAAAATCGGTGGCAATCTATATATACTAACAAATCCTAGAAAACAATTTAAGGTATAATGCTTGTGGAATGAATGTTTGCAGATTTCCTAGAATTTATAAAACTAAAGAATTAACAAAAACTTTAAGACTCCGTTAGAAAAACAAAACTCGCAAAATTTCCAGAATTTTACATGTGACGCCGTCAGGAGTTAACTCCTGACGCCGTCAGAAGTGACCTGTAAAAATCTTTACGTTAAGTTTCCGGAAAATTTCTGGAAAAACTTATGTCCTACTTCTTGGAAAATCCTGCAAAACATCATTATGACTCGATACAAGCATTTGACTCTAACAAATACTAATACACATGTTCATTTAGTATTGTGGCGAATCATGATCATTTTCATTCTTATAAACAAATTTGGGGTTTCCCCTTACACTTAGCTTTTGTAAAATACCTTTATATGAAGTTAAGACGAAGTTAAACAACAAATTAAAGCATTTTCACAATTTTAGTATGAAACATGATCTACCAACAATAAAAATAAAACATGCATACGGAAGCAAATAACATCATACAATTAAAAATCAAACAAATGAAAACACACAAAACATGGGTTGCCTCCCAAGAAGCGTTTTTCTTTATTTACGAGTCTTGTAGCTAGACCAAAGGTCATGGGCTATCGTGTGTCACTTATGCTTTCATACCCTAGGGTGAGCCATCTAATAGTTGTCTCATCTTTCTTATAGTCATCACTTAGCTCTAAACATCCGCGATAATATCTTTTATTCTTTTCATAAGGATATTTAAGCCCTTTCCTTTTATCATTCTCACTTAGCATTTCAAGGGGTAGATACCTATTACACTTCTCTATAGAAAAATCCTTGAACCTAGGGTGTGCACGGGGAATTTGGTAAACAAAATCTTCATCCCCATCCGAGAATGTAATTAACCCTTCCATAAGTTTTTCATCAAGGTTGGTTAACCTTTTGAAGGGTTTCCCAAACACAACTTGGGTTAACTTACTATCGATAAATTCTCCTAGATTCTCCATATCCATGAACTCAACAAGATAAACAAAGCTTCCTACAAACACATGCAATGCCCTTGCCCTAGCAATAATATTATCTCCTTTGTATTCTAACTCATCTACCATAATTTTATTGTATTCACTACACGAGATTATGTTCATTGGTAGAGATGAGTTAAGGTAGGCATTAAAGCTCTTAAATCCAATTTTACAAGGAAATTGCATATTAAATGAGCTATCATTCTCAATCCTTGTTCTAGGGTCAACATTCCTAAGAGGGTCAACTTCATATTCCATCCTATCCTCATTAATTACGTCACCATCATCTAGGTCCTCATCGGAGTCCGAATAGTAAAAAGGACTAGCCCTATGGTCATCATCATGGTAAGACTCCTCCATCTCATAATTATTGTCAAAGTGATGGTTAGGTGAGAGGTTAGGTGGGTTCTCATTTTCCACTAAAGGGATTGAGGCGGGCATTTGGAAGTTCCTACGACGAAAAACACGAATAACAGGAATCAAATGATCAATGCTATTGTTATTCATCGAGATAGTTTACGAACAAAGGAAACAAAGAAATAAGATAGACTAAAGAAAACCTAAAAACAAAAATAAAAATCTTACTAGAAAGGAATCTAGAAAATAGACCTAATAAAAAGAAATCCTAACCTAGACAATAACTATTCCCCGGGCTGCGGCGCCAAAAAATTGATACGTGGAAATTGCACCCTCACAACAGGTTTTACCTCTCAAGGGATCTCAAGAAGCTTACAACCCCCACCAGGAAGTGTACCTGATCGTTATAGTATAGTATAGTGACAAGTACCGGGGAATTGATCGTTCAACTCAGGAATAGTGTCGCTAGGATTAGAAAGCCTACTAAACTAGGTCTAGAGGTGAGGGATGATTCTTTTTGCATTTTTATATTTTATGGTAAGAAATTAAAAATCTCGGGTTTCGAAGGAGTGGGTGAAATTAGTTGCTAGCCAACTAACCCAATTAATCTAAAGATGCAATCAAAATAAAATAAAATAAATTAAAATAAAACTAATTATACTAATTTGGTGGAAACAATAATGAGGAAATTTGTGTTTACTTAGATTTCATTACTCCCTAGATATCTTTTACAGGTTGATTAATTTGTTACAATTGCATGGATGACGGGTGATATTCCTTAATACTAGTCGTAGGGCCGTGTACAATATTCCCTAACTCTATAGGATCCTACTTCACTCCTATGTCGAGCAGTTAGAAGCTCCTAACATGGGATCATTAGAATTCTCCTACGCATTAAATACAACTTAAAATCGTAGTACACCTCCGATCATGTTTCTTAAGACGTTCAAGCAAGTTACCAATGGAAGTCTGCCAGTTTTCTTAAGCCTAACATCGAATACAATCATCCGTAACAACTATAAACAAACAATCAACCCATAATTAACATCTAGGTTTCACTACATCTAAGCAAACACAATGAAAATCTAGCCTAGCATGTTAAATAGAAGACAAGCATAAGATATAATCAAACAACACATAGACATATTGAATGATTTGAAGGAATACTTATCTTTAATTAAACATGAAAGAATCAAGGGGTTGGAACCCTTGAAAAAGTGATAAAATTCGGACTAAGGTTTTTTTTCCTCAAAGTTGCACACTAATGAATGAAATTTGGAAAACTATATATAGATTACACATTGTGACGGCGTCACATGTTAGATTGTGACGCCGTCAACTCGTCGCCATAATAAAATCGTATTGCCAAGATCTACTTGTGACGCCTTCATGTGTAAAAATGTTCTGGGCCGTCACTAAGGTTTGGACCCTGACGGCCTTGGGTGACGCCGTCAGGTCCTAGGCTTAAAAACTCTCTGGATTGTCACGTATATTTTCCACTTCCACTTCCTTTGTAACTCTTGACGCCGTCATATGGAGAGTCTTGACGCCGTCAGGTACTGTTTCAGCAAGGAAAATTGAGACTTTGCCGTTTTCTTCACTTTATGCTCCAAAAACATCCAAAATGCCTCCTTTTCCTGATTTCTCTCCAAAAGTACCTAAAATGACAAAAGGAACGATTTAGGGCAATATTTAATCAAATAATCTCGAATTCGGGCTTAAATGACCTGATGAGTGCTCAAACACTCATCATTTTTGGTCTAATCTGAACTGCAAAACATACAAAAACACTTAGAAATGCATCAGAATACTAAAAATATTTCAAAATTGTGTTTTATATGTTTTAGATGCAAAACGAGTAAAAACAAACGAAAAACATACAAAGTTTGCAAAATTGGCAGTTTCAGTCCCCTGACTTTCAAAAATTAACAAAACTAGTCCCTGTGCAATTATTTTGCAAGAAAAGTCAACCCAAGTCCCTTTAAAATAAAAAGTTATCAAAAAAATAACACTTGGGTAAAAGTTTTGGAAAATTTACATGTTTGGTCCCTGAGTTTCACAAATTGGCATTTTTGATCCCTGGACTTTTAAATTTTGAAAAATATTAAATATTGGTCCTCGGGATATTTTAACATGGCATGTTTAGTCTTTGGTTTATCTATGGAAAATATGGCAGGAATGGCCCCTCAAAATCAGAAAGTTACATGTATGGTCCTTGTACTATTATTCTTAAACCAAAATAAACAAATAAACCAAACCATCCTTTTAGCCCTACCCAAAACCAAACCCAGTCCACACACAACACACCCCAAGCCCACCAAAACCGGCCCACCTCCAAACTAATACTTTCCCCCGTCTTTGACCGGTCAACCCAATCCTAACACCATCACCACTGTACACCCTTCACCATTCCCCCTAAAACCTGCTCCATTGTCTCCCCCACCTCCTCTCACTTTTCCACCAACCTTCACCTTTTCATTAATATCAATCACCTACCAAACCAACCAACCCCCTCTTCATTAATATCTCACCAAACCCACTAATTTGCTCAATCTCAATTTCCCGCCAAAATTGTTTTTGATGGCTGAGATCAAATGGGGGCTATCCAACGGTCCAAACAGAAGTGGGAAAGTCTCAGGACCTCACCTCAGTCCTTATATATGAAGAAAAAATGAGAAAGATGAAGGTAGTAGTTAGTTAGGAGTAATATAGTTTAGAGTAGAATCGTTTTTATGTAATTTGCAAGTCTAAGTTGTTTCCTTTAATTAAAAAGCTTGTACTCAGTCATTATAATGTAAAGTAAACCTTTGTTAACACTAATTTCAAATTTGTAGTCGAATTCAGTTTTTATATGAAATTGCTTAAATCCTCATTTTATCTTTTATTATTCTCATAAGCTTCAATAAGCTTTAATTTCTGTCTCTACAGGTTTACATAAGCTCTATATAGCTTATTGTAAGCTTGCCTGTGTTTATTCAGTTCAAATTACTCAAGCTTAGAAAAGTCAAAAAGTCAAACTACTAGTTAAAATAAGCTTTGGAGCTTACTCTCTGTAGCTGAAGATACCTAGAACCTTAAATCTTTGTTCTAAGATTATTGTGGAGCTAACTTTTCTTTGTTGAGCAGGAAGCAGTTGTGAGTATAGTATCTTTATTTTGCTTAAATTTTCCATTTCAGTCATAATATTGCACCATCTCATTGAGCCTTGTGTTGTGCTTGTTTTCTGTTCAACTTTGTTTGAACCTTGTCCCCATAGCTTATATCATTAATTAGCATCAGTAGGATTGCCTCAGTTCATCATTTGCCTCTCAATCTTTCAAGACAGTTAAGATAAGGGGTGTTTGGTTCTTGTTGTGTTGAGATCTCAAGTAGTTCATTGCTGTAGTTAATGTTTGTTATGTATAACCTTAGGTCAGTTAGGGTCTAGCAAAGTCTCAAAACCTAGTGTCCTTAGAGATAAAGTCAAAATCATCCTTGGAGCTTTTTCATATATTAACTGTTAGGTTTTAGGTTTGGTGATCTCATAATCTCAATTCATAATTAGATGTTACAGCCTAATTAGTTTATTTATAGCTTAATATACCATTTTTAGTTAATTAGGCTCAGTAGAATCTCACCAAAGTCAACTTGTGAGTTCTTGTGAAAAAGTCAAATTTGCATTCTCAGTTTTTTTACCAAAAGTTCAAGCATTTAATTTGATTTTTGTGTTATAGATTAGGAAGTGAAACTTGTTTCTATATGCAACCCCCCAGCTCATGTTTGTTATTCCATATTTTTTTTAATTTTAAGAATTTTCTTCTGGGCCCCACATTGCCCCAAAGACAGCTGCAGGGCTGCAATCTGCTCTGTCTCAGCAGATCAGTGGCCACCACCACCACTTTGTGGTGATTTTCTGATCACCTCAGTGGTCCCCAAACCTCCCAACTTGGTCCATTTCAACCCCCCTTGGTAGGCTTCCCCCTTTGACCATTTATTTGACCTCAAACCACCTGGGACCCACTGGGAATTGCCCCTAAACTCTGTCCCAATTCTGAGTGTCAAATGGTTGTTGGAATTGCTTATTTTGACCCATCTGCTTATTCTGTGGTCTCAAGTTGCTTTTTCTAGCTTATTTTTGTTCATATAGCTTATTTACATCTTATTTCACCATTGTGGGTCCCACTTGATCTCATTTTAGCTTATTTACCACTTTGGTCAACTTTGGTCAACTGTCACCCATATAAGCTTGTATTCAGCTTATTTTTGATTTCCAAAAAGTTTGTTTTTACAAAAAGTGTTTGTTTTTAAGTATTAAATAGGTTTGTAAAAGAAAAAATCAAGAAAAACAAATTTAATATTAAGTGATAGTTTCTATTTAATGTAATTTAATTTTAATTTTCATTTTTAAATTTTTGTTAAGTACTTAGCTATTTTATATTTTTATTAAATTCCTCATATATTAAAGTATTTATAATAATTTTTTTCAGATTTTTATTTTGTCATTAAGTATTTATTAGATTTAATCTTAGTTTTATTTATAATTAATTAATAATTAGTTTTAAATAGCATAATTAGTTTTTATTAAGCAAAACCTAGTTTTTATATTTTTCCTAGCTTTTAAATGTTATAAAATAATTTTAGGAATTTTTCCATAGTTTTATAAGTTAATTTAGTATTATTTGTAATTTAAATTAGTTTAATTAGTTTAATTAATATAAATAGTTTTTAATTAATAGAAAATTCACAAAAAGACAAAAATACTTATTTTTATTTTTAAAACTTGTTTTTATTTATTTTATAGTTTTAGAAATTTTATTTTCACCTTCTAGTGTTTAAATAATATTATATTGTATTTTAGTTATTTAAATATTAATAATAAGTATTAAATAGTTTTTAATTAATATTAAATAATTAATTAGTGTTAAAATTTATTTTCTTTTTCTAAAATTCTCTTTTACCTTTTAGTTTGTAAAAAAGTCATTTTCACCCCCTGGGTGTTTTCAGATTTCCGTTTTCACTTTTTATTTCGTACGTTTACGTTTTATTTAAACGTTACGTACGCGGTTTTAGGTTGTAAACATTTCTGGTTTTTCTAACTTTCACGTAATCATCATATAGCTTATTTAAGCTATTCTCTTGTACATTCCTTAGTTAAACCACACACAAAACCTTTTCCTGTCCAAATTCACCCGATCACAAGCCGTTTGTTAGCCATTCACACCTCGTCGGGACATAACGACCCGGGGAAACACTATACTTCCGCGGAGCATTGGTTTTAGATGTTTGACTTGGTTGACCATACCTTGGTCAATTAGGTTGACCGTTTAGCATCAATCATGACCCTTTAAAAGCGGTACACTTTTTGCCTCATCAGTGCTAGTTATTGTTGATGACTTTTCTCGCTTCACATGGGTAAAGTTTTTGCGATCAAAGGATGAAACTCCGGAGATCATCATAAGAGTCATCAATCAATTGCAAGTTCAACTCAACAAAAATGTTAGGTTCATTCGCACTGACAGTGGAACGGAGTTTGTGAACAAACAACTTACTCAATTTTACGAAAGTGTCGGCATTAGTCACCGAAAGAGCATTCCACGTACTCCTCAACAAAATGGAGTTGTTGAAAGGCGTACCCGCACCTTGGTTGAAGCTTCTAGGACTATGCTCATCTTTTCTAAAGCTCCCATGTTCCTTTGGGCAGAGGCTATTGCAACCGCTTGCTACACACAAAATCGATCCTTGATACATCCTCTCCACTGCAAGACACCGTATGAACTGGTTCGTGGCAGAAAACCAGACCTTTCATTCCTACGAGTATTAGGCGCTTTGTGTTATCCAACGAATGACAATGAAGATCTTGGGAAACTCAAGGCCATAGCAGACATTGGTTTCTTTGTTGGCTATGCTCCAGAACGAAAGGGGTACCGAATCTATAAAAAACGTATCAGAGACATAATGGAAACAATTCACGTGATATTAGATGAGCTAACTAAGCAACAGGCTCCTGGACAAGCAAGTCCTGGACCCGTACCAACTCTTTTGTCTCCTGGACCCATAAGCTACGGGCTTGTACATAATCCCACATCTGCTACTCCTTTTGTGCCTCCTACAAGTGAAGATTGGAAGAAACTGTTTGACCCAATGTTTGATGAATACTTTGAACCTCAAAATGTGGCTGCTTCTGAAGCTCCAGTCATTCCACAACTGGCTGGTGCAGCACATGTTCCACTCCATAATGCTGGACCATCCACATCGCTGTCATTATATCCAGAATCCCCCACTATCAGTCACTCAGTTTCTACATCGAATGTTCACTTTTCATCTGTATGAAGAGAAGCAGCTGTGGACAATTCTTTTGAAGTAAATCCTTTCGCTCCACCTGATGACGAGCCGTTTTTAAACATCTTTGCTCCTGAATCCTCTAATGATGCAATCCTCAGAAGAATCAAACACGGCGACCTCAATTCACTATTCTCAACCTCATGAGCATCTCAGAAAATGGACAAATGATCACACAATTGACAACATCATTGGAAATCCTTCTCGTCCGGTATCAACCCGTAAACAGCTTGCTACTGATGCATTATGGTGCTTTTTCAATTCCATCCTCTCTAAAGCTCAGCCCAAGGATTTCAAAGATGCAATGTCTAAGCACTCATGGTTCACCGCTATGGTAGAAGAGATTCGTGAGTTTGATCGACTTGATGTGTGGGAATTAGTACCACCTCCCAATTGTGCTATGATCATTGCTCTCAAGTGGATATTTAAAGTAAAGCTTGATGAGCATGGAGATGTATTGAAGAACAATGCAAGGCTTGTACCAAAAGGATACCATCAAGAAGAAGGAATAGACTTTGAAGAATCCTTCGCACCTGTTGCTAGAATTGAAGCCATAAGAATATTTCTTGCTAATGCTTCTAGTCAGAATATGGTGGATATCAAATGGACGTTAAGACTGCATTTTTAAATGGCGATCTAAAGGAGGTGGTGTATGTTAGTTAACCTGAAGGATTCGTGGATCCGGAACGTCCTAACCATGTATATCATTTGTACAAGGCTCTTTATGGGCTTAAGCAAGCTCCTAGGGCGTGGTATGATACTTTGTCAAAATTTCTTCTTGCCAACAAGTTTACCAAGGGTGCAATTGATCCTACACTCTTTACTAGAAAAACAGGCAAAAACTACCTTCATGTACAAATCTATGTTGATGATATCATATTTGCCTCCTCTAATCCTAAAGAGTATGATCGTTTCTCCCAAGAGATGAGCTTTATGTTTCAGATGTCCATGATGGGACAAATGTCGTTCTTTTTGGGCTTGCAAGTATCTCAAAATCCCAATGGCATATTCATCAATCAATCCAAGTATGCTAATGAAATCTTGAAGAAATTTGGATTCGAATCCTGTGACTCTGTTGATACTCCCATGATCGAAAGATCAAAACTCGATGAAGACAATGTTGGGATTCCGGTCGACCAAACCAAGTATTGGAGTATGATTGGCTCCTTAATGTACCTCACTGCTAGCATACCGGACCTCCTTTTTGCCGTCTACATGTGTGCTCGATATCAATCCAAACCAACCAAAAAGCACTTAGAAGCAGTCAAGAGGGTCTTTCGGTATCTTAAAGGAACAATCCACATGGGTCTCTGGTATCCCAAGAACACCACTATGGCGCTCACGGCTTATTCCGATGCTGACCATGCGGGATGTCAAGACACTCGTCGAAGCACATTTGGAGGTGCACAGTTTCTGGGTGATAAGTTGGTTAGTTGGTCTTCAAAGAAACAGATGAGTACTTTGATCTCCTCCACAGAAGCTGAATACATTTCCATGTCATCTTGTTGTGCTCAAATCCTATGGATGAGATCACAACTTTCGGACTATGGTCTTGTGTTTAATAAGATTCCCATGTACTGTGATAACAAAAGTGCTATAGCTCTCTGCTGTAACAATGTCCAGCACTCCAGATCCAAGCACATTGACATTCGACATCACTTCATCAGGGAACAAGTCAAGAAGGGGATTTTGGAACTTTACTTCGTGAGGACTGAGTTCCAGCTTGCTGATATCTTCACCAAAGCACTTCCTAGGAAATGATTTCAATTCATTCTCCTCATCCTGGAATGAAGAGTCTCATGCCTGAGGATCTCAAAAGTCTTCAGGGAGATCAGGAGGAGTAAAGGGGTTGCTTCACATATCCTTTGTACATAGTTTATATCAAAAAGAATAGAGAAAAATATAAAAACTACAAAACCATAAAAATCTGAAAAATCATAAAACCCAAAAAATATTCTTCTCACGACATGTCTCATGTGTAATCAATATTATGTACGATTCTAGAAATGCCATTCAAAAATGGCACGGAATCATACATATGCTTGAACATGAGTCTTTCCTTTACATCAAATAATGTTTTTTTTTTTCTCTAAAACATATCGTTTCCCAAAAACTCCTTCAAGATGGTTTGCTATTACTTCAGATAGCAACCCAGTCTTATTATTTGGGAAAGTTCATCGTTAAAAAGGCGACTGTTCCTAATAAAGGCATGAATTACTTTATATTCGTGCCTTTTCGATCTGATGTACGCTTAAGTGCATCATTTCTGGTAAAAGAAGAGAATTCTTCTTTACGTTTTAAATTCTTTTCTTTCAAAAAATTCTTCAGGAAAGTATTTGCTCCAAACTTGGTGGTACCATGGTTTTTGAAGATCAAACAAAACTTGAAACTTTGCTTTAAAACTTTACCACACAATCGATGATAACGGATTAGTCCTTTTTGCAAAATGATAAATTAAACATGCGTCATCGTTTGAGGGGGAGAATGATTTCAAAAACCATATATCATCAAAACAAGATCTTTGTGCATATATACTGTGTATTAAGTGTGATTGTTATGTGTTAGTATATGAATTTTTCATGAGTTTCTCGTTAAACTCTAAATCATCTATAAACTCAGCATTTCTAACACATAACACACTCCCTCAAGTACTGAGGGAGAGCTAATGTATCATCTCAAAATCAGTCATTCTTAAATCTGACACATCTTTCCCCTAAAATCTTTAAACTAATTTAAATCAGTTGGGATCACAAATCTCAATTGGTTTGAAATTTTTGATCGGGGTAGAAAATGTGATTTAAATATGAAAATCTGATTAAAATGTGATGTTTTGAATCTTAATGCATGCTCTCCCATATGTGCTAAACTCATTTTATATATCACTGCACATATTGAGGGGGAGCAAATGGTGTGTGAAAAAGGATCCTTGCATCTCATGTGAGTGCATCTCAGTCTTGACTCATGAATTGACAAAACACAACTGTCTTGAATCGAAAGGACTAGTCCTGGACGGTTAATAACTTCAAGCTGGTCTAACCAGTGATGTAAGCGTGTCTCGAAAAGGACTTGTCTGAGTAGAGTGTACCGTTTCGAGAAACTCTTAGTAGTCTTGACAAGGCCAGGAAATAATTTCAAGCTAGTCTAACTGGTGATGTAAACGTGTCTCGAATCGGTCATGATTTCTAAGAGTGGATCAATTCAAAAGTGCATCTCTTCCCGACATGTGAAAATTTTCAAATCAAATCATATGAGCACATGTTAAGGGGGAGCAATTGAAAATGACAAAACTCTCAATGTGTTAACAAAATGTGCTTCTCAATCATAAACACGTTGAGAAAATGATGAGGCGAAAAACGAACCACTTTTAGGGGGTCATTTAAGCCCGAAATTGAATTTATTTGATCAAATATTGCCCTAAATCGTTCATTTTGTGATTTTAGGTACTTTGGGAGTGAATTCTGGAAAAAGAAGCATTTTGGACGTTTTTGGAGCATAAAAGTGAAGAAAATGGCAAAGACTTAATTTTCCATGCTGAGAACAGTACCTGATGGCGTCAAGAAGAAAAACGTGACGGCGTCAAGAGTAAAATACGTGACGACCCAGTGAAAACCTGAAGGCATCACAACAAGGGCGTCAAGAGTATTTTTGTGACGGCCTGCATAAGGAGTACACATGATGGCGTTAAATCTAGATCTAGGCAGTCTGAGAAATTATTTGGTGGCGAGATGACGGCGTCAAAAGTTTGTTCTTGACGCCGTCACCTATCAGAATCTATATATACTTTTCTATTTTTCATTCATTAAAAGAGGAACTTGTGTGGAGAATACTAGGGTCGAACTTTGTAAACCCTAGGTCGTATTTTACTGTATTTTCAAGGGTTTTCACCCCTTGAAACCTTTCATGTTCAATTGAGATAAGTCTTCTCTTAATTCATTCAATATGTCTATGTGTTGTTTGAATATATCTTATGCTTGTCTTGATTTCAACATGCTAGGCTAGATCTATCATGTGTTTGCTTAGATGTAATGAAACCTAGATGTTAATTATAGGTTGATTGCTTGTTTATAGTTGTAATGGATGAATGATTTCAATGTTAGGCTTAAGAAAACTGGCAGATCTCCATTGTGTAACATGCTTGAACGTCTTAGGAAACATGAACCGATGTGTACTAGGTTTTATTGGTTGTATTTAATGCATGAGCAAATTCATGTGATCCCATCTTAGGAGCTTCTTAGCCGGCTCGACATAGGAGTGAAATAGGCGCTTATAGGATTGAGGAAGTAAGTACGCCACCCCATGAATGGTATTAAGGAATACAACCCGTCATCCACGCAACTGTAACAAGTAATTAACCTGTAAAAGATATCTAGAGAATAGTGAAATCTAAGTAAACACAATTCTCCCCATATATTGCTCACACCTTTAGTTTGATTTAGTTTATTTTCATTTTTAGTATTTTATTTTGATTGCATCTTAGTTATTGGGTTAGTTGACTAGCAACTAATTCCGCCCAACTCCTTCAAAACCGAGATTTTTACTTGCTTTCATAAAATATAAAAAATACAGAAAGAATCATCCCTCATCTCTAGACCTAGTCTTTAGGTTTTCTAATCCTAGCGACACTATTCCTAGCTGAACGATCAATCCCCCGGTACTTGTCATTATACTATACTACATCGATCAGGTACACTGCCTGGTGGGGGTTGTAAGCTTCTCGAGATCCATCGAGAGGTAAAGCCTGGTGCAATCCCTATGCATACCAAGTTTTTGGCGCCGCAACCCGGGGAATAGTTATTGTCTAGGTTAGAATCTCTTTTTATTAGGTCTACTTGCTAGATTCCTTTCCAGTAAGATTTTATTTTTATTTTTAGGTTCTCTTTAGTCTATCTTATTTCTTTGTGTTTTTGTTCGTAACTCTTCGCCATCCGACAACATGGACGATGGTAACATCTTTGAACCCATCATCCCACCACAACAAAACCCACCACTAGCTAACCAACCTCTTAGGCCCCGAACCCTAGGAGAGTATTCCCGACCTAGCCACCAAGGCTACCGAAACACCATTGAGCTCACCCAAGGTGCCAATGTGACCCCCTTGCGATCCGACACCATCCGGTTGGTGTAAAGCGGATGTGCATTCCATGGACTTCGTTCCGAAGATCCAAATCAACATCTCAAGGACTTCCTTAAAATCGTAGATTCTATAGACCTTGATGTTACAACTAGAGAGTCAACCCGATTACGCCTATTCCAATTCTCTCTACGTGATCAAGCTAGTCAATGGCTTGAACGTTTACCCGCGGGATCCATCTCCTCATGGGATGATCTCACCACTCATTTCCTTGCTCAATTTTTCCCACCGGGGAGAACTACCAAGCTTAGAAATGATATCTTGATGTTCCAACAACGTCAAGGTGAAACTCTATATGAAGCATGGACTCGATTCAAGGACTTACTCCAAAAAGTGCCTCATCATGGCATAGAGCTTTGGCTCCAAGTCCAAATCTTCTATGACCATATCGATCTCTCCACAAGGCGAGCCATTGACCAATCGGCCAGTGGTAAGCTACGTGATCTAAGTGCGGAACAATCATGGGAACTCATAGAAGATCTTGCTCTCTATGACAACAAAAGTTGGAATGATCCCCGTGATTTGAACAAAACGGTCAAGGCAATATCTTTGCCTTCGAACAATTCTAGCACTCACGACCGTAGGATCATAGAACTTGAGGACCAAGTCAAGTTTCTCATGAAATCTTACGAAGCTCCTAAGCCTTCAAGCCAAGTGAACAAAATCACTTCTTCATGCGAATTATGTAGTGGTCCCCATGACACTCGTGATTGTGTGAAACTCCCTGGAACAGCTTTTGCGGACTACGCATCCTCGCGTACCGACGAAGCGGGAGATAAGTGGTACACTTTCAAACCCGAGCCAAACCCTTATGGTGATTCCTACAACCCCTCTTGGAAAAATCACCCAAACCTTAGGTGGAAACAAAACCAAACCAATTCTTCCAATCCGCCTAATCGTTACCAACCAAACGGTCCACCCTCCAACCGTACTTTCAACAACAATCCTTCTAACAACTATGGTAGTACCAACAATCTTGAAGGATTGATGTCTATGTTCATGGCATCTCAAGAGGCACGCATAGCTAGGTTTGAAACCGAATTCAACCAATAACAAACAGAGATGACCAACAAGATAGACAACTTGTTGAAAGCCCTCAACAACCAAGCGTTAACTACACCTAGGAAGGACACTAGGGACGCCAATAACGGAATCCAAATTAAGGACCCCTCATCATCCAAACATGTCCACTTTGTCAATGTTGTCACCATTAAGCCAAAAGATAAGGATATAGAAGAAAGTGACAAAGATGAAGTTGAAGTAGAAACCGAGACTAGGGATGAAATTAGGGAAGTTGAGGTTAATAAGGGAAAAGAGTTAGAGGAAGTAGAGACTATAGAAGAGTACTTTGATAAGTTGCCCACCAAGGAAGAACGGGAATATCATAAGGATTTATTCGATGGCCCCGAGACACCATATATCCTTGGCACAACCCTTATCAAAATGGGAGACCCCTCTAACATCAACATACCATGCAACATCAGGCATATGCATATATGGAAAGCTTATATCGATCCTAGATCTCCTATAAACATCATGACTAGGACTTATTATAATTGGGTGATGAAGAAACAACTTGTTTATAGGATGATGCCCAATAAGAATTTGATAAGTAATTTTGTAGGAAGAGTGAAGGGATTGCATGTGATTATAGGTAATTTCACTTATGAGATCGATTTTATGATAGTAGAAGATACTCGTCCGGTGATAGATGATTGCCTAAGCCAAGTAGTGTTCGGAAAACCATTTGTTGAGAGCATTAAGATGAGTTATGATCCGACTCTAGGGATAGTTAGGTTTAAGGAAGAGAATGATGAGATTGCCTACCAAATGCCCTATAAGATTTAGCAATACCACCCCCTATCTAATATAGAAAGGAACACAAACAAGCTGCTTATTATAGGAATGATGAGGATATATGTAGAGGAGTAGAATATGTAAAGAATAGGATGCTTGGTTTCTACAAAGAATGCTTGCAATTAGGTCCGGAATACAAAACTGGTATAGGAGATGACCTAGAGAGTGAAACCAATGATGAGGTCATGTAGTAACCCATGACCTTGAGTCTAGCTACAAGACTCGTAAATAAAGAAAAGCGCTTCTTGGGAGGCAACCCATGTTTTGTGTGATTTTTATTTTTGTTTGTTTGTTATTTACTTCCATATGCATGCTTTATTTTTATTGTTGGTAGATCATGTTTCAAAACTAAAATAGTAGAAATACTTTAATTTGTTGTTTGGCATAGTCTTAACTTCATCCAAAGGTATTTTGCAAAAGATAAGTGTAAGGGGAAAGAGTCAAATGCTTGTATCGAGTCATAATGATGTTTTGCAGGATTTTCCAGGAAGCAGGACGAAGTTTTTCCAGAAATTTTTCAGAAACTTAACATAAGAATTTTTGCAGGTCACTTCTGACGGCGTCATGAGTTTACTCTTGACGGCGTCACGTGTAAAAATCTGGAAATTTTACCAGTTTTGTTTTTCTAACGGAGTCTTAAAGTTTTTGTTGAATCATTAGTTTTATAATCTCCAGGAAATCTGCAAACATCATTCTACAAGCATTATATCTTATTTTGTTTTCTAGGTTTTATTAGCATATGTAGATTGCCGACGATTATATGCGAGGTTGCCTTGTCTGTTTTATCAGGTTTTACAGGTTATGTATGACAAGAAGATGATTTATATTCTGGAAGGGAAGCTTTGATTGTTCATTTTCTTGGAGGAAAATCTAACCTGACCACCTTATTATCCATACCGAGCGAATCAGGGGAGTATTTGATTTCATTCTTTTTACTTATTTCACTTTTACATTCTTTACTTGAACATTGGGGACAATGTTCATCCTAAGTGTAAGGGGAGGGTAAAATGATGATACCTTACAGATACACTTTCGCTTGAGTTTGTTTATTTAATGGTAGATGTGTAATAAAACTATGAGAAATACTTGTTAGTGCAATTTTAGCGCCAAATTTAAAATTTTTTACAACATTTAGGAGTGAAACTTTAGCCATAACAAGCGTCTCATGGATAGGAGATTGTATGACTAGCACATAACCGTATCATTCAGAAAAATTTTCCATCCAAATATGTGAGGTTCGCCTTTAGATTTGATAGGAAAAGCATTTACTATTAGTGCTTATGAGTGTACCGGTAGCATTTAGATTCTAGAACTTGCGTTAGTGATGCATCCCGAGACCGCTAGTGAGACTACATTCGTGTAGTAGGATTTACTACATGATAAGAGGCATTAGGATCACCCTTGTGTTAAACCCGTATCATAATTACTTGACCATTTATGTCATATTACTTGGCTAGTTAAGTCAATTAATTTTTCCCACACCTTAGCGTTGTACTCATTTTTAGTACACGAAACCCCTAGTACACCCCTCCGAGCCTATCTTTTCGTTTCTAACTTTAAGCATTTTACTTAAAGGAAGAATTTGTTACACCCCACTTAAATGTACACCCAAATCGCCTTAGCCTTCCATGTATGCACTCATCTTTAGTGCATTAATTTTATTTGTTAAACCCTAAGTTAATTATCTAATTGATTACATGGTTGCTAAGTCGAGTCATATCCTTGTACATATTGCTTTGGGACGATTGGGACTCACGGGTAAAGTACTTATTTTATGGAGTAATGGGGAAGAACATCATATATTACCCCCATATGTACGTTAATCTTAAAAGTACTCCAAGTGTTTTGATTTTCTTAATTCGAGTCATTAGATTAGTTTATTGTAAAGTATGTAAAGACTCAAGTGTAAAGGGAATTTTCATTCCCTATGATGTATTATTTTGGATGGTAGGGTAAGATTGTATGCAAAAAAAAAAAAAAAAAAAAAAAAAAAAAAAGCGAAAAAAAAAATTTGAGAAAAAGAAAAAAAAAATATAGAAAAAGAAAAAGAGAAAAAAAAACATACGGACTACCATCCCGTTTCATTCTATGTTTATTTTATGTTTTTGTTATTTTTCATTTATTAGCTAAAGTCGAGTCTAGTCTTGGCTTGGCAACGCCTTATTGTACATGTAATTAACCAAGATTGTTAACTCGCCACCAGTAAAGACTGTCTATATCCAACAAAACCGTGTATTCCATATCCTTACACCTAAAGTTACAACCTTTTAAAAGACCTCTTTGATAGTTTATCCTAGGTGCTTACGCCATGTGGTGGAGGTTTGATCCTTTCCCAAGCCTATGGTAATCTATTTTGCTATGACAGGTAGTGAGAGATGTTTTCCATTTCCATATTGTGATATATACTTTATTACACCCGAGAGATGTGAGTATCTAAACACTATTTGTTAGGTGCTAGTGTATGACCTCCGTGCTTGTCTTTGGCCTTTAGTGGAACGATTATTTGTTGTAATTACTTTTATATTAGTGTTAAATGACCCCTAACTTGTATTTTGATTAGAATAAACGCGCATTTGCTTGAGGACAAGCAAATCTCAAGTGTAAGGGTATATGATGAGGCAAAAAATGAACCACTTTTAGGGGGTCATTTAAGCCTGGAATTGAATTTATTTGATCAAATATTTCCCTAAATCGTTCCTTTTGTGATTTTAGGTACTTTCGGAGTGAGTTCTGGAAAAGGAAGCATTTTGGACGTTTTTGGAGCATAAAAGTGAAGAAAACGGCAAAGACTTAATTTTCCATGCTGAGAACAGTACCTGACGGCGTCAAGAAGAAAAACGTGACGGCGTCAAGAGTAAAATCCGTGACGACCGAGTGAAAACCTGAAGGCGTCACAACAATGGCGTCAAGACTATTTTTGGTGACGGCCTGCATAAGGAGTACACATGACGGCGTCAAACCCACATCTAGGCAGTCCGAGAAATTATTTGGCGGCGAGATGACGGCGTCAGAAGTTTGTTCTTGAGAAAACTGGCAGATCTCCATTGTGTAACATGCTTGAACGTCTTAGGAAACGTGAACTTATGTGTACTAGGTTTTATTGGTTGTATTTAATGCATGAGCAAATTCTAGTGATCCCATGTTAGTAGCTTTTTAGCCGGCTCGACATAGGAGTGAAGTAGGTGCTTATAGGATTGGGGAAGTAAGTACGCCACCCCATGAATGGTATTAAGGAATACAACCCGTCATCTACGCAACTGTAACAAGTAATTAACCTGTAAAAGATATCTAGGGAGTAGTGAAATCTAAGTAAACACAATTCTCCCCATATATTGCTCACACCTTTAGTTTAATTTAGTTTATTTTCATTTTTAGTATTTTATTTTGATTGCATCTTAGTTATTGGGTTAGTTCACTAGCAACTAATTCCGCCCAACTCCTTCAAAACCGAGATTTTTACTTGCTTTCATAAAATATAAAAAATACAAAAAGAATCATCCCTCATCTCTAGACCTAGTCATTAGGTTTTCTAATCCTAGCGACACTATTCCTAGCTGAAAGATCAATCCCCTGGTACTTGTCATTATACTATACTACATCGATCAGGTACACTGCCTGGTGGGGGTTGTAAGCTTCTCAATATCCCTCGAGAGGTAAAGCCTGGTGCAATCCCTACGCATTAGAAAATTTTCAATGATTTGGTTTATGGCAACATAGGATAGTCATGAAGTTATAAGGTGGCTAAGGTTAGGAAAACCGTCATATGATCCGCCAGAGCCAGAGGAATCTACCCATGGACAATACCAAATAGATAGTATTAGAAAGTCTATAGGTATGATTTTGAAAAAAGGAGAAATGTGAGAATGGAGAAAGAAGGGGTTGAAGAATTAAAAAGAAAATGAAATGAGAAAGGGTGAAAAGAAATAGCCCTCCAATTATTCAACCTTAGGGCAGAAACGGGTTCAATTCATATTCTACTGATGGTTACTAAGGCGACATTGGTATTGAAGACAAGACGTCATGGACCTAGTGACGCACTGCACTAAACCTTCTAGCCACTCAAGTTCTCTTAAAAGAACTTGTTTCATTCTCACGGGGAACCGGTGTAATCTATCAACTTATCACTTAGAGATGGTTGATATTGAAGCAGGAGACCTCTCCCTAATCTCCGCATAGGAAAACCAAATGCACTTATTCAGTCTAGAGCCTCGAGATGCATACAAAGATCTCATAGGAACACGTGCTACTTCTACCCTGGTTGTTCAACATTAAGGACACCAATGGTAAACTTATGAGTCCTACGCAGATCTTTGCAATCTGCCAGAACATTTATGAGGGATGTTGCTTATGTAACTCCTAGTGATTGAATGGAAATTCCTGCCAGGGCCAACATCAAGCAGCCCTGAAAGCAGGTCACTTAGGTAATTCCTTGTGGATTATGCTTAGTGGTCGCGATGGTTACAAATGGTCAACAGTCGTGGAGTGATCTCCAGCGACTCACCCAATCGTTGATCTACTTGGTAGTTCATGTATATCTTCTCAGGGTTTGCCGATTGGGAACGGTCTTGGTAAGGATTAGAAGGAGTCTTCAGACTATGCTGTTGACAATCTCTAATTCCAAAAATATAAGTACCGGATGATTTGTTGCTAACTGTCTGCTTGCAGGAATGTCTGATGGTTGCAGTTGATTGCTGAAAGGATGCTGATCGATCAACACATGCTCACACATCAACATCACAATCTAAGAAGTCATGATCATTGATTGGGCCTCATATATGCTTCCACAACTCTGATGCAGAAGATCATGATTCTGAAAAGTGTGAGCATGCCAACACCTAGATGTTCATATCACATAGACACGTTACTACTCAAAGATGACTTTCAGACACTTATTTGGATGATGAACTTGAAGTAATTTCCAAAGATCATCCATCACATTGAACAAGTCATCTAGAGTCTACCGCTTAAAGCACAAAGATCTCAACAATGAAGAATCAAAAGGCTACGAGCTACAAAGATGTCTTCAAATACTTAAATGCTATGATTCACTAATTATTTTCCGAGGTGACCTCCCTTAGGGGGAGATTGTTAGGAATACATTTATTCATATGAAGACTCGGTCACCCCGAGTATAGTTTATCATGTTGTAGCTCGTAGTATTTATCATATTAGTTAGAACGTAGTTTAGTGTTAGTCAGTATTTGTGGAGTTGGATCGGGTCTTTACCCACTGTCAGCCCGCTCCACAGCCCGTTTCAGGGGGCGTTTTATTGTAACTATAAATACCCCTTCCCTAGCTTGGAAGGGGTTGGACCTTTCACTTCAATCTAACCTATTACAAGTTTTCTATCAAGGTTCCATCTCTTTCTCTCTCTAACTTCTCACTAGAAAACCTCACATTTAATCATCCTAAACACAATTCCATACATGTTCTCATATTAGAGTATACTACACCTAGCTATTAGTTGCTCTACCGAATGCGTTTTGTTTATAAACTCCTCCTATTAATAAAATGGGCGTTGAGGTCCTATGAATTCTCTATTTACCCAAGGTCTGTATCTAGATGGTCTCCTATTCACATCTACCCAATAGGGTGTTGGTTCCTCATTAGTATCATAGGCGTGTTTCTTAACATCATAGACCGACCAAGTTTCTCCTTCTCCTACCGCTATTCTAGATTCCTTACAATCAATCATCGCACTTGCGGTAGCTAAGAATCCCCTTCCTATTAATAACGGGCATGTAGTATCACTAACCATATCAAGGACGCGGAAATCGGCTAACATTGTCAATTTCCCTATATGCAATAACACATCCTTCACTACCCTAACCGGATATGCTACACTTCCATCCGCAAGACCTATGATTACCTCTGTTTCATCTAACTTTCCTGGCTTAAGAGTGGTGTATAGAGATACTGGAAGCAAATTTAGGCTTGACCCAAGATCGGGTAGTGTGTCAAAAGCCTCAGAATTTCCGATCTTACAAGGTAACACAAATGTGCTCGGATCATCTAATTTCTTAGGCAACTTGTTTTGAATATAGGCGGTCCCATTCTTACCCAACTTAAGTTTCTTTCCATATTTTTCTAAAAGGGCATTGTAATAGGGAGCAGGGGCTAGGACATCAATGAAGGGACGCTCAAGGTAAAGTTCCTTGAATTCTTCGCCAAGGTCTTGTGTAGGAAGTGTTTCAACTATGCTATTGACCGAATAGATGTTGGGCATTACATTCAATTGGTTCTTTTGAAAGATTTGGGTTTGTTTGAAACACTTGCTCATGGCATTGGCCTAATAGTATTGTGGACAAAAATTAGGAGACGAAACAGATGATATAGCGTTAATGTTTAGTTTCGGATTCTTGACCGTGTTACTTGGGAGAGCTCCCATTTCTCGGTCATTGAGAACTTTCAACAATGTATCAATCTTATTGGTCATCTCACTTTGCTTTTGTTTGAAATCGGCTTCAAACTTTGCTAAATGAGTCTCTTGAGATGCCATAAATTTGGACATCAATCCTTCAAAATTATTGGTACTACCATAGTTGTTGGAAGGATTGTTGTTAAAAGTACGATTAAAGGATTGACCGTTTGGTTGAAATCGATTAGGTGGAGTGGAAGAATTGTTTTGGGGCATGTTTTGGTTTTGTTTCCACCTAAGGTTCGGGTGATTTTTCCAAGAGGGGTTGTATGAATCACCGTAAGGGTTTTTCTCGGGTTTGAAAGTGTACCACTTGTCTCCCGCTCCGTTGGTACGCGAGGATGCGTAATTCGCGAAAGCTTGTTCGGGGAGTTCCATGCAATCACGAGTGTCGTGGGGACCACTACATAATTCGCACGAAGAAGTGATTTTGTTCACTTGGCTTGAAGGTTTAGGAGCTTCGTAGAATTTCATGAGAAACTTGACTTGGTCTTCAAGTTCCATGATCCTACGGTTGGGAGTGCTTGAATTGTTCGAAGGTAAAGATATTGCCTTGACCGTTTTGTTCAAATCACGGGGATCATTCCAACTTTCGTTGTCATAGAGAGCAAGATCTTCTATGAGTTCCCATGATTCTTCCGCACTTAGATCATGAAGCTTGCCACCGGCCGATTGGTCGATGGTTCGCCGTGTAGAGAGATCGATATGGTCATAGAAAAATTGGACTTGGAGCCAAAGATCTATGCCATGATGAGGGACTTTTTGGAGTAAGTCCTTGAAACAAGTCCATGCTTCATAGAGAGTTTCACCTTGACGTTGTTGGAACATCAAGATATCATTTCTAAGCTTAGTAGTTCTCCCTGGTGGGAAAAATTGAGCAAGGAAACGAGTGGTGAGATCATCCCAAGAGGTGATGGATCCTGCGGGTAAACGCTCAAGCCAATGACTAGCTTGGTCACGTAGAGAGAATTGGAAGAGACGCACTCTGGTCGTCTCTTAAGTTTCAACATCAAGGTCTATGGAGTCAATGATTTTGAGGAAATCCTTAAGATGTTGATAAGGGTCTTCGGAACGAAGTCCATGGAATGCACATCTGCTTTGTACCAACCGGATGGTGTCGGATCGCAAGGGAGACACATTGGCTCCGTGAGTGAGCTCAATGGTGTTTCGATAGCCTTGGTGGCTAGGACGAGAGTACTCTCATAAATTTCAGGGTCTAGGAGGTTGGTTAGGTAGTGGTGGGTTTTGTGGGTGGTTTTGTTGTGGTGGGTTGATGTGATCAAAGAGATTACTACCTTCTATGATGGCGTATGGCAAAGGTTACGAACAAAGGAACGAATAAAAAAGATAGACTAAAGAAACCTATGAAAATGAAATAAAAATCTTACTAGAAAGGAATCTAGCAAGTAGATATAATAAAAAGAAATTTTAACCTAGACAATAACTATTCCCCGGGCTGCGGCGCCAAAAACTTGATGCGTGGAATTGCGCCCTCGCAAAAGGTTTTACCTCTCAAGGGATCTTGAGAAGCTTGCAATCCCCACCAGGTAGTGTACCTGTTCGTTGTAGTATAGTATAGTGACAAGTACCGGCAGATTGATCGTTCAACTCTAGGAATAGCGTTCGCTAGGATTAAAATTCTACTAAACTAGGTATAGAGGTTGATGCGTAGGGATTGCACCAGGCTTTACCTCTCGAGGGATCTCGAGAAGCTTACAACCCCCACCAGGCAGTGTACCTGATCGATGTAGTATAGTATAATTACAAGTACCGGGGGATTGATCGTTCAGCTAGGAATAGTGTCGCTAGGATTAGAAAACCTAAAGACTAGGTCTAGAGATGAGGGATTATTCTTTTTGTATTTTTTATATTTTATGAAAGCAAGTAAAAATCTCGGTTTTGAAGGAGTTTGGCGGAATTAGTTTCTAGTCAACTAACCCAATACTAAAGATGCAATCAAAATAAAATACTAAAAATGAAAATAAACTAAATTATACTAAAGTTGTGAGCAATATATGGGAGAATTGTGTTTACTTAGATTTCACTACTCCCTAGATATCTTTTACAGGTTAATTACTTGTTACAGTTGCGTGGATGACGGGTTGTATTCCTTAATACCATTCATGGGTGGGCGTACTTACTTCCCCAATCCTATAAGCGCCTACTTCACTCCTACGTCGAGCCGGCTAAGAAGCTCCTAACATGGGATCACTAGAATTTGCTCATGCATTAAATACAACCAATAAAACCTAGTACACATCGGTTCATGTTTCTTAAGACGTTCAAGCTTGTTACACAATGGAGATCTGCCAGTTTTCTTAAGCCTAACATTGAAATCATTCATCCAATACATCTATAAACAAGCAATCAACCTATAATTAACATCTAGGTTTCAGTACATCTAAGCAAACACATGAAAGATCTAGCCTAGCATGTTGAGATCAAGACAAGCATAAGATATATTCAAACAACACATAGACATATTGAATGAATTAAGAGAAGACTTATCTCAATTGAACATGAAAGGTTTCAAGGGGTGAAAACCCTTGAAAATACAGTAAAATACAACCTAGGGTTTACAAAGTTCGACCCTAGTATTCTCCACACAAGTTCCTCCTTTAATGAATGAAAATTAGAAAAGTATATATAGATTTTACGAGGTAACGGCGTCAAGAACAAATTGCTTACGCCGTCATCTCGCCGCCAAATAATTTCTCGGACTGCCTAGATCTGGGTTTGACGCCGTCATGTGTACTCCTTATGCAGGCCGTCACAGAAAATACTCTTGACGCCCTTGTTGTGACGCCTTCTGGTTTTCACTGGGTCGTCACAGATTTTACTCTTGACACCGTCAGGTTTTTCTTCTTGACGTCGTCAGGTACTGTTCTCAGCATGGAAAATTAAGTCTTTGCCATTTTCTTCACTTTTATGCTCCAAAAATGTCCGAATTGCTTCCTTTTCCAGAATTCACTCCTAAAGTACCTAAAATCACAAAAGGAACGATTTAGTGCAAGATTTGATCAAATAAATTCAATTTCGGGCTTAAATGACCCCCTAAAAGTGGTTCATTTTTTCGCCTCATCATATACCCTTACACTTGAGATTTACTTGTCCTCAAGCAAATGCACTTTTATTCTAGTCAAAATACAAGTTAGGGGTCATTTAACACTAATATAAAAGTAATTACAACAAATAATCGTTCGACTAAAGACCAAAGACAAGCACGGAGGTCATATACTAGCACCTCACAAATAGTGTTTAGATACTCACATCTCTCGGGTGTAATAAAGTATATGTCACATCATGGAAATGGAAAACATCTCTCACTATCTGTCATAGCAAAATAGATTACCATAGGCTTGGGAAAGGATCAAACCTCCACCACATGGCGTAAGCACCTAGGATAAACTATCAAAGAGGTCTTTTAAAGGATTGTAACGTTAGGTGTGGGGATATGGAATACACGGTTTTGTTGGATATAGGCAGTCTTTACTGGTGGCGAGTTAACAATATTGGTCAATTACATGTACAATATGGCGTTGCTAAGCCAAGACTAGACTCGACTTAAGCTAATAAATGAAAAATAACAAAAATATAAAATGAACATAGAATGAAAAGGATGGTAGTCTGTATGTTTTTTTTTTTTTTTTTTTTTTTTTTTTTTTTTTTTTTTTTTTTTGCATACGCTCTTCCCCTACCATCCAAAATAATACATCATAGGGAATGAACATTCCCCTTACACTTGAGTTTTTACGTACTTTACAATAAACTAATCTAATGACTCGAATTAAGAAAATCAAAACACTTTGAGTACTTTTAAGATTAACGTACATATGGGGGTAATATACGATGTTGTTCCCCATTACTCTATAACACAAGTACTTTACCCATGAGTCCCAATTATCCCAAAACAATATGTACAATGATATGACTCGACTTAGCAACCCTGTAATCAATTAGATAATTAACTTAGGGTTTAAACAAATAACAATAATCCACTAAAGATGAGTGCATACATGGAAGGCTAAGGCGATTTGGGTGTACATTTAAGTGGGGTGTAACAAATTCTTCCTTTAAGTAAAATGCTTAAAGTTAGAAACGAAAAGATAGGCTCGGAGGGGTGTACTAGGGTTTTCGTGTACTAAAAATGAGTACAACGCTAAGGTGTGGGAAAAATTAATTGACTTAACTAGCCAAATAATATGACATAAATGGTCAAGTAATTATAATACGGGTTTAACACAAGGGTGATCCTAATGCCTCTTATCATGTAGTAAATCCTACTACACGAATATAGTCTCACTAGCGGTCTCGGGATGCATCACTAACGCAAGTTCTAGAATCTAAATGCTACCGTTACACTCATAAGCACTAATAGTAAATGCTTTTCCTATCAAATCTAAAGGCGAAGCTCACATATTTGGGTGGAAAATTTTTCTGAATGATACGGTTATGTGCTAGTCATACAATCTCCTATCCATGAGACGCTTGCTATGGCTAAAGTTTCACTCCTAAATGTTGTAAAAAAATTTAAATTTGGCGCTAAAATTGCACTAACAAGTATTTCTCATATTTTTATTACACATCTACCATCAAACAAACAAACTCAAGCGAAAGTGTATCTGTAAGGTATCATCATTTTACCCTCCCCTTACACTTAGGATGAACATTGTCCCCAATGTTCAAGTAAAGAATGTAAAAGTGAAATAAGTAAAAAGAATGAAATCAACTACTCCCCTGATTCGCTCGGTATGGATAATAAGGTGGTCAGGTTAGATTTTCCTCCAAGAAAATGAACAATCAAAGCTTCCCTTCCAAAATATAAATCATCTTCTTGTCATACATAACCTGTAAAACCTGAGAAAACAGACAAGGCAACCTCGCATAAAATCGGCGGCAATCTACGTATGCTAACGAATCCTAGAAAACAAAATAAGATATAATGCTTGTAGAATGATGTTTGCAGATTTCCTGGAGATTATAAAACTAATGATTCAACAAAAACTTTAAGACTCCGTTAGAAAAACAAAACTGGTAAAATTTCCAGATTTTTACACGTGACGCCGTCAAGAGTAAACTCGTGACGCCGTCAGAAGTGACCTGCAGAAATTCTTATGTTAAGTTTCCTGAAAATTTCTGGAAAAACTTCGTCCTACTTCCTGGAAAATCCTGCAAAACATCATTATGACTCGATACAAGCATTTGACTCTAACAAATACGAATATACATGTTCACTTAATATTGTGGAGAATCATGATCGAGTTTTGTTTCTTAAAAACATATTTGGGGTTTCCCCTTACACTTATCTTTTGCGAAATACCTTTGGATGAAGGTAAGACTAGGCCAAACAACAAAGTAAAGTATTTTCACTATTTTAGTTTTGAAACATGATCTACCAACAATAAAAATAAAGCATGCATACGGAAACAAATAACAAAAAAACAAAAATCAAAATCACACAAAGCATGGGTTGCCTCCCAAGAAGCGCTTTTCTTTATTTACGAGTCTTGTAGCTAGACTCAAGGTCATGGGTTACTACGTGATCTCATCCCTTGAGATGATGAACCCCATGTAGTTGCGGTCATTACTATCATGGTGGTGGTGTCTCAATCTGTCGATACTTGCAATCACCTTTCCTCCTACCTTACTTCTCAAGTTAGCCATCCCATCTTGGCTTATGCTTTCAATTGTGAAAGGCCCATACCACCAAGGACTCGGTTTATCGGGAGGTATCGTTATCTCCAAGTGTCTTAAGAGTACTAAGCTCCCTTCCTCGAATGGTACATGGCTCCTCGTTGGTCGACTGTGTTCGAACTTGACATGAACTTCATTGCTTTTGCTTTTTTCATGTTTAGCCTCCTTGTAGCTTTTGATTCTTGCCTCCCATGCAAGTATTTTCTCCTGAACATGAATAGGTGACGAGTCAATGTTATTTTTGAGCTTTCTCCCCCTCAAACTCTCTTGCCCATATTGCGGGGTCATGGGGAAGCTAATCTTTCTTTTTCCTGATTTAAGCTCAATTTTCCTACCTTCATATTTAATAACAGCTCTAGCGGTGGTGAGGAATGGTTCCCTAAGGATTATTGGCATGCACCCATCTCCCTTATCATCGATGATTATAAAATCAACGGGATACATGAATCGTGCGACATTAACTAACACATCTTCTGCGATTCCCAGGGGGTACACGTAAGAATGTCCAGCGAAGGACAGCCTAACACGAGTGGGAACTAACATTTTTGACGTTAGTTGGGTGTAGATAGTTAGAGGCATAAGATTTACTTCCGATCCTTGGTCGGCGAAAGCATTTAGATATTTCAAATTCCCGATGCTGGCCGGTATCTCAAAGTTCCCACACGCCATTTGCTTAGTAGCCACTTTTTGTACCAATAATTTCTCGAGTATCGGCCCCCAGATAATGTATCATACTCATCTTTTCCCTCTTCCTCCTTCTCAGAACCCTGTTTGGAAGATTGGTTACGCCCGTCACCCTTTATCCAATTTGTTATAGTGTTTTCATTTATATCATGTTTCAGGTAGTAACTTAGGGATTGGGATTTTGGTGGCTCTTCTATGGTTTGTTCAGTAGGGGTTTCTACCTTCTCATTATCCGTGTGAATAATTGTGATGGAATTAACAAATTGGGTAGTGGGGATGACGCTTTCTTTCCTTAGTAACATCCTTTCGGGGGTTCTCTGGTTGGCATACTCTTTCATCAGGCTCATCATCTCATTCATTTTCTCTTGCATCTCCTCTTTTTGTTTATAAATTGCTTTCTCAAATCTAGCAAGCCGATCTGAATGAGTTGCCATGTATTCTCTCAATCTGGCTTCAAATTCCGGGCTAAGTTTCTCGGGAGGGGAATAAGGTGGGGCATAGTTTTGAAAAGTCTCAACATTCTCTCTAGAGGGTGATTCAGATAACAGCGTTGAAGTCATTTTTGAGACAGAATTGATAGTAGCCCGTCTAGGACTTAAGGGTCTCTTTTGCCTTTCCTCAAAATAGTCGACTTTTGCCTCAAGTTTGGATAGGAGTTCATCGGAGATTTGGTTAGTCCCTCCAGGTGTCGAGATTGCGTTGATGGCCGCTTTTATAGTATGATTAAACTCTCATATCTCTTGATTATCGGCGGCAAGCTCTTCAATAATTGCCCAAGACTCCTCGGCGTCCTTATCACGCAATCTACCTCCCGCGGCCCTATCGATTGTGCGTTTAGTGTGATAGTCGACATGATCATAGAAAATCTAAACTAATAACCAAAGGTTTATACCATGATGAGGGACTTTATGGAGGAGATCCTTAAAACGAGCCCATGCTTCGTAGAAAGTTTCACCCTGATGTTGTTCAAACATCAAAATGTCATTTATAAGCATCACAGTCTTCCCCGGTGGGAAGAATTGGGCAAGGAAGCGAGTGGTGAGATCATCCCATGAGGTGATGGATCCCGCGGGGAAACGTTCAAGCCATTGACTAGCTTGATCACGTAGAGAGAATTGGAATAGGCGTAATTGGGTTGACTCTCTAGTTGTAACATCAAGGTCTATAGAATCTACGATTTTAAGGAAGTCCTTGAGATGTTGATTTGGATCTTTGGAAAGAAGTCCATGGAATGCACATCCGCTTTGCACCAACCGGATGGTGTCGGATCGCAAGGGGGTCACATTGGCTCCTTGGGTGAGCTCAATGGTGTTTCGATAGCCTTGGTGGCTAGGTCGGGAATACTCTCCTAGGGTTCGGGGCCTAAGAGGTTGGTTAGCTAGTGGCGGGTTTTGTTGGTGGTCTTGTTGTGGTGGGATGATGGGTTCAAAGATGTTACCATCGTCCATGATGTCGGATGGCGAAGAGTTACGAACAAAAACACAAAGAAATAAGATAGACTAAAGAGAACCTAAAAATAAAAATAAAATCTTAATAGAAAGGAATCTAGCAAGTAGACCTAATAAAAAGAGATTCTAACCTAGACAATAACTATTCACCGGCAGCGGTGCCAAAAATTTGATGCGTAGGGATTGCACCAGGCTTTACCTCTCGAGGGATCTCGAGAAGCTTACAACCCCCACCAGGCAGTGTACCTGATCGATGTAGTATAGTATAATGACAAGTACCGGGGGATTGATCGTTCAGCTAGGAATAGTGTCGCTAGGATTAGAAAACCTAAAGACTAGGTCTAGAGATGAGGGATGATTCTTTTTGTATTTTTTATATTTTATGAAAGCAAGTAAAAATCTCGGTTTTGAAGGAGTTGGGCGGAATTAGTTGCTAGTCAACTAACCCAATACTAAAGATGCAATCAAAATAAAATACTAAAAATGAAAATAAACTAAATTATACTAAAGTTGTGAGCAATATATGGGAGAATTGTGTTTACTTAGATTTCACTACTACCTAGATATCTTTTACAGGTTAATTACTTGTTACATGTGGAAGGATTATGGGCAAACACTTGGGATGTTAGTCTTAATAATGTGTTTGGGATATTTATGAATGAATGTGATTTAGTACGCGGAATTTACTAAACACACTAAAGGAACAAAGGTGGTGAATAAGTAAACGTGAATAATTTAGAGTGATGAACACAACATGAATAACACAAAATGATTCAATATTATTTATGAAATAATACGGGTGATCTAAACTATCACCAGGATTACAAATGTAACCTTGAATCTTTGATACGTGAAAAGGATTTAATGATGGAAGTTATGCATGCAGTGATCGATATTAGTTCTAGGTTCTATTGTGTATATTAAGAAGGTGATTAAGGGTTCCTTTTATAGTATAAGGAGCCCTTATTACAAGTTGTCAAGTTTATTAATATAATATACTTAGAGACTTATCTTATCCTAAAATTACACCTTTCAAGGTAAAACACTCCATATTATCTAGTGAGACCTCTGTACTACTTCTACTAAATGTGTAACTTTGTACAAAGACTAATAATACAACAAAATATCTCTAAATAAAATATAACAACTTTTGGTTTAAACTGGCAGGACCTTCATCAACTAGCAGTACCTTCTCACCCAGAAGGTACTGTTAGTGTATCTTCAACTTCAACAAAATCAACGAGGCAGGCTTAACTCATCACTGGCAGACTCTTCTGGCAGACTCTTTTGACTTGAGCATTTTATTCCCAACAATCCTCCCCTAAACTTGTTATTCCTTATTAAAATAACCAAGTTTCTTGTGACTAAAATTCATACCTTGAGGATCTGAGGGAACTCTTCCAAAAACCTTATCATCTATTCCTCCTTAGGCTTTCGTACTGATCAAATATGCTTTCCTTCAATCTCTTGACTGCATCAGTTTCTTCTTCACACAATAGTTTGTTGGAGATCAAGACTGATAATACTTCATAACTCAAAGGATACTCCTTCTCACCTAGCATAAAGAGTTCTATTCCACTCTGAGTGGAAAGATGATGAACATGGCTCATGCTGAAATATTCCCATGAAACAGATAAATCATAGTAAGGGAATTTCCAATGTGTATCAGTAGGATTTGGATCATATAATCTATTGAACTCCACCCATAGCTCTTGCTCCTTTGCATCAGGTTTATACTTTGTTTTTAGCTTCTCTTGAACTAAGACCCATAATTCATCTAGATCCATTCTGCTACATGCTCTAAGCAGATTTTCAAAGTTCTTGAATATTTCAACCTTATTGCCAACTCTTGTTATCTTCCATGCTTTACCAAATTTGTCATAGTAGATTTCCCAATCTATAATTGGATGTCTTGCATGTAAAGGTTCAGCAAAGACAACTTGTGGAACATGGACAACCATTTCTCTTGACTGAGGCAAGTCTGCTTTCTCTTTCTGGGCTGCTTGATCCTTCTGATCATATTTTCTTCTTTTGGAGGGCCTTTCTGGTGAATCCATGAGGAGACTGGTTTTGTTTCTTCTGTAAGCCTCTAAGTATAGAAGCTTCAATTCATCAAATGATTTAGTTTTAAGTTGATGATCCTTCATGTTCACTTCTCTTTTCAGATATAACTTGAAGGAATGCTTCTGATCTGCCTCAGAATGAGGCATTTTGAACCCTTTCTCCTTATTCTTCTGGATCTGCTGATAGACATCATCCAATGCCTCTTGATTGTATTTCTTAGTGATGAAATCATTGAGCTTGATTGTCATTTCATCTGAGCTAAGAGACTCATCACACACCAGAGTATAAGCTTCACCCCTTACAATTGGATCAATGGAAATGATATATTGCAGCTGAGCATCAAATTTTTTTGTAATATTCTTGACTCTTCTTCAGCCCCTATGACCTCTTCTTCATGAAGCTGTTTGGATAACATATCATCCATGGCCAATTGTACTTGTTCTTTCTTCTTCAACTTTTTAGGTTTTGGTTCATCTTCAAACATAATTTTCTTGCCCTTGTCTTTTGGTGTTGATTCTAGACTTGGAGCAGCAAATTGTTCATTAGAAACAAGAAACCTCCCCTGAGGCTGTGATCCCCTTTTTCTTTTGTAGAACATTTGATCAGAACCTTTTAAATTCATAGCCAATAGCCTCTGAATCCCAGCAGGCTCTTGCTCTGCTTCAGCAGTCTCTTTTGTACTAACAGGCTCTTTTTCTGCACTAGCAAGCTCTTCATCAACCATTTGAGTTCCTTCATGAATTTGAAACTGAATCTATTCTTCACTCTTAGAACTACCCATCCTCCACTTTTTGGAAGAGAGACCCAAACCTTATGTTTCTGAACTTGAAGAACTAGAAACAACCAACTGAGTAGTTCTTTTGCCCTTCAACAACTTCACCTTTAACTCCAATTTCTCAACCCTCTTAACTAGATTGGTGTTAATCTCTGTAAAGTGTCTGTTTTGACTTTCAAGAGTAGTTTGCAAGAGCTGTACTTGCTCCTTTAGTTCCTTTACAGTCTGAGCATTTAAACTTTGATGTGGAGGAGAGTGGGGTGATGAGTTATGATGTGATAATGATGGTGATGTTGCAGATAGTATTTGTGATGGTTGGTGAGATGATGCTGGTGGTGTTACTGATGGTATTGATGATGGGTTTGGTGATGAAGGATCAGATGATGTGGACGGTTCTTCAGAATGTTGTGGTAACATCTCCTCAAAAAGTGGTACTTCTTCTCCTTGAAAACCAATTTTCATATTTGAAAACACCTTGTGGGTAAGTTTTGGAGTTTTAAAAGGTTTGTTTGGGGGAAGTAACAAATGTTTGGATTTGTTGATGAGGCACTAAATAAACCTTGGGTACATCAAAAACTTTGTTTCACTATCCACATTTTTAACCAATCCTTCAAAAATGTATTTTGAAAAGTTGAACTTCTTGTTTGTTGCCAAGCAAATGAGAGCTGCAGCCATGTTACCACTAAACTGCTCCCATGAGGTTTTCTTTTGACTTAAACAATGAAGGATAGTATGGATTAAAAATCTCCATTGAGGGGTAAACTGCTTTTTAAGAAATGTAAGCTTTGTAGAAGTCACATTATACCCCATTTTTGTCAAATTTTCAAAGATTTTAGTATCAGGTAGTTGACTAATGCCATCTAAATCATCCAAATGAAGATGTCTTCTAATGGATGATTCGGTAAAAGTCATGGTTCTGCCATCCACTTTAACCTCTAACTCTTGAATCCCATTCCTAAGAGTGTTAACTCTAGCCGTTTGCCAAAATTGTAAAATTTGAGATTCAAAAATAGTGGGATTCACGAGTAAAGCAAACCTGATATAAGAATTGTTTAGAAAATCCACTGCTTGATGAAAAGATTCATTTTCCTCAGACTTTTCCAAAAATGCTAATTGGTTATGACGTTTGACAAAACTTAGATGAGCCATGGTGAAAGTTTTAAGGAAAAACTTGATTATGATGGTGGGATTTTATTGTTGTACTGGTAGAACATGAAAGGTGAGTGTGAATTGTGATAAGGATTGATTATGAGAAAATTACTTTTGACCGACAATGAAAGATATAGATAAGTAATTGAAGAGGCGGTCAAAAAGATCTTTTATTATAATAACCATACCCTTAAATCGAGGAAAACATGAGTAATTTACAGACACACCCTTCAAAATAACGGCTATATTTTTAAACTGACAGACTCAACTGCTATGTAGCAGTACCATTTTACTCTACCAGTACTAAAATTTGAACTACCAGTACCTTGTATTTAGAAAAATGACTTGGCAGTCTCTTTGAAATTTTAGTAAAAATCCCTTATAGTTTTTAGCAAACTACCAGCTATCAACGGATTTGATAAGTCTTTACCAATAGCCGTTTGCTTTTGGACTAGCTAGCTCTTTAAGTTTGGAAAACTTGGTGAACTGATTACCATTTCTACATCATGATTTTTGTTATCAATCTTGAGTAACCTGAAATTTGTTAGTTGTAAACCAAACGAACAGAGTGCAGAGCACTTGTTTTATAGTATTGTCAACATTTTAAGCATCAAGATAAACAAAAACAGAGCAAACTTTGAACTAGCAGTACCAATTATGTACTGACAGTACCTTATGACTAACTAGCAGTACCATGTTTAAAGGCCAGAACTTGATATGTTATTTACAAAAACACATGTTTTTCAAAGATTTATCATACCAATACCTGCTACCAGGTATTTAAATCTACCTAAATCAAAAGCTTTGGTGAGAAGGTCAGCAAAATTCTTTTCAGAATCAATTTTGAGAACTTGAATTAACCTTTTCTCATTGCAATCTCTTATGAAATGGTGTCTGATTTCAATGTGTTTTGTTTTTGAATGTTGAACTAGATTTTTGATGATACAAATAGTACTGCTATTATCAATGTAAATAATGGTGTTAAGAAAATTGTACCCATAGTCAAGCAATTGATTCTGAATCCAAAGTACTTGGCCACAACAACTTGCACTTGCAACATATTCTGCTTCAGTTGTAGAGTTGGCCACCATTGTTTGCTTCTTGCATTGCCATGATATGAGTCTGCAGCCAAGAAATTGACATCCACCAGTTGTGGATTTTCTATCTAGGGTTGCACCAGCATAGTCACTATCTGAATAAGCTACCAATTCAAAAGATGATTCCCTTGGATACCATAGACCCAACCTAGGTTGACCCTTGAGGTATCTAAAGATTCTTTTGACTGTTGTGAGATGAGAAACTTTTGGATTTACTTGAAACCTTGCACAAACACACACTGAGAACATTATATCTAGTCTTGATGATGTAAGGTACATCAAGGACCCAATCATTGATCTGTAATTGTGCACATCAACATCTTCACCCTCAGCATCTTTGAGTAACCCCATCTCTGGATCCATTGGTGTACTTGCAACCTTTGAATCTGCAAACCCAAATTTCCTTAGGATCTCTGCTACATACTTATCTTGGCTGATAAATATGCCTTCATTTGATTGTTTCACTTAGAGACCCAAAAAGAAAGTAAGTTCCCCCATGGAACTCATTTCAAACTTATTATGCATAAGTTTTTCAAACTCCACACACAACTCCTGGTTTGTTGATCCAAAGATAATGTCATCAACATAAATCTGCACCAGCAAGATGTCTTTCTTGGTTCTTTTGATGAACAAAGTTGGATCAATCTTACCTCTTTGAAATCCATTTTCCAATAAATAGAAAGCCAATGTTTCATACCATGCCCTAGGAGCTTGGTGTAGACCATAAAGAGCCTTGGTAACCTTGTACACCTTGTCTGGATGTTCTGCATCAATGAAGCCTGGAGGTTGAGAAACATACACTTCTTCTTCAATAGTACCATATAAAAAGGCACTTTTGATATCCATTTGGTAAACAGTGAAGCCTATGAAAGAAGCATAGGCCAAGAATAGCCTAATTGCTTCCATTCTTGCAACAGGAGCAAAAACTTCTTCATAATCCACTCCTTCTTCTTGAGTATACCCTTGGGCCACCAATCTTGCTTTGTTTTTGATCATTATTCCCCTTTCATCCTTCTTATTTCTGAATACCCATTTGGTGCCAATTGCCCTATAACCTTTGGGCAAATCAACCAGTATCCAAACCTTCTGAAGTTTGAATTGAAGAAGCTCTTCTTGCATTGCTTCAACCCAACTTGAATCATCTAAGGCTTTTGTAATGTTTTTGGGTTCAACCTGTGAGAGAAAACATGAAAACAGGCATATGTTGGCAACTTCATGGTTTTTTTCTTCATAGACAGCTAAGACAAACCCTGCTTGGTCTGAAGATAAGACTTGAGTTCTTGTTTTAACACCAGAATCAATGCTGCCAATCACATTATCAATGGAGTGATCTTTGAGAATTCTTGTGTTGTGTGTTGTAGGAACATCATAGGAAATTGGAAGGTTGCCAATCCCTACATCTTCTGGTAAGGAATCATCTGATAGAACATTTAATGGTTCAGCAGGACCAACTTGTGAACTGGCAGTACCATCTGTTGAACTGGCAGTACCATTTGGTGAATTGGCAGTACCATTTTCATTTGCAGAATTTTCTTGATTCCATTGACCTTGAGTTCCATGATCATCTTCAACACCTTCATTTGTTGTATTAGAAGGCTCTTCATGACTTGAAGATGAATCCAATCCTTTCCAAATTGGCATTAAGATGTAATCTTGATCATCAGTTGTTTCAGCATTGTCTTCAAAACCTATATTATCATTAGTATTTGTACCTGTGGCAGGCACATAATTCATAGATTCTGAAAGCTTATCAATATCAAAACACCAATCTGGTCCAATGCCTGCAACATTAGGTAGTTTCTCTTGAAACTCTATGTGCAGATTTTCTTCCACTAGCCTAGTGCATCTATTATACACCCTATAGGCCTTACTTTGCAAAGAATACCCTATCATGTAGCCTTCATCAACTTTTCCTTCAAACTTTCCTAGATGATCTTTGGTATTGAGAATAGTGACATGACATCCAAAAGGTCTCATAAAACTTAGAGATGGTGTTCTACCAAACAAAAGTTCATAAGGAGTCTTTCTATGAGGTTTAATAACAAGAACCCTGTTCTGCACATAACAAGCAGTACCTACAGCTTCAGCCCAAAATGAAATAGGCAACTTAGAGTCTACTAGCATTGTTCTAGCAGCTTCTATAAGAGTTCTATTTTTCCTTTCTGCTACTCCATTTTGCTGTGGGGTTCTAGCTACACTATATTCTCTTTTTATTCCTTTTTCTTTGCAAAATTCATCCATAACTCTATTCTTGAATTCTGTCCCATTGTCACATCTAATTACTTTCACTTTCTTATCAATTTGGTTTTCTATCCCTGTAATATAGGACTTAAGGATCTCACTTGTTTCATCCTTAGTTCTCAAAAATAAAACCTAAAAAAATCTGCTGTAATCATCAGTAACTACAAGACAATATTTTTTACCATTCAAGCTATTCACAGATGTAGGACCAAAGAGGTCCATATGAAGCATGTATAAAGCTTGAGAAATTGAGTTATGGGTCTTGGGCTTACAAGAAGCTCTATGTTGTTTGCCTTTTAGACAGTCAACACAGGTTTGGTCATTTTGAAAAATCTTTTTGGGTAAACCTCTAACCAAATCATATTTTGCAATTGTGTTGATTGTTTTAAAGTTTACATGACCAAGCCTTCTATGCCAAAGCATAGATTCATCCAATGAGGCTTTTGCTACTAGATAGGTTAAACTCTCTTTAGGAACAATGTTCTTTAAATCAACAATGTACATATTGTTCTTTCTAGGGATTTTAAGAAGAATCTGACTTTCATCAGGAATTTTAAAATCAGGAGAAAGTACAATGCATTCAGTGTCAGTAAAAAGAACATTGTTCTTTGTGTCACACATTTGTGAGACACTTAAGAGATTAAACTGTAGTTCTTTCACAAAGTACACATTTTCAAAATCTAATTTACTGGTTTTAATTGTACCTTTACCAGTAATCTTTCCATTGATTCCTCCCCCAAAGGTAACATATCCTCCATCAAATGATTTGAAGTCTGTGAGGTAAGACATGTTGCCTGTCATGTGCCTTGAACATCCACTATCTACATATCCTTGATCAGCAATATCATTTGAATGTTCCTGCACATGTATACACATATTAGTTTCCTTGGGGTACCCAAGCCATGAATGACTTGGGTTTGCCTCGTGCATCAATGTAATCAAACCTTTTTAGGACTGTTGATGCACCATTTGATTGGAGTGGTCTCCAAATCTAACATGCTGAAGACTTAACAGCATTTTCATTCTTAACACATTTTGTGGTTTTTGGTTTGATAGTACCAATTTTGGCAGTACCATTTGGTCTAGCAGGACCTTTTAGTTTTGGTCTCCAGTCTTGTGTTTTAACCACATCATTCTTTTCAATGTGACTTTTCACAACTCTTGGTGTATGGTTGAAAGTGTTACTTGCACCCTTAGTAGTGAATTTTGGGTAAACAAGCTCATTTGGTGTAACATTATGATTGACTTTTGGTGTGTTAGATTTCACAAAACCTTTTCTGGGGTTTGTTTTATTTGTTTTAGACTTTGATGTACTCCCAGAAACCCAATTGTTACAATAAGCATGAGTATGATTAAAACTACCACAGTAATAGCATGACTTATTGTACATAACAAAATTATCACCAAGTTGGTGTGACTTAAGATTGTTCCAATTTCTCTGACTACCTCTAGGTTTGCTATTACATTTAGCACAACATTCAACTGTTTTTAGAACAACTTTAGTCTTTGTCATACTATCTACACTCTTAGGACTGGTTGGTCCTACTTTGTTTCCTTTCTTTGAAGCAGTCCCTTTTTCATTTTCATCAGATGTCCAATCTTCAATAGATGTATCATCTGAGCTCTTATCAGTGAGCACCTTTTCTTTAGAGAGTGAAGTATCACTTGCACTCTCAAAAGGTTTACTATTTTCTACAGGTTTTACATTTTCTAGTGGTTTATTAGTGAGTTCATGTAAACCTGATTCAGCAAGATCTATACCTGGGGGACAGGGAATTCCTCTGTAAAGAGGTGGACAAGTGTTGTATTCAATCCCAGATTTGATTTTCTTGTTCATTTGGTTTTCAACTATACTTCTAGTACAAGCAGAAGCATTTTCTAATGTTATAACAGTTAGTTGAACATTATCCTTTGCTTGTTTCATTTTAACAAACTCAGTTCTTAACAGGCCTATTTCAGCATCTTTTAAAAATATGTCCCTATTAAGAATAGCCTTTGTGTCAGAAAAGGTGAGTTCATTTTCTCTAAAGTGAATTATCTGCTTCTCAAGTTTGGTCATACCACACTTATGATTAACTAGGTCTTGATGAGTTTTTCTTTCTTCTACTTTCAGTTCATCATAAAGTATTCTTAAGATTTCTAATTCTTTAAAAACTTCACAAGTAGCAGAACATTTAGTAATTTGTACCTCAGGATTGGTGAAAGCCATTAAAGCCATTTCATTTGAAGCTGACTCTTCTTTACCCATAAAGCTCCAATCAAAACCCAGCCCATCAATAGCTACCATAGCTTTTGTTTCAGTGATGTCCACTTCCTTGCTCTTGTTCTCATTGTTTTCCCTGTTCTTGTTCTCAAAACCTCTTCCCTTATCACCCTGCTTCTTTGGTTTTCTACAGTCTCTTGAGTAGTGACCCTTCATGTGGCAGTTGTAACACTCCACTTTAGACTTGTCATACCCAGCAGGTTCATTACCATTGATGACAATCTTCTTTCCAGTTCTCATCAAATATTTCTTAGCCCTCCTGCTAAGAAGTGAAAGCTGCCACTTTATGTCCATTTCTTCAAGATCATCATCACTGATTTCTTGAAGATCTTCAAAGGTCAATATGGAACCATTGTGTTGTGATGTTAGGAAAGCACAACCAATTGTTTCATCTAAAATGGTTTTGGTACTGCTAGAAGTATTGGCAGTACCAAAATTTGTGTTGGCAGTACCTTCTTCTCTACCATCTTTTTCTTCATCAACTTTCTTGGAAGTACCATGAGATGACACAAAGGCCATATTTCCTGAGCTTGAACTAGTAGACTTCTTTAGTTCATGCTCTACTATTTTGAAATTGCTGTAAAGATCATTGAGACTCATGGAATCAATATCTGGTTTGTTTTTCCAGACAATGACATGCATGCCCATTCAGAGGGTAGACTTCTAAGGAATTTGGAGTTTAAGTCTTCTTGAGATATTATCACCTTATGAATGGCTAACTGACTGGAAAGCTTTTATAGTCTATTGAACATATTGTCCAAAGACTCATTTGTTGTGGCTGAAAAGTTTTCAAACTGTTGTTTTAGAAGTGTCTTCTGAGTTTTCTTGGTGGCATCATTACCACCAAATCTAGCCACAATTGCTTGAAAGAGGGTTTTAGCACATTTGTATTTGTTAAAGATTAAGAGCTGGTCATTTGGAATAGACATGAGAAGCATACTCCTGGATTTAAGATCATTTCTCTTTTGGATTCTTTCTTCTACGGTTGTTGGGTTTACTTGCACAGTTGTGACAAGTGCATCGTTTACTGTGGAGGTGGTGGTTATTGGTTTGAATGCGTTTCCTTCTTCAATAATCTCCCAAAGTGCATAGTCTTGCACTTGGAAGTATTGCTCAACCCTCAATCTCCACATCTCAAACTCATTTTGTTTGAGTAATGGAAGTTTTGCAGCCACATTGGTTTGAATGTGCTCAACATCCATTTTTGCTTTGTTCTTTTATGTCGTAAATATCAGCCTTGCTCTGATACCACTTGTGGAAGGATTATGTGCAAACACTTGGGATGTTAGTCTTAATAATGTGTTTGGGATATTTATGAATGAATGTGATTTAGTAAGCGGAATTTACTAAAACACACTAAAGGAACAAAGGTGGTGAATAAGTAAACGTGAATAATTTAGAGTGATGAACACAACATGAATAACACAAAATGATTCAATATTATTTATGAAATAATACGAGTGATCTAAACTATCACCAGGATTAAAAATGTAACCTTGAATCTTTGATACGTGAAAAGGATTTAATGATGGAAGTTATGCATGCAGTGATCAATATTAGTTCTAGGTTCTATTGTGTATATTAAGAAGGTGACTAAGGGTTCCTTTTATAGTATAAGGAGCCCTTATTACAAGTTGTCAAGTTGATTAATATAATATACTTAGAGACTTATCTTATCCTAAAATTACACCTTTCAAGGTAAAACACTCCATATTATCTACTGAGACCTCTGTACTACTTCTACTAAACGTGTAACTTTGTACAAAGACTAATAATACAACTAAATATCTCTAAATAAAATATAACAACTTGTCGTTTAAACTGGCAGGACCTTCATCAACTAGCAGTACCTTCTCACCCAAAAGGTACTGTTAGTGTATCTTCAACTTCAACAAAATCAAAGAGGCAGGCTTAACTCATCACTGGCAGGCTCTTTTGACTTGAGCATTTTATTCCCAACATTACAGTTGTGTGGATGACGGGTTCTATTCCTTAATACCATTCATGGGGTGGCGTACTTACTTCCCCAATCCAATAAGCGCCTACTTCACTCCTATATCGAGCCGGCTAAGAAGCTCCTAACATGGGATCACTAGAATTTGCTCATGCATTAAATACAACCAATAAAACCTAGTATACATCGGTTCATGTTTCTTAAGACGTTCAAGCATGTTACACTATGGAGATCTGCCAGTTTTCTTAAACCTAACATTGAAATCATTCATCCAATACATCTATAAACAAGCAATCAACTTATAATTAACATCTAGGTTTCATTACATCTAAGCAAACACATGAAAGATCTAGCCTAGCATGTTGAGATCAAGACAAGCATAAGATATATTCAAACAACACATAGACATATTGAATGAAATAAGAGAAGACTTATCTCAATTGAACATGAAAGGTTTCAAGGGGTGAAAACTCTTGAAAATACAGTAAAATACGACCTAGGGTTTACAAAGTTCGACCCTAGTATTCTCCACACAAGTTCCTCCTTTAATGAATGAAAATTAGAAAAGTATATATAGATTTTAGGAGGTGACGGCGTCAAGAACAAATTGCTGACGCCGTCATCTCGCCGCCAAATAATTTCTCGGACTGCCTAGATCTGGGTTTGATGCCGTCATGTGTACTCCTTATGCAGGCCGTCACAGAAAATACTTTTGACGCCCTTGTTGTGACGCCTTCAGGTTTTTGCTGGGTCGTCACTGATTTTACTCTTGACGCCGTCAGGTACTGTTCTCAGCATGGAAAATTAAGTCTTTGCCGTTTTCTTCACTTTTATGATCCAAAAACGTCCGAATTGCTTCCTTTTCCAGAATTCACTCCCAAAGTACCTAAAATCACAAAAGGAACGATTTAGGGCAATATTTGATCAAATAAATTCAATTCCGGGCTTAAATGACCCCCTAAAAGTGGTTCATTTTTCGCCTCATCAGAGGTGAGGGATGATTCTTTTTTTATTTTTATATTTTTAGGAAAGTAATTAAAAATCTCGGTTTTGGAAGGAGTGGGCGAAATTAGTTTCTAGTCAACTAACTCAATTAACTAAAGATGAAATCAAAATAAAATAAAATACACTTAAACTAAAGTGTGGTGTAAACAATAATGAGAGTAAATTCTGTTTACTTAGATTTCACTACTCCTTAGCTATCTTTTATAGGTTGATTAGCTTGTTACAATTGCATGGATGACGGGTTATATTTCTTAATACCATTCGTAGGGCCGTGTACGATCTTCCCTAACTCTATAAGCTTCTACCTCAATCCTACGTCAAGCTGACTAAAAGCTCCTAACATGGTATCCTTGGAAGTTACCTATACATTAAATATAACCAAATAATCGTAGTACACATCCGATAATGTTTCTTAAGACGTTCAAGCAAGTTACCAATTCGGAGTCTGCCAGTTTTCTTAAGCCTAACATTGAATTCATTCATCCACAACAATTATAAACAAACAACCAACCCATAATCAATATCTAAGTTTCATTACATCTAAGCAAACACAAAAAAAACCTAGCCTAGCATGTTAAAGAGAAGACAAGCGTAAGATATAATCAAACAACACATAGACATATTGAATGATTTGGTAAAGTACTTATCTTCAATTAAGTATGGAGGAAACAAGGGGTTGAAACCCTTGAAAAAGCTGTAAAATTCGTCTAGGGTTTATTCCCTCAAAGTTGCACACAATGAATGAAAACTAGAAAACTATATATAGATTTTTTCTTCTGACGACGTCAAGAGTAATTTGTGACACCGTTAACTCGCCGCCAAAATAAACTCGTATTGTCTAGATCCACTTCTGACGCCGTCACTCTTTATGGGTTCTGGGCCGTCACTCTTTGCAGTTACTCTTGATGGCCTTGGAAATTTTGTACGTGACGCCGTCAAGACCCCTTCACAAAACATTCTGGCGCATTACGTGTATTTGATTTATCCACCCTTTTGTCAACTCATTACGCCGTCACTAGCACCTTGTGATGCCGTCAAGTGCAATTTCCAGCATGCTTTTGAGACTTTGTCGTTTTCTTCACTTTTTCGCTCAAAAAACGTCCAAAATGATTCCTTTTGTAAAATTCCTCTCAAAAGTACATAAAATGACAAAAGGAATGATTTAGGGCAATATTTGATCAATTAATCTCGACTTTGGCCTTAAATGACCCCCGAAAAGCGGTACACTTTTCGATTCATCAATTTTCATGGATTAAAACTAGCCTAAAACATGTTTTTAATTATAAATTCGTGTGATGGTAATCGTTGCAGGTAGACATATTATGACGACATAGTTTTCCTGTTTATTGGAATGGAGACAATCGACGTGTTCTAAGAGGCCACTGTTTTGCTCGTAAAGGGAGTCTTACTTAGTTTCCACTCTGGGATGATGTTGCTGAACAGTTGGAGTTTGCTTATCGCAGTCGCGTAAATTATCCATCAAAAGATTAACTTAACATCTATTATATAGGAAATTAACTCAAATATGGTTGCTTTTTGTGAAACTGTTTCATTTGTACAATATGTGAGTGATTTGCTTGCTTGGTAATGTGTTTGACATTTATTCGTTCCAGGTTTGGCACTGCAGAACATTTCAACCATCTGGATTATTTGTTGCCCGAGTTGATATGCAAGGGTCTACCCGGACTCCCCGGTATGTTGGTTTTTGATACTAAACTTATATTTCGTACATCTAATTTTGTCATCTTTTATGTTAGCATTAAGCACGTTACTTTTTTCTTGCAGGGGCTATATGCTATTTTTACGGGTGAAGATGATACATGTGATGCCTGGCTAAAAATTCTCTCATTTGGATTTTCTGGCACAGTTCATTTTTGAGAGACTGGAATTAAATTGAGGCGTGGGTATGCTCCATCTCAGTTACCAAAAGCCAACCCATGTATATTTTTACTGTTTCATGGTTCGCAGATCTTATATTATGCAGCATTATTAGTGCCTTGGTTTCTTACATTTCCCATATTTTTTTTGCTGAAAGAAGCTGCCATTAGACTCAGATGTAATCCATTTTTTATGTTGTTAACAATTTCATTTTCTAATGCTAACACCATTGTATTTCTTAATTTATATTGCAGGTGATGACTCCAATGGCCATTGAAACTTTGGAAAACGTACTAGTAATGGAAACAGTAGTAAGTAATAAAACATCCACCTTTGATTTTTTTAGTTTTACATACATGACTAATGTACCGTGTTTTATATATACATATAGGAACCTGTTAAAACTATCGGACATACGAAAATTCTTAAGCCACGACAAACCGGTTCTACAGGTTACACCACCAACTACGATACCAAATATTAGTGAGAAAAATCTTGTACTAAAATTAGTACCAACAAAGCGAAAACATTTGATCTCTAGTGAAACCTTGCAAAAGCAAGCTAAGGCGATGAAGAGTCAACAGGTTTTAACTTATTGTAGTTGAGAATTTGATTATATACGACAGTACAATTGTATATATATTTGGTTCATTTTTATACATTCGAGTTTTATTCAATTTGAAATACAATTGTATATATATTTGCTTCATTTATATACATTCTGTTTTATATATATACTAGCAGTAGTAACTCTGCTCCAGTAGTACTAACGTAGTACTAGTAGTACTAACATTATTGGTCACTCTTTTTTTTAATTCGATGTGTGACTAAATATTACAAAATTACACACAAACTAAAAATTCATGTGACCATTGGATGAACATTAGTCACACAAAACACACATGTCTGCACTTTAAACATCATATGGTCATACTTATTAACATTTTTTGCCACTGTTTGCTAAATTGTATGTGACTAAATACAAAAAAAAACATCCGTTGTGTGACTAAATATTACAAAAGGCCACACAAACGTAAAATTCATGTGGCCCTTGGATGATCAATAGTCACACAAAATACACATGTCTGCACTTTAAATAGCATATGGTCACACCTATTACCACTTTTGGCCACTGTTTGCGTAATTGTATATGACTAAATACCCAAAATAAACATGCTTTGTGGGACTAAATATTACAAAAGGCCATGCAAACATAAACTTCATGTGGCGAATGGATGATCAATAGTCACACAAAATACACATTTCTTCATTTTAAACAGCATATGGCCACACTTATTAACGCGTTTGGCCACTGTTTGCTTAATTGTACGTGACTAAATACCCAAAACAAATGTGCTTTGTGTGACTAAATATTACAAAAGGTCACACAAAAATAAACTTCATGTGGCCATTGGATGATTAATAGTCACACAAAATACACATTTCTTCAATTTAACAGCATACGGTCACACTTATTAACAGTTTTGGCCACTTTGTTTTAAATTGTATGCGACTAACTCCTAAAATGTCACACCCCCAATTTACCTGACTTGCAGCGGAATGAAATACCTGGGGGGTGTCTGTCATAGCATCACAGTTACAGTTACATTGAACGACCTAAAGTGTCGTTTGGAAAATACTTCGTTTGATCATTGAAATAATTCAGAGTTTACAATATGAGGTCCCCAAAATCTGTGGCATGTTTATGAAAACAAGTCCTACTAGATCAAACTTTTACATAAGTGCATGAAATAATGGTGAGACGCGTCGACCCCGCGACTCCATGAAGGTCCAAATGCATGTCACATGAGCTACCTTAATAACCTGAAATACATTGCTAAAACGTCAACACGACTGTTGGTGAATTCCATAGGTTTATAAAATGTAATATTGTACAGCCACCACAAGTATAAGTGCAAAATAAAAGTCAAGTAAAATAGTACAATAGACCTTAAGCTCATGACCCCGAAGCTAGACTGTTGAAATTATATGCCCCTCCTGAATGTTTTACCAGAACACTCCCAAAATGTAGACATGAAATGCATCCGCTTACTGTTGGTAATAACTACCACGGATGGAGGCGTCACCCTCGATAGATCTATCCACTCACTCTCGCTTAATCGGCAAATTAATGGTCCATGATAATAAATAGGGGACTTTAACAGGTTGGTAAGGCAACTTAAGCAATGTACATACGTTTTGGTACTTGGGCTCGTACTAAAATGGTTGATGCAATGTATTCCCCCGTGGGATTTGAAATCAAAATATTGAATTGAAAACGGGGCTATGAAAACTCACCTTAAACTGATGATACTGTGATGAAGTGAAATGAACAACAACAATGAACGGTTAGCTGCCTCAACCTAATATGAATGATGAACGATCTAATTTAGATCACAAAATGATGTTATGAATGTCCATGCACATGTTTCCTATATTACTCTACTCTTTGAAAAATACTTGTTGTTATCAAAAATATACATTTTCCAAGACTTAGGAAAATATGGCAACTAGAAAAATAAAACTAGTTGAAATGTATATATATATATATATATATATATATATATATATATATATATATATATATATATATATGTATATATATATATATATCGTATGTATCAATGTTAGTGTTGAAATCCTCGGTTTGAAATCCTTGATATAACGCCTTGTAGTGATAAAAATATACTTGTAACCACTAATACTTCATTAGTTATGAATTTTGGTACTTGGTATAATTTCTAGAAATCTAGAGTTACTACGTAGTTTTAGTGTTATTATTTTCAAAAGCTGTCAAAATAATATAAGTTTTGCCGATATTGAAACGTGAATATCTTTGTCGTTATAAGTCCGTTTTACTTGTTCTTTATATCCACGGTTACGTCTTAGTATGTAGTAATATATTTTGGAAAACTTGGCTTCTCCGGGTTACGTCTAAAGCCTCGTTTTGTCCGACGAAAAACGTCCAACAGCATGTATTTTCAGAAAATATAGTTTTCGTCAATAAACTTGCAAAAATCATAACTTCTTCGTTATAAACTCTTTTTAATCCGTTCTTTCGCCTACGGATTCGTTGTTGAAAGTATTTTCTAAAAATTTTGCCAAAGTTTACTTTATGTTTACTGATTTTCCTGGATTTACAAAAATGGGACAGAATGTTTATATACTTGTCACAAATCCATTTTTCATGTTCAAAACTAGTTTCTACTTCAACCAAATCTCTTGCAAACACCACAATGCTATACTAATTCTACCATACACCTTCTTAGGGTGCCATGGGTTCCTAATCACTACCAATCATGTTAATTTAACAAAGGAACACCTAAATTAAAATCTAGGGTTTGTATGTTCAAAAAGTTAACAAAAATAATGTGGTATAGCTAACTTGTACATGAAATTAAGCATGAAAACCATAAGATACAAGTATTAATTCGATAAAATCATGAAAATAAATTTGATAACTCACTTTGAAATAATAGGTGACTAGATGATGAGAAATCTTGTGTTACTTGTGTTTTTGTTGCAAGAATCTTGATTAGAATGACAAAAGGAACAACTTTGAAGCTTTAAACTTTGGAAAATCATCACTTGATCATGGAGATTGAGTTTGGGTCGTGGGTTAGAGTGGAGGAGATGAGGTTTTGGTGTTTTTGATTCTAAGAAACTTGTATGTTTTTGTTTGAGGTGTTTTTGGATATTTAGTTTAGGTTTTAATGTATTATAATGGTACATAAATACATAAGGTTAAAAATAAAAGTCATGAGGTCTAGTGGTGTGCTCATGGCCGGTTTTCAATGTGCAAAAGAGTAGCAAAGTCGGTTTTGGTAACTTAGGAAATGTGGTGTAATATTAGTTGTAGTTTAGTGTAAGTATTAGTTATAATCGGGTACCGGGTTTGCAAGAAATAAATATTAACGAAGTTAACCGGGACTTAATAAAGTCATAAAAATGTTAAAAATATGTTGGGTACAAGTACTGAGTGTTCGGGTGATTATTGTTTAGTTTTCACGAAAACTGTCGTAATATTTATAAACTTACGTTATAAATAAAATAAATTTCCAAAATACTGGGTAAATGAATATTATAACTTTTATGATGATATAATGGATATAAAAATATGTCGGGACTATTGTGGGAATATTTAGATATATTCGTCGTGTTTATTAACCGTGTGTTAACGTTTATTTATAAATAATTACAAGGAAAACGTTAAATATATCAAATATATAAATTTGAAAATCCTAAGAGTGGTATAACATGAAAATGCTGTTATGATGATATGCAGACTGTCTCTAGTCCGTATGCAGTGTCCTTACTGATAATGAAATGAATTCGCACCTAAACCAACACGGTTACGCGAATTTTAATACCCGTAAACTAAATTTACGATGAAATGAGTAATGCAAGTGAATAGTGAAAACTTTTCCAGCAATGAATAGTGTTTAGTGAATAGTAAAATTCTCAAATGTTTCTCAGAATATCAAATTGATCTCAAAAATGATGAATAGTAAAACGATGAATAGTGTTTTGATGAATAGTGTTTTCCCAAAGTTTGGGAAATGACCTGAAATGGTGAGTTGTGACAGTCTTCCCCTCTAAAAGGAACTTCGTCCCGAAGTTCAGTTTATGTTGGTCTCTGAAAACGTATTGGTGAAAATGTGATGATATTTGAGAATTCCAGTGAACTCTAACGATAGGAATTCAACTCTGCTTCAACTGTTCGACCTAACTGTCCATGATTTCTACTTGTTCTCCTACAAAGTTTATGTTTGACTTTGGGTTGGATTCCTTTCCAAATGGAATTATGAGTGACTAATCTGAAAAGATGATAATACATGGTTGTGTAATCCTATTGTTCTCTAACAAGGCTCAAGTCTGACGGCCACTAGGCCTACTCTGTCTGGAATATTACATGGTCCAGTGTATATCGGGTTTAACTTTCCAAGTTTTCTGAATGATATCATGCCTTTCCTAGGCAGAACTTTCAACATAACTTTGCCTACCAACTTGAAGTTTTAATGGTTTACAACTTATTGAACTTGTAACTGATTCTTGACTTGTAGAAAATTCCTGGTTATCTCATGAATGCCTACTAGACTAGCATGTTGGGCTTTTCCAAATTTCGATCCGTCAATGGATATTGGCACCTCGACCATAGAGTGCCTCAAATGGTGTAGTCTCTATGCTCGCGCGATAACTATGATTGCAACTGAATTTGGTTTATGATAACTGGTTAGTCTAACCATTTCTAGGGTCAATCACTCATACTCTGAGCATACTTTCCTATGTTTGAATTGTTCTCTCGCTTCTACCATCGGTTTGAGGATGATCGGTGATGTTTTCATCTAAATGGGTTTCTGAAGGAAATCCTGAAATGTTTGCTTGAAGTCCACAGTGAATTCGGTTTCCTTAACAGGAATAATTGAAATGGGTACAATAAACCTTTGTGACTAATTCCACAACGTTTGGTCCTTCGAACTTGGCGTTATCTGAAAGGGATAGAATATAGGTAACAATTCGATTCCTTGTGTTTTGTTCCAACGGATGATAAGACATATGTCTTTCTTTGTCTAGTGGGTTTGGTCTCCACTACTGAAGTTCGTGATTAATTTGTGGTGTCCTTCCTAATTCCTTCATCACATATTCCAAATATTCTTTATTGTCAAGTCACAAATCCTAAATGCATAAGCGATGTTGTAGGGAAATTGGTTCTGGAAATTTGTCTCGCGATTGTGAGTTTTGGTTGAAATCTTTTTCTGAATAAACGAATTTAGAAAATGGAGCAAATGATTTACTAGGTAATATTTTTCCTGATGATTCAAAATTTCAGTAGTTATGAAATAGAAAAATGTTTTCAAACATGTTGTGATTAAGACTGCTTACCAAAGTTTGATGTCTATGTATATTTCTCATTGTACAATAGTGTTGCTAAAGATTGACCAAAAAGGATCGTACTTGTTCAAAATAGGAATTTCAGAAATCATTTTTCCACAAGGTATGTGATTTATGTAAACGCATCAACTTTATTTAAAAGTGAAAACACTAACAAGGATAACATGCTAGAATAGGAAATGTTCGCTTAAATGCATAGATGTCTTAACATTTAGTTCCTAAAGTTGGATAATGCCTATTGGTGGTTATCAGGTATAACTACAGGCATAGGTATTTAGACTAACTTAAGTCATGAAATATTTTATCGTTGTAATTTACAAGACGAAGGTATCACTTGATGTTGTGTCGATGAATGTCTATTCTGTTTTCCCATGTAGATGAGGAGATATGTTCCGGTTTGATCCCTTGCTTGGTGTGAAGGTGAGGTTATCGGAAATTTCTAGAGACATAATGCCTTAGAGGAATCTACATCGATATTCTTGTTTCAAACAATTGTCCTTTGTGAAAACTTACTGCAAGAAAGTTTATGTATGGATGAGGCCATGTTTAAATGAAATGCTCTACAGTCTCAATTAGAAGCTTGGTTTATTTCTATTGTGTTGTCCTGCGGACATTTATATTGAGTTCAATCCTGTAGCTCAGTCTAACTAGTACTTTTAAATGATAGAATTTGACAACTAAGTCAGAGATGATGATTCGGATGGTCTTGCAGTATCTTAAGATTGTTGTTGAGTTATGAATTCTCTCACTATATACTTCTAGTTCTGTTTAGTAGTTCTGTAATCCTTTCATTGCTTTTCTTGTATCGAGGAATCCTACTTGTAATTGATATGGAAAGTCTCTCCTAGGGAAGTCAATGGGAAAAATCCAACTTAATGGCTAAGTGAGTGACAGGTGGGGTAAGTATCCAGGGATAGTTCGGCAAAAGGGATGTTTATGGAAGAGTTCCTTTGTTTACAAAACTTTTAAATGAAGATTGTTATTAACAATCCTTTGAAAAGGTAATTATTTCCTTCATGGCATAATCCTTCCTGAATTTTACATAGGTGATCAGGCTATGTACAATTGAGGACTAATGATGCGATGTTAGATTTTGTCAAAATATCATAACTTTCCTCAAAAGTTTTAGATGGTGTTCAACGCATTGTTATTAAATGGTATCCTGATGTTTTCTTTCAAGTAACATGAAAATTGCCTCACGTAATAATAGTAAATACTTGGTGTAATGACAGAAAAATCAATTTATAGGATGGTAATAAAATAGCTTACTTCAGAAATTTTTCTGTAAAACAATTTCCCCATATGATAGTAAAATAGCTTGAATGGTGTATTGGATACGTGGGTGAATCTTGTCGAATGGTAATAGTCTACTAATTCATCAAAAACGAAATCAACCTAATCCCTAATAAGACAATGCTAAAATGTCGCGAAATGATTGAAGTCTGAGCAATTGGGATAGAAAATGGAGTAAACGAAGGTTATGATTATCACGGAGGTAACAAAGATAGATATTACATTGGATAGGAAAGTGCTTAATACAACTAGGTTATGTCATCGTACCAACGGTAAGTACAAAAGGAAAGATACAACCCTAAAGGGCTCGAACTACGGTTTATATATTGAAACAAAGCTCCTCCTGCTGAAGCATTGTTGTTATCCTTGATGTTGCTAATATCCTGGCGGTTCTCTTTCAACAGCTCACTCTATTCCTCGAGCGATTCATTCTTGATTCCAAGTTCCTGATTTTTCCTTGTTCCTTAGCTCCGGGCAGTCATTCTTGAAATGCCCTAAGTTTCCACATTTGAAGCAACTCCCTGGGGTCTTCTGATTTGTGAGTTTCCTACAGTCTTCAGTCCGATGACCCTGCTTCTTGCACACTCCACACGTTTTACTGCAATGATCTCGGTGATGTTGATTACACAGGTTGCAGTAAGGTAACTTTCCAATATACCTTCTCTTTGTGTGCTGATACGTGGGAATCGCACCAGGCTTTACCTCTCAAGGGATCTTGTGAAGCTTACAACCCCCACCAGGCAGTGTACCTGATCGTTGTAGTATAGTATAGTGACAAGTACCGGGGGATTGATCGTTCAGCTAGGAATAGTGTCGCTAGGATTAGAAAACCTAAATACTAGTTCTAAAGGTGAGAGATGATTATTTTTGTATTTTTATATTTTTTTAGAAAGCAAGTAAAAATCTCGGGTTTGAAGGATTTGGGCGGAATTAGTTGCTAGTCAACTAACCCAATACTAAAGACGCAATCAAAATAAAATACTAGAAATGAAAATAAACTAAATTATACTAAAGTTGTGAGCAATAAGTGGAGAAAATGTGTTTACTTAGATTTCACTACTCCCTAGACATCTTTTACACGTTAATTACTTGTTATAGTTGCATGGATGACGGATTGTATTCCTTAATACCATTCATGGGGTAGCGCACTTAACTCCCTAATTCTATGAGCTCTTATCTCCTCCTATGCCATGCCCAGCACAACCATAGGGATTATAAACAGTGGCTCATGCATTAAATACAACCAATAAAGACCTAGTGCACATCGGTTCATGTTTCCTAAGACGTTCAAGCATGTTACCATTTGGAGATCTGCCAGTTTTCTTAAGCCTAACATTTAATTCATTCATCCAAAACAACTATAAACAAGTAATCAACACATAATTAACATCTAGGTTTCATTAGATCCAAGCAAACACAAGATAGATCTAGCCTAGCATGATGGAATTAAGACAAGAACAAGAGATAGACAACCAACACATAGACATATTGATTGAATTAAAAGAATACTTATCTCAATTACACATGAAAGGTATCAAGGGTTTAGAACTTCTCCTCCTTTCTTAATGTGAAAATTAGAAAACTATATATAGGAAATAGGGTCTGACGGCATCAAGACCAATCTTGTGATGCCGTCACCTCGCCGCCAAAACTCTTCTCGGACTGCCTTGATCTACTTTTGACGCCGTCATGTGTTATGCATTTCCAGGCCGTCATGACTTTTACTCTTGACGCCCTTCTTCGTGACGCCGTCAAATCTGTACTGGGTCGTCATGGAAATTACTCTTGACGCCGTCAGAAATTACTTCTTGACGCCGTCACCTACTGTTCCCAGCAAGGAAAATTAAGACTTTGGCGTTTTCTTCACTTTTATGCTCCAAAAATGTCCGAATTGCTTCCTTTTCCAGATTTCACTCCCAAAGTACCTAAAATCACAAAAGGAACGATTTAGGGCAATATTTGATCAAATAAGTTCAATTCTGGGCTTAAATGACCCCCTAAAAGTGGTTCATTTTTTGCCTCATCATGTGCGGTTCTGCAGCAAAGGCTCTATTCACTTCTTGTCCTTTGGGTGATTGTTGAGCAGCATTGCAACCTAGATTGTTGTTCCACTTCCTTTTATTGTCACTATTGTTTCCTAATGTCTTGGCGTGAACAATGAGTTCCTTTGCTTCGATCGCCATTTTGATAGCTTCAGACATGGTATCGTGTTCCCATGCGATGACCAACATTCGAATTTCATGGGAGAGTCCCCCGATGTACTTTTCAAGTTTCTTGCTTTCCGGTTCATCCACTGCAGAACCTAGTCATGTTAATTCATAAAAATGAGTAGTGTACTCGTCAACATCATTTCCTACCATGGTAAAGTTTAGTGTTTCCTGTTCCTTTGCTCGTAATTCATTTCCTACACAAAATGTTATACCCATCATCCTTCTTAGTTTCTCCCAAGAGTGTGAGTAAGCAGCATCAACTCCCACCATCTTAATATGTTTGGTCCACCATTCCTGGGCATGATCCTGAAAAGTGCATGTGGCGAACTTAACCTTGTCTTCCTTATGACAGTCGCCACATCGAAATATTGTTTCTATTTCTTCGAACCATTTGAAAAATTCCTTTGTGTCTCTAGTTCCGCTAAAGGAGGGAGGATTGCACCCCATAAATTCCACGTGAGTAAGTTCCTTAGTGAGGGCGGTGGCTATGTTCTTGGCAATGACTTGTCCAACAGCAGCTTGCGTCATGCTTGGAGTGGTTTGCTTAAATCTCTCTTCATCAAATCATAAGTGAACATGAGGATATAGTTAATAAAAGTCATCATATTCACAACACATGAATATAATACATGAAAATTTCGGTCTACGTGAACCAATATCACAAATAGCACAACCATTTCTTACATAGTAGAGTCACACTTGATATATTTGTTTGTACAATAATCAAAAGACAGCAAGTTCTTTAGACTATGTCCCACACCTTCTATGGCTAGGATAATAGTAAAAGCTAGTGAGGATATAAGTCTGGTCTAGGGACTTCCTGGTGTCCCTCTGTGTGAAATCAGGTTTGTGGCATCATAAGGTCGAGATAGTCCTGAAGTGGTGTCTGAAGTTGTGCCTCGATCAAATCTTAGATAATGTAGGTTCTGAACCATTCCTGAAGAATCTGCGGATGTTCCTGTTGAGTCCGTGATATTTGTATTATCTACTAGGTGTTATCTAGTTCATGGCAAGTGAGAATGGAAAAGGAAAATGACAATGGTGGTACTAGTGAATGGAATACTACCCTCATTCGCGCTACCTCGCGACATCTAAAAGGTAAAACTGAAGTACGCACTATGGGATGACAAATAGTGTAATAAGTAACTGACGGTGGTGATAGTACCTGAGTAGTGGGTGCTCTACTAGTGAAGGAAAGAAAACACACTATCTCCCTTGAAATAAGCAATCTAATATGTCCATTAAGATTAAGTCTGAATACTCTACAAAAAGGCATTCTATGTATGGGTTGAATGATAGGAAAACCCTGTTCCTATGGCAAATCAATAGTGCTAATGGTGGTGTAAGTGCAACTGGTGGTATAATGGTAGAGGAAGATGACAAGGCATCTTCAATGTCGGAATCCGATAAAAGGATGTCAGGGTGAGCATCTGAAGACATGTCACTTGTGAACCAGGTCAATAAAATGATATATATATATATATATATATATATATATATATATATATATATATATATATATATATATATATATATATATATATATATATATATATATATATATATACGAATATAAGTATAAATAACTCGCACAAGGTATGCATGAAACAACATGTATCATGATTATGCACTTATGATGAAATGATGAGATGATATGCTGATGTGGTTATAGTCCAGGGTCCAAGATATATCCTAGTTAGCTATAACCTTAGCTCTGATGCCAATCTCTCACACCCCCAATTTACCTAACTTGCAGCGGAATGGAATACCTGGGGGTGTCTGATATCGCATCACAGTTACAGTTACATTGAACGACCTAAAGTGTCGTTTGGAAAATACTTCGTTTGATCATTGAAATAATCCAGAGTTTACAATATGAGGTCCCCAAAAGCTGTGGCATGTTTATGAAAACAAGTCCTACTAGATCAAACGTTTACATAAGTGCATGAAATAATGGTGCGACGCGTCGACCCTGCGACTCCATGAAGGTCCAAATGCATGTCACATGAGCTACCGTAATAACCTGAAATACATTGCTAAAACGTCAACACGAATGTTGGTGAATTCCATAGGTTTATAAAATGTAATGTTGTACAGCCACCACAAGTATAAGTGCAAGATAAAAGTCAAGTAAAATAGTACAATAAACCTTAAGCTCATGACCCCGAAGCTAGACGGTTGAAATTATATGCCCCTCCTGAATGTTTTACCAGAACACTCCCAAAATGTAGACATGAAATGCATCCGCTTACTGTTGGTAATAACTACCACGGATGGAGGCGTCACCCTCGATAGATCTATCCACTCACTCTCGCTTAATCGGCAAATTAACGGTCCATGATAATAAATAGGGGACTTTAACAGGTTGGTAAGGCAACTTAAGCAATGTACATATGTTTTGGTACTTGGGCTCGTACTAAAATGGTTGATGCAATGTATTCCCCCGTGGGATTTCAAATCAAAATATTGAATTGAAAACGGGGCTATGAAAACTCACCTTAAACAGATGATACTGTGATGAAGTGAAATGAACAACAAAAATGAACGGTTAGCTGCCTCAACCTAATATGAATGATGAACGATCTAATTTAGATCACAAAATGATGTTATGAATGTCCATGCACATGTTTCCTATACCACTCTACACTTTGAAAATTACTTGTTGTTATCAAAAATATACATTTTCCAAGACTTAGGAAAATATGGCAACTAGAAAAATAAAACTAGTTGAAATGTATATATATATATATATATCGTATGTATCAATGTTAGTGTTGAAATCCTCGGTTTGAAATCTTTGATATAACGCCTTGTAGTGATAAAAATATACTTGTAATCACTAATACTTCATTAGTTATGAATTTGGGTACTTGGTATAATTTCTAGAAATCTAGAGTTACTACGTAGTTTTAGTGTTATTATTTTCAAAAGCTGTCAAAATAATATAAGTTTTGCCGATATTGAAACGTGAATATCTTTGTCGTTATAAGTCCGTTTTACTTGTTCTTTATATCCACGGTTACGTCTTAGTATGTAGTAATATATTTTGGAAAGCTTGGCTTCTCCGGGTTATGTCTTAAGCCTCGTTTTGTCCGACGAAAACGTCCAACAGCATGTATTTTCAGAAAATATAGTTTTCGTCAATAAACTTGCAAAAATCATAACTTCTTCATTATAAACTCTTTTTAATCCGTTCTTTCGCCTACGGATTCGTTTTTGAAAGTATTTTCTAAAAATTTTGCCAAAGTTTACTTTATGTTTACTGATTTTCCTGGATTTACAAAAATGGGACAGAATGTTTATATACTTGTTTCAAATCCATTTTTCATGTTCAAAACTAGTTTCTACTTCAACCAAATCTCTTGCAAACACCACAAAGCTATACTAATCCTACCATACACCTTCTTAGGGTGCCATGGGTTCCTAATCACTACTAATCATGTTAATTTAACAAAGGAACCCCTAAATCAAAATCTATGGTTTGTATGTTCAAAAAGTTAAACAAAAATAATGTGGTATAGCTATCTTGTACATGAAATTAAGCATGAAAACCATAAGATACAAGTATTAATTAGATGAAATCATGAAAATAAATTTGATAACTCACTTTGAAATAATAGGTGATTAGATGATGAGAAATCTTGTGTTACTTGTGTTTTTGTTGCAAGAATCTTGATTAGAATGACAAAAGGAACAACTTTGAAGCTTTAAACTTTGGAAAATCATCACTTGATCATGGAGATTGAGTTTGGGTCGTGGGTTAGAGTGGAGGAGATGAGGTTTTGGTGTTTTTGATTCTAAGAAACTTGTATGTTTTTGTTTGAGGTGTTTTTGGATATTTAGTTTAGGTTTTAATGTATTATAATTGTACATAAATACATAAGGTTAAAAATAAAAGTCATGTGGTCTAAGGGTGTGCTCATGGCCGCTTTTCAATGTGCAAAAGAGTAGCAAAGTCGGTTTTGGTAATTTAGGAAATGTAGTGTAATATTAGTTGTAGTTTAGTGTAAGTATTAGTTATAATCGGGTACCGGGTTTCCTAGAAATAAATATTAACGAAGTTAACCGGGACTTAATAAAGTCATAAAAATGTTAAAAACATGTTGGGTACAAGTACTGAGTGTTCGGGTGATTATTGTTTAGTTTTCACGAAAACCGTCGTAATATTTATAAACTTACGTTATAAATAAAATAAATTTCCAAAATACTGGGTAAATGAATATTTTAACTTTTATGATGATATAATGGATATAAAAATATGTCGGGACCATTGTGGGAATATTTAGATATATTCGTCGTGTTTATTAACCGTGTGTTAACGTTTATTTATAAATAATTACAAGGAAAACGTTAAATATATCAAATATATAAATTTGAAAATCCTAAGAGTGGTATAACATGAAAATGCTGTTATGATGATATGCAGACTGTCTCTAGTCCATATGCAGTGTTCTTACTGATAATGAAAGAAATTCGCACCTAAACCAACACGATTACGCGAATTTTAATACCCGTAAACTAAATTTTCGATGAAATGAGTAATGCAAGTGAATAGTGAAAACTTTTCCGGCAATGAATAGTGTTCAGTGAATAGTAAAATTCTCAAATGTTTCTCAGAATATCAAATTGATCTCGAAAATGATGAATAGTAAAACGATGAATAGTGTTTTGATGAATAGTATTTTTCCAAAGTTTGGGAAATGACCTGAAATGGTGAGTTGTGACACAAAAAAACAACACTCATTGTGTGACTAAATCATCACAAACGTCACATTTATTGTATATTCATGTGGCCACAGGACGGGAAATAGTCACACAAAATACACATTTACTAGAAAGAATCATCTCAAATGTCACATATATTATACATTTATGTGTCTAAAGGACGAACAATAGTTACTCTCAAAAAACATTCATGTGACTATAAGGTGTTTATGGTCACTGATACTGACTAATCAAACAAAACTTGTGCCTAATTTGTCACACATATTTGGGGTTTTGGTCACTCTTTTTCGATGGAAAAGGCCACGAACTTAACAATGATACCATATGCCACCTACGGTGGCGGCACCTTTGGTGACACACAACGAAAAAAACGTGTGTGACTATATGCATATCGTCACACATTTCTGGCGTGACGAATAGCATATTCTGTACCAGTGTTTACACATTGTCAGCCTACTCCATAGCCCACGTGAGGCGTTTTTGTAAGAACTATATAAGCCCTTCTCCACCCATGGGAAGGGTTGGACCTTTCATAATATACTTTCACTTTCTCTGTCTAAAGGCTCCTACACTCTCATTTTCTCTCTCTAGAATTTGACCTAGCATCAATCTTGTGTGTGTTTTGATAAAGAATATATTACATATTCATTAGATCCTCTCAAATCGTTGATTTATGTGTGTCTAAAACATCTCTAGATTACAGTCAAATCCTCTCAAGCTTCCAATGACAACTTAAATATTTCATCTGAAATATTTAAAGTATATTTAATTTGCGAAATGCAATAAATGTCATATCTCGTTCTCGATCAACGTTCATCGAATCCTGTTGGATTCATTCATAAAAGAATTTATTTGGTATATATTTCTTTAATCTAAGGTCCAGAAAAATCACAACATATGTGAAATTTCTTTATCGAAAATCAAATTCTGAGTCAAAACTGACCTCAGCAGGTCACGATACCCTTAAATAGGGGACGGTACCGCTAAATTTAATGGTACCGTCGGACCGTTATCTGCTGAGACAACTTATTTTGTTTTCAATTCTAACAGTTTCAAAAGCACTATCAAAACCCACTTGTTGTAGCTTTTTCCCCTTTCACTTCCACATGGTACAAAACATACCATATGTTTGGTTACTTCCGTATCCGTCATCTTCTCAACTTATCTACAATTCTCAACCTTCATTCTAAAATACCAATGCTTCCGCCTCCCACTCATCTTCCACACACTTCAAGTAAAGAACCTCTAGGAAAAATTGAGATAACCCTTCTTCATCAACATAGTTTCCTCTAGCAAAGATAACTCTACAAAAACCCCATCACCAACTCCACAACCTTGAAGATTCTATCTTCTTAACCCTTAGCACATTTCCACGTAATCACATGCCTCATTATAAGAATGTTATATGAATATTCACAGTGATTGAGAAGAGCTACGTGACTTTGAAGGTGAATTTTATTGGATGATATCCACCACTTGTTATGACGTTACTAAGCTCATCGCTTTTGTCAATGTTTGTTTTCCTCTTCTTTTCTTTTATTTTTTTCAACACTCTTATCCGGATGGTCATCGATTAAGGGGAAGAGAAAAAACACTCAAACACATGTAGTCTTTCACCAAATAATCTCAATAATACACAAACGTGGTTCTTATTTCGCCTAGAATTCTTCACTAAAACAATCACTTCTTAAGTACCCGTTACTCAGCAAAACCCCTCTCACATAACCAAGGTCGCTTATAGCTTTCTAACCACTACTCTTTGTGATCACCTAGCTATTTGTTCTATACAAGCACCTTTAACCTTCACATTAAACCTCATAATAATATCATTTTTTTGGGTAAAAGGTCAAAAACGAGCCGGTAAATGTATTACTCCAAAAAACAGTTAAGTACAAAGGATATGGGAGAAATCCCATATCTCAGCCCATTACATATGCGATAAAGCTTACATAACAAGGTGGACAGCTAAACAGCTTGAAAAAACCTAAAACTCGTGCTTATGACATGCCAAAAGCACTAACAACACAAGAAAGAAAACAAACAAGCTAACCAGCAGCTACCGTGAAAGATGAACTTTCACCTGTATTAGGATTTGTACATAAGTTAGCTGATTCTTCATTCACATTTGCAACATGTTCTCCATCTTCATCTTCGTCATTCACCAATGCAGCATACGAATTAGATGTAGTAATATTACCTTCCTTAGAAGTAGAACTAGTAGACTTCAACATAGACGAAGATTTAGATGCATTACCCGTAGTATTAGCTCCCTTTTTTGATTTACTAGTAGCCACTTTCGGCGCATATCTGACATTCTGAGTAACCGATGGACCAACAAACTGATTACCGTTAGTAGACTTGGCTTTGCCCTTCTTCTTTTTCTTACCCATCATTTGGAAACCATCATTATTTAGAACCACAATAGGAGTTACAACTTGTGGAGTAGAAACAACAGGAGGACTTACCACCTGTTTAGTACATTGATCATGAGTATGACCAAATATTTTGCATATATCACACCTAGGAGGCCTCCATTCATATTCAACACGAATAGTCTCTTTGGTTAAACCCTCCCTAGATAGTGCAGGAAAACCAATAGTAATAACCTCTACGAGATCAGCTTCAAAATTGACCTCAATAAGACATCTAGCAAAACTACTTCTACCCCACGATCCTTACACATAGAGGTCATGTAAGAATCAAGCATAACATGTTTACTAATAAAAGTAGTGATCAAACTAATACCATACTCTTCAAACACTTGTAGAGGAACATCATGCAATTTAACCCATACCGGAATGCTAGTCAATTCTTCCTTACGCAAACAAGTATCCGTAGGCCATTTCTTGAGAATAATTGGAGGTTTGCGTATCATCCAAGGACCACCTTCCAAAACAGCTTCTACACCAGCCAATGTATCAAATTTGAAGAAAAATAAGCCTTTGGAATTCATCATAATCATTTTTAGGCCATGTTTCGCCCAGTTATTCCTATCATAGTATTCAACAACCGAAAACGCCATCCTCTTTCCCATAAAGTATCCATATAAAGTATGCTCTAACCGAGAACTAACCTTTTCAACCACACTGAGGGGAATAGATATGTTAACACCATTAAATACGGGCTCAACAACCCGGGGGCGAAAATTAGTATCACTTTTAGGATGGTCCGTGCTCACACCCGTAGCTCCAGCATAGGATGTAGCATTTGCATTGATGTCCATGGCTTGGACAATAGGAGACTCATTTGGAGATCTAGTGTACGAAGATTTAGCATTTCTTTCAGCCATAAGAGCCTTCCACAAACCATCCACAGCAGCCAAAGCCATTTTCCGAACATCACTTTCCAAATCAGCCCACATCGGATATTTACCCTCTCCAATACCCATAGTGAAATCATCAAGATCCTTTAAAGTTTTAGGCGACACACCAAACATAGCATCAATGAAATCATGTATACTTGAAATAGTAGGAGCATGTACCATAACAACTTTAGGAGGACTAGATTGTGTACCATTTGTTAGGCCAACATAAGTAATAGGTTGCGTGGCAACATCACTAGATTGAGACATGCCAATTCTTCCATTACCATCCAAGCTTGCCATCTTAGATGTGAAATTGTACAAAATTGAGTTAATATCCTCCTCTCCCCCACCCTGAATGAACCTACTAGCATTAGAAGACACATGTACTATTAGGTCCCCATATTGATGTTACACAAGTAAAGAATGAGATAGATATAAGGGTTGGTTGATTACAAGATTTATGAAAAGTGAAATAACAATAGTTTCATTAAGATATCAAAATAACCAACAACATTCAAGGTTACATAAGCTTAGTATATATAAGGGAGGAGTAGGGCAACACTCCCTTCCTCCCTTATTCTTCTAAAACGTGGGCTTCAAGGCCCATTGGACATTAATACATAAGCCTAGTAACTTAGACATAATGAAATAAATAACTAAGCAACCTATTACAAAAGGTAATGACCGAGACTTGACTAAATACAAAAGTATGTTCCCACCAATCTCCCCCTAAGGGTCAGTCATCACGGTTGCTAGACGTCTTCATCTCTGTCTTTGACTTGTGACATGTAAAACTTTTGACGTCTTCAAAAATGTTGTAAGATGAATGTACTTTGCTCTTAGTCTTTGTTCTTTGGTGATGATGTAGTGATTGGGTTATGAAGTTGTCTGCCATTCGTCACTCCTGTGTATGTGGTGGTTGTCCGCCATTCCAACATGCTCATACATCTTTGGACTTTGTCTTTTAAGTGCACGAAGTTCTTTTTCATTCATATTGATCTTAGTCTTTAAACTTTGTAGATTCTTTTTATTGGTGTAGAATCTGTCTTTGAACTTTGTGGTGCTTAGATCTTTGGGGGAGCTTTCTTTGACTTCAAGATGTATGCATGAGCATACTGGAATCTACCATCATGGAGGTGATATGTACCTGCAGGTAAACAGATAGCAATAATCAATTGGTACTTACAGATAAGGAATTAGAGCTCGTCAACAGCATAGTGTGAAGACTCCTTCTAATCCTTATCAAGGCCGTTCCCATGTCAGATACTCCCGAGGGAGCTTACAAGACCTACTAAGTAGCTCAATGACTGGGTGAGTCGCTGGGGATCACTCCACGATTGTAGACCGTTATGGAACCACCACGAACACTAAGCGTAACCCATGAAGGGTTACCGAAGTGACCTACTGTCAGGGCTGTTTGATGTTGACCCTGGCAGGAATTTTCGTTCAATCATTGAGAAATACTTAAGTAATTCTCTCATAAACTTTCTCGGCAGATTGCTAAGATCTGCGAAGGACTCGATAATTTACAGCTGGTGTTAATTGATGTAGAACACCATTTGTAGAATTACTAAGTGTTCCTAAGAGATCTTTGATGTATCTCATGGCTCTAGACTCGATAAGTGCACACTTAGGTTTCCTATTCGGAGACTAGGGATGGGTCTCCTGCTTCAATATCAACCATCTCTAAGAGATAAGTCGATAGATTACACCGGTTCCCCGTGAGAATGAAACAAACTCTTTTAAGAGAACTTGAGTGGTTAAGAAGGTTTAGTGCATTGCGTCACTGGGTCCATGACGACTTTGTCTTCAATACCGGTGTTACCTTAGCAACAATCAGTAGCGTACGAGTTGAACCCGGTGTCTGCCCTAAGGTTGTACAAATGGAGGGCTATTTCTTTTCACCCTTTTCTTTTACTTTTCTTTTTAATTCTTCAACTCCTTCTTTCCCTTTTTCATTCTTTTCTCCATTTTTCGTATCATACCTAAGGACTTCTAATTCTAACTATGGGTGTTGTCCTTAGGTAGATCCCTCCAGCTCTGGCGGATCATAGGATGGTTTTACCTATCTTAATCACCTTATAACTCCTTGATTAACCGATAGTGGCCATGAAACCTTTGATTTAAAATCTCTCAAAGTGTTTGTGATAAGCAAATATTTTGGTTAACACTTTGAGAGTTTTTTTTTCACTTTTGAAGGGCTCCCCCTTCACATGTGCTCATAAGTATTTAATAAATTTGCACATGCGGGAGGAGCAATCATTTTTTGAATTGATCCACTTTCAGTGAACAAGACCGATTAGAGACACGCTTACATCACTAGTTAGACTAGCTTGAAGTTATTACCCGGCCTGGTCAAGTCCACAGAAAGTTTCTCGAAATGGTACATTTCTACTTAGACAAATCCTTTTCGAGACACGCTTACGTGGCTAGTTAGAGAGTTCCATTGTCAGCTTTTAGGTGACAATTAGCTCTAGTAACTAACTTGATGTCATTACCCGTCGAGGATAAGTCTTTTCGAGATTACTAACTTACATTGTTTCGTCAATTCCTGGGTCAATTCTGAGTCTAGCTCGCACAAGATACAACTTTTAGCTTTTTGACAACTTATATTTTAATCACTTTTCCATTTTCTCCCCCTCAAAAATAGCATATAAAATGATGTTTTTGGTAATCTTTTAGATTAAAATATGCCTTTTTGAGTCTTATGGGGAGATTCACCAAGAACTTTTCATTGTTTTTAGAACAAAGTAGTTTTGTTTGACAAGTGCTCCCCCTCAACAAGTGATTAGGTCTTATTCAGGTGAAATACTTGTCCTTTTGAGCAGAATTATGAAAATTATAAAACATTTGATTAATCCTACTCAAAAGTAAGAAGCCTTCGCTCCTTATATTAGGATTGAGGCATTGATGTGTACCTCATGGCCCTTTCTTTACAAGTTCGGGTTGTATACTGTAATGTGTGCACAAACCATAATGAATATAAGTATTGACAAATCAAATCAAGATCTTACAAACTTCTACCATTCAGGTCTCTGAAACGTCAATACTGGAAATCCTGGTCTGCCTCCCACATAACTTTCCAATCTCCTTATCTGATCCCTATGCTTTAACCGGTTCTCAATCCTTGTGATCAATCGAAGAGCTTGTCTGGCCTCATCGGTATTCCACCTTTTGGATTTGTATAGTGCAACATCATCTAGTCGGCCTTTGATTCCATCTCTGACGAACTTAAGTGTTTCATCAGAGAACTTGTGGATTTCATCATAAGCCATGAAGCAGTTGCTTCGGTTGACACTGCGATAGGTGAAACCAAATGCTGGATGCTTGATCAAGGTGCATTGAGATTCGTGTTGAAGGTTGGGGATGTTGTAAAGGTTAGGTTTTGTGAGATTCAGCTTCTATTGGTAACTTTCCACTCCAAGTTGAAGATCTTCTACTCGCTCTTTGATGACGATGTGTCGCATGAAAATGAGTAGAGCTGTGATGAAGACAAGCTGCATATCCTTAGGTAGGTTGCAAAGCTTTCCTTGGACTTTGAGCAGATACATATCTTCGATGTCATTAAGGAGCAATCATGGAAAGTCTGACTCAGAAATCTCGTACTGTTGTTCGTCAAGTCTTTTGAGCACGATTTTGTTGAGAAAGGAGTACCCAAAGTGAGTGACTGTAGAAATAAACTGAATGGAGACAATCTTTAACTCACTCATCACATTTCCCGTAGTCTGATTAAGTCTGCTGCTTCGATAATACTGTGCCTGGTTTTCTAGCCAATGGTGAATCCCGTAGAGTGCATTCCGGTCATAGGCAACAACTTTGTCCACAAATAAGTCTGATGCTTCTTTTTCGATGGCGTTGTTGAGGTATCTAGCTACAGGGATTGAGAAGGTGAGTGATGTGGCGTACTTCGTCTCTTTCTTGCTTCCATGTTGTAGAAATTTCAAGTCATTGTTGAAGAAGAATTTGTAGAGAATTCTCTCTTGCTTAGGCTTTCCAACCAGGGGTAGAGGTTTGGTCCAGTCGGTGTAGTAAGGCCCTTTGTTCTTTGAGTAGTAATCAATGTTGGACTAGGGGTTTAGCCAGTCAATGTCGTTTGACATTGCTCGGGCAATGTTTTCCTGGTGATACTCGAGTTCAACAGAGTTGGCAGAGCGGTCTTTCAGGAGGTTGAATGCTGCATTCTTTACCCTTCTCAGCTCTTTCTTGCTCATTTCCTTTAAACCGTAGTCCCTTTGTAGAAGTTGTACATATTCCATGGTTCGGCCATCTTGTGGTGATTGATTTTCTGCAAGAGGTGGTTGAGCTTTAACCATTTCATCAAACCAAGAGTACTCAGCCGTTTTGTCTTCGTCTAGCCAGTTGAGAATATTTTTGGGTTTCTTAGGTTCATTGCTTTTCGAAGAGGTGTCTGGTTTGTGTTGATGATGCTTTCTTTTCCTTTCTTTCTTCTTTGTTGATGATGGTTCTGGTATTTCGTCGGGCTGAGGGAAATCATCTCCGCTGGTGTACTCAAAGTGATCTTTGGGCTTTTTGACTAGATCCTGATGCCTTGGGTTGTTGAGTTGACGTTGTGGTTGTTGGAGGTATGACAGGTTGTTTTTGTTGAGATGAGGTTCCTTCGGCTTGCTTTTGCTTCTTAGCCAGTGAGTTAGGATCTTTGTCTTCATCATCTCTTTGACGTTTCTGTTTATCGGCCTCAGTGCTGCATGATTCTTTGGACATCTTGGCTTGTAAAGCTTCCCATACTTTAATATCTTCAGGTGTCATGGTGGTTTTACTTGCCAATATGTTGAAGAGCTGAGCCTCTAATTCATTCATTGTCATTTCTTGTTGTGGTAAAGGTGTTTTGTCAGCTCGGAGAGTGAAAGAAGTAGTTTTGATCACTTTCTTGACAGCTTGTTCAACAATCTTTGTAAGTTCATCCTTCATCGGCTTCAGCAATTCTTTCAATTCTGCAACTAAGTGTTGTTCCATGTACTGAGTTGCTTGAACAGCCAATGTAGCTTCCATATCTTCTTGTACATCTTTGGCTAAGAAGGTGTCCACCTTTTCATGCATTTCCTGAACAGTTGTCATTTGCTTTGTCAATTCAGCAACTTGACTTGCAAGTGATTCAACTTGATTTGCTAACTTGCTTTTCTTCTTTTCATGAATTCTCTTTACTGCCCTTTTAATCAACTTAGATGCAGTTGAGGCTTCAATTCTTGATGGTTTCTTGATTGATTCGTCATGTGTTGGTTGTGATGCTGGAGGTGATGATTGTGAAGATTCAATGTGGGTGGAGGTGTCCTTATCATCTCCTCTTGGTGATTCGGGTTTATCCTTGGGCTCTTCTTTCTTTTCTGTAACTTTAGCTGCTTCAGCCCTTAATCTATGTTCTTCTGCCACTTTATCAGCTTCTGCCTTTAGCCTTAGTTCTTCTGCTAATTTAGCTTCTTCTTCTTTTCTTTTCTTGGTTTCTTCTTGAAGCCTTAATTCTTCAGCAAGTTAGGCTGCCTCTTCAGCTTTCCTGCTTTCTTCCATTCGTATTGCTTCTTCTAGTTTGGCTTGTTCTATTTCCTCAAGCCTCGCCTCTTCAGCTTCTTGTTTTCTTTTGAGCTCTTCCTCTTGAGCCTTTTCTCTTGCTTCCATCTCTTCCATGGTCATTAGGTGTGGAAAATCAGTATCCATATGGTCCTCTTCATCATTGTCTCCCCTTTCTGAAGCATTTTGCATCTCTACATCTTCAGGTGATACTGTGGGAGATTCGTAGATGATCATTTCAGTAGTGGTACCTGTTTCCTGAGTTTGATCAACTGGAGTGGACTCAGGAATACTGCTAGATCCTCCTGCCTCAGGAATACTGCTTGATCCGCCAGCCTCGCTTGTTTTAGTAAACGGAGGAGGTGGAGGTTGATCAGCTTGGAAGGAGTCGATTTTGCTATGGAGGAGACCTAACTTGAGTGCTCTATCATTTTCTTCTTCCACAGACAGACCAAGGTTTTTGTGAGCCTCTTCTTGTTTTTCTTGTTCTGCAGTTATAGGTTCCTTCCACTTTTCACCCCTTAACCGTTCTTCTTCCAACTTAGCATCTTCTTCAGTTAAAGGTCTTTGGATGAATGTTGTTTGCTTGTCTACTTCTTCTACAAATTCATCGATGCTTCTGTCCCAATCTTCTATGGTCATGTCTAGATCTTCAAGATCGTCATCCTGTTTGTTATAAGCTTCCCTATAAACTGGACCACTATCGGATTTGGTTTCTGAGTCAGATGGTTTTGGAGAAGATGGTGATGTGGGTTCAGGAATAGGTTTCTTGACTGGTATTCTGATCTTAAGAGATCTCTTGTGAGGCTTTTTAGCAGATTTTGTAGAGCTTTCTGAGCTCCCAGACTTGCTACCTTTCTTTCCCTTTTTATGCATAAATGAAGGTAGAGGGACTTCGTCTAAGAACCCCACTTTCTCTTCCTTGAGTGCTTGAACATAATACTTGTAGTTCTTGCATTTCTTTACTTTATCATTCAAGAGACATTCGGGAAGAATCATTCCTTGCTTACGTGTACTGGTATCAAGTCTCTTAATCTGCTTAACAGTAGACTCATTTCTGAATGTGTTCTTGTCATCATCATCCAGTCTTTGAGGAATGTCGTCATACTCACGAAGGAAGCTTTCAATGAGTAGTTTGGTAAAGCGAACAAACGGAATCTTAGAAGACTTGTGTTGTATGTGCCACACAATATCTTCCCATATAATACTAGCATAGTCCACCCGTTTGACATTTGCCATAGCCCAGAAAAGTTTGCGATGTTGGAGTTTGGGGTGTTCGTGACCAGTATCTTTGCCAGATAAGGACTTGGCAATTAGGATGTACAAAGTTCTCCATGGTTGTGGAAGAAATCTTGTGTTGACCTTTGAGTGTCTAGTCACCACCTCTTCTGACTCATCATATCCAATATCCCGTAGCCATGCAATTAACTCTTCTTCATTAGGAACTGGGTGGTACTCTTCATCTGGACCAAGTTCGGGCAAACCAAGAACGCCACGAAGAGTATCTTTGTCCACAGTGACTTGTCTCTTATGAAGCATACATGTGAAAGATTCTTCGCCAAGGTCCAGTTGAAGTGTATGCCAAAACTGGTGAATGTAGAAGCAAGCTACTGATGCTGATTTGGTGAGCAGTATTTTGTACGGGTGATAGACTAAAGCATCCACAGCTACAATGTAACACCCCCAATTTACCTGAATGGCAGCGGAATGGAATACCTGGGGGTGACTGTCATAGCACCATAGTTACAGTTATATTGAACGACCTAAAGTGTCGTTTTGAAAATACAGCGTTTGATCATTAAAACATTCAGAGTTTACAAAGCTTAGGTTCCAAAAGAGTTTACAAAACATAGGTCCCAAAAGATGTTGCCATTTTAGTTAAAATAAGTTCAACAAGATCAAACGTTTCATAAGTGCAGAAATTATAGTGAGACGCGTCGACTCCGCGACTCCATGAAGGTCCAAATGTATGCATCATGAGCTACCTTAACAACCTGAAAATACATGCTAAAGTGTCAACACGAGGTTGGTGAGTTCATAGATTTAGAGAACAAATAGATATGGTAAAACATTTGAAGAGAAGAATTTCCCAGTAAAATCATCGTAAATCAGTATTAAAGCTGATGCAAAGGCATCATAAATCAGTAATAAGAAATCAGTAATAAGAAATCCGAAATAAGAACTCAGAACTTAGTAATCCGAAATAAGAACTCAGAATTTAGTAATCCGAAATAAGAACTCAGAATTTAGTAATCCGAAATAAGAACTCAGAATTTAGTAATCAGAAACAAGAACTCAGAATTTAGTAATCCGAAATAAGAACTCAGAATTTAGTAATCCGAAATAAGAACTCAGAATTTAGTAATCCGAAATAAGAACTCAGAATTTAGTAATCCGAAATAAGAACTCAGAATTTAGTAATCCGAAATAAGAACCCAGAATTTAGTAATCCGAAATAAGAACTCAGAACAAGATTTATAAAAACCATTAGTATTTAGCTTTAATCGTATGTACCATAGCCCAAGTATAAAGAAATAAGTTTTTCAGTCATAAAACTACATTGTCTCTTAAGCTCATGAAACCGAAGCTAGACGATACTTGGCCCCAAATGAGTGTTTACCAGACACTCGAATAATAAAGACATGAAATGCATTCGCTCCATTTGGAGCAACCCAAACACGAATGGAGGCGTCACCCTCGATAGATCTATCCACTCACTCTTCGCTTAGTACTAGAAATTAACGGTTCATGATAATAAAGGGGACTTGAAGTGGTAGTACTAACAACTTAAGCAATGTATGGAATTCAATACTTGGCATTGTACAAAAATAATTAAAGCATCGTATTCTTTCAAAAGTCATTCAAATCGTATAAAAGTATAAAACAAGTATTTAAGCATGTATTTCCCCCAAAGAGTTTATAAACAATTTAAACAAGTAAAAGTGGGGCTATGACTCACCTCGAAATGATAGTACAAAGTGATGGAATGATCGGGACAACAAGGCGCGAACACCAGCCGCAACCTAAATGAATGAATGTGATCTAACTTAGATCACGCCGTGATGAAATGAATGCACATGCACATGATACTCATACCACTCGTAATTTGGAAATACTAGTTATCGTCATAGAAAAATAGTTTCCATACTTAGGAAAAATATGTCCATATATATAGGAGTATATAACTTGTCATATTAACTCGTACGAAAAAGTTAGCGTTAAATTCCTTGTATTGAAAACCTTGAAATATGTCGTTAAGTCGTATAAATATTACCTCGGGTCATACGTATTCGTTTGATAAGAAAATAGTCCTTAGTAATATTTACTAGAAAATATACCGTTTAGCGCGTACGTTATTATTTTTATTTGGGACTATATATATATATAGTTTGACGATGTTAGAATGGGTATAACCTTGTCGTTTTAAGCTCGTTTTCCTTGTTCTTTATGTCCACGGATTCGTCTTTGTGTATACTAGTATATTTTAGATAATTCGGCTCCTTTAGGTTACGTTTAATGCTTCAAAATACCCATCGTATTCTGCCCAACAGCAAGCAGTTTTCTGGAAAAGTAGTTTTCGTCGTTAAGTTTGCAAAAATCATAACTCCTTCGTTATAAACTCGTTTTAATCCGTTCTTTCGCCTAAAGTTTCGTTTTTGAATGTACTTTCTAAATCTTTGGTCAAAACATAGTCACCCTTTACTGATTTTCCCACGGATTTAAAATAAGGACAGTAGGTATTTCAAAAGTTTCAAAAATCATTTTCAAGTCTCTAAACTAGTTCCATCCTCCATCAATCCACTTTCAAACACCACAAGACTAATCTAATCCTACCATACACCTTCTTAGGGTGTCATGGGTCCTTAAATATCATCAAACCACTAGGTCTAACAAGAGTTTCATATGTTTCCATTTCTAGGGCTTCAAAGTTAATATATACAAAAATGGAGTGGTACAAGTTGATGCATGTATAAAATCTTGTAAGAAAATTATATGAACATAATAATAACTTGTAAAAACCATAAAAATGAGTTTGTTTACTTACTTGATGGTTTAGAGAGTTTAGATGATAAAAAGCCTACTAATCCTTGAGTTTTTATTTCAAAACTCTAACAAGGATGATTATATAAACTAGTTTATGACAAGATCTTGTAAAATGTTGTTGTTCTTGCCCCTTGACCACCTTGGTCGATCCAACCTCAAGAGAAAAGAGAGAAAAGAAAAGTTTACTTGCTTGTAAGAGTGATTTGTGATAAAGTGGATGAAAAAAATTTAACTTATACTTGGAGACATAAGTTTGGTGAGCCATTAAGAGGTTTGGTGAGATTTTTAATGTTTTAGGACCAAAAAGGGGGGGGGTGGCCGGTTCTAAAAGGAGGGAAATGGGGGGCTTTGTCCTTGGGTTTAAGTACAAAATTAGTATTAATAGTTTGTAGTTAAGTTAGGTTTAGGTTTAAGGTTTAAATCGGGTACCGGGTTTGTTAGAAATAAATTTTATTGAAGTTATTCGGGTCATAATAAAGTTATAAAAATTGTAAAAATATGTCAGGTACAAGTACGGAGAGTTAGGGTGATTATCGTTTAATTTTGGTGAAAACCGGCGTTATCAAGTTAAACGTACGATACGTAATGGTTAAATTTCCAAAATACCGGGTAAATGAATATTATAGTTTTTATATTATAGAAATGAGTATAAAAATGTATTGGGATCATAGTCGGGAGTGTCGGACATGTTAGACACATTTATAGTTCGCGTATTAGCGTTTATTTAAAATAAACGTACGTAAATTGTTAATCGTACCAAAAGTATGAATTTAATTATCCTACGAGTGGAATAGTATGCAAGTGCCGTAATAATGATATGTCGACTATTTCTAGTCCGTATGAAATGTCCCTGACAATAATGCATGAATTCGCTCCTGAACCAATACGGTTACGCGAATTTGAACACTCGTAAACAAAATTTACGATGACATGAATAATGCACGTGAATAGTGGTAATTCTTCCGGAAATGAATAGTGTCAAGTGAATAGTAAATTTTCTGAATATGTCTCGGAATGTCAAATTGACCTCAAAAACGATGAATAGTGATCGATGAATAGTAAATGATGAATAGTAACTTGTGAATAGTAAATTGTCGAGGCTTGGAAAAATGACTGGAAATTACGAGGTGTGACAGTCTTCCCCACTAACAGGAACTTCGTCCCGAAGTTCAGTTTTGGTTGGTCTCTGAAGTATATTTGGTAAAAAGACGTGGATACTTAAGTTGCATTTGGTCTACCCGTTCCCAAGTAAATTCGGGTCCTTTTCAAGAATTCCAGCGAACTTTCGCGATAAAGATTCGACTTTGCTTCGACCGTTCGACCTCACGGTCCATGCATTCTAATGGTTCTATTACCAAGTTTACGTTTGTCTCAAGGTTGGATTCCCCTCCAAATGGGATTTTAATTGACTAATCTGAAAGTCATTTCCTGGATTCAAATAGGTGAAACATAGTTGTGTAATCCGGCTGTTCTTTAACAAGGCTCAAGTCTGAAGGCCATTAGGCCTACTCTGTCCGAACTATTAAGTGTTCCAGTGTATATCGGCTTTAACTTTTCAAATATTTCCGAATAATATCATGCCTTTCCTAGGCAGAGCTTTCAACGTAATCTGGCTACCATCTTGAAGTTTTAGTGGTTTACAACTTATAGAATTTGTAATTGATCCTTGACTTGTAGGAAATTTCTGGTTATTTCATGAATGCCTATTGGAATAGTGAGTGTGGCTTTTTCCGAGTTCGGTTCGTCAATAGATGATCAGTGCTTCTTCAGGTTTATAATGTAATATGGATAATGTATGTTGCTGAACTCTGTCAGAACTCAAATCTTATATGTCAGCTGGTCGATTCTATCATGAATCTGAAATGGTCCAATATACTTAAAAGTTCAATCTCTCGTGTTACCAAAATCGTATCATGCCTCTTCAAGGCAAAGCTTTCAATTTAGTTCGTTCTTTCACGTGAATCTAGTAAATTTGCTTGTTCAAGGATACCCAATCCGTATGATGTGCGTCATGCACCAACCCAACTTCTACCAGTCTCTTGTTGCTTGTAACTGGTTCTTGACTTGTGAAATTCCCTTTGTTGTTCCATAGTTTAGTTCTAGACCAGTGAATTTAACTTTCCGATTTTGGTCGATATATGGGTAATTGATACTTCGATCATAAAGTGCCTCAATTGATGTAGTCTTTATGCTCGCGCGATAACTATGGTTGTAAAAGAATCCGATTTATGGTAAATGGTTAATCCAACCATTTCTAGAGTCGATCACTCAAACTCTGAGTATAAATTTCCTATGTTCGAATCGTTCTCTCGTTGTGACCATCGGTCTGAGGATGACAGGCGGTGTTTATATCTTAATGAGATTCCGAAGGAAGCCTTAAAATGATTGTTAGAAGTCTGAGGTGATTCGATCACCTTTATCCGGAATAATTGAAATGGGTACAATAAATCTTGTGACTAATTCCTTAACATTACGTCTTTCGAACTTGGCGTTATCTGAATGAGATAGAACATGAGTAGCAGTTTTGATTCCTTGTCTCTTGGTCTAGCGGATGATAAGACATATGTCTTTCCTTGCCTTTTGGTGGTTGTCAGGCAACTACAAGCCTAGGTATTCAACCAACTTAAGTCTTGAGATAGATTATCGTGAAATTGTCATCATGTTGTCAAATGTATATTCGGGTCTAATTCCTTTCTTGATATGGTAATGAGGTTATCTGAAATATCTGGAGAACACGATTCCTTGAGGGAATCCATATCGATATCCATAATTCGCATCAATCATTCTTGGCGTAAAACCCACCGTAGGGAAGTTTGCATTTAGATAAGGTCATGTTTAATCAAATCACTTTACAGTATCGGTTAGGAGGCTTGGTTTATTCCCATGGTGTTGCTTAGCGTACCTTCACAATGTGTTCGATCCTGTAGCTCCATCCAGTTAGTACCTTTGAATCAATAAATTGGACAACTAGGTCAGAGATGGTGGTTCGGATGGTCTCGTGGCATCTTAGAATCGTTGTTGAGCTATAAATTGTCTTGGTGTATACTTCTAGTCTAGGTTAGTAGTTCTGTAATCCTTTCATTGTTTTTCTGGTATCGAGGAATCCTACTCGTAATTGATATGGAAAGTCTCTCCTAGAGAAGTCAATGGAACAATCCAACTTAATGGCTAAGTAGGTGATAGGTGGGATAAGTATCCAAGGGAAAGTTTGTCAGAAACAGCCATTTATAAAAGAGTTTATTTGTTTAAAACGCTTTTGGATGAAGATTGTTATTAGCAATACTTTAAAAAGTAACTATTTCCTTCATGGCATAATCTTTCCTGAAGTATACATAGGTGATCAGGCTATGTATAGTTGAGGACTAATGATGCGATGCTTGATTTAATCAAAATAATATTATTTTTCTCAAAAGCTTTAGATGGTGTTCAACGTTTTGTTTCGAAGAATGGTATTCTAGTCATTTCCTTTCAAAGCAATATAAAAATTGTTTCGCGTAATAATAGTAAATATTTGGCGTAATATCGGAAAAATCAGTTTATAGTACGGTAACAAAACGACTTATTTTAGAAATTCGGTAAAAACAATTTCCCCATAAGGTAGTAAAATAGTTTGAAATAAAACTCGTTGAATGGTTTATTGGATACATGGGTAAATACTATGGATTGGTAATAATCTACTAATCCGTCAATTACGAAATCGGTCAAATCCTTAATAAAACAATGGCATAATGTTACGAAACGATTGAAAATTGAACGATTGGGATAGAAAGCGGAGTAAACGAAGGTTATGGTTATCATAGAGGTAACAAAAGATAGTCATTACATTGGATAGGAAAGTGCTTAATACAACTAGGTTACATCAACGTACTTATGGAAAGTACCAAAAGAAAGTACAACCCTAGAGGGCTCGAACTATGGTTTTAAAACATGAACTGCTTCCTCCAGTTCCGGTCTCTCAACGCCGGGCATTCACTCTTGAAGTGTCCCACTACTCCACATTCACGGCAGATTACCGTGAGTTCCTGATGCTTTGTGAGGGTGGGAGTCTTGCAATCCTTGGCTTTGTGTCCGATTTTCTTACAGTTGCCACATGGTTCCGGGCAACGTCCTTTGTGATGAAACTGACACCTGTTGCACTCGGGTAATTTACCTACACATCCTTTCTTTTGGCTTGACCCAGCAGTAAAGGTCTCCACCACTTGTTGTATCTTAAATGGTCGTTGAGTAGCATTAGCATCCTGATTACCGACCCATTTCTCTTGTTGTTATTATTGTCTCCCGATGTCTTGTCGCGAACTATGAGTTCCTTTGTTTCGATTGCCATCTGGATAGCTTCAGACATGGTATTGGGTTCACATGCGATGACCATCCTACGAATTTCAGGAGGTAGTCCTCCTACGTACCTTTCAAGTCTCTTGCTTTCCGGTTCATCCATTGCAGAGCCTAGTCGAGCAAAATCATAAAAATAAGCAGTATACTTGACAACGTCATATCCTTCCATGGTAAGGTTTAGTGTTTCTTGTTCAATTGCTTGTAATTCGCTTTTCACACAGAACCTCAAACTCATCATCCTTTTTAGTTTCTCCCAAGAGTGTGAGTAAGCAGCATCAACTCCTACTACCTGGACATACTTAGTCCACCATTTCTGGGCATGCTTCTGAAAAGTGCAAGTGGCGAACTTAACCTTGTCTTCCTTACGACAGTCACCACTTTGAAAGATTGTTTCTAATTCTTCGAACCATTTGAGAAATTCTCTTGTGTCTACACTTCCGCTAAAGAAGGGGGGATTACAACCCATAAATTCCACGTGAGTAAGTTCCTTGGTGAGGGCGGTAGTTGCGTTCCTGGCAATGAATTGTCCAACAGCGGCTTGCGTCATGCTTGGAGTGGTTTGCTTAAATCTATTTCCATCAAATCATGAGAGTCCATGAGAATTTATCGGTAATAACAATCATCATATTCATAACACATGAATATAATGCATGAAGGTTTCGGTCTATATGGGCCAATATCATAGATAGCACAACCATTCCCTTATAGTAGAGTCAATACTTGGTGATTCCGTTTGTTCACCAATCAAAATACTACAAATTTCTTCGAACTATGCCACACCTCTCATGGCTAGGATAATAGTAAAAGCTAGTAAAGACATAAGTCTAGTCTAGAGACTTCTTGGCGTTGCAGAGGTTCCTGTTGAGTCCGCAATTCTTGGTATTATCCACAAGGTGTTATCTAATTCATGGCAAGTGAAAATGGAAAAGGAAACTGACAATGGTGGTATTCTAAAGGATGAGAATAACATTGATGACAATGAGATCCTAGTGATGAGTTAGGAGATAATGGTGATAATAGTGAATGGGATACTACCCTCTTTCGCGCTCTCTCGCGATATCCAAGAGGTAAAGTTGAAGTACGCACTATGGGACGACCAATAGTGTAATAAGTAACCAACGGTGGTGGTAGTACCTAAGTAGTAAGCGTCCTACTAGTGAAGGAAATAAGACATTCTATCTCCCTTGTAATAAGCATCCAAATAAGTCCATTAAAATTTAGTCGGAATACTCTACCAAACGGCATCCTATGTATAGGCTGAATGAGAACCTCGCTCTTATGACAATTCAATAGTGCTAACGGTGGTGTGAGTACAGCTGGTGGTATAATGGTAGTGGAAGATGACAAGGCATCTTTAACGTCGGAATCCGACGAAAGAATAACGGCGTGGGTATCTGAAGACATGTCACTTATGAACCAGGTCAATATAATCATATATATATATATGAGTATGGGTATGAATAACTTGCACAGTGTGTGCGTAAAACAACATGTATAGTGAATATGCACCTATGATGAAATGATGAGATGCTATGATAATGTGGTTATAGTCTAGGGTCCAAGATACATCCTAGTTCGCTATAACCTTAGCTCTGATGCCAATCTGTAACACCCCCAATTTACCTGAATGGCAGCGGAATGGAATACCTGGGGGTGACTGTCATAGCACCATAGTTACAGTTATATTGAACGACCTAAAGTGTCGTTTTGAAAATACAGCGTTTGATCATTAAAACATTCAGAGTTTACAAAGCTTAGGTTCCAAAAGAGTTTACAAAACATAGGTCCCAAAAGATGTTGCCATTTTAGTTAAAATAAGTTCAACAAGATCAAACGTTTCATAAGTGCAGAAATTATAGTGAGACGCGTCGACTCCGCGACTCCATGAAGGTCCAAATGTATGCATCATGAGCTACCTTAACAACCTGAAAATACATGCTAAAGTGTCAACACGAGGTTGGTGAGTTCATAGATTTAGAGAACAAATAGATATGGTAAAACATTTGAAGAGAAGAATTTCCCAGTAAAATCATCGTAAATCAGTATTAAAGCTGATGCAAAGGCATCATAAATCAGTAATAAGAAATCAGTAATAAGAAATCCGAAATAAGAACTCAGAACTTAGTAATCCGAAATAAGAACTCAGAATTTAGTAATCCGAAATAAGAACTCAGAATTTAGTAATCCGAAATAAGAACTCAGAATTTAGTAATCAGAAACAAGAACTCAGAATTTAGTAATCCGAAATAAGAACTCAGAATTTAGTAATCCGAAATAAGAACTCAGAATTTAGTAATCCGAAATAAGAACTCAGAATTTAGTAATCCGAAATAAGAACTCAGAATTTAGTAATCCGAAATAAGAACCCAGAATTTAGTAATCCGAAATAAGAACTCAGAACAAGATTTATAAAAACCATTAGTATTTAGCTTTAATCGTATGTACCATAGCCCAAGTATAAAGAAATAAGTTTTTCAGTCATAAAACTACATTGTCTCTTAAGCTCATGAAACCGAAGCTAGACGATACTTGGCCCCAAATGAGTGTTTACCAGACACTCGAATAATAAAGACATGAAATGCATTCGCTCCATTTGGAGCAACCCAAACACGAATGGAGGCGTCACCCTCGATAGATCTATCCACTCACTCTTCGCTTAGTACTAGAAATTAACGGTTCATGATAATAAAGGGGACTTGAAGTGGTAGTACTAACAACTTAAGCAATGTATGGAATTCAATACTTGGCATTGTACAAAAATAATTAAAGCATCGTATTCTTTCAAAAGTCATTCAAATCGTATAAAAGTATAAAACAAGTATTTAAGCATGTATTTCCCCCAAAGAGTTTATAAACAATTTAAACAAGTAAAAGTGGGGCTATGACTCACCTCGAAATGATAGTACAAAGTGATGGAATGATCGGGACAACAAGGCGCGAACACCAGCCGCAACCTAAATGAATGAATGTGATCTAACTTAGATCACGCCGTGATGAAATGAATGCACATGCACATGATACTCATACCACTCGTAATTTGGAAATACTAGTTATCGTCATAGAAAAATAGTTTCCATACTTAGGAAAAAATATGTCCATATATATAGGAGTATATAACTTGTCATATTAACTCGTACGAAAAAGTTAGCGTTAAATTCCTTGTATTGAAAACCTTGAAATATGTCGTTAAGTCGTATAAATATTACCTCGGGTCATACGTATTCGTTTGATAAGAAAATAGTCCTTAGTAATATTTACTAGAAAATATACCGTTTAGCGCGTACGTTATTATTTTTATTTGGGACTATATATATATATATAGTTTGACGATGTTAGAATGGGTATAACCTTGTCGTTTTAAGCTCGTTTTCCTTGTTCTTTATGTCCACGGATTCGTCTTTGTGTATACTAGTATATTTTAGATAATTCGGCTCCTTTAGGTTACGTTTAATGCTTCAAAATACCCATCGTATTCTGCCCAACAGCAAGCAGTTTTCTGGAAAAGTAGTTTTCGTCGTTAAGTTTGCAAAAATCATAACTCCTTCGTTATAAACTCGTTTTAATCCGTTCTTTCGCCTAAAGTTTTGTTTTTGAATGTACTTTCTAAATCTTTGGTCAAAACATAGTCACCCTTTACTGATTTTCCCACGGATTTAAAATAAGGACAGTAGGTATTTCAAAAGTTTCAAAAATCATTTTCAAGTCTCTAAACTAGTTCCATCCTCCATCAATCCACTTTCAAACACCACAAGACTAATCTAATCCTACCATACACCTTCTTAGGGTGTCATGGGTCCTTAAATATCATCAAACCACTAGGTCTAACAAGAGTTTCATATGTTTCCATTTCTAGGGCTTCAAAGTTAATATATACAAAAATGGAGTGGTACAAGTTGATGCATGTATAAAATCTTGTAAGAAAATTATATGAACATAATAATAACTTGTAAAAACCATAAAAATGAGTTTGTTTACTTACTTGATGGTTTAGAGAGTTTAGATGATAAAAAGCCTACTAATCCTTGAGTTTTTATTTCAAAACTCTAACAAGGATGATTATATAAACTAGTTTATGACAAGATCTTGTAAAATGTTGTTGTTCTTGCCCCTTGACCACCTTGGTCGATCCAACCTCAAGAGAAAAGAGAGAAAAGAAAAGTTTACTTGCTTGTAAGAGTGATTTGTGATAAAGTGGATGAAAAAAATTTAACTTATACTTGGAGACATAAGTTTGGTGAGCCATTAAGAGGTTTGGTGAGATTTTTAATGTTTTAGGACCAAAAAGGGGGGGGGGTGGCCGGTTCTAAAAGGAGGGAAATGGGGGGCTTTGTCCTTGGGTTTAAGTACAAAATTAGTATTAGTAGTTTGTAGTTAAGTTAGGTTTAGGTTTAAGGTTTAAATCGGGTACCGGGTTTGTTAGAAATAAATTTTATTGAAGTTATTCGGGTCATAATAAAGTTATAAAAATTGTAAAAATATGTCAGGTACAAGTACGGAGAGTTAGGGTGATTATCGTTTAATTTTGGTGAAAACCGGCGTTATCAAGTTAAACGTACGATACGTAATGGTTAAATTTCCAAAATACCGGGTAAATGAATATTATAGTTTTTATATTATAGAAATGAGTATAAAAATGTATTGGGATCATAGTCGGGAGTGTCGGACATGTTAGACACATTTATAGTTCGCGTATTAGCGTTTATTTAAAATAAACGTACGTAAATTGTTAATCGTACCAAAAGTATGAATTTAATTATCCTACGAGTGGAATAGTATGCAAGTGCCGTAATAATGATATGTCGACTATTTCTAGTCCGTATGAAATGTCCCTGACAATAATGCATGAATTCGCTCCTGAACCAATACGGTTACGCGAATTTGAACACTCGTAAACAAAATTTACGATGACATGAATAATGCACGTGAATAGTGGTAATTCTTCCGGAAATGAATAGTGTCAAGTGAATAGTAAATTTTCTGAATATGTCTCGGAATGTCAAATTGACCTCAAAAACGATGAATAGTGATCGATGAATAGTAAATGATGAATAGTAACTTGTGAATAGTAAATTGTCGAGGCTTGGAAAAATGACTGGAAATTACGAGGTGTGACATACAATGCAAGAGGATTCATTGCATGTGATTTTGTTGAAGTTGACCCTTAAGTTGTTCTTTCCAATCTCTCTGGTGTAATCTTCGGGAAAATTTTCCTCCCACGTGAGCTTTGGTTCAGGTTCTGGTACTTGTGGAATGTTTTCTTGTTGGGCCATCTGAATTGATCATACACAAACATAGACATTGCAATAATATTATTTGTTAGCTCTTATATAAATTTACTTGTTTATGCATGAATGGATTGATCAGTGGGTGTTTGTGTTCAAAATGTTGTTATATGTTAAACTTTAAAACTTAAGAGACTTTGATTACAATCAATGCACAATATGTGTTAACACATACAAGAGTGTATACATTTGAAAAATTACAACACTTAGACAAATTTCAAGGAATCAGACAAAGTTACGTGTAAGATATGGAAATCCTACGCATAACATTTCTTATGCGTAAGGAGTTATATTATGCATAAGATCAGAATCTACGCATAACTTATATCTTACTCGTAAGATCAAACTTTTGCGTAGGCCAATTCTTATGCGTAGAATTACATCTTTTGCGTAAGATTTGAGCTTATGCAAAGGCTTGAACCTTATGCGTAAGTTTTGACTTATGCGTAAGATAATCACTTAAGCGTAAGAAAAAACTTATGCGTAAGAAATACTCTTTTGTATAAACATTGTCTTATCCAAGACAAGTTTTTCAAACGTGTCGAATCTTACGCATAAGATGAATCATCTTTTGTGTAGGAATGCATCTGATTGAAAAATCACCTTCAAATTTAAGTTTCTTTGATTCCTGAAAGATTTAAACACCAGCACTGATCAATACTTTATCCAAATACATCCCAAAAGCTTTAAATCACAAAATTTATGCGAAGACATGCACAAAACCAATCTTTTGCGTAAGAACGCAAGAACACCAAATCACAATATACAAAAACATGATTATGGGTTAAATAGGAAGTTGGGCGAGTGTTGTATATATGCTAAGGAAGATTTTGTCCAATTTATAACACTTTTTAACCAGAAACATGCATAATCAAAAATGCTAGTGCGCAAGAACCCTAAATAAATGATTCTAGATCCATACACGTTTCTGAAACAATTCAACCACTAAAACAGGTTCCTAAACTCATACAAACACTATCCCAATAATTAAATTGTATCTAAACACCATCAATCAGAAATACCCAATTCTAACGTATGAACCCTAATTCCTCTTATGATCAATTGGTGTTACTGGGCTAGATTAGAGTTCATAAACATGTTTAGTATAGTCCTAGGAACAAATCCCATCAACCAATTCAATCATAAACACTTCAAGGTCTAATTTTACGCAAACCCTAAAGCCTATTTTAACGATTAAAGATAAACAAACCGTTGGATTAAGATGAAATTAAAAACCCTTGTTTAGAAACATGATCAAAACATTTTAGCACTTACAGATTTGATGATAATCGTTTGGATTAGCAGATGAAACGTGAGCCGTTGATTAAGGTTGGTGAGTGTAGTTAATGTGAAAATAACTTTTTGCAGGTGTAGTAAATGTGAAGGTCAAAGTTGTGTTTTGACTAGTGTTATTACTAGTTTCATATTGTGTCACTTATAGTCCCTTAACCTTACAACATCCTTACACTAAGTACACTTTTAGCTCACTTTATAACTTAAGTTAGTTACACCAAGTATTGAAAAACAACAATTTTGGATAAATTTTGGATAACTTTTCTCCCCCTTGACCTCGGACCGATGTCCTTTTAATTTAAAATATGTGTTTCTATAGTCAACGAGAGTAACCCAAAAAACCTTTCAAGCATCACATATAATTTAATAAAGCTAAAATATTTTTGGTAAAAATGCAAGTACGAAGTAAAAGTAAAGAAAATTTTAAAATTACCATAACTCCCCCTCAACACTTGTTTTTGAAATATTTTTTGGATAAGTGTTGAAAAGAGAGGTTGTTACTTGCATTTTTTTTTTTTTTTTTTTGAAAAGAGTAGAAAAGATAAAATCTTTTTGTGTTTTTGCTGGTTTTATATTTTTGTATTTTGTTTTTGGAAAAAAATATTTACAAAGATACTTTTGATGTTTGACAATCACTTGTATTTTAAAAACTTTTTCAGATCTTCTAGAGTCAAACATCGCATACCAATTTGGTGGACTAAATCAGCAAACCTTGTTGGAGATAATGCTTTAGTGAGTAAGTCTGCCAATTGGTATTCAGTTCCCACAAAATATAATTCAATTGTACCCTTTTCGACATGCTCCTTGATGAAATGATAGCGTACATCAATGTGTTTGGATTTGCAGTGATGAACGGTGTTGCGGGAAATGGCAATGGCACTTTTGGAGTCATAATAGATCGGAATCTTATTGAATAGGTAGCCATAGTCCTTAAGTTGTGATCTCATCCAGATGACTTGAGCACAACAAGCAGACATAGCTACGTATTCAGATTCTGTTGGTGACAGTGATGTGCAGTCCTGCTTCTTAGATTGCCAAGACACAAGTTTATCTCCGAGAAACTGTAATCCACCAGATGTACTTTTGCGTGTGTCTAAGCATCCTGCATGGTTAGCATCTGAAAAAGTAATTAGTTCAAAACCAGAATCCTTCAGATACCAGATTCCCAAATTAATGGTTCCCTTTATGAATTGAAGGATTCTTTTAGCCTCATTGAGGTGCCTTTCAGTCGGTTTTGACTGATAACGAGAACACATGAAGACAGCAAAAACTATATCAGGTCTACTAGCTGTGAGATACATGAGGTACCTAATAATACTTCGGTATTTTGTAGGGTCAACTGGAGTCCCATGTATATCAGCATCTAGTTTTGTGCCAAACGCCATTGGTGTATTATAAGTATCACAGCTCATCATTCCATGTTTCTTTAAAATTTCTAAAGCATATTTGGACTGATTTAGAAAAATTCCACGGGGTGATTGATGAACTTGTAGTCCTAAAAAGAACGAAAGTTCACCCATCATGGACATTTCAAAATTTTCTTTCATTAAATTTGCAAAATCATTTGAGTGACTTCTGTTTGTTGAAGCAAAAATAATGTCATCGACATATATTTGAACAATTAGTAAGTCCACCCCGTATGTTTTTGTAAATAATGTTGGATCCACCGAACCTTTAGAAAATTTATTGGCCAGTAAGAAAGCAGATAATTTGTCATACCATGCCTTTGGGGCTTGCTTGAGTCCGTAAAGAGCCTTTTTGAGTCGATAAACGTGATTGGGATGCTCAGGATCAATGAAGCCTTCTGGTTGGCTGACATAGACCACTTCATGGAGTTCACCATTCAGAAATGCCGTTTTCACATCCATTTGATAAACAACCATATTCCTATGAGCAGCATATGCCAGAAATATCTGAACAGCTTCAAGTCTAGCAACTAGAGCAAAAGATTCCTCAAAATCAATTCCTTCTTCTTGGAAGTATCCTTTAGCTACCAAGCGTGATTTATTACGTATGACAGTGCCCTCTGCATCCAGTTTGTTTTTCCAAATCCATTTTAGCCCAATGACAAAGACTCCGTTAGGTCTTTCAACTAATTCCTAGACTTCTAATCTTTTGAATTGCTAAAATTCCTCTTGCATACATTCAATCCAGTTGTCATAAGTCATTGCTTCTTTGATGTTCTTAGGTTCTTCGTGACAAACTGTGAGTGCATAGATACAAGTTTCACCATCTGTGTGAAGTCGTTGTCTCGTTATGATTGGTGCATCTGGATGGCCAATAATTTGAACTAAGGGATGATCTCGAGTCCATTTGTGTGTCGAAGGGTGTAGTTGATAGGTATCTCGCATGTTAGCAGGATCCAAATTGCGTGTGGATGACGCAGCTACTTCAGGAAATGTTGGAGCCGGTGCAAACGGATTAAAGAACGCATTTGGATCATACTCTGTGGGTTGTGGAACTAATTGTGGTGTAGGATCTTCAGCTGATTGTCGTGAGTTGGAAGCGGTTTGTTCTGCTATTATAGGAGATGCAATTGGAGGACCGTCTTTCTCAACAGTTGTAGTTGTTTGTTGAGGAGAGTCAGGTACTTGAATATTTTCAGGTTGTGCAGCGGAAATTGGTGAGACCTCAGGAGAACGGTATACAATTATATCATCAAACAGTGGAGCAAACAGGGTTTCCAATTCTTTACGGTTGAGAGGCAATGGTTCAGCCGAAGAGTCCTGAAAGTTAAGACGGTTGTGTTCGGGTCCTAAGCTGTTTTGCTCAGAAGCCATTTGTGTGAGTTCATCGAAATTAGCATGAATAGTTTCTTGAATCTCTCTTGTACGACGATTCCATATCCGAAAACCTTTGGAATTTTCACAATATCCTACGAACACTCTGATGTCAGCCTTTGCTTTAAGTTTACCTAAATCATCACGATCATTTTTCGGATAACAAAGTGCTCCAAATACATGAAAGTAATCGATGTTTGGTTTTCTTTTGTGAACAAGTTGATAAGGTGTTTTGCGATGGCGTTTTGTGATCATGCAACGGTTTTGGGTGTAACATGCAGTTGAAACAGCTTCCGCCCATAAGTAATCTAGTAATTGAGCATTAATCAACATAGTTCTTGCAGCTTCCACTAACGTCCTGTTGCGTCTTTCAACAACTCCATTCTGTTCTGGGCTTCGTGCAATAGATGTTTGATGTTCAATTACCACTTTCTAAAAATATGACCGAAGAGTCTGATTCTTAAATTCCGTACCATTGTCAGTTGTAATCATTCGGACCGTGTTGCGTAACTGAACTTAAATTTTAGTGAGAAAGGTAATGGTCATTGAAGGAGCTTGATCTTTACTTCGAAGAAAATAAACCCAAGTCCATCTAGAGTAATCATCAACAATTACAAGTATGTAGCGTTTACCATTTATGCTTTGAACAGGCATTGGGCCACACAAATCCATATGAAGCAATTGTAAAACATGATTTGCTCGATTTTAGAAGGAAAATGAGCTCGAGTACTTTTACCTTGTTCACAGGCCGATCATAAGTGTTCTTTGGTAAATCGGAATCTTGGAAAACCATCAACAAGTTTATGACGTGCAAGTTCAGTCATAGTTTTGAAATTCAAGTATGAAAGACGTTTATGCCATAACCAATATTTAGTTGATTATGCTTTGGAGAGAAGACATATCGGAGATGTTGCAATCATGTCAGACATCGATATTGTATAAACATTTGAACCACGTGAGCCGGACATTAGATCATTTCCTTGTAAGTCATGAACGAAACAAGTTTTCTCACGAAATACTACTTCTAAATCCCCATCACAAAATTGACCGACTGAAAAAAGGTTGTGACCTAAGCCTTCCACATAATAAGCACGACTGATTTCAATGTTCCCACTGACATAGTCACCGTATCCCATAATTAAAGCGTAATGATCATTCCTGAATCTGACAGTTCCGATAAACTTTGAAAGAAAGTTGACTAACAGTTTGAGATTGCCTGTCATATGTCAGGTGCATCCGCTATCAATAATCCAGAGAACAATCTGTACCACCTGCATCACAAGAAGACGACGAGGATGGAACAGAAGTAAGGGTGGAACCCAAAGAAAGTGTGGGTTCCTGTTGGTTAGAAGCACACATATTCAATAATTTAGGAATCCATTTAAATTCTGGTTTATATTGTAACCAACGTTGCCAATTCCAACTAGTTCTCGCTTTCTTTTTGGTGAACTCACTAGTTTTTGGCTTGTTCCTAGATTTGTTCTTGTCAATTATGGGGGTAACTACAACATCATTAGAAGCCGTAGATGGCGGTTTTCCTAATATAGACTTAGAGGCAATAGTGGGCCTAGAAGGAATGCCTGTCCTACATTTCTTATGACAATTTAAGAGAGAATTAGCTACACATTTTGCATGATCACCAGATTATACACTTTTACGACAAAACACACAAGATGCATTAATATTCAAAACATTTAAAGATTCATCATTCGTTACATTGAGATTTTGATTACAATTTGCCTGATTAGAATCTAAATCGGATGCAACATGAGTTTTATTCAATTCCTAAGTTGATCTTCTACTTCTTGAGCTTCTAGTGTTCCTCTTTTACGTTGCAAAATCCTATTCTTCTTGTTACTTTTTCGCTTGGGTCTGCTAACACTATTAGTGGAGACTAGTCCTGTGGAAGTGGAAGGGTCAACATTAGTGTTTCGAACATCATTTCCCTTAGAAGTTTTGTCTATTTGGTACAATCCTGGTGCTATCACAGTGGTGTCAACAAACTTTCCTTTTTGAGGTAGCATAATTTTCTCTTTTAATTCAATGATGATGTGATTTTTATCCTGAATTTCAGACTCAAGTTTCACGTTGCAATAATTAATGTCATCGCGGTTTTGTTGCCATTCAGCATTTTCAATTTTTAATTCCGCAATTTCCTTCTCATAATTGAGACACAAACTTTTAAAAGACTTGGTATTTTTGCAACTTTGACAAGACTTTGAAACATTTTGATTCTGAAGTTGCAATTCCGTTTCAAGACTTTGAGCTTGACACCATTCAAGTCTTTGTTTGAGTTGACAAATTTCTTTTGAAAAATGTTTTGTCACATCATCATTGTTTTTCCTCAATATATCATTTTCTTGTTTTAATTTCTCAATGTCGGTGTTCAGCAAATCATTATCAGCACAGTGATCTTCCACAAGCATAGAAGTACCATATTTATAGAGATCATTCATGATAATAGACATAATATCAGCATTGAGAACTTCTTCCAAGAGTCGATCAGCATCATTTTTCAAAACTCTGTTTCTTTGCTTTTGAACCACAATTGCATTTTCATTGTATTTAAAAACGTTTATCATTGATTTGACTTCTTTTTGAAGTTCCTGTTCCCAACGAGTAACACAGTGATGGAGGTGTTGAACAGTTGGCAACATTTGTTTTTGAAAAATATCTCTCTTTTCTCGCTCGTAAGCGGATTGAAAAGTTTCAATTTTTATTTCTGAATTACGTTCAATTGTTTCCTCCAAAATTTCCATGTCTTCCATAAAAGTTTTGAAATAATTTAAAACACGAATACTTTTTGGTAAAGGTGTAACTTCACCAGAAGATGGTAAAGGACCATTTACTTGTACCACCATTTGGACAGGAGCCGCATTGGAAGATGAAACATATGACTCAGTGACAAACCAAGATTTCTCAGGTATTTCCTTTTGAGGAACAAAAGATTTAGAAATGTGAGGACCTTTTGAATAATCATATGGTTTCCAATATTCAACTTGACTCATTTTTTATTGACTCTCTTCTTCAAGTTCTTCCTCTTCCTCAGTATCATAAACAATAGTACGCACAATCATATCATCACACATACATTCCATACTGTAAATTTTAGGATTTTGTTTGAACGCTTTGTGAAGAAACATTGATTTGTAATCACCAAGTGCAAAGCCTTTATCGAGTCTCGGTTTTAAAGTAAATTTCTGAATTGTTGTGACAGAGCCCCCGGTTTTGTAAACAACATTACGAAACTCTTTGAGTTGTTTTTCAAGATCAACAATCTCACCAATTAAATTATCTATATGTTTCCTTTTTCGTATTTTATGTTCACAAAAATCCTTTTTGCAAATTGACAACTCTGTTTCTGTTTTTGAAAGTTCTTTTTGAAGTTGTTCAACCTGTTTTTGAAGTTCACACTTGTCACTTTCAAGTTTTGAAACCAACTTTCCATTTGACTCAATTAAATCTTGCATTTTGTGTTGAAGATCTTGTTCTTTATTGTAATAATCTTGAAAAGCCTTTTCAAAACTCTTTTCATGTTTAACCTTGTGTTCCAGATTTGAAAATTGTATTTTATAACACTCAATGTCTCTTGTAAGTGACTTATTTGTTTCTTTTAAAGCTTTATTTTTCTCATTGCATTTCAATATTTGCAATTGTTGAGCATTCAGTTGTTTAGACAACAATATAAGGCAGGGTCTGGATCAAACAATGGTTCATGTTGTTCTACAGAATCATGTTTATCATTCTCAATAGGATCATCAAATGAAACAACTGTGTCATCATCAAATGTAACAACGGTGTTCATTTGTTCATCTTTTTGAGAAGATAAAGATGAGTCGGATGGAACAACTTGCGCCTTATCTGATTCAGAAGCAGAGGGTGATGCTATTTCATGTATTAGACACATATTAAGGTCATGTACCTGAGACAAGCCATCAGTGTCACACACTGGGCCTGAATCATTCATATGAAGTTCCTGCATATTGGCCATAAGCATCACAGCTGCATTTGCTTCCAGAACTTCCATGTCATCATCGTTGTACGCATTTGCCATGAAGTTGTTCTCCTGCTCAGTGAAATGTCCTTCCTTTTCATCTTTGAGAGCCATGAGTAATGCCTGCTTGTGAAACTTACTGCCCTGAGTTCTTGGTTTTGGACATGCTATTGCAATATGACCTTTCTCATTGCAGTTGTAGCACCATACTGCATTCCCAGAGTTAGAGTTCCCAGTTACAATACTTTCATTCCTTTTCTGAGTAGCACCAGAGTTGTTTCTGAACCCTCCATTGTTGTTGAACCTTTGTTCATTTCCAGAATTTCCTGATTAACCCCCTAATCGTCCATAATTTCGATTATGTATCTCAACCCTCCCATCTTGAATGACAGCTTGATTCCTAGTGTTTGATGAAGAGCGAAGACGGTTGTTTGTCTCATAGTTGTCAAAATCGCGATCCTGATCGTAGGATCGTACGATCCTACGATCCTACACACAAAAAACGATCAGGATCTTAACAAGATCGTAATTCGAGTAGGATCGTATCAGGATCGTAGGATCGCACGTAGGATCGTGGGATCGGATCGTAGGATCGTAGGATCGCCGAGTTATTTATTTTTTTGTTTTTTAAATTTTTTTTTTCTATATTAACTTATTAAGCATAAGTCCATGTCTTAAAGCCCAATGACTAAGAATTCTTCATGAAAGCTATTATTTTGATGTTGTTAATTGACTGTCTTTTGCAAGATTAATGAGTGACAAATCATTATGCTTTTACGGATTATTTAGAAATATTTTACATGTGTCTTTTTTGGTTTCGTGCTTTATAACATGTCAGAAGCTTGTTATCGAAGTAAACCATATGGATACTTGGTCCAATTTTGTTCATAATTTATTTTATGTTTCATATACAAGCATGAACTATATGTTAAAAATTTTCAGTAATATTATCATAATATCCTAATTTAATTTATTTGATTATCAAAAAAAAATATTGTGTTGTCCACTGTTATAAAATTATGTAGCTTCATTTTCAAATATAATCCATTTATCTTTTTGCACTTTCTATATACTATAATAAAAAAGTCACAGAATCACGTACCAATAAATTAACACTATATTTTTGCATTAATCTAAATGTTATTACAAAAAACCTATAATAAAAAACATTAAATAAGAAGTAGGTGCAGTTATGTTGTAACTTTGTGCAAGTGAGCATTGCAATATATCTAATATTCTACTACTACGGTACTTAAACATATAACTTTTTCTTTTATCATCCATTTAGATTCGTTTATCATATGAAATATTATATAGGAATTTAAAACTACAACCCCTACACAAAAATATATACATTTTCATAGGATCTTATGATCCCGATCCGATCCTACGATCCCGATCTTGCAAAGCCGAAAATGATCCTAGGTAGGATCCCGATCCTGACAACCTTGGTTTGTCTTGTTTGAGAATTTGCTGAAGGCACGAGCAATGAGAGCAAGTCCTTGATTCAACGTATTGAAGTCATCATCTTCATCGTCATTAGAGTTAGATTAGTACATTGACTCACTGTTTTCATAGGGAATAGGTTGATTAGATTGCTGAGAAGAATCATATGGGATCATCTGATTTGGAGATGTAGGTTGTGGGTAGCTGAAGTAATTTTGTTCTTGAACATAAGCATGATTTGACATTGGAGGTGGAGTATACTGAGATTGAGCTACGAGTGCCAAAGAATTTGGTGTTGGTGGTGGTAAGTAACCTCCTCGAAGCGCATGATCTTTCTCCACTTCAGGTTCATGGTGTTTCAGAAAATCATACAACAAGCCATACGGTGCATCATGAAGATTTTTTGTTTGACGAACGAATGTCACATATTTTTGCCAATCCGGACCAAGACTACCGACAAATTTGGAGTTCACTGCGATCCTTGGTACTGTAATTTTGTGTCGTTCTAAATCATTTACCACATTAGTGAAACGATGATAGTAGGATTCAAGTGACTCCCCTGGTTCAATTGAGATGTTAGTGTATTCCATGTAGAGTTTGGATTCCATATCATCTTTGTTCAATTGAGTGCCTTCCATTAGGAGATGAACATGTTCCCACATAGCTTTAGCCGTTTTTTGAGCATCAACACTTCGATAAATTAGATTTGGTATTCCTTGAAGTATATAGGCCATTGCATATTCATCAGCTTCACGATGTAGTTTTTGATCTTCTATGAGTTGAGATTCTGGAACGGGTTTTTCTACAAGAGCTCTTGGAGGATCGGCAGTTGGATCACCACTGTCAAGTTTGGTTGGCCATTAAATGCTCCTTCAAGTATCACTTATTTCAAGAATTTCCCATAGGGTTTCTTAAGTTCAAGGAATCGTAAGAATCGACTTGACCACTGAACATAGTTCCCAGGTGTTAGCATTAGAGGTGTTTCAAGTGATCCTGCCTCATGTCTGGATTGTTGAGTTGTAATAACTTCACACATTCTATCAAACCAGTGAGGTTGTTTGGACAAATACTGAGTGGTTTGTTGTGACATTGGATATGGTTGTTGTTGAGGAATGATTTGATGTTGTTGCATCATGAGATATTGTTGTTTTGGCTGAAACGGTTGTTGCTGAAAGTGTGATTGTGATGGTTGTTGATACGATTGTTGCTGATGGTATTGCTGTGGCAGATACTGCTGATGTTGTTGTTGCTGAGGATGAGAGAAGTAGTAATTTGGTGGTTGAGACATCTTAGAACACTTGTGTAATGTTGGATCTTGTAGAAGAATGAAATGTACGTTCCTTTGGTTAAGATCAAGAATCCTTTGGCAAAGATGAGAATCTTATGCGTAACACAAGACTTATGCATAGACTTAAAAGTTATGCGTAAAGGTTGATTTTATGCGTAAATAGTGAGTTTATGCGTAAGATTTTCCTTTACGTGTAAGTTTAAGCTTATGTGTAAGGTTCAAAGACCAAACAAATCTTTCAAACTTGTCCAAGCTTGAAAGATATCCGTAGTCGAAGTATTCCACTAACTTATCCAAGCTAGGGAAGTATTAAGTCACCGTAGCACGAAGAGAAGATCGTTGATGAAGCTTAATAGTAAATCTGTAACTTACGCATAAGAATAAATCTTATACGTAAGAATCCAAGTTCTGCGTAAACTGGCAACTTTTGCGTAGGATCTGTATCTTAAGCGTATAAATGGATCTTAGGCGTAGAAAAGGGGTTTTCCACAAAAACTTAAGCGTAGATTTCACTCTTATGCGTAGGAATGGGGTTTTTGGCAAAACTTATGCGTAGACTGACCAAATAGTACTGTAGACAGCTATAAAGTTGTACTATGCTAAAATCTTACGCGTAGAATGACCAGAAACTTGTAAAAATTACTACTTTTTGAAGAAAAATGCTTAGAAATAATGTTCTATTGATCAAATAACTTCTCCAACACTTAGAAAACACTAAATATGAAAGATTTAACTACCAAAAACTAGTTTTCTTTGATCAAAGAAGCTACAAAACTCAATAAACTAGGAGAAAAAGTACTAAAATCTTTAAAAGATCTAAACTTTATGCAAAATCTAAGCTTCTAATCACTATATCAACCTTGAAACTTGTCCAAGCTTCAAGATTTGAATGAAAGAAACAACGAAAAAGCAAAAATATAAAGAAAAAACACCCTAAAACCCACGTTAACACCAAGAACAACACTTCAATCTCTATTAGGCGAATGATACCACTTGTTAGGTGCCCATATTGATGTTACACAACTAAAGAATGAGATAGATATAAGGATTGGTTGATTACAAGAATTATGAAAAGTGAAAGAACAATAACTTCATTAAGATATCAAAATAACCAACAACATTCAAGGTTACATAAGCTTAGTATATATAGGGGAGGAGTAGGGCAACACTCCCTTCCTCCCTCATTCTTCTAAAATGTGGGCTTCAAGGCCCATTGGACATTAATACATAAGCCTAGTAACTTAGACATGATGAAATAAATAACTAAGCAACCTATTACAAAAGGTAATGACCGAGACTTGACTAAATACAAAAGTATGTTCCCAACACGTACACCATCACCATCAGGCATACTCACGTCAATTATGGCATCATTCAGAATAGCAGGTTCATGAGAATGTTTACTGCTACCAGAAGTAACATTATATGATGTACCAGTAACCTTATTGACACCAAGAGTAGGTTTACTCCCAAAAGAATTAAAGTTAGTCGAAGTAGCAGTAACCTCATTGACACCAAGATTACCAGTATCCTCAGTCTTACCCATGTTCTCCACCACCGCTTAAAAATAAAGAACACCTAAACTAATAAAATAAACCAATTGCAGCAGAATTAAACAAGAAGATCGACACAGTTCTTCAAACCAAGAGCCTTAACAGAATTAAGGCATGATTTATACCATAATAAATACATCTAACCGACTTCCATAATGTATAAAATTAGCAGAATAGGGAAATCAAGAAGATCGACACCTAAAGAAACCCTAACTAGCGATTCAATAAACCCTTAAAAAATGAAACCCTAGCCTAATCCATACAAGATACTGATAAAAATAATGTTAAACGCAGGATTAAACAAAGTTAATCATGCATAAAACAAGATCGTTATGAGGATTTGAACAAGATTAAGAATAGATGAATGATTTGGATAGTTTAGGGAAAGGTTTAGAGATCACCAAAGTCACCAGAGAAAACGTGGGTTTTATTTTATTTTTTATTGATTTTCTCACAATAATATCATTCATCATCGCACTCAAGTCTTATAACTAAACTTCACTCTTGACAGTGATACTTAGTTTAAGAACCTTCATCCCATCGATCATTACACTCAAACCTTACAACTATTCCTCACTTTTGATAGTGATAGTTAGTTCAATAACCTTCGATCCTCACTGTTGGGTCACTGAATTCACCAATCTTCTTCTAACAAGGATTTGAACGTAAAATCACCTAAGTGTAAACAAGTCACTGAGTGAACAGTAACTCAGTGAGTCATCTTCAGGATGCTTAGACCGAGCCTAAGAAGAAAGGTTCTCCATTCAGTGAGGCGGAACTCAGTGAGTGAGATCTAAGCCAAGAAGAAGGTGATGGGTTCAGTGAGGATGACAATAACTCACTGAACCCCAAGACTCCTCAACAACTATCATGGTACTGAAGACTGATGACTTGAAGACTGAAGATTTAGCGGGACTGGGCGGGAAAGTTTGAACACTTTCATTAAAGTGCTTTATCACTTCAATGATAAACTTTCCCCAAATGGTTAAATCCAGTCTGTCATCGGAAAGCACCCTTTTGGACTTAACCCAAAGAAGTTTCCCTTGCCAGAGAATAAAATCTATCAAGCTTTTATTAAGGAACGCTTAGGTCCATTGTATAATAGAGTTGTTCACATTTGTGTATAAATAGGTAGCATAAGTGAGGAGTAAAAGTTGACAAGTTTGTGCAATTAATGCAAAGCATTCACAAACCACTTTTACTCCTCCAAAGAACAACATAGCCCCTGAGATAGCTCATTGGGTCCTTAGTTGTCACTCAAACATTGTTTTGAGTTTAGAGAGGAGTCCATACCACACTTGTCATTTTCAATCCCAAGTGTTATTCCGCAAACACTTGGGTACGATTCTTTTTTATTAACTTCTAATAAAGAATTAAATGTTGAAAAATATTGTCTCTTATCTTTACATTGCTTTATTGTTAATCATTATATACATCTGAGTTAAAAGTCATATAACTTGGTTACATTAGCTTTTTAGTTATTGTTAACCAAGTAAAAGGGACCAACAAGTGGTATCAGAGCCTCAGGTTTGTAAAACTTTTCAAAATCTGTTTTCAAAACCAAAAGAGTGCTCAAAAAGTTTTTAAAACCTTGATCCCACCATGGCTGACTCAGATGTTCCCCAACTTGTCGACAAAAAGGGTGGAAGTTATTCAGCAACTGCCCCTCGACTCGAAGTTGGAAAATTCAACAAGTGGAAAAAGCGAATGCTTTGCAACTTAACTGGGATGGAACCTTATTATATCAAATTGATTAATGATGGTCCATTTGTCCCAACAACTGCCCAAGGTTTAGTCAAACCTGAAGCCCAATGGACCCTAGATGAAAGGAGGGTGGTCAATCAGGACCAGCGCCTGAAAAGCATCATTATATCATGTCTTCCTGACGATATAATGGAATCAGTGATTAACTGTCCCACTGCCATGCAGACATGGACTAACCTAGTTCATGGCTATGAAGGGCCTTCTGATACCAAAAAAATAGAATCACGGACCTGAAGCTTGAATTCAATACCTTCAGGGCCAAAGATTCTGAAAGTCTCTCTAAGACTTATACTCGGTATAAGACCCTCCTGAATGAGCTGACCAATGATGGTGTTATCCTGTCAAAGTATGAAATCAATGTTGGCTTTGTCAACAGTCTCCCTGAGAAATTGTTAAACTTCTCTCAGGGATTGAGAAATGCAAACCACATTCAGAACCTTGAGCTCCCTGCTATTTATGGGAAGTTTGTCTATGAAGACAATCTTATAACCAGGAGATACCCTGGTAAAGCTCAGGAGACCAAAAAGACCTTGACAATTTCACCTATATCAACTGCTTTCTATTTCAATGGTGTTGTGCAGGATTTCCAAGATGATTATGATGATGAGGTTGACCAAAGAACCAGTGAAGAGTACCTAAATGATCTTCAAATTGAATTTCATGAAGAGTACCTAAGTTACTTCAATCTAGTCAAAGATTTGAAAAAACCCCTCAAATTGACTTTGAAGCCAAGTATAGGAAGGCCAAAGCCAAACTTGCCCTCCTTGAATCATCCTCATCAGTCACTCAGCTACCTCAGGCTCCAAAGCCTCCTCGGGCCAAGAACAAAGGGCTTGTTGCTGAAACATTTGACTGGGATGATGTTGAAGTATCCTCTGATGATAATGAAGAAGTTCATGTCAGTGCCCTGATGGCCCTATCAGATGATAACAAACTTGCTGTGGGAAAGAGTCATGCAAGAAATGGAGAATGGGTTAACATCACAATGAGAAAGGTAAACATTTTACTTTCTATGGATGATGATGCTGATTGGAAATCTTACTTAGATTATATTAATGTTGATCTTAAGTATGTTGAAGAGCAAAGACTTTATTTGTTTTCAAAATTTAACAAACTGAGTTTTGAATTAAATCAATGTAGAGATGAACTACTTGCTTTGAAACAAGCTAAGCTTGAAAGTGTTACACTTCAAATTCAAAATTCTGAACTTGTAAAACAAAACCAAGCTCTTCAGGAAGAACTTAAGAAAGAAAAGGCTGTTATTTGGAAATGGACTCAGAAAAACCCCAAACTTTATGAAACACTGAGTCTCACACCCAGCACCAAAAAGGTGGCCATGTGTGAAGATCAACTCACTGAAGAGTCTGGGGAAAGTAGCCATTCAACAACCTTTTTGTCAACCAACATACTCTCTAGCAAAGAACTTGCTCCAAAACCCAGTGATTGGATTGAAAGAAACTGTTGGGATATAAAAGATCAATGTACTTATGTATGTCAAAGTACTACTGCATGAAGAATAAAGTCAAAGTACTGCTGAAGATAAAAGTCAAAGTACTGCAATTTATTGAAGAATGTTCAAAGTACTTCGAAGGATACAAGGACTTATATGCAATATTAGTTTATGGATTAATGTGTAATATTGAACGAATATTCTAGAGTTAGTTAGGGATAATGACTTGTTGTTCAAGTATTATATGTTGTAAACTGACTTAAGGTTATCTATATAAAGAGCCTTAAGAGGTATTAGTAGATATATGTTTTTAGAGTTGTTCAAAGTCGATAATAGTTAGGGATTGTTAGTGAATCTGTGTAACAAAGCAGGTTCAAGTTTGGTTTAATATAAAAGTTCTTCTTAAGCTTTGTGTTAGTAGATTCCGCATACTTTACAAGGTTAAACAGTGTTTCAATACTAATAGTGTTGAGTTTACTTAATATTATTAAACCTTTACAAGCTACAAAGTAGTTTGGTCAGAGTACATCAATCCAACAAGTGGTATCAGAGCTTGTGTTGGAAACTCTGATTAAGAAGAAAAACCTTTAAACCGATTCTACAACAAAACCTTCAAGATGTCGACAGAAGATGCACCTGCTCCATCAATCACTGCTGTTAGAATACCTATTGTCAAGAAGGGAGAATATGACTTATGGGCCATGAAGATGAGGCAGTACATTGCCATCACAGACCATGCACTATGGGATGTGATTGTCAATGGTAATATGCAAATTGAAGAACCAGTGGAGATTCCTGGACAACCAACACCACCTAAACCAACCATACCAGCTGCTACGAAAAGAAATCAAGACAAAGCTCTCAACATACTGCTCTCAGCTATTCCTGATGGTCACTTATTGAAGTTTCATGATGCTAAGGATGCCAAACAACTATGGGCTGCAATTAAGAAAAATTTTGGAGGTAATGATGCTTCCAAGAAGATGCACAGGAACTTGCTGAAGCAACAATTTGAAAGTTTCATGGTTGGTGAAAGAGAAGGTCTTGATTCTGCTTATGAAAGATTCCAAAATCTTCTGAGTATGCTAGAACTATATGATGCTGAGGCATCAGTTGAAGACGCTAACTTGAAGTTCTTGAGAAGCTTGCCATCAGCATGGCATGTAGTTGCTACTATGATCAGAGGACAACCAGGGCTGGACACAATGGACTTTGATGATCTCTACAACAATCTAAAGGTGTATGAGCATGAGATTAATGGTACTACAGGTTCAAGCACACATCAGAAACCCCAAAACATTGCTTTTGTATCTTCTAAAAACAGAAGCAGTACTTCAAATAAAGGTACTGCTTATCCTGTCCAAAGTACTGTGACTGAAACTCAGGTTCCATGTACAATTATGGTCACTACCACTTCATCACAATCAATTACCCCCACCTCAGATGATGTTCTATGTTCATTCTTTGCTCAACAAGCATCTCTACCTGTAACCTATCAAGAGGATGTATTGCAAATAGATGATGATGCTTTGGAAGAAATTGATATCAGATGGAAAGTTGCCATGCTCACTGCAAGGATCAAGAAGTATATGAATAAGACTGGAAAAGGCATCAATTTCAGAGCTAAACAGAGAATAACATTTGATAAGTCCAAGATTGAGTGCTTCAACTGTCTAAGGACTGGTCACTTTGCAAGGGAATGCAAATTTGCAAAGTATCAAGCAAACAAGATGATTGAACCACCCAAGCCTGAAAGAAAAGAGATTCCTATTACTGAACCAAAACCAAAAGCTTTGGTTGCCTAAGAGAATCTGTCAGAGATTGATTGGTCCAATGAGTTTGATGATGAACCGGTAACCTATTCAATGGTTGCATTGGAAGACTGGAGCACAGCATTTGATGAAGAGCCTGGATATGCTGCTTTGGAGTCAAGAGATGGTCTAGGAAGCTTTGATTGGAGCATGGAGTTTGAAGAAAATCCTGTTCAGCTTGCTATGGTAGCTACTTCACCAAGTTCATCCACTATCTCTGAGGTATGCCCTAAGTGCAATGATATGTATCAAAAGTTACTTAATGAATATGTAGCTGAAAGAGATAAATTTCAAAGGGCTAGGTCTGAGATAACTGGCTATCAGTTGACTTTAGATTCAATGGAGGCCAAAATAATTACACATGAAAACAATGAAGTAGCATGGGCTGAAACATATAAGCAACAAGAATAACAAGTTAAGTTGAGTGAATGGAAATTAGGATGTAAGGTATCTGAACTAGAGAAAGTTACTGCTGAAAGAGATAAGTTGTTAGAAAAACTTGCTGTTTGGAATGAGTCAGGTCTCTCACATGTTCAATTTGTTGAAAAGCAAAGAACATCAAACATTAAAACTGGCCTAGGTTATGATAATGATAGTAAAGAAGGTATTCCATTTAAGAGTAAGGAACTAAATCTTACAGTAGATAGCTCAACTAGTGATGAAGAATTTATAAGTTTGGATGAAAACACTTCTAGTGATGAGGAATCCCCTAGTTCAACACCTCCTAAATATAAGAATGACAAGGGATACAATGTAGTTCCTAATCCCACAGGTAGCTTTCAACCACCTAGGAAAGATGTCTCTTGTTATGGGGTAGATAGTCTAGAGTTTAGGAAAAAGCTTAAAAGTAAATCTAATCCTGAAACTTTGGAAACATCTGTTGAAGTACCTAGGGATGATGAGAAAAAGTTTTCAAAACAAGCAGTACATTCAAACACTTTTTAAAGTACTGCTGATCATTCAGCAGTATCTCTAAGAAAATACTTTCAACATACTGCTAATTTTAGAAAACATCTGTTATAGTCATCACCACTTGATTAAGGACTGTGATTACCACTCAGAATACTTAAGCAAATACCCAAGGACCAGGTTTGCAAATCAAAGTCACAGGGAGAATAAGCCAAAGGACAACAAACCAGTTTGGAATTACACAAATAGGGTTAACCATAGTAATTTCTCAAAAGACTATAGGTACCCTCATCAGAAAAGATCATACTCCAAACCCTCGGTACCTTCACAAAGTACAGATAGAAAGTTCCCTAACCAAGATGCTTCTAGCAAACACTCAAGTGTAAGACCTAGGAGATTCAATTACTACAACCCTAGAAGGTCTTACAACACAAGAAAAGATGCTAGAACACAGACCCCAACTCCAAAAGTTACAACTAAATGGATTAAGAAAGAAAGTACTGCTGGGGAAGAACCAGTACTTTTAGAGGTTAAGGGTGAAAAAGGGAAAATTGATCATGATAAACCAACTGTTTTGGAAACAAAAACATTAATTCTTGATCATGTTTTCAAAGACAGTGGTGATTACATACTTAAACAATTTGAGTATGTCACTCCACAAGGGGAACACAAGTCAGTAATGGCTTGGGTTCCTAAAAATAACTAACCTTTTTCATGTGTATGCAGGGCAACCCAGAAAAGGAGCTTAAAGATCATCTTATTGTAGATAGTGGTTGCTCTGGAAGTATGACAGGAGAAAAGGAGCTCTTGTCAGATTTTAAAGCTTATTTTGGAGGAAAAGTTGCATTTGGGAATGATCCTGATGGAGGAAGAATTACTGGCAAAGGAACTATCAAGGCAGGAAACATTGATTTTGAGAATGTTAGATATGTGAAGGAGCTAAAATTCAATCTTTTGTCAGTCTCTCAGATTTGTGATAAGAAGTACCCTGTGTTATTCTTTGACACAGAATGTCTTATACTTTCTCCTGATTTTAAGTTAGAAGATAGAAACTTGGTGATGCTGAGAACACCAAGAACTAAGGATGTGTACAGCATAGACTTGAAGAATCTCAATTCTGTTGAAAGGGCAACATGCTTGATTGCAAGAGCAACAATGGAAGAAGCACATCAATGGCACAGAAGATTGGGGCATGTAAATTTCAAGAACATCAATAAGCTGGTCAAAGGAAATTTAGTTAGAGGTTTACCTTCTAAAACATTCAAGAATGATCACTCATGTCTTGCTTGTAAAAAGGGTAAATAGCACAAGGCTTCCTGTAAGAAGATTGAAGAGAAAACTATTAGAGAGCCTTTGGAATTGCTGCGCATGGATTTGTTTAGACCTGTCTCAGTTGTTAGTTTGAACAAGAAGAAGTACTACTTAGTTGTGACAGATGACTGTAGCAGATTTAGTTGGGTCTTTTTCTTATGCTTCAAGGATGAAACTTTTGATGCTATTCATGATCTCATAATAGCACTTGAAAATCAGTTAAGATTCAAGGTTAGAAGCATTTGATGTGATAATGGGACTAAGTTCAAGAATTAGCTAATGGATGACTTTTGTGCCAAGAAAGGAATTAAAAGAGAGTTCAGTATTTCCAGAGCTCCTCAACAAAATGGAGTTGCAGAAAGAAAGAATAGAACTCTAATAGAAGAAGCTAGGACAATGCTTGCAGACTCCCAATTACCTGTTCCATTCTGGGCTGAAGCTGTAAGTGCTGCTTGTTATGTGTTAAATAGAGTATCAGTGACAAAACCTCAAATGAAGACACCTTATGAGCTACTCATGGGAAAGAAGCCTAACATCAAATTTATGAAACCTTTTGGATGTCCCCTGACTATTTTAAACACTGCTGTTAATTTGGGCAAATTTGATGGGAAGTCAGATGAAGGGTATTTATTGGGATATTGTACCAATAGCAAAGGATTCAGAGTATACAACAGGGCTACCAAGAAGGTTCAAGAATGTCTTCATGTTGATTTTCTAGAAAAGCAAGAAAATTCTAAAGGTAAAGGTCCTGATTGGATGTTTGATCTTGATTTAATGTCTTCATCAATGAATTATGTACCTGTAAGGGAAGAAAATCAAACTGCTCCCACAGAAGAAGAAGAAGAAGCACAGTACATTGTTCATGATGTTAATTTAAGATCTGAAGATGAGCCAAATGATAATGTCAATGATGAGAAGAAGAGTACTTCTGAGCCTCAAGGTATTGTTGAACCTAACAGTACTGTTGATCCTCAAAGTACTGTTCCACCACAGATACCAGTATCTGATGAAGATCAAGCCATTCAAGATGAACTTAGTAGGATGCTTTTTCAAGAAACAATGGCTAAGTCTTATGAAGATGAACAAAGGAGAGCTTATGAAGCAGAAAAGAAGAAGGCTAAAGGCACTGACAGTACTTTACCCCAAAGTGCTGCTAATCCATTTGAAAGTACTTTTCAACCTTTAGATACTTCAAATTGGATAAAAACTGATGCTGTGAATGATTCTAACATGCCTGACTTAGAAGATACTGATGATTTGAATGATCCAAAAAAGATTACCTTAGAAGACACTGATGATGAATTGGATCAAGAAGGCATTTTCACAGATTCCAATGAAGATCCTGATTTAACTAATTTGGAAGATAATCTTGAAGTCTTACCAACTCCTACTCTAAGAATTCACAAAACTCATCCTGTTACCAACATAATTGGGCCCTCTGCTTCAGGAGTGCTCACAAGGACTAAGGCTAAGAATATGTCTCAACAACATACTTCTTTACTTAGTTTTATTTACAAACAAAACAGGGTGAATCACAAGGATCAGAAGTTGTGTTTATTTGCTTGTTTTTTATCTCAAGAAGAGCCCAAGAATATTAAACAAGCATTAACCAAGGAGAGTTGGGTTGAAGCTATGCAAGAAGAACTCTTACAGTTTAAACTTCAAGAAGTTTGGGTATTATGTGATCTACCTGATGGTAAGAGACTGATTGGAACAAAATGGGTCTTCAGGGTGAAAAGAGATGAAAGAGGGAATGTTATTAAGAATAAGGCAAGGTTAGTAGCTCAAGGATATAGACAGGAAGAAGGAGTAGACTATGATGAAGTCTTTGCTCATGTGGCAAGGCTTGAAGCCATAAGGCTATTTTTGGCTTTTGCATCTTATATGGGATTTCCTGTATACCAAATGGATGTTAAAAGTGCTTTTCTATATGGCAAAATTACAGAAGAAGTTTAAGTCAAACAGCCTCCTGGTTTTGAAGATCCTGCACACCTAAACAAAGTCTACAAGGTTATCAAGGCTCTGTATGGCCTTCATCAAGCTCCAAGAGCATGGTATGAAAGACTTTCCAATTTTCTATTACAGCATGGTTATAGAAGAGGGGCTATAGACAAGACTTTGTTCATCAAGAGAGATAAGAAGGATATCATGCTTGTCCAAGTGTATGTAGATGATATTATTTTTTGTGCTACTAAGCAATCTATGGTGAAGGAATTTGAAGATCTTATGCAAAAAGAGTTTCAAATGAGTTCAATGGGAGAATTAACATTCTTCTTGGGACTTCAAGTGCAACAATCAAGCAGTGGAATTTATATTTGTCAAGATAAGTATGTTGCAGATATTCTTAAGAGATTCAATTTCACAACTGTCAAGCCTACATCTACACCAGTGGATACTAACAAACCCTTGGGAAAAGATGAAGAAGGAGAAGATGTTGATGTCACATTATACAGGTCTTTGATTGGATGTCTCATGTATTTAACTGCATCTAGACCTGATTTTACTTTTGCTGTGTGTTTATGTGCAAGACATCAAGTTCATCCGAAGGTATCACACTTGAATGCTGTCAAGAGGATTTTCAGGTACCTTAGACAACAACCTAAGCTAGGATTATGGTATCCTAGGGACTCACCTTTCCATCTACAAGCCTTTTCAGATAGTGATTATGCTGGAGATAACTATGACAGAAGATCTACAACTGGAGGATGCCAGTACCTTGGAAGCAGATTAGTCTCATGGTAATGTAAGAAGCAAATAATTGCAGTAACTTTTTCCACAGAAGCAGAGTATGTAGCTGCAAGTTGTTGTGCACAAGTACTTTGGTTGCAAAATCAGTTTTTGGATTATGGGTTCAACTTCAATAATACTCCTATCAACATTGATAATGAGAGTACTATCTGTATTGTGAAGAATCCAGTTTATCATTCCAAGACCAAGCACATTCAGATTAGGCATCATTTTATTAGAGATTGCTATGAGCACAGGCTTATCAATGTGGTTAAAGTACATACTGATGATAATGTAGCAGATCTACTCACAAAGGGCTTTGATGTTTCAAGATTTACTTTTTTAGTTGTGAGTATTGGCATGATTAATAATTAAGCTATTTTTTAGGGAAGGCATTAGTAGTTAGTAGTTAGTCATTATTTGAGGGGAGGCTACATGTATCACTCATAAAGAAGAAATTTTATTCATCATTCCAAGAAAAGTTACATCAACCATTCCACAAGATCCATTATAACAAAGTTGATACACAGACACAGACAAGACCTACACACTTCTACCACAACACAACCTACTACCAAGCATCCCACAACCTACTCCATAGGCCTTTTTCCCTTGCCCTCATAAGCCTGCTTTCCCTTCTGAGCAGTCTTTCTTTTGTCATCAAAAGAAGCTTGCTTCCTTGGGCAAGCCAGGCCAAGCACAGGCTGTTAGGGATGATATTGAAAATAGTGGTTCTGCAAATTCTGATGATGCTGATCAACCTGCTTCTTCTGAGCATTCTGTATCAGCACATACACCTACACCACCTATTGTTTCACCTCAGCATGATGTTTCACATGAAAGGACTCCCTCAGTGTCAGCTTCTTTGGATAAACCTGTTTCTGCTGAAGGTACTTCTCCACAAAGTACTTCTTCTAAAGGCACTGCTTCAGAGCATACACCAGTTTCTTCTCCCCATGATTATACTTCCACAGGTGGGATTCAAACACCTGGAGGAGATGAGGGAGTTGAAGGTGCTATGAGTAATTATGCTTTGACTAAAGAACTGGAGAAGATGAAGAAAACTATGGATGCTCAAGCTACAGAAATCAAGAAGTTAAGAAAGAAATTCAGAAGGTTGAAGAAGATTGTCTGGCCTCTTGTTCGAAATTTTAGGCTTTATGTGAAGGAAAAGAAAAGGTCTCAGAAGAAAAAGTCTAAATATTCCAAGAAGACTTCTAAATCTAAGAGGAGGCATAGAAAGTCATCTTCTATCAAATTGGGGAGGAATCAAGATGATAATTTGGATAGAGATGATGCTGAGATTAAATATTCTGAAGATGCTCACCTTTGGCAATATCCAGAAAGTCCAAAAACTTTTGTACCAGAAAAATACACTGAAGAGGATGTGAATATTGCACAAGAGGAAGATATTGAGCAAGAAATTGTTGAGCAGGATGTTGATGCACAGAATATTCAAAGTACTCAAACTCAAAGTGCTGGTGTTCAAAGTACTGCTGCAGAAAACACAAGTATGCAAGGTACTGCTGAGAAAGGTACTTCTACTATGAATATTGATGAAAGTGGAGTTACTGCAGCTGCACCTTCTACAATACATTTTGAAGATGAAGCTGGTCCTTCTACTTTTATACAGCAAGAAGAAGCTAAGGTGAATACTGCAAGTGATGATGAAACAATTGCTCAGATTATGACCAATTTGCAAAGACCTGCTGGAGGAATACATATTTCTGAGCCTGCACAACAAGTTTCTGAAAGTACTTCTGAATCTGAAGAGTTGGATCCCAAAGACAAAGGGAAAGGGATCATGAAGCAGAAAGATATTAAGAAGAAAAAGAAGAAATATACTCTTGCACAGATCAGACAAACTCTTATAGCAGAAGATGCAGAGGTTGCTAGAAAGCAACAAGCTGAGTATGATGCAGAGTATTTGGCAGAAGTTAATAGGCCAATTACAAAGAAGCCAATGACTATTGCTCAGGAAAGAAACTGGATGATAAGTTTCTTGAAAAGAAGAGGATACAAGAATTTACACAAAATGAGGTATCTATAAGTGAAAGCTCTGTGGAATAAAGTACAAGAGGATATCAGGAAAGAAGTAGAAAATTTTGTACCCATGGATGTTGATAGAAAGAAGAAGTTAGAAGATATTAGAAAAGAACAGGTTGAGCAGAGAAAATTGAAAAGAAAGAAAGCAGTTCAAGATGATCAACTATCAAAAAGACTGAAGATGATACATGAAGATACAGTTGATGAACTTAGAAATTATTTCAGAGTAGTAGATTTTGAGAATAAGAAGACTGAAGACTCTGGAAAGAAGTCCAAGATAATCTCATTCTTTGTAGTTGAATCAAAAGAAGGAAATTATCTTATGTTCAACAAAGAAGATGAAAGGTTCACAGTATTCAACATGTTATGGGATGTTCTGCATTTTATCACCCGAGAAGATCTCTATGATTTATACATGCAAGTGCAGACATACTATGCAGAGATTGAAGCATCGGGAGTGGGATTAATTTTGCTTGGAGATTTAATTACCATCTAGGAAACTGAAGAAACAAGTGTTGATCCTCTGTGGAATGATCAAGAGAATTGGGAAATCACAAGATGGAGATTCTTTGAGTCATCAGGAGTTCATGCACTAGAGATGGAAGATGGTACCATGATTCATATGCTTGCTGAGAGGAGATATCCATTGATTAGAGAAATTATGCTCAGAATGCTGGATCATGGAATGGAACTTGAAGATGAATCTGAGGTAGCTTTGGATGTTATCAAGCTATTTATCAGATGGACCAAGTCTGAAGAGTAATATTGCAAAATACTGGTATGATTTCTTTTGTATAATAAGTATTTTTCAAAGTACTGCAAAGACAAACAGTACTTTATCAAAGTACTGCTTGCTGATATAAACCAGTATAAGTCCTTTAAAATAAAATAAAAAGTTTTTAATCTTTAAAAGTGAGATAAAAGGATTTGAAAAGAAACACATGGTGTTAGTATCTATACTACACAACAAATGGTAATCAACTCACCATGTTTAAAAGACAAGAAAGAGTTTGACTCATCATGAGGGTACGACTCTGATGTGATAATCAAATCTGTTTTTAGTTGACAATTTACTAAAAATTGTATGGTTTCAACTCACCATATCTATAAAAGAAAAGAGTTGGCTAGCCCATAAGGAAAAATGGCTTGTGGTAAAGGCTGTGGAAAATCCATTTTTGGTAATTAGTTCACCATGGTTGATATCAAAGAACTAACTAGTCCAAAAGCAAACGGCTATTGGTAAAGACTACTCAAATCCGTTGATAGCTGATGATTTGCTAAAAATCATATGGTTATCAATGTACCATGGTTGTTCTAACCTAAACATTGGCTACTCCAGAGTTAATGGCTTTGGTAAAGAGACATCAAAATCCATTAATTTTCAATGATTCACCTCTCACAGGAGTTTACACACCTGGAAGTGATGAGAATAGTATGAAACTTCATAAGATTTGATGACTTATGTACCAAAATGTTGCTGAGTAGCTGAGGAGATTTATTGCAAGAGAAGATGCTGATAAAGAGTACTTTGACACATGACAGATAGAAGATAAAGAGATAAAGAAACAATCTTTCTGAATGATTAAAGATTTTGAAGATCAAAGATAACAAAGAAACTTGAAATCAAGCAAGTGGAGTTCAAGTTAGGGGAGGATTGTTGGGATATAAAAGATCAATGTACTTCTGTATGTCAAAGTACTGCTGCATGAAGAATAAAGTCAAAGTACTGCTGAAGATAAAAGTCAAAGTACTGTTGTTTATTGAAGAATGTTCAAAGTACTTCGAAGGATACAAGGACTTATATGCAATATTAGTTTATGGATTAATGTGTAATATTGAACGAGTATTCTAGAATTAGTTAGGGATAATGACTTGTCGTTCAAGTATTATATGTTGTAAACCGACTTAAGGTTATCTATATAAAGAGCCTTAAGAGGTATTAGTCGATATATGTTTTTAGAGTTGTTCAAAGTCGATAATAGTTAGGGATTGTTAGTGAATCTGTGTAACAAAGCAGGTTCAAGTTTGGTTTAATATAAAAGTTCTTCTTAAGCTTTGTGTTAGTAGATTCCGTATACTTTACAAGGTTAAACAGTGTTTCAATATTAATAGTGTTGAGTTTACTTAATATTATTAAACCTTTACAAGCTACAAAGTAGTTTGGTCAGAGTACATCGATCCAACAGAAACAATCCTGACAGTAAGCTGCCAAATTTTAACACTGGAAGAATCCTGGAGCCTGAAAGTCAGGCTATCAAGGAGCTGCTAGGAGTCACTGATGAACTTAGTCCTACTGAGTCCATCACTGAATCTAAGTCTGATTCACCACTCCCTCCACCGAAACATCTTCTGGGAGCTAAACCCAATTCTGACCTTGCACCATCAGTCTATCAACCCCATTCTCCCAAGGAGAAATCAGGGTTAGGAAAGACTATTCTGAAAAAGACCTACTCCTACACCCACTGAACACCACAAACCTTCAGTGCCTACTGAAGTGAAACCTAAAAGCACAGATTCGAAATTCGATCAGCTTGCTGAACTTGTCAGGATGCTGAGTAAGAAAATTGAGTCCACTGAAAAATCTTCTGACTCAAATGAGAAAAACCCATCAGTATCCTCAAGTTCTTCCAAACCAAAAACCACACCCAGACCTTCAGGGAGATGTGAACTGTGCAATTATCCAAATCACAGCACTGATAAATGCTACAGAATCATGTTTTGCATGATATGCAAACAAGAGGACCACAGAACTTGCGATCACATCCCCCACACTGCTTCTTTAAAAGCAAGAGGTCTATACAAAACTCAAGGCTATCAGTATGCCACACCTTCCAAACAAAGACTGAAGGCTAAGCCTTTCTTGCCATGTCCTCACTGTGGTTTCAATGATCATCTTCCTGATGATTGTATGATGAAAAATTGTTGTGACATCTGTGGAGATCCCTCCCATGAAACCAAGGGACATGACAAAGTCATTCAGTCCAGAAAGAAAAACCCCACCAACACTTCTCAGTCACCTGAGGCATCAACCTCCACAAAATGTAAAACATGTGGAAGCTCAGGTCACACAACTTCAGACCATGATTCATTAGCTGAGTTCAAAAAGTCCCTGAGGACTAAGCCCACTAGAAAGTGGGTCAACAAGAAAAACTAACCCAGTTGACTGTTTGTGCAGAAACACATCAGGGATCCTACTTGGCACCTCGATAGTGGATGCTCTAGGAGTATGACTGGTGTGAAAAGTTATCTGCACAAATATGTGGAAGAACCAGGATCCAAAGTAGTATTTTGTGATAACTCATCAGCTCCCGCTGAAGGTTATGGTTTAGTAAACTGCAATGGTATAGTTTTTACAATAATAGCTTATGTCAATGGTCTCAAGTACAACCTGATAAGTGTTTCCCAACTATGTGATGCCAAATACATAGTTCAGTTTGATGACAAGAGATGGACTATCTTTAATGTCAATAAGGAAGTAGTGTTGATTGCTCCCAGGAGGGATGATGTCTATGTTCTAGACATGTCATCCCTGACTCAAAATGGGACTTTTCTATTCTCAAAGGCAAGTGAAACAATCAACTGGCTATGGCATAGGAGACTCTCTCATCTCAATTTCAAGAGCATCAACAACCTGGCCAAGCAGAACAAAGTTCTGGGCCTCCCATCCCTGGTGTATACCAAAGACAAGCCTTGTTCTGCTTGTGAAAAAGGAAAACACCACAGAGCATCATTCAAAAACAAACAAACCTTTTCCATCAAAAGCTGCTTACATCTTCTTCATATGGACCTTTTTGGACCTGTCAGTCCAATGTCCATACACCATGAGAAGTATACTCTGGTCATAGTGGATGAATACTCAAGATACACTTGGGTTTACTTCCTGACCAAAAAGAGTCAGGCATCTGAAACCATCATGTCATTTGTCAGGAACATTGAAAATCAAAATGATGTCAAAGTTAAACAAATCAGAACTGACAATGGCACTGAATTTAAAAACCAAGACCTTGAGTGTTTCTGTGATGAGAAAGGAATTTCTCAAAATTTCACTTCTCCCTATACTCCTGAACAAAATGGAGTAGCTGAAAGGAGAAATAGAACACTCAATGAGGCAGCAAGAACAATGTTAAATGGCTCAGTCCTCTCAAAACATTTCTGGACTGAGGCAGTCAAAATAGCATGCCACACTCAAAATAGGTCAATCATTGTGAAAAGGCACTATAAGACTCCTTATGAGATATTCAAAGGAAGAATCCCTGACATTAGCTACTTTCATGTATTTGGGTGTCCTGTGTTTATTCATAATTACAAGGATCACTTAGGTAAATTTGATGCCAAAGCTGATGATGGATACTTCCAGGGATATTCTCTGGTTTCTAAAGCCTTCAGGGTGTTCAACACAAGGAGACAACAAACTGAGGAAACTTATCACATTACTGTTGATGAGAGCACTGAATCCATCAGGTTCTCAAATTCCTCAGTTGAAGATATTGGTATTGATGACTCATTAAGATATCCCCCTGATAAGTATCATCCTGAGAACAACCCCTCAACCCAATATCAAGCTGATGTTGATGTCTCCTACTATATCATCCCTCACAACCTACCCCAACCAACCATCAGTGAGTTCATTGAAACTCAGCAGGTCTCCAATGAGACTGCAACCACTGAACAAATTGTTCAGGAACCCTCAGAACAAATTGTTCCCTCAAATGTCACTGAAGTACATATTGATGAGTCACCTCATGTTCCTGAGTCTGAACCCAATCAGGCTCCTTCAAGCTCAAATTCCTATCCCAAACCTCAGGATAGCTGGACAAGATCCAAAATTATTGAGATTGTGAACATAATTGGTGAACCCACTGAAGGCATGCTTACAAGATGCATGGCTGCAAAACTCAAGGCAGCCTCAGCCAATATATGCCTTTATGCTGACTATCTCTCTGAGATTGAGCCTAAAAATGTCAAAGAAGCCCTGACTTATGAAAGTTGGGTTTAGGCCATGAGAGATGAATTGGAACAATTTGACAGAAATGATGTCATGACCCTTGTTGAATGCCCCCAGGGTGTTTTAATCATTGGTATGAAATGGGTCTTTAAAAACAAGACTGATGAGAATGGCACAGTCATCAAAAACAAAGCAAGACTGGTTGCCAAAGGATATAATCAACAGGAAGGTATAGACTATGAGGAAACCTTTGCACCTGTTGCTAGAATGGAAGCCATCAAGATCTTCCTTGCCTATGAAACCTACATGAACTTTAAAGTTTACCAAATGGATGTTAAAGGTGCATTCCTAAATGGTAACATCAAAGAAGATGTTTATGTGCAACAGCCTCCTGGCTTTGAAAGTAATGAATACCCCAACCATGTCTACAAGCTTAACAAGGCCCTTTATGGACTGAAACAAGCTCCCAGGGCATGGTATGAAACTCTTTCAGCCTTCCTGATCCAAAACAAGTTTGTCAGAGGAAAGATTGACAACAAATTGTTCATCTACAGAACAAAAAGTGATGTCATCCTGGTTCACGTGTATGTTGATGATATCATCTTTGGCTCAACAAGTTACAAACTTTGCAAACAATTTGAGAAACTGATGACCACAAAGTTTGAAATGAGCATGATGGGTGAACTCACATACTTTCTTGGACTCCAAATCAAACAAACTGAAAAAGGAATATCCATTGCCAAGAAAAATACCTGAGGAACCTACTGAAGAAGTATGAGCTCACTGACTGCTCTTCAGTAAAGACTCCTATGGTTCCTCCAAACAACCTTGGCCCTAACCTCACTGGCAAATCAGTGAACCAAACCCAATACAGGGGAATGATAGGCTCCCTGATGTACTTACTTGCATCTAGGCCTGATATCAAATTCTCAATCTGTCTGTGTGCAAGATATCAGGCTGACCCAAAAGAGTCCCATCTCACTGCTGTCAAGAGAATCTTCAAGTACCTGAAGGGTACATCAAACCTTGGTTTGTATTACCCAAAATGTTCAGGATTTGACCTCAAAGGGTACACTGACTCTAACTATGCAGGATGCAATATGGACAGAAAAACTACCCCAGGATCCTGTCAATTTCTTGGTGGTTAACTTGTGTGTTGGAGTACAAAGAAACAACAATCAGTGGCCATGTCCTCAGCTGAAGCTAAATATATGGCTGCTGCAGGATGTTGTGCAAATGTACTATGGATGAAGAGCCAACTGAGTCACTATGGCATTCAGTATAAGATGGTACCTATCTTTTGTGATAATACAAGTGCCATAGCCATCTCAAATAATCCAGTACTTCATCAAAGAACCAAACACATTGACATCATATACCATTTCATCAGGGACCACATCATGAATGGAGAATTGAATTACATTTCATCCCCACTGAGTATCAGCTAGCTGATATCTTCACCAAACCTTTGGATGAACCCACTTTCACAAGATTGAAAGCTAAATTGGGCATGTTGGACATAGAATCAGGAAACTGATCAAAAGTGTTCTAACCTGATGTAAATTCTCTAGGTCCCTGATCACACCCTTCCTGAACAACCCTTCAAACCCATTTTTATTGAATGAAAAATCATTCAGGGGGCTCATGATGAAAAATGGCATTGAATACCCTAACCAAATGCTCTAAGTACTTAGTTAGTAAATGTCCCAGGTAGGTAACTGATTCCTATTAAATATAGGAATATATGTCGCTTACACAACTGGCATCCACCTCTTGGGCCCCCACATCTCTCTCACCAAACACCTCTGAGCATTAAATGCTCTCTCACGTACAATAGTTGTGATGATTTTTCTCTACAAAAGTGCATTATTTGCAGAGCCACACAAATGTTCACCCCATGATGTGAGAGAAAATAGGGGCAATGGGAATCGTGATATTAAATGCGGATATCAAACCCATATTATTATGCCGTTTTGGTTGAATAATAAAAACCGTTTGTATCCGCAACATCACTACCCTAATTCCCACCCTATAAATACCCCCACAAAGAAGAACACACACATGCTTTCAAAACCTTAACAAAACTCTTGCAAAATTATTTCAAGAATCAATTTGTTTTCAAAAAAAACTCTGTGTGCTTCTTCTTTGATCAAAACCAGACCTTTTATCAAACAAAAATGGCTTCTTCAAAGGTCATCAAATACGCACCCAATGTGGATTTCCAAATGGAAAGCGTAGACCTCACCAAAAATAATCTGGAGGGGAACTTTGCATACCCTGAAGGGTACCCTGAATACAGGGATGTGGTGAAGTTCCTACAAAATTGTTTTCTCACCACCACATTCACAAAAACCCCCTCAGTCATCTATCATGACTACTTGATGGAATTTTGGTGCACAGCAGTGGTTGAAAACCCTGATGCAAAAGGATGCCACAATCAAGTTCTCAGTCAAGAATGGAACAAAGTTCCTTACTCTTAACTATAAGACCTTTGTTAAAACCACAGGCCTTGACTTTTCTGAGAGCTCTGCCACCCAACCTACTGAAGAGGAAGTTAAGGAACTCCTATTGAGACTTGGGCCCTATGATAAACTTCATCCTGAAGTATCTCCATGGGCCCTTCTGTCCAAAGCCCCCATCATAAAAACGTGGTTTCCTGCCCCCTGGAGGATTCTGATGACCTTTGTCATTCAGGTCCTTGGGGGCAATAAATCCTCAACTGAGCAACTGAACACTACTCAATCAATGATAGTGTTCTGTCTCATGGAGGGTAGAAAAATTGACCTTGGAGAAATTATCTTCAGGGACCTCATAGCAAAGTTAGGGGGAAGTCTAGGCAAAAACTCATGTCATATCCTAGATTCATTTCCTGTGCCCTACAAGACTTGCTTGGGTCTGAGTATGCTAAGCCTGAAGCAATAGGCTTTCAGCCTGATGTCTTACACAAGGCTAATTACTCACGTGACCCTCTTGAGGTTACACCTGTCACCCTGACAACTTATATGCTTACTGCTATCCAGGGTGATAACAAAATTTCACCAGTTCCCTCTCCCACCAAAACAGTGAAGAGGAAGAAGGGACAAGGGTCCAGGAAAGTGGCTCAACCCAAGTCACTCGCCACTGAAACCTCTACCCCTAAGCCTGACAAAAGAGGCCAACAACAACAACAGACCCTGACTACTGAAACCCTCAGGATCATTAGCCAATCTTTGGCCCCAAAACAAAGTCCAACAGAGGGCACTGAGACATCACACTCAGTGTCCTTGGGCGAACCCGTTCCCAAAAGCTCTGCAGACATAAACAAGTCAGTGGAGTTGGAACCAACCAAACCTTCACATCCTGCTAAAGACTCTGGCAAATCACAACCAGAGTATCAGGGAGCAAGGGTTCCTAAACCCTCGGTGGGGCAGCACTACTCCACTGAGAAGGGGACCCACAAACAATCACATCCTGCCAAAGGCTCGGTAAATCACAACCCAAGCAACAGGGAGTTCTCGCCCCTAAACCTTCGACAGGCCAGAACAAGCCTGTTGGAAAGGGTGGCAAAACCACTCAGGTGCCTGATGAGGACATTCGCAAATCAAAGCTTTTGTCTGAGGGTACAAAAACTCATCCCAAAGACTCAGAGGGAAATATACAACCCGCTGATAGGGACACAACTTTCACGGTTCCTCATGATGGCACTGAGAAACACCTATCAGTGTCTGAAGGGGTCACGGGGGACAAAGATTCAGAGGGACAAAAGTCACCCGCTGATATGGAACCCACAACCACCCCCGAAGGTGCGCATAACTTGGGAACTGACCTTGAGGACCAGGTAGATAAAACCCAATCTACCGAATTTGAGGGGTCAGGACCTGGCCAAACCGAAGGCAAGTCTTCTTATGAAGATGAGCCGGATAACCTTGTTTTGCAGATTCAGTCCCTAGCTGATGCTCAGGCAGTCTTGTATTCTGATGATGAATTCAACAGTGATGAGGAAGTTTTTACGGCCAAAGATGATATAGAGTTTGAGGAGACAGTCCCTGAGCCAATCCCTCAGTCTCCTCAATCTTCTAACCATGAAGTTGCTGACACACATTCTGAGCCAGAGTCCTCAGGGGATGATCAAGCTCCTCTCACTGAGAAAGTTTTCACCAAATTCATCAAGAAGATGACTAACATTTTGTACAGGGGGGGTCACTGATGAGGTATTTGACATGCACACTGAACAGGCGGTTCATTATCATAATCTCAAAGATGTTGTCGAAGACTTCAATGACGATGTCAGGGAACAGAATGCCTCAGTTAACCACTCCCTGACACAGATGATCTCTCATCTGAATCAGTTTTTGATATCCCTTAACCAGCTGAATGTAGGGGTTCAGTCTGTTCAAGAATGGGTCAAGGATGATCCTGAGCTACCCAGGAAGCTTCTTCAGGCATCTGAGACTTATCAGGTAAACTCAGTGACCCTCACTGAGTTACTTGACTTGCTAAAGGGATCGAATGTTCAGGGTCTCACCACAACTGTGGAGTCTCTTAAATCTTCCTTCACCAAAATGGAAGAATCAGTGGCAGCTCAATCTCAAAGGTCCACTTCTCTGGCATGGACTTTGGGATCTAGGATGACAGCTCTTGAACATGCTCAGGCTACACTTGACTCCAAAGTATCTCACATTCAACAGGATACTCAGGAGATCAAGTCTATGATGACGGAAATTTTTCAAGCATTCAAGGGTACATCTACTTCGTCAGTTCCTCCAACACTTGCCATCGCTGCTGTTCAGGCAAATGTTGAGGGGGAGAATGTTCCTGAAACCCCTGTTACTGACGAACAAGAAGCTGGACAGCCCTCTCACACTGAGGATGAGCATGTCACTGAAGCCACTCCAATCACTGAACTTCCACCGTAAGAGGAACCAGTCTCCTCCACTCTCAGGCAGGACAGAGGTAAAATGATTGCCACCACCTCTGAACTTGAATCAGTGCTCAAGCCTGCCTCTACCATAGTCAGATATGATCCTGATGAACCCATCAGAGTCCCGTTTGAAATCAATGGAGTTGTGCATCATCTCACCAATGCAGAAATTCAAGCCCACATGGAAAGAATTGAGATTTTGCAAAAGGTTGCTGAAGAAGAGAGAATGAGCAAGCCTGCTCTTATTTAGGTTGTTCATGAGGAAGCTGAAAAGATTGGTTTTGATTCTGAGGCACTAGCAACTGAGCAAGCTGGTGCAGCCTTTAAAAAGGCTCAGGAAGAAGAGTTGAATGCTCTCAAAAGAGAAAGGGAAAATAAGCTCAGGAAGGACGCTCAAATCAGAAAACACAGGATCAAAAAGTATACTTGGGTGATGAAGGAAAGGATAAAACCTGAAACAATCACTGACATTCAAATCCACAGAAACACCGATACTGCAGTGGTCACGGTCTTCAGGGGACCTGATCAAAGAGTAATGGACGTCCATAAGCCATTCAGGTTTGCTGATTTTTGCATCACTGAACTTGATGAGCTTCGCCCTATCATTTCCAAGAAAAACAATGTTGTAGTTCCCAACCTTCTCAAGTTACTGAAGGAAAGGTACGACAGACTGAGAGCAATGCTTGAAGCTCTAAACATTCCCTCACTTCTTCCTGCCTCAACAACAAAGACTGCTCCATCTAAGGCTTCCAGGAGGAATAGGAAGCATATTGAGATGGAGCCTGAGATAAAAGTACCAGGGCTAGACTATGATAGATCGCTTCCTGAAGGGATCACCTTTGTGAACAACAAAGATCGCTTCCTGAAAGGTACAACAGACTGAGAGCAATGCCTGAAGCTCTAAACATTCCCTCACTTCTTCCTGCCTCAACAACAAAGACTGCTCCATCTAAGGCTTCCAGGAGGAATAGGAAGCATACTGAGATGGAGCCTGAGATAAAAGTACCAGGGCTAGACTGTGATAGATCGCTTCCTGAAGGGATCACCTTTGTGAACAATGCGGTCCTTGAAGTACCTGAAAAAGGCTTATGTTTTACTGATGAGTATGGAAACTTAGCTTTCCAAAGATGGTCTGATATGGAAAAGGCAGTAATCAAAGAAATGCTCATGTACCTCATGTTGGCATCCCCCATCAAGAGTACTGAGAACAAAAGATTATGCCAGGACTTAGAAGCAATGATCAATGAACATCCTGAAAGACATCTACTCAGATCAAAGAAAGCAAAGATTGAAGCCCTTGGTTACCACCTGAACATCTAATCTGCAACAACAACTATCTTTTTATTTTTTGTAATTTGTAGGACTTGTAATAACTATTAATAAACTTTGATGTTTTTTTAAATTATGTGTCCTACTTAAAATTACATCAACATTCAGTAAGAGATGAAGACCCCTGCCAACTCACACTGAATCAAGAAACACTTAGGCTATTTGTATGTTCAAATAGGGGAAGATTGTTGGGTCACTGAATTCCCCAATCTTCTTCTAACAAGGTTTTGAACGTAAAATCACCTAAGTGTAAACAAGTCACTGAGTGAACAGTAACTCAGTGAGTCATCTTCAAGATGCTTAGACCGAGCCTAAGAAGAAAGGTTCTCCATTCAGTGAGGCGGAACTCAGTGAGTGAGATCTAAGCCAAGAAGAAGGTGATGGGTTCAGTGAGGATGACAATAACTCACTAAACCCCAAGACTCCTCAACGACTATCATGGTAATGAAGATTGATGACTTGAAGACTGAAGATTTGGCGGGACTGGGCGGGAAAGTTTGAACACTTTCATTAAAGTGCTTTATCACTTTAATGACAAACTTTCCCCAAATGGTTAAATCCAGTCTGTCATCAGAAAACACCTTTTGGACTTAACCCAAAGAAGTTTCCCTTTCCAGAGAATAAAATCTATCAAGAATTTATTAAGGAACGCTTAGGTCCATTGTATAATAGAGTTGTTCACATTTGTGTATAAATAGGTAGCATAAGTGAGGAGTAAAAGTTGACAAGTTTGTGCAATTAATGCAAAGCATTCACAAACCAGTTTTACTCCTCCAAAGAACAACATAGCCCCTGAGATAGCTCAGTGGGTCCTTAGTTGTCACTTAAACATTGTTTTGAGTTTAGAGAGGAGTCAATACCACACTTGTCATTTTCAATCCCAAGTGTTATTCTGCAAACACTTGGGTACGATTCTTTTTTATTAACTTCTAATAAAGAATTAAACGTTGAAAAATATTGTCTCTTATCTTTACGTTGCTTTATTGTTAATCATTATATACATCTGAGTTAAAAGTCATATAACTTGGTTACATTAGCTTTTTAGTTATTGTTAACCAAGTAAAAGGGACCAACACTCACAATCACACGAAACCCTTCATGCACCAAATTATCTCTAACACACAACTAGGATCATCTAAAACTAGAACTCTAGAACTTCGTTACCTCAACCTCGTTAGAGAAATTCACCCTCAATAGGATCACATGCACATCTTTTTCTCCTTTGAAATATATCATGCATCTCATTGTCAGTACAAATGATATATTAATCTGAACCGTCCTTACCCACCTTTTATCAAAGGTCAAAACCAACACTCTCCCATCTTATGGAATCATTTCCATTCGCATCTAGGTGCGTATCATTCTCATTTTCATTTTTTTGAAGTATATCTCCTGTCGATTCTATATTGTGACATGAGTCGTCATAATAATGTTGACATATATCTACCTCATTTAGATTAAGTCTTATCAACAAAATATTCTTTACACCAGTCATCTTAGGTAGATGATTATGTCGTTCAAAAGGTTTTCTAGAACTCACCTTCCTAATGACAACTTGGAAGAAGTTATTCCCATAATTTCAAGTGTCATTCCCATGATTAGTTGAACAATTACACCTTAGGTTGTCAGTCAGGTTGTGACCTCGAATGTCTTTGAATTGCAATACGCATTCATATTATTGGTGTCGCTCAACTTTCTTGGGCTTTCTTCTTCGTTTTTTTCCTTTTAGCACACTTCTATCACGTGGCTGACCTCTTGCAGACTTTGATATGCTAACATACCTCAGCAAACTCATTTTTTTAGCTAGATTTAAACATAGTTTAACCCTTGCATGTCTTGCTATATATGTGTATTCTATTCCTATCATGTTGCTTATTCTTTTATATATTATGTTACACGAAGCTAACCCTTGATGTTGGAAAAGCCGTTGTAAGAATTTGATCCATGGATTCGCTAGAAACAAAGGTAAATATAGAAGGGGATACAATTACCATAGGGTAGCATTGAGCTAGGGGGAGCTCGAGAGTATTTGAATACATAGCACAAAGTCTTTCTAACAGTGGTGATAGAAGACTTCAATGGGATGATGCAAGCTCGCCTCTTTAGGAAGAAAGGAAAGTAGTGTAATAGCTCGAGGCAACTACCTTTTTGCTTCGACAAAGAGGGAGAAGGGAGTGTAAACAAGTAACTATTAAATTTTACTGTATGTTACGGTGTACATATTTGTCATCATCAAAAATGATGAGAATTTTTAATGCAAATATTACGATATTTAAACTAATCGGTTTCTTTAGTTTTAATAATGACAAACATGTAACTTGTAATGCATAACGTAAAATGCACAAGTTACTTGTGAACACAAATCATCAATGCATACTTACATCCATCTCTCAACGTCTCAAGTATGCCTCAACAGAGTCGTAGATTTTCATCCCGACGTAAATCACTCAAGGTATGAACAAACAAATTTAAAACTTGAAATGATCAAAGGATTAAATTTTTGTTCAAAGACTTCACATTTTTAATGTGCAATTTTTTTTTTTTTTTTCAAAAATACATTTTAAACGTTATTTTTGAATTAAAAAAGAAATGTTTTATTTTGAAAAATTAGTTTAAAAATCCCAACATCTATTTTCATCCCCAAAACAACTCCAAACTTCTCCAAATAAACCTTCACCACTAAAAATAAAAAATGGAGCATTTCTGGTACGGACGGTACCACTAAATTTAATGGTACCGTCTGAAAATTAGTGGTACCATCTAAACTTTAGTGGTACCATCTGTCTGTAACGGTTAGTTTTTTCTTCCTCTATAAATAATGGATCATTTTACACATTTTGGCAAGGTTTTTCACACATAACTTTCTTTTATTTATCTACCCACTTCAATCCAATTTCTTTAATCATGTAGTTAGTTTATTTTTGTTTAAGAGTGATCCAATCCTCCATTCAAGTGATCACCTTCATTCATCTATTAGTGCAAGAGAAGAACACATTGTATCATAAAGATGCAAAGTGTTGTAGGATTAGTCTAGTGCACTCGTAACATTTGTTATACACTTGTTGTATCTTGATATACATCAAGTTGTCTACCATCTTGCTTACTTAGTTTGTGTGGATCATCGTGATCTTGTAGAGATCGGGGAGATCTTATGTAGCTTGTGTTGTTATAGGGTAGATCGGGTGGATTGTGAGTAGATCGGATGAATCGTGAGTAGATCGGGTGGATCGTGTGTAGATCAAGTGGATTGTGAGTAGATCGAGTGTAGATCATGTGGATCTTGTAGCTTATGTGATTAGTAATGGTCGGGTAGATCGTGATTGAGATTGGTACTAGATAGATTAGTACTCGACATCTAGCTTAGTGGCGGAATATAATGTAAGCGACGCGGTTTATGTGTTTAGGTCTTAAAACACAAGGTGTGTTATATTGGGCTATAAAACATAACGGGTTTGGTTGTACTCGAAGTAGAACTCGACATCTAGCTTAGTGTCGAAAAATATTGTAAGCGACGTTTTATGGTTTTCTCAGCCACGAAGGGAGCTTGTTGATAAGTGAAGTAACTCTCAAGTTGGGTACTCGGAGAATGGAGTAGGACGAAGAGGAACTTCGTGACCAAACCACTATACTTTTTATCTCTTTACTTTTTATCTTTGCATTGCTTTTATGTTTGTGGCTTATTGCTTATATTGTGTGGTACTTATCTTGTGTCTAAGTTTGTGTTATGGTAATATGCTTCACTTATGGAATTCCACCATCACTAGTTGTTACAAGACTTTTTGTTGACACTTCTCATATTACGTCACACTTGATAGGTCATTTGATACAAAATATTCAAGTTTTTAAATGGAAACGTATTCACCCCTCCCCCCTCTACAGTTTCCATGCACTTGCTTAAAGAAAGACGGGGCACAGAAGACGATGTGGCGAAAGTATATTTGGTGCAAATTTTATCACCGAACCCTCTTCTATTTCCCACCTTTCTTTAGGTATGTCCGTTTTATTACTAACTATGGATTTTTGATCATGTGAATGTGGACTACTATTAAAGAATGTACTGAGTTGTTTTTATTCTTAAAACCGAGATAGAAAAAAAAAATTAAGACCAAATGTCGTATAGATTTCTTGCAAAAGGTCTGTTGCTGATGTTTAAAGTTCATCAGTTATGTTTGAAGCTACGCTAACCATGAAGGTAACCTGTAATTGTAATTGTAGTGATTATTTTTTACGTGCTTTTGTATGTTTTGTGCCATCATTTTATAAAATGTGTTTTGTCATAATGATTTAGTCACCGATATAGTTTTGCAGCGCGGATGTTGGCATACCGTTCGGGTAGATGACGACGATGCTACTGATGACAGCAGCGGCAGCAGTGATTGTTGCTTAATAATAATAATTAAAATACATTTGTCAAAAAGAAAACATATTTCAGTAAGAGATTAAAGGAAGCATGTAGCAGTGACAATAGTGTTGGGTGTATTTTAAATCGCCAGTATCATCATCATCGTCTATCTCGATGGTTTCCTTGAAATCTGGATTCTTAGGAGGCCCATTGCTTTTAGTGGGACTATGTTTGCGATCAGGAAGGGCAAGGTTCCGATGCTATACGGATTTACATGTGCAATTGGTTCTTTTTATTTGTTTTTGGAACATGGATGTTTATGAACAATTTCATAATTAACAGGAAAGGTGCATGAAGGAAAGTGCTTGATTGAGTGCACGAAACGTATGACAGTGAGTTGGCTGGTAAACACAATTAAGTTTTTTCTTAGTAGATGTTACCTCAAACAAGTATGCTATATGGATGATAATTGTAAAATTAATGATTGTGTTTTGTTATAATTTTAAAAATCAGCTTATTTGTTTATTGCAGGAATAAATTTTTTGTTTGGCTTAACAGTTAACGATATTAGCTAAGAACTCTCAAAGTTGACTCAATTTTGTTGAAAACTGAGGATTGGATATGAGATTAGTAATTTTGAAACAGAGTTGCAGATGCATATACAAAGTGACAGCTATTTAGGAAAATCGCAGATCTCAAATGTATCGTTTCTAAAACTTAGTGCAGGTGATTGCAGGGTTATCAATGATTTTTTGTTTCGTGCCCTTTTAAATTTTGTGTAACAGTACATGCTTATGTCCGTTGGACCTATTTATGTTGTAGTTCTTTGTGAAAAATATATTTTTGTGTTCCTAAATATATTGAAATGTTATATTTTATTTTATGTTTCGCATCAAATATCATACTTAAATTGACTTCGTCGCAATGCGAGGCAACCAAATTACTCATTACACAACAAAGAGGATAATGAAAGTTTAGTCATTTGATAAGTGAAAATAAAAAATGATATATAATCAAGTAAAAAAGTGTCAAAGTTGATCACATTATCAACAATTTTCCCAAAAATTTATTGTAGCAACCAGACTGGAATGCAAGAAACCTCCTCCCAAAAATGTACCAAGCTCACATAGATGAATTCGTTTAAAAAATTGAAACGTATATGCATCAGCTGCTATGTTGCCAAAAAAGTTTGTCGATTAAACCGTCCAAAAATTGGACGATTCTTGATATATACTATAATCGACTCCTTTTATCATAGATGCTAAAACTTGCTATTATCAATATATTTGAACTTCTTAAATGGAAATGTTTAAGGAATGTTTCCTAACGATCCTAGCTACATATGGTCAAATTTACGGCCATGGTTCCAAACATGTCAAACAAATAGCAATAGTACTCGATGCAATGTTGATATTGGGGCCCTTTTAGGTATGTCATGTACCGGCCGGCAATGTCTGCCTAATTTCTAAAAGTAAATCAATCCTTGTATGGCCCTCCATCCTCGTTCCTTTATCGTAAATTTTTGTGTCGGTGGGTGTGTTCATTATCTAAAAACTAGAAGTGTACCCGCGCAATGCGGCGGCGGATACCCGGTGACTAGTTTTGTGGTGAGCAAATGTTTTTCTTAGAAATATGTTTTTCAAAAGTAGAATGTCTAAATTATTAATAATGTAAATGGTTAACACTTTTATTTTTCAAATATTAGCATTAAATTAATGGTTAATAGTGAGTTTTTTTTTTTATAAACATTTTCATTAAAATGTATCATTATTGAAGGGGGTTACATATGGTTTAAATTAGACTTAAATTTTCATATTTTACATTAATTTTCTACTTTTCCTTTAATAGTAATGTTTTTTGTCTTAAAATTTTAATACTTCCTTTTGTAGTAAGTCTCAAATACTTTATAATGTAGTATAGATTATGCCATGTAAAAATTGTGTCCTTGTCATGCTGAAACGACAAACAAAATTAGCTACTTATTAAATTAGGTACAAAACGTTTAAATTTTCCATTTGTATACTACCAAATTAATTATGGCCTGTTTGGTATGTGGATAGGTTTAGGATTTGAATTTAGTAAAATAAATAAATCAATAAAAAAGGTAATAATAATAAAATAAAATAAATAAAAATATATATTATTAAATTTAAGGGTCCGTTTGGTTCACGAGTGTTATTGGGTAAAGAATGAAAGATTCTTTATATCTTTTGTTTGGTTTATATTTTTATTTTTATCACGTGACTTTGATTTCAAATTATGATACCAGTAGGTGACTTACAATGAAAGACAAACAATGAAAAATTTTCTTTTATTTGTTTACTTTTTCTGAACCTCATATATTTATTTTTTATTATTTTTTTATTTATTATTATTATTATTTTTTATCTTTTATCTTTTTTATTTTAAATAAATATATAAAACCTATTAAACATATATAAATTAAATATTAATTAATTTTCTCTCTACTTATTTTTTTTCTGAAATTTTTTTTTTGGAATTTTTTGTTTTTGAAATTTTTTTTTTTCACATGTGAAATTTTTTTTTCGTCATATGTGAAAATTTTTCGAAATTTTTTTGAATTTTTTTTTGAATTTTGAATTTTTATTTTTAAATTTGTTTGGAAATTTTTAAAAAATTAGTTAACTAATATTAGCTATTAGATCAAAACTAAAAAAGGATAAAATGAATGGCTAAAATTAGTTCTCACCTTATCACAAAAATTAGATTTCTCACTTGAATAGCCTCATATATATATATATATATATATATATATATATATATATATATATATATATATATATATATATATATATATATATATATATATATATATATATATGTTATTTATAAAGAGATAGAGACATTCTATCAATAGGTCCCACTAAATATTGCAAATCTACCTAGCTATTTAGGGCCGGTTTGGTTGCCACCTTTTAAACATAAGGTTTGGACTAAGTCCTAAATTAAGGTACCGTGTGGTAAGTTGGTTTTGAGTAGATTTTGGTTTTGCTTTTAAAACCTTGTTGTTTGGTTGGGGATGTGGAATTCAAATTGTGCAATGGGTCCACTAAAACTCAAAGACATAAGGCATGGTGGTTTTTCTCTCTTTCATACACTTTATTTAATTTTTCTTTCTTTCTCTCACACACACACACATAAATTATTTTTAAATAATATTTTTACTTTTAATTTTATTATAAAATCTATCAAATAAATATAATTTCTCTTTTCAAATCCTACATCAAATCAAAATCCAAATCCAAATTCAAACCCTTTTATAAACCAAATGCACCCTAATATGTTTGGTTTGCATAGATTGGGTTTTGAGGCCCACAAAAACCTAAATATATGGGGTTAGACAAAAGAAGCGTAAAGTACTAAGTTTTCTCTCTCTTCATTATACATTTGTTTATTTTATTAAAAATAGTTTATCATTTTGTGAAAATAATACTATTCTCTTTTTAATATTTGTGGGCCACATCATTTACATATATTATTTTATTTTAAAAATGACTAAAACCAATGTATAAAACAATCCAAATCTAAACACTAATAATTCAAATTCAAATCCAAATCCTAAACCTATATATAAACCAAACGGGCCCTTAGTATTCTTTTGGAATAGTGCATTTTATTGGGGATGAAACGAACTTTTCAAGCGAAAATTTCTGCAGATGCTACTGTTGAAACAGGTTGCCTCTGCGAGGGGTGGTTTTTTTTTATTCCCTATAAGGTCACATAATTCGCTTCAATTTTGCAGCGAACAACAATATGTACACGTGTCACACTCTCCTTAATTCCTAAAAAAACAAAAAAAACCTTGTACCTCTAGTTTAGTTTGCAACGAGAAACATATTAAAAAAAAAAAAAAAAAAAAAAAAAAAAAAAAAAAAAAAAAAAAACATGTTTACAGGTTTTTTATGTAACAAACTTTATTTGTTAAATATTTAGCAAATTCGTTAATAAAAAAGGGATGTGTTAACCGGACCCTCCCTACCATGGGGTGTCCACCTACTTTAGTCAAAATGTACAAATTTTAATGCAGACAGTACAGGCGGCGGCAGCACCGTCTTTCACAAACCCTCCCTACAAGGGGGGTCCCGTTAACTCATGCCTAAAATACCGTTGCAAAGAGCTTTAAATTACGAACAAAACGAGCCCAATATTGATATGCTTTTGAAGTACGTACGATTTTATAAAAAATATTGAAACAAGATATATATATATATATATATATATATATATATATATATATATATATATATATATATATATATATGGTGAGGATCAGATACGTTTTTGTCTTTTAGTGCGGATGGTACGGACGAATCTCAGCCCTCCATCTAGTCAACCATCTGAAAAAGGCGGAGTGAATATCGTAAATATCCCGTCTTTTTTTAAAACCGTTACTATCATATTAGCTTTTTTCTGAAAAAAATTAAAAAAAAAATAAAGATGACAACAAATAATTAAGAATCGCTGAAAAAAATTTCAAAAAAAATCGTTTTCATCATTAAAGGTATTGTGATATTAGCGTTTGATTTTGACTTTTTTACAAAAGTCAAGATCTGATCGTCAAGATCTGATCGTCAAGATCAGATCTTGACTTTTGTAAAAAAGTCAAAATCAGATTTTGATATCACATAAACTTTTTTTTTTAATAATAAATTTAGTATCACAATAACTTTTTTAATATCATAAAAACTTTTTCTTAATAAAAATTGTTAATATCACCGTAACTATCATGTGTTTTTTAATATCACGATTCATTTTTACATTAAACGGTTGGTTTTACAATATAAACGTTTTATAAATATCACCGTATCATAATATCGTTAATATCACCTAATTATAATGCTTTATTAATATCAAAGTTAATTTTTTTAATATCACCGAAACTTTTCTTAATATCGTAATAAAAAAACAGTGATATTAAGTTTTTTCACAAATATCAAAGTAACTTTTTAAGTAAATATCGTTAATATCACGGTAGAACTCATAATATGGTTAATATCGTGGTACCACTCATAATCACAAAACAAAAAAGTGCTCAGAAAAATATGAAAAAAAAAAAATGAAAGAAGACAACAATCTTAAGGAGCGCTCAAAAGGAAAAAAATTAAAAAAATCATTTGCATGGTCAATTGATTGATTGAAGGTTGCGTTGTATTTTGACTTTTTTACAAAAACTCAAGATCAGATCTGGAATGGATGATCCAGATCATCCAGATCTGTTCGCACATATATTTGCTAAATATTTAACGAATAAAGTTTGTTATATAAAAAATTATAAAGATTAAAGAGTTTAAGTAGTATGTATGTATAATATTTTCTTTAAGAAAAAACTTACATAACACACGCTTTGAGTCAAAGACGTACAATTCTATGAAAGAGGAGTATCGTTTTAAAATAAAAACATAAACATTCATAAACAAAAAAATGGTAAACTATAAAATTCTATGAAAGATGAATACCCTTTTTTTTTGTCCAATGAACCTTTACTTTTTTAGTATAATTGTACGTTTTTTTGTTCCAATGAACCTTCTTGTTTCAATATTTTTTATAAAATCATACGTACTTCAAAAACATATCAATATTGGGCTCGTTTTGTTCGTAATTTAGAGCTCTTCGCAACGGTATTTTTTTTATTAACGAATTTTCTATTCATTTGCTAAATATTTGACGAATAAAGTTTGTTATATAAAAACCTGTAAATATTAAAAAGTTTAGGGTTGAAAAGGTAACTTGAACTTGTTGAAAGCGACGTGTGTGGTAATTATTGTTGTTCGCTGCAACATGTATGTGAATTACATAATATGTATCTCGCTGCAAACTAAACTAGAGGTACAAGGTTTTTTTGTTTTTTTTTTTAGGAATTAAGGAGAGTGTGACACGTGTACATATTGTTGTTCGCTGCAAAATTGAAGCGAATTATGTGGCCTATAGGGAATAAAAAAAACCCACCCCTCGCAGAGGCAACCTGTTTCAACAGTATCCTCTGCAGGAATTTTCGCACTTTTCAATCCCAACTAGCTAAACAATGTTTATTAGTCGCATCATATTTCAAACCCATTAATTCCCTCAAACAAAACGGGCCCTTACTACTAATATACATGCTTAGATAAACATGTTTTTTTGGTTATCCCATTTATATTTTGGAATTGCTTTTAATCAAGTTGCAAGTTTGCTAGGAATTACTGGGAAAACAATTAAAAAAAATGCTAGGGAGTAGGGACATATTTATTGACCCAACTAACATAGAAATATAAAAGCATCCGTCGGCACAAACCTTATCCAATTAAATAATATATTTCTTGTGTGCTTTAATGTTAACATTTTATTTAGATAATAATAATAATAATAATAATAATAATAATAATAATAATAATTGGCATATCAACGCCACTATTTCATGTAATTAACTTTTTGGAAATTTCTAAAACTAGCCATCTTTTTTTATTGTATATTCACTTTAAAAAAAAGAAAAAAAAAGAAAAAAAAAAAGGTGTTTTTAAATCTAGTCTTGTGCGACTAACAAATTGTGTCATTCTATAGAAGTTTCGTCATGTGTCAAAAAGTTGTTTATATGCTATTTGCTATACCAAAGTGATGAGGCGAAAAATGATCCGTTTTTAGGGGGTCATTTAAGCCCGAATCCGAATTTATTTGATCAAATATTGCCCTAAATCGTTCCTTTTGTGATTTTAGGTACTTGGAGAGTGAATTCTGGAAAAGAAGCCATTTTGGACGTTTTTTGAGCATAAAAGTGAAGAAAACGGCAAAGTCTCAATTTTCAATGCTGGGAACAGTAGGTGACGGCGTCAAGAGTAAACCTCTGACGGCGTCAAACCTCAATAATAAAATCCGAGAGTTCATGAAGGCGTCAAGAGTTTTCCTGACGGCGTCAAAACCCCAAGAATAAAAATCCGTAGTTGATGACGGCGTCACACACAGGGCGTCAAGAGTAATTTGTGTGACGGTCTAGGCCTTGACGGCGTCAGAAGTAGATCAAGGCCGTCCGAGGAAGTATTTGGCGGCGAGATGACGGCGTCACACCTTTGTTCTTGACGCCGTCATCCCTATTTTCCTATATATAGTTTTCTAGTTTTTCACATTTATAAAAAGAGAAGTTTTTGGAGAAACCCTAAAGACGATTTTGGTGTAACTTTACAGGTTTTTCAAGGGTTCCAACCCCTTGATACCTTGCATGATTAATTAAGATAAGTGTTCTTCTAATTCAATCAATATGTCTATGTGTTGGTTGTCTATATCTTGTTCTTGTCTTAATTCTATCATGCTAGGCTAGATCTCTTTTGTGTTTGCTTAGATCTAATGAAACCTAGATATTGATTATGTGTTGATTACTTGTTTATTCTTGTCTTGGATGAATGATTTATATGTTAGGCTTAAGAAAACTGGCAGATCTCCAAATGGTAACATGCTTGAACGTCATAAGAAACATGAACCGAGGCGTACTAGGTCTTTATTGGTTGTATTTAATGCATGAGCCACTGTTTACAATCCCTATAGTTGTGCTGGGCATGGTGTAGGAGGAGATAAGAGCTCATAGAATTGGGGAGTTATGTATGCCACCCCATGAATGGTATTAAGGAATACGATCCGTCATCCATGCAATTATAACAAGTAATTAACGTGTAAAAGATATCTAGGGAGTAGTGAAATCTAAGTAAACACATTTTCTCCAAATACTGCTCACAACCTTAGTATAATTAGTTTAAATTCATTTTTAGTATTTTATTTTGATTGCATCTTAGTTTTAGGTTAGTTGAATAGCAACTAATTCCGCCCACTCTTCCAAAACCCGAGATTTTACTTGCTTTCATAAAAAATATAAAAGTACAAAAATAATCATCCCTCACCTTTAGAACTAGTAATTAGGTTTTCTAATCCTAGCGACACTATTCCTAAGCTGAACAATCAATCCCCCGATACTTGTCACTATACTATACTACAATGATCAGGTACACTGCCTGGTGGGGGTTGTAAGCTTCTCGAGATCCCTCGAGAGGTAAAGCCTGTTGCGATTCCCACGCATCACAAAGTGACATTTTATGCGATCAATTTCTTTTTATTAGACTGTCATGATATTTTTTTGTTTTATTTAAAAAGTGAGACTGGTGTCAAACATTTTTTTTTCATTTTTCAAAAATGGTTTTAGGGTAAATTGCAAATTTAGTCACTAAAGTAGCCCAAATGCGCAAAAAAGATACCAAGACAAAAAGTTTTGAAAAACGACATTAATTTTTTTTTTTTTTTTTTTTTTTTTTTTTTTTTTGCAAAACAACCATCGAGAGCGACTTTTTGCTAACGCCCGTTATTCTCCTCGTTAAGTGTCTCGTCACTGAGGGCATTATCATCATTCACTGTTCATTTTTAATTCACCTGTTACTTTTGTGTCCCAAGCACAACTTTATTAGAATCGCTTAACTTGCAAAAGCTCAGAACTTGTTTAAGTTATCACTGCAAACAGTCACACACTCAACCTATCCACCATACACATACTATTAAGATACGCTCAGTCACTATTGATGCACAATCCTCAAACTCGAAAACACACCCTATGCACAATCCATACAATCACAAACACACCCTTATGGTAACAAAAGAACCGTACAGGGATCTTCTTCTCTTCTTTATCACACCCGTCTCCCTGAATCACTACTTGCAGCAATGCCAGAACCACATTTCTCTTATTGTCAGTGTTGCCAAAATACATTTAAGCTTCGTCTGGACAAGCATTCACAAGTACGTACCTTATTGAGCTCATGAAAGAACAAGCAAACAAAAAATGAAACCTTTCCTCATAACTTTTGATATAGTTGTAATAGGTTGTTGCTAAATAACTATGTTTTTGGATTACCGGTATAGTAACACTGGTTTATCTTTTGTATCCTATAATTAGTAATGCAACTTCATTTGGTTCAATTAGTTATTTTTCATATTCTTTGCATATAAGATTGTGTGCATACTTGTTTAACAGTGGTTTATGTTTGTTATCCTACAAAGATAGCAATTTGTATGCAAATTATATAGATAAGTGATCAACCATGGAATAAGCATTTTATTTATCTCATAAAAGCAACAAAAACAGTAACACACTTCCATCAACATCCAACAACCATTTTATAATCATGGAATGAATCTACATGCGGTCTTCTTGATTATTTTGAATGAAGTCTCTTTGCTTCTTTTTTCTTGACCTGCTACTGAACAAGTTTCTTCTGCACTTTCCTCTTGACTTGCTTCTTCCTCCCGATCTTTAAGTGTTGTTCTTGTCCCACTTCCATCTCCACTATCCACTGCACCACCCCCTTCAGTTTTGTTTCCACTTCTAATATGCAGACCTATAACACCACCACTTGTACCTACTGCACCACCATCTCCAGCAACTGCAACAACTCCTCTACCTCTGTAAGCATGCCTCCAACAGGAATACCACATAGTTTATCCTCTAGGTAGCCTTGATTCAAAAGTTAAAGCAACCATATTTTTAACTTCCATATAACAACCAATGCATCTCATTTTAGTTGATTCGCTGCTGTCATCCAACACCCCCCACGTTTGTATCATCACCATCCATATTGTTTCTCTTCAATTTTTTTACTTAAACGGTGTTCCATACTAGTTAGTAGGAGAATTTACTTGAGAATTAACACACTCTTTCTAACCTAGCTTGAACTTTGAATTTATTTTGTGTAGTCAAATATAGAGTCAGGCTACTTTGAAATAAACTCGTTTGACTTTATTTGTGTGACTATGTGAGGTAAATGAGTATTAACTTCTCATATTTACATACAAACCTACCCATATCAGTGGATTCATTTACTTCTCACAATTGCACACAAACATACCCATCTCTCATCACCAAACTTGTTCATAAAACTCATTCAAACTCTCAGCTCACCATGGATTCACAATCCAGAAAGTTAGCAACAAATAGTCACAACCATGTGGTCCGTTACCCATTGAAAGTAGGAGGATCTATAGCATGGTATGGCTCCGCAGACCCAGAAAAACCACTTCCACTAATGCCAGAACCACATGCCTCTAAATGTCAATGTTTCAAAAATACATTTCAGGGTTGTGAGGAACTACGCGTGTTTACGGAAGAGGCGAGCTCTATGTGGACATCGATTAACAACTTAATCGTGCAAGTCATAGAGGAAAGAGTCAAAAAACCGTGAAAGATGTCCTATCTATGTTATGGTTGTATTATTTTCAGTTTTAAGTATGTATTCTTTTCAATTTTAAGTATGTTTATATATATGTTTGAAGTACCTCTATGAACACAATATGTTTGAAGTACCTCTATGAACACAATTATGTAATATGTTTATGTAATATGCCCTATGTATGTTGTGATTTATTCTTTGAATGTTTTTATTCTTGGAAATATGAACACAATTATGAATTTAACACGTTAACCTATAATACTTATGAAATTTAATATTGGCTCTTCGGCTTCCCCATTATTTGTCTATATAATCATTCTATAAACATGTTGCTGCATACCCATCTTACATCATCAACATTGTTCATCACTCACATTTGTATCTGAGTATGTCGTCTAGAAACAAAAGAGCAAGAGATGATGCACATGCTATCGAGCATCAAAACAACCCCCTATTTAACCCAAAAAAAAAAAAAAAAAAAAAAAAAAAAAAAAAAAAAAAAAAAAACCTTGAAGCTGTTTGACCGTTAAAAAAAAAAAGAAAAAAAAAATGTGCCTTTCTTATGAAAGCTTCTATTATGAAATAGAAGCTTAAAAAAAAAAAAAAAAAAAAAAAAAAAAAAAAAAAAACTTGGAATGAGGAACAAGAAAGGGAAGTCAGGTTAAAAAGGCATGCTGAAGTGGCTAAGGAGCATCGGAAAGAGGTGGCGGCAGTTAAAAAGTTAGAAAGAAAAATATACTAAGGAAACTGAAATTGATCAACGTTTAAAAGATGAATGTTTAGAAACATTCAGTTATGATTTGCATTTGTCAAACCTTTCAGACTAATTGTCTTATGTAATGAAGCAATTTTAAATGATATTTTTTTATCTCGATGTTCCCAATTTTGGTTTCAATTGCATGTTTGCAGCTGCATATGCAATTTAGGGGTTGTTTGGATTTGACCAGTTTGACTTTTACAAGTCAACGTACACCCAAAAAACCATGAAAATTGTCCTATGATATGGTTATATTAATATGTTTTAAAAACATCCATCTAATATGTTTTATTTCAAATCCTGCCCATTCTCATTAAGCACTGTATTGAAATGAGTGAAAATGAGTGAAAAAAAAAGAATTTTGGCGTCAAATCTTCAAATTGCGCAACGATGAGCAGAGTATCAAGAATAGAGGAGTGGTGGATTCATTTGATTCAGTTGCAATATGTACACAACAAGATCAATGCAGCAGTCAAGCTTTCAAGTACAATGCCAAACAACAGCAATGAAGGAATGCAGGATAAAGCTATTGGGTCATATATTTGCAAATGAAGTTAAGTTTAATTTGCAAATTTAGTCCTTAAAGTATAATTGGTGTGGGAGACTGAGACGAGTGAAATGACGATAATACTCTCAGTGACGAGGCATTTAACGAGGAGAATAATGGGTGTTAGCAAAAAGTCACTCTCGGTGGCTGTTTTGCAAAAAAAAAAAAAAAAAACAAAACATTAATATCTTTTTTGCAAAACTTTTTGTCTCAGTGTCTTTTTGCTCATTTGAACTACTTTAGTGACTAAATTTGCAATTTACCCTTTGTTTTATTAGAAAAGTGAGTCTCACGGTTCTAATACGACAAAACACGAGACCCACTTTTTTAATACTAGTAATACAAAATATATTTTTCAAAAATGAGAAAAAAAAAAGTCAAACTGGGGTCTCACTTTTATAATAAGATAAGATGTCGCTTTAGGAAAACAAAAATTGATCGCAAAAAAAGTCACTTTGATCTAGCAAAAAATATCTCACCAATTTTTGTACGCGTCGAGATTTTTACAAAATCGCAAAGAATAGCGGTCGTAAAAAACTAAATTTAAAAAACTTCTTTTTTACTAGAAAGTGAACCCACCATTAATAAGATGGTTACTTTTAAAAATTGCGCTTAGCAATTTTAGTCTTAATATTTACATGTGCTAACCCTTTACAAAAAAACCTAGTAGCGAGGACATGACATATTGAAAGATCAATTTATTTACCGAGTTTCATTTTGTTATCGACGTCAGATTATTTTTTTTTTGAAAACGGCAGAAATTTTATAACCAACAAGCAAGAAGCTAGCGAAAACAACACAAATAATTACAAAATATAAAGCATTGAGTTTGGCAACCACAACGACCAGTTTCTACAACAATATGAACTCCTACTCGAGCACCACTCAAAAGCATTTGACACAATAATATCAAAAATACAACTCCTTTTCATTTTGATTGACCCAAAAATATTATTATTCCGATACTTCCATATTACCCACATAGACGTTAGGATAATAGCTTCCAACACCTTTTTGCGATTGAGACTACCATGCATCGAATCAATCCAATCCGGGATGTCCGTAATGGATAAGAAAACCAGTTGAATCATATCAAGCCAACGGAAGATTCTATCCCAAATTTGAGACGCAAGTTCACATCTCAGGAACACATGGTTCACATCTTCAATACCCGTATCACACATAGAGCATAAAAGAGAATGTAAGTCTATCCCTTTCTGGTCTAGCTTTTCCCGAGTAGGTAACCGATCCATTCTTATCCTCCATCCTAGAATATTCACCTTTATAAGCACTAGGGTATTCCATCTAGATTCATTGAGGCCTTCAGTTAGTTTATAAGAAACTATTGTTGCAAGGATGTACTTTATAATGATTTTCGTTATTATGAATTCATGAAGGAATCATGAAGTCAAAATTTAGTTAAGACGTGTTTCTTGTGTGATATCAAGTACGAAGAGGCTCCAAGTTACCCACAAAACTTAAGAATCAAACTACAAAAATGAATTGGAATTGGAATTGTACAATATACTAGTAATTCAACAAATTACACTTCAAAGTTCCATAACACAATGCCTGTGAAAGCAATAATTATATATTAACAAGCCAAATATATAATCAAACTACATAAGACTACATGATTCCTCAATATATTGAAACGCGACATAGTATTAATTCAAGCAAACCTTAACATTTAATAGTGGAATATATATGTTTGCCGATGAGCTATCACCTACGGCAACGCGCAATTGTTGAGCACCCTCTAGTATAGGGATGCACGGGACCTCTAGCTCTCCAACAATTATGAGTATAATACGACCTCCCAGAGCGCGGTGGACATGGTATTCTATTTGCTGATAACGCACCATACGAAATGTAGTATCTCATACTCCTCCATAACAAATTTCTACGACCAGCAAGCGACATATCCTCGTCCTCATCTACACCACTAAACCCCTCAACATCATCATACATAGACATCCCCATGACATCATCAGTGTCCATATGCAATGAAAGCTGGTTCGTGTCGCCATTTGAAGCGCGTGTGACCGCTAGTAGTAATATGACGCATAGTGTGATGAAAGTGTTGTGAAAAAAAGATGCCATTGAAGCAAAGAGCTTAAGCTAGGGAGTTTGTTTTGTGAGGAAATGAAGTGAAGGTTATGGGATAGCTAGAAGGTGGGGATGAGATTCACATGCAATGTGTGTATGTTGATAGAAAGTGTGGGGTTGAATATTGAATAATAGCTGTAGGGTTTAATGAGTGCAAGCAATAATAAGTTGTAACAGTTGGTAATGGTGTCTGTAAATAAGGTTGTTGGTTGGATTCATGAGGTTTATCTAATGGCAAAATTAGGTGCATAGCCTTGTTTAATATATGAGGTCGAGAACCAGTATTTAAGTGCTCAACCTACAAAATTTGTTGGTATACGAATTGAATTTATGTCATGAGTAATTTGTAAGTTATGAAGTGATATTTATTTTTTTATTATTGTTATTTTGGATGGTGGGATTTTAACACAAATGCACGGTCACTACAAGAAATAGGAGAACAGGCGACCAGAGTTATCCCGTCGACACAATGTCGACGGGACAATGCAGAAAACGACAAAAAATCCGCTTGACCAAAGCTAAATGCGTTGAATTTTTTGGATTAACATAATCCCGTTGACATGTTGACGGAAACAAATTGACCAAAATTTTCAGCCTCAATAATTGCCAAAACTTTGGCGCGAACTTATCCCGCCTTTATAATCCCGTCGACATGTCGACGGGAGGATATTAAAACTGAAATTACTACGTAATTAACGTTTGATTAGTGATAATTACTTGTTTTCTTTATAATCCCGTCAACATGTCGACGGGATAATAAAGTAAAAATAATAATAGTGAATTAGTAGTCAATACAAATGGCGGGATTTTTCCCGCGTGTTTTTTCTCGTCGACATGTGGACGGGATTATCTCCCCAAATACTCTCCCTATATGTACTCCACAAAAACATTCCCGTCTCATTTTTTACCTATATACATTCTCACATAAAAAAATTCGTCTCATTTTACACATAGATTCTTGATTCTCACAAATAAGTCAATCGTCAATTCTTACAACACACACATGACTTGGCGTGGTTGCACAGTTGAAGAGGAGTACTCAAAAATCTTGTCACAGGAGCTCCTCTTTAATGAAGTTATGTTAATTTTTGGTCATGCAGTTTATGAGGAATATGGTTCTTTTAAGGATGCTGAACCGTGGATGAGAGACAAGATTATCGAATGGTGTAGGAAAAAGCCGTACTACAAAGAGTACATGGACGAGCTAGATGCTGCTGAAGCTCAAGTTGTTGCTGTAGGAGGTGACGACGAAGCTGAAAGTACGTTGGAAACCAAACTTGATAATATTGGAAATAGGGTCACAAATCTTGAAGCTACGTTTGCACATATCAAGGAAATGAGAGCAAGGAAGGGAAAAGATGGTGCGAGTTCGAGTAAAGCGGGAAGTAGCCGCAAAAAAAAATAAACGGGTTGTTTCGTTTGATCTGTTCTTTTGGTTGTCGAGTTGTTTAGTTTGAGTTGTTTCGTTTGGTTGTCGAGTTGTTTAGTTTGAGTTGTTTCGTTTGGTTGTCGAGTTGTTTAGTTTGAGTTGTTTCCTTTGGTTGTCGAGTGGTTTAGTTTGTTTGTCGAATTGTTTAGTTTGAGTCTGTATGAAAATGCATGTGGTTGAGAACTCTTGCTTGTTTTAAATAAAGAGTTTGCCTTTGTGTTTGATAATTATTGCTCCTTCAGTTCTATTATTTGTGCGTACGAATTTAAAATATAAAGGATGTTCAACATCAGTTACCACAACAACAACAACATTTTATTAAACAACAACAATAACATCAACAACAACAGCAAACAACATCAACAACAACAAACAACATCAACAACAATAACAGCAAACAACATCAATAACAACAAACAACATCAACAACAACAACAATAACAACGATAACAGCAACAACAACGATAACAATTCTACATATGAAATTTATCCATGTCACTTAAAAGGTCACGGAGTATTGCATCCGACTGACATGCGTGGTCATGGTTGGGATACGTTGCCATGTCAAGTTTTGCCTCCAGCATCCTTAATTTTGTCTCTAACACGTGTTTTGTGCCTCCAACACCTGTTTTTGTGCCTCCAGCATGTTTATTCTAAGATTTTTTTTCATGACACTTTGAGCACCTTGTTGGAGCAGATCCAGAACCGCTTGATGTTGAAGCTCCCAGAGAACCGATCATAATTTTGACGAGTCGTTCCTCCTTCCATAAAAAAATCACATCCATGGTCTGTTATCTCAGGCTGTTAAAGAGTAAAAACTATTATTTTTAACAACTAACCAAATTATTTATATAATACACGAAAAAGTATGTAATTGTTCACCTGCGAGAAAGGACACACATAGTATTGTTTACCACGGGAGTAAGATTTACACGATTCTCGCAGAATCACGTCTCCTCGTCTACAAGGACAAGGAAAAGCTTCAAATTCTGCCATCTTCTTCACCATGATAACAGTGTATGTTTGTGGTTGTGAGGTTGAGTGGTTGTGAGTGGTGGAATCGTGACCGGGGTGGCCCGATCTACAAGTTGAGGTGATAAAAGGTGGTGGCCGGAAAAAGATTCCGACGGCCGAAAACTGATGGTGTCGCCGGAAAACGAAAACTGCTAGAGTGAGAGAGAGAGAGAGAGAGAGAGAGAGAGAGAGAGAGAGAGAGAGAGAGAGAGAGAGTGTGTGTGTGTGTGTGTGTGTGTGTGTGTGTGTGTGTGTGTTTATATTGTGAGGATGAGTTGTTAGGTAGGAAAAATTAGGTAGGATAAGTTGCTAGAGTGAGTGTGTGTGTGTGTATAACCATTGCATCTCGACTCGTTCGTTTAACATCTCTTGTATAACCATAGTCGTTCGTTTAACATCTCATGTATAACCATTGCATCTCGCGTCGTTCGTTTAACATCTCTTGTATAACCATAGTCGTTCGTTTAACATCTCGTGTCTTTGTAAAAGTTTCTTGTTTTTAGCTTATTTTCATCTATCAAAAAGAAAAACAACAAAAAACCAAATTTCAAATTTGTGATAGCTTCTATTTTTTTTTTTTAATTTTCCTTTTAGCTTATTAATAAGCAATTTCATCATTTTCATAATTTTCTTAATTTCCTGTCACCTTAAAGTATTTTCAATAATTTTCTTAGATCAATAATATCTGACGGTTTATCCCCAATCACATCTCGAATCGTTCATTTAACATCTCATGTATAACCATTGCCTATCGACTCGTTCGTTTAACATCTCATGTATAACCATTGCATCTCGAATCGTTCATTTAGCATCTCGTGTATAGCCATAGCATCTCGAATCGTTCATTTAACATCTCATGTACAACCATAGCATCTCGACTCATCTGTCTAACATCTCGTGCATAACCATAGCATCTCGACTCGTTCGTTTAACATCTCATGTACAACCATAGCATCTCGACTCGTCTGTCTAACATCTCGTGTATAACCATAGCATCTCGACTCGTTCGTTTAACAACTCGTGTATAACCATACCATCTCGAGTCATTCGTTTAACATCTCATGTACAACCATAGAATCTCGACTCGTCTGTCTAACATCTCGTGTATAACCATAGCATCTCGACTCGTTCGTTTAACATCTCGTGTATAACCATACCATCTCGAGTCGTTCGTTTAACATCTCGTGTATATCCATAGCAAGACTTGAATTTTGACTGGTTGTGATCTCGATGTTATCTAATTATTATTTATTTTATAAAAGTATTTATAATAAATAATTTTTTTTAATTATATTATAAGTAATTAATTTTGAATTTAACTAGTTATTTTTTAATTTTATAAAACTATTTTTTAAATATATATATTTTTTTAATTTTAAAAAAGTATTTGTAATAAATAATTTTTTTTAATTATATAAAAGTAATTTATTAATTTTATAAAACTATTTTTTTAATATTTTCTTTTTATTTTATAAAAGTATTTATAATAAATATTATATTAAAGTAATTAATATTAAACTTAACTAGTTATTTTATAAAATAATTTATAATAAATACTTATAATAAATACTTTTAAAACTAATTTTTTAATATATTTTTTATTTTATAAAACTAATTTTTTAATATATTTTTTATTTTATAAACGTATTTATAATAAATATTTTTTTAATTATATTAAAAGTAATTAATATTAAATTTAACTAGTTTTTTTTAAGTAATAAAACTATTTTTTTATAAAAAGTTTCTTAATATATATTTTATTTTATAAAAGCATTTATAATTAATACATTTTTCTTATCCCGTCGACATGTCAACGGGATAAGAAAGCGCCAAAATTTCGCGAAAAATTCATTTATCCCGCCAAATGCTAAACGACAAAATTATGTTAACTATACCGTCGACATGTCGACGGGATAAGAAAAAGATATACCAAAACCAGATCTGGTCAAACACTTAGAAAAAAAAAAACGCAAAAACAACACCCTCTTCTCCAGCGATTATTGACCCACCACAGCACCATCTCCGACACCACACCTCACCGGCCACACCACCACCACCATCTCCGACACTACCACCACCACCACCACATTCTACCCCACCAACACCACCATCTCCGACACCACAGCTCCACCACCACAGTCCAACACCACACACTAGCACCACTGTGCACCTCCTCCTCCTCCTCCTCCTCCTTCGTTTAATTCTTCCCCAACCCTTCCTTTTTTTAATTCTTCTTCTTCCCCAACCTCTCCTTTCTTCAACCATAGTCCAACAGCAGCAGGTAATTAAATTAAGATAATTTTTGTTATTATTATTAATTTAATTGTTATTATTATTGTTAATTTAATTTTTGTTTATTAATTTTTTTAATTTAATTGTTATTATCACAGTAAGGCCAGGTAAAGAGGGTGAGAGCCGAGAGCGAGAGCCGAGGGTGAGAGCCGAGACAACCAAGACAGCAGGTAATGTACCTCATTTTATTTTTTTTTATTAACTTTTGGTATCCCGACGACATGTCGCCGACAACATTTTTTTGTTTAAACTTTTGATATATTAATTTGCTATGTTTTATTATAGTCCGAACACAAGACGAGACCACAGCTGAGCCACAGCCGAGACCACAGCCGAGCCACAGCTGATACAGGAGCCGAGACAGTATGTATTCCTTTTTTTTTTTTTTTTTCATTTTTATGCGTTGTTGTATTTTCATATCCCGTAGCGTTTGGTTACTAGTTTAGTGCTTGCAGTCGTATGTATAGTTTGGTTAGTATATTAGGTTTTGATATAAAAGGGATTGTTGCGGATTGTGAAATGTGATTAAGTAATAGCTTACGGATTAAGTATTAAGTAGGATATTGCGTTTGGTTAGCTGTTTGGTTTTTTTTAACGACACAACCAAGGTCGGTTGTGCTCCTTGTGTACCCACGGTGCAAATAGCACCTTGGGGGACTTGGCAAGACACCGCCAAGGCAAGACAAGACTTGCAAGCTTTGGGCATTCGACGGGAGTTGTGGCTCGGAAACAAACAAAACGGGAAGTGCTCGAAGCCTCATGCTAAGTACTCCTTCACACCCGATAAAAGAAAACTCTTCTGTCAATACATCAAAACAGTTAAACTACCAGATGGGTTCGGATCCAAGTTCAAGTCGAAAGTGACCAAAGATGATAACAATATAATGGGCATGAAGTCGCATGACTGTCATATAATGATGCAACGGTTACTTCCTTATGGACTTCAGCAATACTTGGACGCACAAACTTATGCACCACTGATCGAGCTTTGTTCATTCTTTAAGCAAATTTGCGCCCGAACTTTGATGGTGAATGACATGGTGAAAGCTAAAGACCAGATGATCAATATTTTGTGCAGACTCGAACAAATATATCCTACTGCTTTTTTCGACATTATGATTCACTTGGTTATGCATTTACCTGAAGAGGCTCTTCAAGGCGGGCCTGTTTCATTCCGGTGGATGTATCCATTTGAAAGATACATGAAGAAACTAAAAAACTATGTACGAAATAAAGCTAAGCCGGAAGGTTCAATAGCGGAGGGTTATGTTGCAGACGAAGCATTAACTTTTTGTTGTCGGTATTTTCGGGGTGAAATTGGGACAAAATTTAACCGTCCCACTCCATCTGAGGGTTGTCCTCGCCCAACAAGTGATTTTCAGGTGTTCCGATCACTATGTAAAAAGTCTGGTAAAGAGACAATTATTCAGTTAGGTCTCCCAGAAATGAAGAAAGTGATATGGTATGTACTTCACAACAGTCCTGAGATCGACGCGTACATGAACGAGTTCCAGAGGTACGCGTTTTTATTTTGAAATTTCTTTTTCCCAAGTTATCTTTTCGATTAATTCTAAAATCATGAACATTTTCAGTGAACGTCTTGAAAGCGACATGCAGCAAGAATTTCCTAGATGGTTTGAGTCGAAGGTAAACTTATTATATGTATTTCCTTGTATAAATAACGACTATATTACTCATCTCTATGTATTCTTATCTTTGTTCATAGATCGGTAATCTTTACACAGCCAATGACCCAAGATGTACTCCCGACTTATTCGCTTTGGCTTGTGGACCATCATCGACCGCAACCTCAGTCAACTCTTGTGTAGTCAATGGTGTGAAGTTTGTCGTACACAGCCGCGATGTAAAACGTACAACTCAGAACAGCGGAATTTGTTCATCTGGCGAGAAGGAAGGAGAAATGTATTATGGTTAGCTAGAAGGAATTCTGGAGTTTGAGTATACCCAGTTCAAAGTAGTGTTGTTTCGAGTTAAGTGGTTCGACTTAGCCAAAAGAGGTAGAGTTGAACGTAATAACACTAGAAACAACATGACACAAATTTGGGCATGTAGCACAGTGTTTGAAGATCAACCTTACATTCTCGCAACACAAGCAAAAAAAGTCTTCTACCTTGAAGATCCTGCCAGACGACCACCCCATTGGAAGGTCGTCCAAGAAGTGAATCACAACACAACATGGGATGTCATCGTGGTAGAAAACGATGATGATGTGATACATGGCAACAACTCATCTAATCTCCGACTGTCTGCTAATTTGGATGCTTTAGAATTGTCCCCCTTAAATATCGATGGTCAATCAACGTTAGTTGAGGCACCACCACCAATCATTCCTGTTGATGACGACGATGATTTTATTGATGATGAAGAAGACGATCCTTATGATTTAGTAGATTCTGATCCAAACAATTCTGATGATGAAGTTGAAGTTGCGACTAATGTTTATGATAATGATGTTGATTTAGCAGATTGATCTTAAATTTTTGTAAAATGACACTTATTTGAATGAAATTGTTATGGATTGTTTAAATGTGTATATTTATTTCGAATGTGTATATATTTGAATGTGTGCATGCTTATGTTAATTTGTTCATGTATTTCTATACGTTATTCAACTTGTACTTTTACAGATGGCAGCAGCAGTCGCCCGTGGTCATGGTGGTGACGGTGCCGGTGACCCACCACCTTCCCCTACCCGTCAGATTGATAGCGGTTGCCGTGGTGGTGGTAAGAAACTTAAACTTGATTAATTGAATTTTGTTATTTGTTATTTTTTGACGTTTTCACTCACTACATTTGTAGGATCGCATGGACGACGACCTCGACGGGGAGGTAGGGCTAGCGGTGGAGGAGGCAGGGGTGGAGGTCGGGCTGGCGGCATGCCACAGACCCGTCAAGCCAACAAGAACGTAGCGCTGAGGAAAGCTGTAGAGTTATATGGCCCGCAGTCGATCGAGTTTGAGACTAAGGATCAGGAGACGTATGATCATGTCAGGCCCCACCGTGCATGGTTCAGTAACTACGTTGGCGAGCTGGTTAGGACCTTGCCGTTGCACTATCCCTCCTGGCACGATCATGAGAAAGCGACTCGGGCTGCCTTCATGAACCGACTCGGGGTCAGTTATTTTATTTTCCTTTTAATTATATCTCTATATTTTAATATTTGAATGTGTACATTTATTTAAATTTGTTTAATTGTGTATATTTATTTAAATTTGTTTATTTATTTATATCTTTATGTTAATATTAACTATATTTGATTGCAGCGATTCTTCGACTTGGAGACCCACAGGCGCAAGGACGACTGGGAACTTATAAAGAACAGCCTCAATCAATATATAGCTAAGCGCTACTCCGACAATAAAGGCATCATGAAGAAAACTTATTTTACCCTGAAGGGTGGGGCGGCGGATGTCATACGACAGAACCCTCCTCCGAACCTTGAGCCGTCGGTGTGGGAGCAACACATGAGGTTCTACCTGAATGAGAAGAACATGGCGCGAGCTGCGGTGAACAAGAAGAACCGAAAGAAGAACAAGGTGTACAGCCACCACGGTTCCAAGTCCTTAGCCGCTATTCGCCACGAATATGTAAGACACATTTTATTTTTATAAAAGTATTTTATTTTTATAAAATTATTTAATTTTAATTATATATTAATTAAAAATTTTAATTATATAAAAGTAATTAATTTTAATTTTTTAAAAGTATTTAAGTTTAATTAAAATATATATAGTGTTTGATTTGTCATTTTTAATTTGTTTCATCTTATATGCATATGTATATACAGTTTGAGAACAGCAAGGACAAGCAGTACCATCACTCATCCAGAGCTTTTACGACACACACGACGACGAGGATGGTGCTTGGTTGCAGGATGAGGCGCGGGCTCAGTATGTAAGTAACGTTTTTTTTTTTTTTTTTTTTTTTTTTTTTTTTTTTAATTTATTATTTATTTATTTATTTCCTTAAACACGCACTTTAATGATTCATTGAAATATAATCTTGTAATTAACTTGACATATATATTAATTTTCTCAAATTTTTTTCAACTAAATAGGAAGAGATGGTTCGTCTGAGAGATCTGGGAGCGAATACGCCTGAAGGGGTGGCGTACACAGAGGAGCAGATACTTGCCATGGTTATCAAGGGCAAGCAACGGGGCCACATTGCTGGACGGGGTAGGGTAGTACCCGGCCTGAGGAGGCCACCGTTACCAGACACCCCGCCTCCACCTCCAGGTATGTACAGTGTCATAATATTAATTATAGATTACTCATGACTCAATTTATGTATTTCAATGGCTGTTTTTAAATTTTGATTATTTTGTTTTTAGGTGTTGCCGAACTATCTGCTGAGCTTGCTGCAGCTCATAAGAAGATTGCTGAGGCTGAGAAGAAGAGCCGGGAAGATGCTGAAGAACGCAAGACCACGAAGGCGCAGCTCGATTTGTTGATGGGTTTTGCCTCGACCAACCGGCAATGGTCTCAGTATATTAGTCAGGTGGATTCTCAACATGTGGATGGCTCGGGTAGTGGAGCTGGCGGGAGTGGGAGTGGAGCTGGCGGGAGCGGGAGCGGGAGTGGAGCTGGCAGGAGCGGGAGCGATGATATGGATGTGGATGGTGATAGTGATCATGATGAGTGACTTTTGGGGATGTAGAGGTACAAACTTGGGTTATATATTTTGTGTTGTACTTATGGTTGAAACAATATTTTCGCGATCCTTATCTTAGTATTTTGTAGTTTTGGCGATTTGAACATCGCGGGTATTCAAACATTTGTGGATATGGCAGCTAGGTTTAGATATTACCACACCCTGTTTTGTAGACTTTATATGTTTTAATGCATTTTGAGGGTGTTTAGCGATAATTTGAAAGTGTTTTAGCCGATGTCGAGTTGTATGTGTTAGGACATGTTGATATTGAGTGGTTATAGCTTATGGTTACAGGTTTAGGTATTCCAGGTTATGGTAGATTTTTCCGGAAAAAATCTGGAATATTGCCAATATTGCAGCTTCCTGTTTGCTGTATATAACATTGGTACCGTCGACATGTCGACGGCACCATAAAAAAAAATAATTAATTGTTTAATTATCCAGTCGACATGTCGACGGGATAATTATACAACATTGACCAACGCGTTGACCCTTCAAATTGTTCCCGTCAACATGTCGACGGGATAATTATATAACATTGACCAACATGTTGACCCTTCAAATTGTTCCCGTCAACATGTCGACGGGATAATTATACAACGTTGACCCACACCTTTGACCCTTCAAATTGTTCCAGTCGACATGTCGACGGGATAGTATAAAGTTAATTAACGTTTAATAATTAAGTTGTTACTTAATTATACTATCCCGTCGACATGTCGACTGGAACATTTTGACGGACACCGGATTTCTTTGACTGAAAAAGGACGTGGGACCCACAATGTCGACGGCGGTTGTCGACGGGAATGCTGTTCCCGACGGGGCACAGCCGTCGTCATTATCCTGTCGACATGACGACGGGAAGATACTATGCCGTCGACATGACGACGAGAAAGGCCCAAAAAATCGACGGGAGAGGTATCGATTGTACTAGTGGGTGTATATCACACTGTATTGTTGAAAGATAAAACACCGTGAGTTATAATGTTTATTAATCAAATATATGTATAATGAAAGTTATCACAATCAAGCTTGAGCCTCTCTTTTAATATTTTAATAGATCTAACTTGAGATATCTTCGTGTGATCGTTTTTAACAATGTACAGTATATACTTAGCCACCTAAAGATATTTATTCAGTATATTTAAACTCGAAAAGTTTGTGAAAAGATCAAGATGTATGACTATGACAACGTGCAATTATTGTGCTTTTGATTAATTTCATTGCTATTGGACCCTTCGCCCGCCAATCACATGGGCTGTGATTAGCGGCTAATCAGCGGTGGCCTGTTTCTAATTAAAGGTGTACCTTGATGGCGATGGATGTTGGGAGTGTAGGACTTTTCTCCCGCTCTTTCTATATCGAGTATCGACAAAAAAACAAATATCGTTTTTGATAAAGAGGTGAAAATGTTTACTCTCTCTGTCTCAAAATTATTGTCGTGAGTGAAAAAGTATTAAGTTTAATAAAAATGAGACCCCTATAAATCTCAATCACTCAAAAAAAATATTCCATTAATATATTTTTTAGTTTTTACTAAAAATGAAAAGTGGACAATCTTTTTTAGACATTCAAAAATAAAAATATTGACAATTATATTGAGACGGAGGGAGTATTACTGTATTAGTTAAGGGCAGTCTCAAAGTACTCTACTATGTATGACATGCTTATAGCAAATTCCTAGACTAGTAGTTACGGTAACTACCCGTATTTCACATAAACTTTTCATCAGTTTCTCTCTTATATACCAAACAAATGACTAAACACTTATAATAAAGGAACGTAAGCCCGTTGGGTTCGGCCTGTTTAGTTGCTAAAGTTAGGTTAGTTTGTCTTCTATTTAATGGTATGTAATCTTCAATGTTTAGTCAATCTGATTAATATATTATCAGTTTTCCCTTTGAAATTTGTATCGGATTTGAAATTACTGATAAGAAAATTCAGAAGTGTTACTGGATCCGTAAGTGTTGGAATATAATATAGTTATTAATCATGATCTTTTTAGTCACGTGGGAAAATTTTAATAAGCCAGTTATGAATTACAAGTGGAGAAAATAAGTTTGGTATTAGCAACTTGGAAAATAAAGATTGTAGTTATCTCGTCAATTGAAGCCAGTGGGGTTAAGATTTGTTTATTTGCATTATCAATACTAGAACGGTATCGCGCAATGCGACGGCGGATACTATGTGATTATATTTGCGTTATTTGGTTACATATTTAAGCCAAATAATTTTAGTTTGAACAACTAACCGCTTCTTAACAAACTTTTTAACCAACCTCCATAATAAGTTAAAAAAAATCTGAATTATAAGCCTTTCTAATTATAGAATAGTCCCAAATGCATTATAATGTAGTATAGATTATTAGATGCCTTTGCAGTTCAGATTCGTTTATTTGTACCCTATTTGATATATAGACTTTAAGCCATCATTTGATTTGTATTGAATTTGATTTAACGGGGATCTTTTCTTAGAGTTGGTTTGTGATTTGGGGCATTTGTTAACTATTGAAAAAGAATTCATTGGCCTAGCTGTTGGTTTTATATGAGTTATGATCTGATTACGGTATTGGTATAGGTCTCGTGATTTCAAGAATTGGTGGATTGTCATTGGATAATTTGGTTTTGCACTGGTGTTCATGATGGTGATGTTATAGTCTTTAATTAATTTGACTATATCTTGAGTAGTTATGTGTAGCATCTCGGCATCAACAACATGTTTTGGTCTCACCCTGGTTCTACATTTGGTTACGCCTGGATTTTCATCTGTCTGATTTCATCTGGTTTTGTTTAGTTTCGATTTGTCTAAATTCCAACCTGCATCAGTTCTTGTTATGGTTCTCAATCTGTTTAGTTTTGTTTAGCTAAATATGCTTTGTCTACATCGGTATGCCTAAATTTGCATCTGTCAGCCTGAATATGCTCCATCTGCATCTGTCTGCCTGTTTCTGCTATGTTTGCCTGAATCTGCTATGTTTGCATCTGTCTGCTAGAATCTGCTCTCTGTGCATATGTCTTCCTGAATTTACAATTCTTATTACAGTTTGGATTGCATCATATTAAGACTCCATTTAGCACCGAGTTTGCACTCTGGGACACTCTATTTTTCGTTTATTTTTCAGTTTTTGTTTATTTTCTATTTGGCAAACTCTCAATGTTTACCGTTATAAATTGTGAGTTTGAGAGGGGATGTTAGATAATAATGACCCGTAAGCCCGTTGGGTTTAGTCCGTTTAGTTGCTAGGGTTAGGTTAGTTTTTCTTCTATCTAATGTCATGTAATCTTCAATGTTTAGTGAATTTGATTAATTATCAGTTTTCCCTCTGAAATCTACACCGTTATGTCAACCTTACCGGTGACCCAACACTTTTTTATAAAATAAAATTTCATTAACAATTAAAATACATTACTTAATAAGTCAAATAAAATATGAAAAACATTACAATACCAAAAACTTAAAGACTATAAATGTAACTTTTTTTATTTATAAACAAAAATGACAAGTAAAATGAACTTCAAAGGCTTGAAATATAAATTCATGTTTTAGAAAAAAAAAAAAAAAAAAAAAAAAAAACAAAAAAAAAAAAAAACAAAACAATATTCTATTCTTCTTCTCCTTGGCTAACAGCTGCAACAACTTCTTTTTTTTTCTTCTTTTTTAATAAAAACAAACACCCCCAACAATGATAAAAACACACACAAACCATATGCACAAGTACAGTTGGCTAGCCGATTGAATTGGCCAATTGAATTGGCCAAATTGTGCCTAGGGCTAGGGGCGTCCTCAATCTCTCTTCTTCGTGGGGTGCACGCGTCTCAAACACCCAATCGATCGAACAACGGGGTCACCACAACAAGTAGTCTTATAAGAACAAGGTGATTGTATCAAGATTTACCGAGTATAAATAATAATATATTTATTTCTTTTATATCTTAAGGGCACGAGACATAGTGTTTTCATTGCGATTATTGACGCGTGGAATCCGGTTCTAATAATTATAACTAGAAAAGGACTCACAAGCACAATACGCCGTTATTCACTTCTGGAACTGATAGATGTTCTTTTTCTCTTTCTGTGGCCTTTTGAATCAACTAAATCGAAGTCTGGATGAAGGAGTTATGGTCAATACTAAAGCATCATCGAGTGTTATCATGTAATCTTGATTTCGTCTTTTGGCTTCGTTTCTTCCCTTGATTTTTGTCTAAGGCACATATATGGCATATTCCTTTAAGTAAATATGGGAGGTTTTGAGCCTGAAAGATTAGCACGAGTTTGGATTTCTAATAAAACAAATAAATAATTAAATTAAACAAAACAAACGATAAAGAAGTAAGGTCTAGATCAATATTAGAAGAACTCTAGAACGGGCTAGCCAAGTTCATCTTACCAAATGACGACTTGATTATGGTGACTAAAATGATGCCATTATTGACCAAAATTTAATTCGTCACTAAAATTTGGTGTAAACCCAGTTTTTCTTGTAGTACTGGTTTTGAAAAGGTGAAACACCTCATCTGCGCGCAGTTTATGAATCAAATTTTTTAACTTGGTTTAAACAATCTACTACCAATATGTACATCAAATTGGTTTATTTTAATAACATAATTGACTCTAAAAAGAACGCTATAAGTAAATAGTTAGATTTAAATTAACAAAAAGGATCATGTCGTTGTAACTCTGCAAAGAACGTCATAAGTAACTTTTGGATATTGGTTTGCATAAACATGAAAAAATGGGAAAAATACTTAAATGGCTATTATGTCCTCTTTTATAACGGTAACTTTAATTTGAATATAAAAATATGAAACATAGATATATATATATTTTTTTTAAAAACAGCTCGAGCAAGTAACTAGAGGCTCTTTTTGAAGTTACAACATCAAATTACAAGCACAATATGGATCATGAATCCAATCACTTCACACTGCATAATTTACGAGGGAATGTGCCCTTTTGTAACGAATTTTGTTCCTAACCCAACATATTGCAAATCCAATGCAAGAAGTACCTAATTAAAACTCTTTCGCGTAAACCTCTGCCGTTAAGTCATCCCAAATTTGGTCCTTTGGAAATACGGCGTGTGCAAATCATTCTCAAAAGTATAGCCTTGGCGACGTTTCAGTCCATCTAGTGACTAAACTTTCTTTGCTACACGCTTTTAGGCTGATCCTGAAATGGCCGATATTTAAAATTACATATTTATATTTTGTTCAATTACCTAACTTGACAATACTTATATTATAGGATTCAGGAAGCAATTCAGATAGCCATAAGAAAATATATATTCCACACATTGAAACTTAAAAACTTGAATTAGTAATTGCACCAGTATTTATTTCGATAAAGATACTTGTTTATATCAACAGACTTCTATTAAATTGGAAGTTCTCAAAAGTGCAAAGTGTATTTTATTTATTATTATTATTATTATTATTTTTAATGGAAACCTGAGCATGCACGTAAGTAATATATATGCGGAAGGGGAGAGGGTACATGTAGTTCCATACGTGCCTATAAAAAGGGACATGAAAGCATTAGGCTTATGCACACAGAGGAAAGAAGCACTTACGTGATTCATGTGGCTATAGAGAAAGATCTACAATAATTGGAATTTCACTGTATAAGTAATTGTGGGATAGAACTTGCATAGAATAGAGTACAATGAGACCGAGTGGTATTACGGGTTTAAAGTTGAGGAAAGGTGCATGGACTGCTGAAGAAGATATGCTTCTCAAAAAGTGTATTGAGAGGTACGGGGAAGGAAAATGGCACCTTGTTCCTCTTAAAGCAGGTAAAACAATCTTTCTGTTCTTTTTGGCATATATTATCACTAGTTATCTACCTTATTTTTTTCTCGGTGTCAAGAATAAGAAAAAAAGAAAAGATATTTGCTTCACAGTTCACATTAATATTGTTTATGCATGTTTTGATTCTGGCCAGGTTTAAATCGATGTAGAAAGAGTTGCAGGTTGCGATGGTTGAATTATCTAAGACCAAATATCAAGAGAGGAGATTTTGGCGAAGATGAACTAGATCTCATGCTAAGGCTTCACAAGCTCTTAGGCAACAGGTGAGTAAAATCCCAAACGACATTATCGGCTTCCTAAAGAGTGAAATAAGTTAATCCTTAACTGATTTTGATCTGTTAATTTTAGATGGTCTCTGATTGCGGGGAGAATACCAGGAAGAACTGCTAATGACGTGAAGAACTATTGGAACACACATATTCGCTCACGTTCTAACAAACAAAAGCTCGGAACTAAAGACAGTGAGCCATTGCAACAACATGCCAAGGTCTCAGTTATTAAACCTCAACCACAGACCTTCTCTAGAACCCAAAATTGTAACCTACCCATTTCAGCAAATGAAGACTGTGACTTAGTGACTTACGTCCACAGATGATGGTGTCAACAATGCCCTTGATATCCCCCAAGGGTTAATTATCTCCTCACCCATAGAATCGGATGACAAGATTGACGAGTATTTGGATGAGTTATTCAACGACGGGGCCAATGAATTTGAGGGAGAAATAGATTGGACATTAGACGGTTCTCCCGTGAATGGGGAGGATTTACGTTTGGGGAAAGAAGACGGCGAAACAAGTTTGTTTCACTTACCCGAGGAAGTCATGTTGGACTTTTTACATTCGGAACAACTATGATTCTCAGAATCCTGTATCCCTTGATATGATCATGTCTAATTCAAAGTATTTTAATGCAATTCTTTCAAGTATATGAGAACCTACATATGCATGTGAGACATAGTCGTCAAACAATCAGTTAGCCGCAATTAAAAAAAAAAAGAAAAGAAAATCATGTGTGAATTTAACAAATTTATAATCTAATATAGCAATGTGCTCGCCCCTCCAAATATTATATAATTTTAAATAACAAAACAAGTTAAATGTAGATGGAACAGCACGCCCAACTTCTAATAAACGTAAAGATGTATTGTTGTCTAATGGTGTCATCTAAAATTCTGAAGAGTTAATTTCTGCAAAAATTACTATACTTGTCAAAAAAATTATTTCTGCCCAGCGAACAAAAAAAATACTTATCTGAACACTAATGTTGACACAAATGGTCCTTGTTGATTTGCGAAAATTGCATCCACCGTCCTTAGGCTAAACTACAAAAATGTTCCATGTCGTTTGGAGAAAATCGCGTTCAACATCCCTATTTTTTTTCCATTTTTTGTTTGAAATTCTTATTTTCTGATTTTTTTTTTTTTTTTTTTTGAAATTCTTTTTTTTTTCAATTTTATTTAAATAATTTCGAACAAAAATCTTGAAAATTTCCAAAAATTTCGGAAAAATATATTTTAGAAAAAAAATGTTTTTGGAAAAAAATATTTTCGAAAAAAAAATATATTTGGAAAAAAAATATATTTTCGAAAAAAAATATTTTTGAAAAAAAAATTGAAAAAAAGTATTCTTGAAAAAAAAATAATTTCGAAAAATAAAAATTATTTTCGAAAAAAAAATATTTTTAAAAAAAATTGGGAAAAAATAGAGACATTGGATGCAAATTACAAAAATTCAAAGGTAAAATGGTCATTGCAAAAAAATTATCTTTATTACTCACATAAAGACAAAATGTAAACATAAGTGTTCACAAGTTTTTTTTTTTTTTTTTTTTTTTTTTTTTTTTTTTTTTTTTTTTTCGCTGCGCTGTAATGATTTTTTTTTCAAGTGTAGTACGTTCGGACAGAATTAACACTAGAATTCTGAACTATTTCAACTTTTAAGTTACGTGCCCACGTTGACGTAGTAGCTATAAACTGATTAGATTTGACTATTTAATTATCATTGCTTTTAATATGAATTTAGGACTTATACTTTGAGGTGCCGAAGAAAACAATTGCTAAAGGTGTAGGGGCCCAGATAATTTCGAGACTCCCCAGTAATTTATTGTAATCTTATGGTTTTGTTTATAATAATAATAATAATAATTAATTTTAACTTGGTGTTTCAAGAACACAAAACTGATGAAACTGCAGATAGTCGTTAATGTAATCTTCATATTGAGATATCTTATTAAACCGATGCTAATGGTCGTTGGTTTTCACCATGCAACACCAAAAGAGACGCGTTGCACCCATTAGTAACATCAAAAGAGACGCCACGTTTGATGACCATTTCAATGTTTTGATTGATTGAGTGACCGAAACATTTAACAAGGCAACTCCAACTTTTGTTACCTTTTATATGTATATTGAATGAAATTTAAACTTTTTTTAAAAAGTTACGGGGTTGTTTTTGTGGTCACCACTAGTTAGTTATAGCTGGGGTGGAGTTGTTGAGAGAGAAAGCTGAGGTAATGCTAAGGTGACATGGTTGCTTTTGTGGAAATGGGGTTACCATTAGGCCAATGCTAATGGCTTGATTGGTTGACCCCAAACCGAATTGGTGACCGAGTTCTTACCACTAGCTCAACCGAATTGGTGACCAGTCACCCCAACATTTTCAAAGTTATGGTTTGTCAGTCAACCATAAGTTTCAATTGTTTTGTATGTGTAGTTTTTTATTTATTTATTAATTTTTATTCTCCTTCTTCCTTTTGTGCTGTATGTTTTTTGTTGTGGTTATGATTGCTTTATTAGCAAATTGTGGTTGTGTTTAAGTTTAGAGAGAAAAAACTTATGTGAAGTTGATGTAGCAGGGGTTACCACAATACTTACGGTCACCATTAGCATCAACATTAGCCTTAGGGTTAACTGTATATAACTTTAGTGTAGTGAATATACTCCGTAGCTTCTAGTCATTGTCAGGTAAATATGATAACCTCGTTTGAAACAAAGATCATCGCGCGTGCATTGCCGCGGAGTGCTTATATACATTAGTGTTAATTTTGATATGCACATTGCTGCTGAATGTTTGTATACGATAGTATTGCTTGCGAGGTGCGGCAGATTGTTTGTGGACGATCGAATTGCATGAGCTGGAAGATTAATTTTTTTCTAAATTAAGATCATTTTTAACATATTTTAAACGGAGAGAGCCTCAGAAAAATCGAAATGCCAAGACACAATGAAGATCATCCAATATAACAACGCAGATAATTGTAAATCATCTACAACTACTAGTTATTACACATCAAACCTAATTAAGAATAGAAGTATCATTTAAAGGTAAATACATTACAGAAAGAGTTGATGGAGCTAAATATGCTTTGTCATAAAAAAGCCAAAAAGATCTAAGAGCCAAGATGTGATGAAAATCATGCAATATAAAAACATCGATAAATGTAAATTATCTACAACTACTATTTATTATATTAAGCCTAACTAAATTTAGAAGTAGTATCCAATCATTAGTACATATGTTACAAAGCAAGTTGATGGACCTAAATATGCATTGTCATAAAAAGCCAAAACATGCAAAGCAAAATCGCACACAATAAAAAAAATTGCCTCAATATAATTCTACCAAGTGTTTTAAACGTGTGTTTGTACCGAATATTATGAGCATCTCATAAGAATTCTTAGATCCAAATAACCTTTTCAACAACCAAAACGAATATGCATGGAATATAGTCCTCGTTATATATAAACTTCGCACTACCCAACCACGAGTAATTATAAACCATAAATTTAACACATGAAATTTTGTGTTACGTTACAAATACTCATGCAGCTCAAGAAACCAAAACCTACGAATAATTGTACAAAATTACAGATTTAGAATATATATGATTTCTCAGATGCTTGATATAATATTAAAGCATTACGTTGCTGATAGCATCAAACAAGTACTACATTTATATATTATTTATCCTCTGAAGATTGCTTATTTATTATATTCTTATATCTGAATTGATACTTAATTGCTTAAGTTTATGATTTTCATTATTTATGGAGCAATATTAGAAAAGATACGGAAAACAATAGAACTTGGAGCTTAAATGAAGAATATGTATAATCCTAGCAATAGCATACATCGTATCCATCTCTGGAGATACACCATATCAAAACACTTAAAAGAATTCATCAAGTATCGAAGATAAGATGAATACGACGTATTAAACTCTGGCAATATGCCGTATCAGAAGCTCTTGTAGTCAAAGCACAAGTCAACTGAAGAAGGAATACGGCGTATGAAACTCTGGCCATACGTCGTATTGAAGATATTATCCCCAATCCAAGTGTATTAAGATTTTAAAGGTATACGGCGTATCATACTTTAGCAATATGTCGTATTTAAAGAAGACGGACGAATATGCTGGAATATTCTTTCTCATTCCCCACTCGAGAGATCTGGGATACGGCATATTGGACCTCGATACGCCATATCGGGACATCATACGGGTAACTATAAATTGAAGCCATAGCTTCGTATTTTCACACCATTCCACCACCACCAGACGTGAAGAGAAGCATTGTAACACCAAGAAGTAGGTTCCAAAGTGAAGAAATCAAGAGAAGAAATCAAGAGAGGAATGTCTCGTATTACCATACGAAGTATATTCGTTCGGTTTGTTTATAGATTTCATTATGTCATTTGTTTGCAAATCATTTGTATTTAACATTCGTGTTTGCTATTAAGCTTATGGGCTAACACCCATAGGAGTTAGCCATGTTATGACTATTAAATTGATTTGATCCCGTTTATTAAGATTTAATGCATTTTATGTTAGATAATATATATGTTCTTCATTCAAATAATATGGTCATTTACTTGTTTATCATTCTATGTCTATTGTATAGGTTATCATAGTATAGCTCATTAGCTATGTAGGTAATTTGTATCACTATGGAAGGTTCCCTGACAAAGGCTCAGAAGTTCATTGATGAGTGTGTAAATACTCATCATTTTTATCGTATCTGAACTGCCAAAACATCCAAAAACACTCAGAAATGCATCAAAATACTGAAAATATCCCAAGGGTTGTGTTTTATATGTTTTAGATGCAAAATGTTTAAAAACAAATGAAAAACGAACAAAGTTTGCATAATTGGCAGTTTCAGTCCCTCTAGTTTCAAAAATTGACAAAACTAGTCCCTGAAGGGTTAAAATGAAAGAAAAGTCAACTTTGGTCTTCGGGAAATCAAATTTGTTCAATATTAATCCCTGGATGAAAGTTTTAACAAACTGACAACTTTTACCCCTCAAATCCAAAATAGGCATAAAAGGTCCCTGAACTTTCAAAACTTGACAAAATCGGTCCCTGGTGGGATATTTTTGAATGAAAAAGTTATTTATGGTCCTTGGAAAGTAAAAGTTTTCACAAATGGTCCTAGGAGTAAATTTTTGGAAAATTACAAGAATGGCCCCTGCAGTTTCAAAATTTGGCAATTTTGGTCCCCGATAGTCTCAAATTGGAAAATATCATAAAGGTCCTTGTGGAAATTTTAACATGTCAAAAATTTGTCCTTGTAACACTTTGGCAGGTTGGCAAAACCCACCCCTAAAATTCAGATAATTACAAAATGGTCCTTGTGTTTAAATTTCAAACAAACCAACGGGTACCCTTTGTATAAACTTAAACCAAACAACCCAATCCAATAATCCACCAATACCGCCCCCCCTAATCCAGAAACACCCCAGGCCCATACAATCCCAAGCCCAACCTACAAACAGCCCACCCCTTTGATAAGTTTGACCCTAGTCAAACTACAAAACCAAAACCACCCAACCCGTTTTTATTACTTCCCTCAGTCAACACCCGGTCAAAACCATTCCCCCCCCCCCCCCCTCAAAACCACCTCCATGTGCCTGTAAAACCACCTCACCCTCATCATCATCACCTCTGCTACACTCAAACTCACCCCTGCCTACTCAAACAAACACAAGCATCCAAATAATCCCCCTAGCATCCATTATATCTAAGAAAACAGACAAGGGCAATTTGGGCGCAAAAATCTTTAAACGGCCTAGATTAAATTAGGTAATCCTGTGGTCAAGAAACAAGTTGGGAAGTGCCCAGAAGGTCCCCTAAACCCTAATTTTGGAATATAAAAAGAAGAAGATGGAGCAGAGAAGGTGGCTAGTTAATTAGAGTAGTTTTAGCTTAATTTTCTTAATGTCAAATTAGTTTAAATTTTCATTCAAGTTGTAAACCTTAGCTAAGGAAGATTGTAACTCAGCATTTCTAGTGTAACTTAACCCTTATTTAATATCAATTTTAAGTTCTCTTCAGAAAAACTCAGAATTTGCATTTTCTAGTGTAATCCTTATTTACTTTGAATGTTGTTTAAAAAGTAGTTTTGTTGCTCATTTACATTCATCTAACTGATTTATAAGCTTCTATAAGCATGGAAATCAGTCAAGTTAAATCTTAGCTAAAATTCTCAAAATACTCAAAGTAGTTGAAAAATAAAGAAGGAAAGAAGAAAGAGAAGGAAAGAAGGACCTATGATGCAGTGGTTTAGAGCTTGGGTAAGCCTTAGGATGAATCTGAGTGGTGATTGAACCATATTTGAGCAGAGCACTTTTGTAAGTTCAGCTTTGTTGTTAATCTTAGAGTAAACTATGGTCTAATTTATTTCTGTGTAATTTAGCTTGTCAAGTGACAACTTGTGTTCTTAGATGTTTGTTTAGTTTATGAGTGTTGAATTGTTTCTGGTTTTCTGTATTCAATTAAGAGGTTCTCACATTTTCTTAAGATTTCAAATTGGGTCATATGAATGCTTGAACTGTTGTATGCTTGTAATTTTGATTAGTCCCTGCATCATCTTGGTTTTTATAGATCCACACAGCTTATCTAAGCTGATTGAGTCAGTAATACAATATAGAAACCTTCATTACAGTTAAGGTCTCATAAACACCATCTGTTAGGGGTGTTTGGATCAGCCTGTTACCCTGTATTCCAGGGCTTGTTTGTTGGTATTTTCTGGTTGCATAAGTCATAATAGGTTTAAATCAGTTAGTCAAGTCATAAAATTGGGTAGGTTTAGGTCTAAAAGTCAAAACTTACTTAATTGTCTCATATCTAGTTAACTGTCAAGGGTTTTTTATTTTTGATCATAGGTGTTAGTTAATTAGTTGTTAAGATTACCCAAATCAGTTTCATTTTACCTTATAACAACTTAATTAGTAGCATAGACCCATTAGAAACTCACAAATGTCAACATGGCAAGCTCTTACAAAAAGTCAAAACTAATCCTTTTCAGAAATGTCAAATCTTGTAGGAATTAATTAGAATTTAGTGTTTGGATTGAGGTTCTGAAAATTTAACATGTTTAAGATTCCCAACTGAATTTTGAGTTCCCCCCTCCACTTTATTTTTGTGATTTTCTTTGTGGGACCTACAGACCTCCAAACAGGGCTGCAGGGGGAGTTATCTCCCCTGCACCAGGATCCATCCCACAAGCCTGTTTTCACAAGCTCTTTTAGAGCTTCTCCTGTGGGTACGAGCTTAAGCCCTTGGGTTTTTGAAAAGCTCATGTACCCAAGTTTCTAACTCCAGTCTTTCTTTTGGGTTCTCAGCTTATCTATTTAGCTAATTTTGAGCTTTCAATTTGTCCCATCTCACTCATTCCACTGCTTCATCAGTGTTTGAGTGCTAATTCACAAGCTTATCATAAGCTCTATAGTGAGTCCCATTTTTAGCTTTTTAGTTCTTTGAGAAGCTCCACAGACCCTAGTGCTAATTCCATTCTTTGTTTGAGGTTTGAAGCTTATTTGATAATCTTTCAGAAGCCTTCAACAAGCCTATGGGTCTGTTTGGTTTTTCAGTAGGTTTAGGATTTGCTTATTTCTTATTTTCAGCTTATTCCCTTTTCTTTTCTCTTTTCTTTGGCTTAGTTTAAGCTAATTTCAGGAGGTTGTAACTTATTTCAAGCTTATGTTCAGTTTTTAGCTTAATAATTATCTTTTTCATCCTTAAAATTTCATTTCAAGTTTGTTTAGCTTAACTGTTGGAGTAATAAGCTCCTATACAGCTTATTTATTAGTTATAAAAAGTTGACCTTTGTTAAAGTTGTTTAATTATCAGTCTTAAGTGTCTTTGTAAAGTAAAAACTAAAAAATAAAATGTTTTGTAAAAAGGGTGGCTAGTGGGATTCGAACTCTGGTCATTTTGACCAGATCTTAGGCTGAGCTCGTGCACCATCTGCCCTAGGGTATACTTGGTGTTATTGTTTCCCACTCTTTTATTTATAGTTAACTATTTTCATTTGCTTATTTAAGCTTAACAGCTTATTTTCCAGCTTATTTATAAGCTTTTCACAAGTTTTATATTTTTCCTAGTATGCTAATGGTATAAAGTAATTTTAGAAAAAGTTTCGTAATTTTCATAATTAGTTTAACATTTTTTATAATTAATTTTAGTTTATTTAGTAATTAATTAATATTAAATTATTAAAAAGTCAAAAAAATAATTTTCTTTTTTCTAAAATTTTCTTTGATTGTTAGGATCGTAAAAATATAATTTTCATGTCCATAGGGTTAGCGTAGCACAAATTTCACTTTTTATTTCGCGCACTCGCGTTTGTTTTAACTTTAACTCGCGTTTTATTTAAATAACTTTTACGTTTTTAAATTTAGGTTACGTTAGTAAAAGTAGTTTGTAAAATTAAGAAAAACCAAAAACATAAATAAAGTGATAGCTTCTATTTAAGTCGTTTGGCTTATTTTTCTGCTTATTTATAAGCAAATTCTGATTTTAAGTTTTTAGATTACGTTTAGGTTAACTAGGTTTCACGTTATTGTTAATATAATTTGTTTAAATTGTTTTCATTCGTATTTCCTTAGCGTAACCATTCTAATCACTCAAACCCTTATTCCTGTCCAAATTCACCCGATCACAAACCCGTTTTAAATACCATCCACACCTCGTCGGGACATAACGACCCGCGGAAGCCACTATACTTCAACGGAGATTGATTCTAGGCAGTTTGACTTGGTTGACCATTCCCTGGTCAATTAGGTTGACTGTTTGGAACCAATCAAAATTTGGCGCCGCTGCTGGGGAGGTTGTGCACGTATTCTAAACGGTTTTCCAGATTAGTGAATCTGGATATACACTCATTGTATATTTACCATCCTTTGTTCATATTTTCTTATCATAAAAATAAAACGGTTCACGAAAACTTTTTAAAATTAGTTTTCAACGAACATAAAAAACCCAAAAAGATTTTTTCTCATTTGTACTAAAATGTTTATCAAAAATACCAAAAATATCCATCTTTACCCTCCTACCTTTTTGATTCTTCATCCCTTTACCCTCTATCCTTTTGATTCTACCTTCTTCCACTGGTCCCGTAATTGATTCTAATGGCATCTCTCGATGACGATTTCTTTGAACAAAGGGCCTTTAAAAGCAAAGTTGAAAAACTTGTGGCCTTGTCAAAAATGTTGAGATGTCGTGTTGATTATGATGGACCTTCGATTCCTATTCCCTCTCCGGTGAGGGAAAGAGATCATGAAACCGAGGTGACAAAGGGCCCTGTACTTTCCTCTAACCATGAAAGTGCTAAATACGTCCAACCAACGGTTGTCCAAAAACCTAAGCTCACAATTGCTCCTAAACCGTCAAGAATTGATCCTAACCTTTCACGGTTTACGGTTAAAGATTTGTCAAATGAACGTACAGAGCTTAGGGCAGTGACTGAAAAGAACGACTTGCCCAATCTTCACGTTTATCAAGAACAAAACCCGAGACCATAACGGAAGTGGTGGAAATTCCTAGCTCTAAGAGCACACCACTTGTCCCACCTCCGGATTTTATCCCTTGTGTTGGTTGTGGTGAGCCACTTTTTGGTTTACCATGTCATTGGTGTACATGTGAAAAATGTGGTAATGATATTCGAGATGGAAGTTGTTTGTTTTGTGGTTCGAGGAATTCATTTTCTTATGATCCTAATCAGAACTCATTCAACGACTCTCCAAAATTTTCAAACTACCCATCACATTCATACGAGCAAGAATCATATTATCCAAATCACAATGATGTTTCGTATCTTAATACACGAAACTTTTCATGTGAATATTGTGGAGGTCCTCACCAAGGTTTTGATTGTCAAAATACTCAAAATTTTGGTTATGACCAATATCCATACAATTCACCAAACCAGACTCAACAGTTTAACTGTTGTGAGTACTGTGGTGGCCCAGACTACAGTTCTGATTGTCAATCGGGGAACACGCTTGTCTATGAGCAGTTTCCTGATAACAATTATGACTCTAGCATATACGACCCACAGCCACATCAGTCTTACTGTTGTGAATATTGTGGAGGTCCTCACTTTAGCTCGCATTGTCAAACAGGGAATCCATTTCCTTGCAACAATTACGACTATTCGTATCAAGACCAACCTCCACAGCACCAATTGACCCAAGCAACTCCTCAATTCCCGCAAGACCTTTGTGATGAGGTTCTTGAAGCATTTAAAAAATTTAAGGAGGGGTTGGCTACTACATCGTTTCAAGATTCTCGTGAAAAATCAATGGCAGAATTACTTGCTGAAGAACGAGAAGCTAGAAACGAAATGAGCATGGAAGAATTACTTGCTGAGCAAAGAGCGGCTAAAATACGTGCCAATCTTTGCTATGCTGCTCTTTATGATGACGATGATGACAGTGATGATGATGAAGATAACATTGTCATTATTCAAAACGATTCATCAGATTCATCAATTGTAATTCCTTCCATTGAAATTCAGGGAGAAAATAATGTGACAAAGTCACTAGCCGTTGATCAAATGAAACTTGAAAATTCCAAAACTGCTAGTACTTCTAAACTCCCTCAGTCTATTGATATCACACCCGAAGTTCACACTCACTCTCTGAATATGAGGGATGAGCATCTTAGCACTGTTCCTCAAAAGGAATCGGACGAATTCATAAAGTCTAGTGTTGAGATCCTTGTCCCAATCCCAGGAGAGTCACAGGGGACTTTCGATCATGTGTGTGACTTACCTTATCACCCTGAAAATCCAAAAGATCATTTTGAGACTTTCTCCGATTTTAATGATGATTGTACATCTTATGGAGAAGTTGAGTATGAAGAGGCACCATTGCCTCATTCTGATGTTGACCCTCTTATTGAGGAGTTCACAAATGAACTTATTCACATCAATCCACTTCCATTGGGAAGTGATGATGGTTTCCTTGATTTTGAAGCCGATATGGGAGAAACTGAAAATCTTTTAAACTCTAATCCCAACATCGAGCTTAGTACTTCACATGTTGATGAAAATTCTTTATCTTCTGGAGACATCAGTCATGTGGAAAGATTACCGTCTGAGCTAGTTAGCTTGGAAGAAGAGAATGATGAGATTGACACTGAAATCCAAGATGAAGCACTTCGTGCAACATTATTAAATGTCAATCTCCTCATTTCTATAATCGAGGCTTTCAATATGAAACCTATTTCATCTCCTATCCCGATTAAGGATAGTGACATTTTCTCCGATGATCCTATTTCGGAGTTTGAAGCCTTTACTTTTGATCATATGGGAGATAAGATTAGTGGCAGTACCACTTCTCAATCTCAAATTTCTCTTCCCGAATATGATTCATTCGCCTTTGAGGAGTTCTCCGGTGAACTCACTCATATCATGACTCCTTCGGAGTTTGATAGCCCGGGGGGAGATGCACTCAATCATGAGAATTTACAAATTCCCACCCTCCCGCCCGAGATGTTTTCAAACCAAACGAGCTTAACCCTTAAAATCCAAAATCAGGCTAATGAGCCTGCTTTCGAGGAAGAAGATCTTATCATGATTTTCATCATGGTTTTCTTCCTTTTCTTCACCTACCGGGTGACTTCTCCTGTTCTTCACTCCTTCGGGAATGAGGACATTATCTTTGACCCCGGCATCACCGCTTATAGTTTATACTATCTTAAGCCGGATACTTATCTCATCGGTGTGGAACTTTCACGTGCTTCAAATGTTTGTCCAAACATCTTGAATGAAAGTCCGATTGAGATTGTATCTTCCACATCATGCTTCCCCAAGGACAAATGAATTCGGGGTCGAGTCAAGCTAGCGACTCGGTAAACAAAAACAGTAGCATGCTTATAGGGTTTTCACCCTAAGTGTGGGGGAGTCACCCATGCTATGATTACAAAAGTGAAAAACAAAATGGTGTTTTCCATGCTTAGCTTGTAATGTTGCCCTTTTACGTTCAAAATGTCGGCATAATAGCCGGGACTTTGAATATTGAGGACAATATTCATCCTAAGTGTGGGGGGTATTTCGCTATTCTAGCGAATTTTATCACATTTTACTATCTTATACCCCCGTTTTTGCCAAAATTTCAAAAATTTTAAAATTTTTTCACTTGTGCTTCAAAAATATTGTGGTTATCAGTCCACCTTGTCTAACCGACAAAAGGGATTGGCTAATCCAGGAGCAAACGACTCTTGGTAAAGATATATCAAATCCGTTTATGGCTTGCAATTTGCCAAAAATTGTATGGTACCTCAACTCGCCATATCCCATAAAGCGAATGAGTTGGCTAGCCCGCAAGATTATGGCTTGTGGTAAAGGCAGTGGAAAATCCATAATTGGTAATCAGCTCACCAAGATGTTGACTATTCCATCAAGAGTTGGCTAGTCCAAAAGCAAACGACTTTTGGTAAAGACTAATCAAATCCGTTGACAGCTGGTGGTTTGCTCAAAATCACACGGTTATCAGGTGTACCACAGTTCATACATCTGGCTACTCCAGAAGTGATGGCTTTGGGTAAAGAGTTTAAAATCCATTAAGTTTTTCTTAAAAGATTACTAGGGACTAGCAATAGTTTAGTGTGGGGGATTGATGAGTGTGTAAATACTCATCATTTTTATCGTATCTGAACTGCCAAAACATCAAAAAACACTCAGAAATGCATCACAATACTGAAAATATCCCAAGGGTTGTGTTTTATATGTTTTAGATGCAAAATGTTTAAAAACAAATGAAAAACGAACAAAGTTTGCATAATTGGCAGTTTCAGTCCCTCAAGTTTAAAAAATTGACAAAACTAGTCCCTGAAGGTTTAAAATGAAAGAAAAGTCAAGTTTGGTCTTCGGGAAATCAAATTTGTTCAATATTAATCCCTGGATGAAAGTTTTAACAAACTGGCAACTTTTACCCCTCAAAATCCAAAATTAGCATAAAAGGTCCCTGAACTTTCAAAACTTGACAAAGTCGGTCCCTGGTGGGATATTTTTGAATGAAAAAGTCATTTATGGTCCTTGGAAAGTAAAAGTTTTCACAAATGGTCCTTGGAGTAAATTTTTGGAAAATTACAAGAATGGCCCCTGCAGTTTCAAAATTTGGCAATTTTGGTCCCTGATAGTCTCAAATTGGAGAATATCATAAAGGTCCTTGTGGAAATTTTAACATGTCAAAAATTGGTCCTTGTAACTGATGAGTGTGTAAATACTCATCATTTTTACCGAATTTTAACTGCCAAAACGCGAGAAAACACTCAAGAATGCATCTAAATAATGAAAATATCCCAAAGATCGTGTTTTATATGTTTGAGATGCAAAATGATTGAAAACAAATGAAAAACGAATAAAGTTTGCATAATTGGCAGTTTCAGTCCCCAACTTTTAAAATTTGTCAAAACTAGTCCCTGAGCGTTTATCTTGAAAGGAAAGTCAACCCAATTTTCTTAAAAGTCAAAATAAGTAAAAAATGATCTTTGGGTAAAAAGCTTTAAAAAATGAACAAGTTTAGTCCCTGAAGTGAAAAGTTTAGAAATTACACAACTTTGGTCCCTGAAGTTTGGAATCTGGTAAAAGTAACCCCGGGATTCATAATCTGAAGAAAATGACAAAGTGGACCTTGGGAAATTAAGACTTGGCATAATAAGTCCTTTTGTGAATTTTGGAAGGTTTGCAATTTTGGTCCCTCAAGAAAAGCAGATTTACATTTTGGGTCCTTTTTGTTTAATCTCAACAAAACCAAACGAACCCCCTTTGTTTTATTTACAAACCGATTATAAACCAAACCTTGATCCAAAACATACACTTGGCCCAATATTTCCGAGCCCAAACAAACACCCCACGATTTAAACCCTACCCACCCCAATTACGTTTTAATAAAAACGTTTCTCAAATACCAGGTCAAACTAACACTCCCTTTTCTTCAACCTCCCCTTCTTTACCCAACGTAACAAACCCTCACCTCCTTCCACATACCTGCTGCACGCAACCCCTTCTCCCACACCTCAAAAACCCCCTATCCTTTCACGTGATACCAGAAGTCACGGGGTACCACAACTAGGTCACCAATCCATAACACTTTTGGCGCCTAAATACAATCTAAAGGCTGTGATAAAGTGGGGAGCAATCCAATGGCTGGAAAGGAATCAGAGGAACAAGATGGGTGAAACCCTAGTTGAAGAGTAGTATAAAGGGATGTGTTGCAAGCCTTTAAAGGCAGTCTTTTGATTAGTTTTTGGCAGTCTTAAATTAGGTTTTATAGTAATAGATAATGGAGTAGGATTTAAAGTTTTTCAGTATTTTCTTTTTAAGTCTTTTGTAATCTTTTTTTTTTAGTCAATGAAAGTTTAAGTTATTTCTAAACTACTTATTTTCAATATTGCTACTGCTTATTTCAATTGATTGTTTGCTTATTAGGTGTTCTCAGATTAGGTGCAAGTTATGGTTTTAATAACCCTTGGCTCAAATTACCCACGTTTCACTACTTCTTACCCAAAAGTGGTGTTTGGCACAAGCTAGTTTTTTTAGCCTAAACTTACTTTTGACCAAAATTTCAACTTAGATCAGCTTTATTTACTTGTTTTTAGTAGTTTTAAATCAAGTGTAATCATTTTCAAGTAGTTTACAAGCATCTCCATTAGTTTTCTAAAGTTTCAAGCTTAAAACTGTTTTACATAAGTATCATTAGATAATTTAGATTAGGACCTCATTAGCTGCTATCTTTGCTTTAAATTTAGTCACAATGGGTTAGTCTAGTCATACAACATCTGGTAGCATAGGTTTCATTGTCAAAATTTTCCAACTTCCACCCAATCTGACCCATATTATCCCACTGCTGCAACAGCCACCATTTCGACCCAATTTGACCCCTGCACCAGTAGGATAGATTAGAGCCTATTTTCAAGTTTTGTATCAGATTTACCTTGCTCATTCGCAATCTTTAAGTTTCTTAGGACCCCCCTAAATACCCTTGCTCTGTTCCCTTGTAGTTTAAGCTCTTAGGTAGTGACTTATTTTGATCCAATTTCCCCCATGTTTGAACCTACTGCATCAGCAGCTATTAGGACCAACCCACCCCTTTTTGACCAACTTTTAGATTAGTGAGAGTATGATTTGATGCTTAGTTTTAGTTATATAGGTAGTCAGTAGTTTAAGTTCCCCAATCTCAACTTAGTTTAGATTTTATGGCTTAATTCTTTTGCTCAAATTAGTCACCAATTGACCCTTTTTCACCCATTGTTTTAGCAGCCCCAAACAGTCCCTTAGCAGCTCAATATTAAGGCCCCAACAGCAGCCCATTATCAGCTTGTTGAGAATTGATGCTATTGATCTTGTTTATTATATACTTATGTTGTTTCTTGTTGCTTTTTTCATTGTTCATTTCCTTGTTTAAGCCCCCTTGAGCTTATTGGCTTATTTGAGTTTATTTTTGGTCTTGTTTGGTCGTTGAAATTGTTCTCGTAATTGTTCTTGAATCTGTTTTAATTTGGCTTGTTGATTATTTATCATTTGATCCGTCTTGTTGTCATTGTTATTGTTTGATATTCTCATTGTTGTTGTACTTTGTTTGCTTGAGCTTATTTGTTACTTAATGGCTTATTGGTGAATGGTTGGGTGTTAATGATTTCTAAAAAATGCAAAAAAAAAAAAGAGATTCTGAGCCTGGTTCAAAATTGAGTTTGGATCAACTTTATTTTAAGGTTTTCTTGTTTTGACAAGTTGTTGCTATAGTTGTTTAAGTTTATAAAAGCAAAAATAGTTTGGCAAAAAAGGGTTTGGAAGGGATTCGAACCCCTGACCATCTTGGTTCATAGCAGACATACAAACACCCACGCCAACCAACTGTGCTATTCAACCTTTTGATTTATTCCTCTTATGTTTTTTTTTTTTTTATTTAAATTAGTCTTGATATTGCTTATTACTAAGTTAGCTTTTAAGTCTGCTTATTTTATGCTTAATTTTTACTGCTTATTTCAAATGTTATTTTTCCAAGCCTCGTATTAGTATAATAAACTTTCCAAAAAATTCTCGTAATTTTCCAAATAGTTTTACTATTTTTTAGGATTTATTTTATTATTTTAGTTTTTAATTCGTAATAAAAAAAATTAAAAAGTTCAAAAAAAATATTTTTCTTGTTTCCAAAATTTTCTTTTAACATTAGAATAGTAGAAAAATCGTTTTTACGTCCGTAGGACTAGTGTAGCCTTTAATCTACGTTTTTACTTGCGCACTCGCGTTTTTATTATAGTTACTTTTACGTTTTTAAATTAGATTGCGTTTAGGGTTTCCCTAGTTTCCTATTATCATTCCCGTAGGATTCTAAGTAGTTTTTAAGTTTTAATTTTCATTCCTTGTTTGTATTCATGTTTTAGTTGCGTTTATTTTATTTTTTGTTCGTTATTTGTGATTTACCGTAATTTCATAACATCAAATAATCTCTCAACCATTCCTTACAAGCATTTTAATCTCCGAATCTCATGAAATTGCCCATTCACACCTCGTTGGGACACGACCCGGGTATTCACTTACCCGGTATCACATATATATATATTGTATTCACGAGTTTTCGCAAGTCTTCCTTTTCCTAAAGGTTGATTTGTGAATTCCACTCACGTCTACTTTGTATATTAATTTGATACGCGCAAAAACGCACTATCAAAATGGCGCCGCTGCCGGGGAGGTTGTGTTGCGACAATGTCGTTATGATTTCAACGATTAGTGACTTGTAGAACCTTCGTCAAGAAGTTATCGTTTTCAAAAACTTATAAAACACAAAAATATTTTCCTTTTCTTTTGTATATATATTTATCATATAAAAATACAAAAAGATTTTTCCGGTTTTCTTTGTTTAAATAAAATAAGCATAAAACACACCGCCGAGAACCAAGGTTGAACACCTACCAACTGGGGGTGTGAACATTAATAAGTTCCCAAACAAAAGATTAAAACTTGTCATTGTATCCTTGTGAGTGGTGTACCTTTTTCAAAGAAGCCATTTACATTGTGATTATTGGTTTAAGTTCACCATTGTCTTTTTGAGTTGGTCTCGTTTTAATTGATGTCTTTTTCGAAAAATCCAAAAATAATCTTCGTCTCCTATACGTTTAATTCTTATCTTCTTATCCTCTTTACCGTTTAATTCTTTCTTCTCATCCCTCGTTAATGTTTAATTCTAATGTCATCACTCGACTACAATTGTTTTCATTGTAAAGGTCCAGTGGATGACAATCATCGTTGTTACAAGTGCGCGTGTAGGCGGTGTGGGAGTGATATTAGTGACGGATTTTGTAAATGGTGCAAGGAAAATCCGAATGCCTTCAATGATTCTCAAAGTCTTCCCGACCACCCTCCACAACCCCAACTATCTTCGTTTGATCAACACTATTGTTATGTTTGTAGAGATATCTTAGAAGATGGTTCACTTTGTAACCGATGTTTTTGCAAGGAATGTGGGTTTACCCATGGGATTTGTACTTGTTGCACTTTTGAAATCGAAAATAGATCCGCGTTTCCATATTTTCAAAACGATTTTAGTTACCCTCCTCAGAATTCCTTTGAACAAGAATCATACTATTTCAATAATACATCATTTCAAAATGCACCGAATGTTTCTTGTGAGTATTGTGGAGGTCCTCACTTTAGCTCGGATTGTCAAACAAGGAATCCTTTTCCTTGTTACAATTATGACTATCCGTATCATGACCAACCTCCACAGTACCAAATGATTCACACAACTCCTCAAGAAACTCAGCAAGAACCTTGTCTAAAGGCTCTTGAAATATTAAAAGAACATAAGGAGGAGTTGGCTACTACATCGTTTCAAGATTCTCGTGAGAAATCCATGGCAGAATTACTTGCTGAAGAACGAGATGCTAGAAACGAAATGAGCATGGAAGATTTACTTGCTGAGCAAAGAGCAGCTAAAATACGTGCCAATCTTCGCTATGCTGCTCTTTATGATGACGATGATGACAGTGATGATGATGAAGATAACATTGTTATTATTCAAAAAGATTCATCAGATTCATCGGTTGTAATTCCTTTCATTGAAAATCAGGGAGAAAATAATGTGACGGAGAAATTACTAGCAGATGATCAAATGGAACTCGTACAATCCATGAATGCTAGCTCCTCTCAACTCCCTCAGTCTGTTGTTGTCACACCCGAAGCTCACACTCACTCTCTAAACATGGGGGATGAGCATCTTAGCACTGTTCCTGATAAGGAATCGGACGAATTCATAAAGTCTAGTGTTGAGAACCTTGTCCCAATCCCGAGAGAGTCACAGGGAACTTTGGATCATATGTGTGATTTACCTTCCCCTCTTGAGTGTTCAAACGATCATTTTGAGACTCTCTCAGATTTTAATGATGATTGTACATCTTATGGAGACATCGAGTATGTTGAGGCATCAGTTCCACATTCTGATGCTGATCATCTTCTTGAGGAGTTCGCCGATGAACTCACTCACACCAATCCACTTCCAATGGGAAGTGATGATGGCCTCCTTGATTTCGAAGCCGATCTGGGAGAAATTGAAAGTCTCCTCTATCATGATCAGTCACTCAGTTCTTATCCCAGCAGTCCAAGTGAGAATATTAATCACTTTGTTCCTGAAGCATTCAATACTACTCTCACCAATCCTCTATTTGAATTCGAATCTGAATTCACTTTGATTTCTGATAATCCAATCTTTGGTATTCAGAATGAGGATTGTGATGAGTTGATACGTGGGAATCGCACCAGGCTTTACCTCTCACGGGATCTTGAGAAGCTTACAACCCCCACCAGGCAGTGTACCTGATCGTTGTAGTATAGTATAGTGACAAGTACCGGGGGATTGATCGTTCAGCTAGGAATAGTGTCGCTAGGATTAGAAAACCTAAATACTAGTTTTAAAGGTGAGGGATGATTATTTTTGTATTTTATATTTTTTAGAAAGCAAGTAAAAATCTCGGGTTTGAAGGATTTGGGCGGAATTAGTTGCTAATCAACTAACCCAATACTAAAGATGCAATCAAAATAAAATATTAGAAATAAAAATAAACTAAATTATACTAAAGTTGTGAGCAATAAGTGGAGAAAATGTGTTTACTTAGATTTCACTACTCCCTAGACATCTTTTACACGTTAATTACTTGTTATAATTGCATGGATGACGGATCGTATTCCTTAATACCATTCATGGGGTGGCACACTTAACTCCCCAATTCTATGAGCTCTTATCTTCTCCTATACCATGCCCAACACAACTATAGGGATTATAAACAGTGGCTCACGCATTAAATACAACCAATAAAGACCTAGTACGCGTCGGTTCATGTTTCTTAAGACGTTCAAGCATGTTACCAATTGGAGATCTGCCAGTTTTCTTAAGCCTAACATATAAATCATTCATCCAAGACAAGTATAAACAAGTAATCAACACATAATTAACATCTAGGTTTCATTAGATCCAAGCAAACACAAGATAGATCTAGCCTAGAATGATGGAATTAAGACAAGAACAAGATATAGACAACCAACACATAGACATATTGATTGAATTAAAAGAACACTTATCTCAATTACACATGAAAGGTATCAAGGGCTTGGAACCCTTGAAAAACCTGTAAAATTCGCACCAAGTTCGTACTTAGGGTTTCTCCAAAACTTCTCTCCTTTTAATGTGAAAATTAGAAAACTATATATAGGAAAAGGGGTCTGACGGCGTCAAGAATAAACTTGTGACGCCGTCACCTCGCCGCCAAAACTCTTCTCGGACTGCCTTGATCTACTTTTGACGCCGTCATGTGATAATCATTTCTAGGCCGTCATGACTTTTACTCTTGACGCCCTACTTCGTGACGCCGTCAAATCTGTACTGGGTCGTCATGGAATTTTGCTCTTGACGCCGTCACCTACTGTTCCCAGCATGGAAAATTAAGACTTTGGCGTTTTCTTCACTTTTATGCTTCAAAAACGTCCGAATTGCTTCCTTTTCCAGATTTCACTCCCAAAGTACCTAAAATCACAAAAGGAACGATTTAGGGCAATATTTGATCAAATAAAGTCAATTTCGGGCTTAAATGACCCCCTAAAAACGGATCATTTTTTGCCTCATCATATACCCTTACACTTGAGATTTGCTTGTCCTCAAGCAAATGTCCTTTTATTCTAGTCAAAATACAAGTTAGGGGTCATTTAACACTAATATAAAAGTAATTACAACAAATAATCGTTCCACTAAAGACCAATAGACAAGCACGGAGGTCATATACTAGCACCTCACAAATAGTGTTTATATACTCACATCTCTCGGGTGTAATAAAGTGTAAATTACAATATGGAAACGGAAGATATCTCTCACTACCTGTCATAGCAAAATAGATTACCATAGGCTTGGGAAAGGATCAAACCTCCACCACATGGCGTAAGCACCTAGGATAAACTATCAAAGAGGTCTTTTAAAGGGTTGTAACGTTAGGTGTAGGATATGAAATACACGGTTTTGTTGGATAAAGGAAGTTTTACTGGTGGCGAGTTAACAATCTTGGTTAATTACATGTACAATATGGCGTTGCTAAGCCAAGACTAGACTCGACTTAAGCTAATAAATGAAAAATAACAAAAATATAAAATAAACATAGAATAAAAAGGGATGGTAGTCCGTATGTTTTTTTCTCTTTTTCTATATATTTTTTTTCTTTTTCTTGATTTTTTCGAATTTTTTTTTTTTTTTTTTTTTTTTTTTTTTTTTTTTTTTTTTTTTGCATACACTCTTACCCTACCATCCAAAATAATACATCATAGGGAATGAACATTCCCCTTACACTTGAATCTTTAAATACTTTACAATAACCTAATCTATTGACTCGAATTAAGAAAATCAAAACACTTGGAGCACTTTTAAGATTAACGCATATATGGGGGTAATATATGATGTTCTTCCCCATTACTCCATAAAATAAGTACTTTACCCAGGAGTCCCAATTGTCCCAAAACAATATGTACAAGGATATGACTCGACTTAGCAACCATGTAATCAATTAGAAAGTTAACTTAGGGTTTAACAAATAACAATAATGCACTAAAAATGAGCGCATACACGGAAGGCTAAGGCGATTTGGTTGTACATTTAAGTGGGGTGTAACAAATTCTTCCTTTAAGTAAAATGCTTAAAGTTAGAAACGAAAAGATAGGCTCGAAGGGATGTACTAGGGGTTTCGTGTACTAAAAATGAATACAACGCTAAGGGTGTGGGAAAAAATTAGTTGACTTAACTAGCTAAGTAATATGACTTGAATGGTCAAGTAATTATAATACGGGTTTAACACAAGGGTAATCCTAATGCCTCTTATCATGTCGTAAATCCTACCACACGAATGTAGTCTCACTAGCGGTCTCGGGATGCATCATTAACGCAAGTTCTAGAATCTAAATACTACCGGTACACTCGTAAGCACTAATAGTAAATGCTTTTCCTATCAAATCTAAAGGCGAACCTCACATATTTGGGTGGAAAATTTTTCTGAATATACGGTTATGTGCTAGTCATACAATCTCCTATCCATGAGACGCTTGCTATGGCTAAAGTTTCACTCCTAAATGTTGTAAAAAATTTAAATTTGGCGCTAAAATTGCACTAACAAGTATTTCTCATAGTTTTATTACACATCTACCATTAAACAAAACAAACTCAAGCGAAAGTGCGTATGTAAGGTATCATCTTTTTACCCTCCCCTTACACTTAAGATGAACATTGTCCCCAATGTTCAAGTAAAGAATGTAAAAGTGAAAAAGTAAAGAGAATGAAATCAAATACTCCCCTGATTCGCTCGGTATGGATAATAAGGTGGCCAAGTTAAATCTTCCTCCAAGAAAATGAACAATCAAAGCTTCCCTTGCAGAATATAAATCATCTTCTTGTCATACATAACCTGTAAATCCTGATAAAATAGACAAGACAACCTCGCGTAAAATCGGCGGCATCCTATATAAGTTACTAAATCCTAGAAAACAAGATAAGATATAATGCTTGTGGAATGAAGTTTGCAGATTTCCTGGAGATTATAAAACTTAATAATTCACAAAAACCATAAGACTCTGTTAGAAAAACAAAACTGGTAAAATTTTCAGATTTTTACACTTGACGCCGTCAAGAGTAAACTCTTGACGCCGTCAGAAGTGACCTGCAGAAATTCTTATGTTAAGTTTCCGGAAAATTTCTGGAAAAAACTTGGTCCTACTTCCTGGAAAATCCTGCAAAACTTCATTATGACTCAATACAAGCATTTGACTCTAACAAATACGAATATACATGTTCATTTAATATTGTGGAGAACCATGATCGGTTTGTTTCTTGAAAACATATTTGGGGTTTCCCCTTACACTTATCTTTTGCAAAAATACCTTTAGGTGGAGTTAAGACTAGGCCAAACCAACAAAGTAAAGTATTTCCACTATTTAGTTTAGAAACATGATCTACCAACAATAAAAATTAACCATGCATACGGAAGCAAATAACGAACAAACAAATAAACAAACAAAGCAAAATGAATAACGTCACCATGAGAACCACTAATTATTTCAAACAAACGTAAACATGAAAATAAATTGTTCAAGGCCAACAGAGGCCGAATCCTAAACTATTACAGCATCAATTGTTTTGAATTACAGGACCATCAATAAATTGTTCACAAATAACAGATTATCAAAAGAGATCACTGGGGAGGAGGACCGAAACGGTAGTCATAGCCTGGAGGGAGGTGTCCGGTGTACCCGTAGGGAGGATAGTCAGTCTCACGGCCGGGGAATGGGTCAATCTGCAGATGAGGCTCAAGCTGATCTCGGGTGGAGAGGTGCTGCATCTGGCGGATGGTGTGATCATACATCCAGTCAAAGTGCTGGTCAGTGGTGGTCCGCCATGCGTCCATCTGACACATCCAGGTACCCTGGTGTGCCTGCCAGTCTCCCCAACTCATGTGTCGGTAGTAGTCAGCTGCCCCCTCCTCATAACCCTGGAACTGATGCTGCTGGGGTCCTACCTCATCATCAGCATCCTCCTCAACATCAGGCCCCCCTGCCTCATACCAGTTATAGGTCCCATGCCTCTCTGGCATCACAATGCTCATCTGCCTGAGGGATTTAACCCTCACTACCCTACAGGCCCCACAGTCGCTCAAGTACCCTAGGATCTGAGGAGTAAGAAGATCATAGGAACGAGCCAACCGGGTCACGAACATCCCCCCATACACCTTATCGATATCCCTCTCACCCACACTGGTCCTCAAATAACTAGCTACCCAAAATGGGATGTTGCAGTAAACATCCGCTGAAAAGATCGTGTACAGGTAGAAAAGATCTGAAGCAGTGACACGGTGAGTGGTGCCATGACGTCCTGACAGGATGTATGTGATGCACCTGTGGACTAACCTAACTATGGGGTCCCTGATGGATGCTGCCCCAGTAGTCGAGGTGTAAATCCCGTCCCCAATGGTCGGCCAAAAAGTGATGCACCTCATCTCACTCCTCTGAGTCTCCCCATGCAACAACCTCTGCATAAAAGTCCCATCAACCTCCTCCCTAGTATACAACCCAATCCTCAAACCAAACTCAGTGACCGAACACGACCTCACTTCCCCTCCTAACCTAAAATAGATAGTGGTGCCCCCCACATCCGTCCTAGCCTCAGCCTGATCAAAACGGAAGGTCGCAAAGAACTCCCTCACCAACTCACTATACACCGTCTCCCTCATCCTAAACAACCTCTCCCACTGAGGACCCGAAAACCTATTAGTGTGGATCCTTTCCAAAAACGCAGCCTCCAACCCTTGGGCCCTAAGAAACTCCCAATCAACCACAGCCCCAACATCAATATGGTGGTTACAAAGTTCCGCATACTTGGTGGTAGCGCCAACAGTGTCAAACTAGCTCCAACCATGGACCAATTCTCCATAGTTGACTCTTTGGGACCTAGAGGAACTGCCCCGATGTTGACGAGATCTTTTGCTCATTTTCCTGGAAAAAGGTAGAGTGAACGGAAACGATTAGAACGAGAATTCTAATGATTTTCATGCTGTCAGACACATCTGACGCTGTCAGAAGTAGTCCTGACGCCGTCAGACTGATCAGAATCCGAATCATGCAAATGCGAGGGAAAAATCAATTTTCAAACTCTTAACCCATTACCCAAACGCTCCTTTAATCAGAAAACATGGGTGGGGGGTCAAAGAATCCGTGGCATGAGTGGCTTTCCCTAAACTAATGCATGATTCGAGTGGGATAACATAATCAACGAGTAACCCCATGTTTACAAATCACCAAATGGATGGCATTACGATTTGTCAATGATGGGTCAAGAATGGGGTTTCGGGCGAAAGGGGTTTTCCAAATTGATTGATCCTAAGGACAATTGATCGAAAAAGGATGAAGAAAAATCGCTTACCGAGTGAAGATTGATTGCGGAATACGTCGAATTGAAGGGTGGAGATTCGGAGTAGTAGCAGCACTTTGGGTGAGATTTGTAGGGTATGGGTTGAAAGTGATTGGTTTTGGGTTAATATTGCTGATCCATCGAGCTGACGGCGTCAAGAACAATTGCCTGACGCCGTCTTATGCCCGTGTGAAGTGAGGAATGGAGTAATTCCACATTTAGTCCCTGCACTTTGTGTGCATAGCTAATCATTAGTAAAACCATGAGTAGCTATTCCGTTAACGAGGTCCACCAGGGTCGAATGTTTCATTACTGTCACGGAAAGAGGTGAGGCTGTAGAGGGGATTGGGTGACGTTTTGGCTAAGTTGTAACCTGCGCACGGGTCATCGGTGTGTAAAAAGAGATGTTGTTCCATAGAGGGTTTCAAATCAGTGGTGTTTTTGAGGTACAACCTCTTTACACCGGGTTTAAAACCAAAAGAACGTCTCTTGGATAGGTTTGGGAATGTGGTTCGCAAGCATCCAACGAAAATGTTATGGAATTGCGAATCCTTCTCTTCCTGGGGATGCTCACGAGAATGGGGGTGGTTAATGGTGAAGCACTTGGGGACAATTTCTCGCTATCCTCTTGGTCAAATGCCAAAGGGGTTGAAACCTCGAAGATTTTTTCGATTTTTTTAGGTATGGAATTTTCTTTGATCTTTTCTTTGACCCTTGATATGAATTGGTCTGCTAAATTCATAAAAGCTTTGTGAGTGCTTTCCATGCGTGCTTCCAGGTGCTGGATATGTTTTTCCTGATTATCCATGAAGGTTACCATTATCCCTTCGAATTCCTCTTGTCGTGAACGTTCAGGAAAATTGTGGTCGATAACCGTATTCCTACGTAAATTAGGATTCCACATGGGTTCCGCAGCAAGCTTCTCAATACCCATTAATTATTTTACATGCTTCTCGATGCTTCCTAACAACTGTTCTTGGGTGGCATATGCGTAGTCAAGTTTTCCCTTGCTTGGAAACATTGGGTCCTCCCACCCTTCTTCTTCGTATTGTGCCAACCCCTCAAGAACTTTCCAGCACTCGTCAATGCTAAGTCTATTTAGCCTGCCCTTGGCTGCGTAGTCAATGGCTCTCCTTGTTTGATAGTCAACTTTATCGTAAAAGATTTGAATCTGTAGCCATGGTTCGATGCCATGATGAGGGACTTTTCGGAGTAGGTCTTTATATCTAGTCCATGCTTCATAAAAGGTTTCATTTTGACGTTGTTGGAACATCAAGATGTCATTTCTAAGCTTAGTAGTTCTCCCTGGTGGGAAAAATTGAGCAAGGAAACGAGTGGTGAGATCATCCCATGTGGTGATGGATCCCGCGGGTAAACGCTCAAGCCATTGACTAGCTTGATCCCGTAGAGAGAATTGGAATAGGCATAAATGGGTAGTCTCTTTAGTTTCAACACCCAGGTCTATGGAATCTACGATTTTGAGGAAGTCCTTAAGATGTTGGTTTGGATCTTCGAAACGAAGTCCATGGAATGCACATCCTCTTTGCACCAACCGGATGGTGTCGGATCGCAAGGGGGTCACATTGGCTCCGGTGAGCTCAATGGTGTTTCGGTAGCCTTGGTGGCTAGGTCGGGAATACTCTCCTAAGGTTCGGGGCCTAAGGGGTTCTAGTGGTGGGTTTTGTTGTGGTGGGATGACGGGTTCAAAGATGTTCCCGTTGTCCATGATGTCGGGTGGTTACGAACAAAGACACAAAGAAATGAGATAGACTAAAGAAAACCTAAAAATAAAAATAAAATCTCACTAGAAAGGAATCTAGCAAGTAGACCTAATAAAAAGAAATTCTAACCTAGACAATAACTATTCCGCAGGCTGCAGCGCCAAAAACTTGATACGTGGGAATCGCACCAGGCTTTACCTCTCAAGGGATCTTGAGAAGCTTACAACCCCCACCAGGCAGTGTACCTGATCGTTGTAGTATAGTATAGTGACAAGTACCGGGGGATTGATCGTTCAGCTAGGAATAGTGTCGCTAGGATTAGAAAACCTAAATACTAGTTCTAAAGGTGAGGGATGATTATTTTTGTATTTTATATTTTTTAGAAAGCAAGTAAAAATCTCGGGTTTGGAGGATTTGGGCAGAATTAGTTGCTAATCAACTATCCCAATACTAAAGATGCAATCAAAATAAAATACTAGAAATAAAAATAACCTAAATTATACTAAAGTTGTGAGCAATAAGTGGAGAAAATGTGTTTACTTAGATTTCACTACTCCCTAGACATCTTTTACACGTTAATTACTTGTTATAATTGCATGGATGACGGATCATATTCCTTAATACCATTCATGGGGTGGCACACTTAATTCCCCAATTCTATGAGCTCTTATCTCCTCCTATACCATGCCCAACACAACTATAGGGATTATAAACAGTGGCTCATGCATTAAATACAACCAATAAAGACCTAGTGCGCATCGGTTCATGTTTCTTAAGACGTCCAAGCATGTTAACAATTGGAGATCTGCCAGTTTTCTTAAGCCTAACATATAAATCATTCATCTAAGACAAGTATAAACAAGTAATCAACACATAATTAACATCTAGGTTTCATTAGATCCAAGCAAACACAAGATAGATCTAGCCTAGCATGATGGAATTAAGACAAGAACAAGATATAGACAACCAACACATAGACATATTGATTGAATTAAAAGAACACTTATCTCAATTACACATGAAAGGTATCAAGGGCTTGGAACCCTTGAAAAACCTGTAAAATTCGCACCAAGTTCGTACTTAGGGTTTCTCCAAAACTTCTCTCCTTTTAATGTGAAAATTAGAAAACTATATATAGGAAAAGGGGTCTGACGGCGTCAAGAATAAACTTGTGACGCCGTCACCTCGCCGCCAAAACTCTTCTCGGACTGCCTTGATCTACTTTTGACGCCGTCATGTGATAATCATTTCCAGGCCGTCATGACTTTTACTCTTGACGCCCTACTTCGTGACGCCGTCAAATCTGTACTGGGTCGTCATGGAATTTTGCTCATGACGCCGTCATGAATTTACTCTTGACGCCGTCACCTACTGTTCCCAGCATGGAAAATTAAGACTTTGGCGTTTTCTTCACTTTTATGCTTAAAAAACGTCCGAATTGCTTCCTTTTCCAGATTTCACTCCCAAAGTACCTAAAATCACAAAAGGAACGATTTAGGGCAATATTTGATCAAATAAAGTCAATTCCGGGCTTAAATGACCCCCTAAAAACGGATCATTTTTCGCCTCATCATGAGTCTATTCCGGAACATGAATTCACAGATTCAAAACTTGTGAATGATTCTCTTCATGAGGAGTTCTCCGGTGAACTCACTCATCATATCATGACTCCTCCGGAGTATGATAGCCCGGGGGGAGATGCACTCAATCATGAGAATTTGCAAATTCCCACCCACCCTCCCGGGATGTTTACGAGCTTAACCCTTGAAATCCAAATTCAGGCTACGGAGCCTGCTCTCGAGGAAGAATATCAAATCATGATTTTCATCATGGTTTTCTTCCTTTTCTTCACCTATATGGTGACCTCTTCTCTTCTTCACTCCTTCGGGACTGAAGATACCATCTTTGATCCCGGCATTTTCATTTACCTTTATCTTGAGCCGGATACTTATCTCATCGGTGTGGAACTTTCACGTGCTTCAAATGTTTGTCCAAACATCTTGAATGAAAGTCCGATTGAGATTGTCTCTTCCACATCATGCTTCCCCATGGACAAATGAATTCGGGGTCGAGTCAAGCTAGCGACTCGGTAAACAAAAACAGTAGCATGTACTTAGGGTTTTCACCCTAAGTGTGGGGGAGTTACCCCAACCATGGTTACCAATAAAATGAAAAGCAAAATTGTGTTTCCACATTTAGTTTGTAATGTTGCCCTTTTACGTTCAAAGAGTCGGCATAATAACTGGGACTTTGAATATTGAGGACAATATTCATTCTAAGTGTGTGTGTGTGGGGGGGGGGGGGGGGGGGTATTTCGCTATTCTAGCGAAGTTTATCACATTTTACTATCTAATACCCCCGTTTTTGACCAAAAATTTTATAAAAAAAATTTCACTTGTGCTTCAAAATTTTTGTGGTTATCAGTCCGCCTTGTCTAACCGACAAAAGGATTGGCTAATCCAGGAGCAAACGGCTCTTGGTAAAGATATATCAAATCCGTTTATGGCTTGCAATTTGCCCAAAATTGTATGGTTCCTCAACTCCCCATATCCTCAAAAGCAAATGAGTTGGCTAGCCCACAAGATTATGGCTTGTGGTAAAGGCCGTGGAAAATCCATAATTGGTAATCAGCTCACCAAGATGTTGACTATTCCATCAAGAGCTGGCTAGTCCAGAAGCAAACGGCTTTTGGTAAAGACTAATCAAATCCGTTGACAGATGGTGGTTTCCTCAAAATCACACGGTTATCAGGTGTGCTACAGTTCTTACACATGGCTACTCCAGAAGTGATGGCTTTTGGTAAAGAGATTTTCAAATCCATCAAGTTTTTCACAAAAGATTGCTAGGGACTAGCAATACTCAAGTGTGGGGGATTGATGAGTGTGTAAATACTCATCATTTTTACCAAATTTTAACTGCCAAAACGCGAGAAAACACTCAAGAATGCATCTAAATAATGAAAATATCCCAAAGATCGTGTTTTATAGGTTTGAGATGCAAAATGATTGAAAACAAACGAAAAACGAATAAAGTTTGCATAATTGGCAGTTTCAGTCCCCCAACTTTTAAAATTTTTCAAAACTAGTCCCTAAGTGTTTATTTTGAAAGGAAAGTCAACCCGAGTTTCTTAAAAGTCAAAATAAGTCAAAAATGATCTTTGGGTAAAAAGCTTTAAAAAATGAACAAATTTAGTCCCTGAAGTGAAAAGTTTGGAAATTATACAACTTTGGTCCTTGCAGTTTGGAATCTGGCAAAAGTAACGCCGGGATTCATAATCTGAAGAAAATGACAAAGTGGACCTTGGGAAATTAAGAATTGGCATAATAAGTCCTTTTGTGAATTTTGGAAGGTTGGCAATTTTGGTCCCTCAAGAAAAGCAGATTTACATTTTGGGTCCTTTTTGTTTAATCTCAACAAAACCAAACGAACCCCCTATGTTTTATTTACAAACCGATTATAAACCAAACCTTGATCCAAAACCTACACTTGGCCCAATATTTCCCAGCCCAAACAAACACCCCACGATTTAAACCCTACCAACCCCAATTACGTTTTAATAAAAACGTTTCTCAAACACCAGGTCAAACTAACACTCCCTTTTATTCAACCTCCCCTTCTTTACCCAACGTAACAAACCCTCACCTCCTTCCACATACCTGCTGCACGCAACCCCTTCTCCCACACCTCAAAAACCCCCTATCCTTTCACGTGATACCAGAAGTCACGGGGTACCACAGCTAGGTCACCAATCCACAACACTTTTGGCACCTAAATACAATCTAAAGGCTGTGATAAAGTGGGGAGCAATCCAATGGCTGGAAAGGAATCAGAGGAACAAGATGGGTGAAACCCTAGTTGAAGAGTAGTATAAAGGGATGTGTTGTAAGCCTTTAAAGGCAGTCTTTTGATTAGTTTTTAGCAGTCTTAAATTAGGTTTTCTAGTAATAGATAATGGAGTAGGATTTAAAGTTTTTCAGTATTTTCTTTTTAAGTCTCTTGTAATCTTTTTTTTTAGTCAATGAAAGTTTAAGTTATTTCTAAACTACTTATTTTCAATATTGCTACTGCTTATTTCAATTGATTGTTTGCTTATTAGGTGTTCTCAGATTAGGTGCAAGTTATGGTTTTAATAACCCTTGGCTCAAATTACCCACGTTTCACTACTTCTTACCCAAAAGTGGTGTTTGGCACAAGCTAGTTTTTTAGCCTAAACTTACTTTTGACCAAAATTTCAACTTAGATCAGCTTTATTTACTTGTTTTTTGTAGTTTTAAATCAAGTGTAATCATTTTCAAGTAGTTTACAAGCATCTCCATTAGTTTTCTAAAGTTTCAAGCTTAAAACTGTTTTACATAAGTATCATTAGATAATTTAGATTAGGACCTCATTAGCTGCTATCTTTGCTTTAAATTTGGTCACAATGGGTTAGTCTAGTCATACAACATCTGGTAGCATAGGTTTCTTTGTCAAAATTTTCCAACTTCCACCCAATCTGACCCATATTATCCCACTGCTGCAACAGCCACCATTTCGACCCAATTTGACCCCTGCACCAGTAGGATAGATTAGAGCCTATTTTCAAGTTTTGTATCAGATTTACCTTGCTCATTCGCAATCTTTAAGTTTCTTAGGACCCCCTAAATACCCTTGCTCTGTTCCCTTGTAGTTTAAGCTCTTAGGTAGTGACTTATTTTGATCCAATTTCCCCCATGTTTGAACATACTGCATCAGCAGCTATTAGGACCAACCCACCCCTTTTTGACCAACTTTTAGATTAGTGAGAGTATGATTTGATGCTTAGTTTTAGTTATATAGGCAGTCAGTAGTTTAGGTTCCCCAATCTCAACTTAGTTTAGATTTTATGGCTTAATTGTTTTGCTCAAATCAGTAACCAATTGACCCTTTTTCACCCATTGTTTTAGCAGCCCCAAACATTCCCTTAGCAGCTCAATATTAAGGCCCCAACAGCAGCCCATTATCAGCTTGTTGAGAATTGATGCTATTGATCTTGTTTATTGTATACTTATGTTGTTTCTTGTTGCTTTTGTCATTGTTAATTTCCTTGTTTAAGCCCCCTTGAGCTTATTGGCTTATTTGAGTTTATTTTTGGTCTTGTTTGGTCGTTGAAATTGTTCTCGTAATTGTTCTTGAATCTGTTTTAATTTGGCTTGTTGATTATTCATCATTTGATCCGTCTTGTTGTCATTGTTATTGTTTGATATTCTCATTGTTGTTGTAATTTGTTTGCTTGAGCTTATTTGTGACTTAATGGCTTATTGGTGAATGGTTGGGTGTTAATGATTTCTAAAAAACGCAAAAAAAAAAAAAAAAAAAAAAAAAGAGAGAGATTCTGAGCCTGGTTCAAAATTGAGTTTGGATCAACTTTATTTTAAGGTTTTCTTGTTTTCACAAGTTGTAGCTATAGCTGTTTAAGTTTATAAAAGCAAAAATAGTTTGGCAAAAAAGGGTTTGGAAGGGATTCGAACCCCTGACCCTCTTGGTTCATAGCAGACATACAAACACCCACGCCAACCAACTGTGCTATTCAACCTTTTGATTTATTCCTCTTATGTTTTTTTATTTAAATTAGTCTTGATATTGCTTATTAGTAAGTTAGCTTTTAAGTCTGCTTATTTTATGCTTAATTTTTACTGCTTATTTCAAATGTTATTTTTCCTAGCCTCGTATTAGTATAATAAACTTTCCAAAAAATTCTCGTAATTTTCCAAATAGTTTTACTATTTTTTAGGATTTATTTTATTATTTTAGTTTTAAATTCGTAATAAAAAAAATTAAAAAGTTCAAAAAAAATATTTTTCTTGTTTCCAAAATTTTCTTTTAACATTAGAATAGTAGAAAAATCGTTTTTACATCCGTAGGACTAGTGTAGCCTTTAATCTACGTTTTTACTTGCGCACTCACATTTTTATTATAGTTACTTTTACGTTTTTAAATCAGATTGCGTTTAGGGTTTCCCTAGTTTCCTATTATCATTCCCGTATGATTCTAAGTAGTTTTTAAGTTTTAATTTTAATTCCTTGTTTGTATTCATTGTTTAGTTGCGTTTATTTTATTTTTCGTTCGTTATTTGTGATTTACCGTAATTCCATAACATCAAATAATCTCTCAACCATTCCTTACAAGCATTTTAATCTCCGAATCTCACGAAATTGCCCATTCACACCTCGTTGGGACACGACCCGGGTAATCACTTACTCGGTATCACATATATATATATTGTATTCACGAGTTTTCGCAAGTCTTCCTTTTCCTAAAGGTTGATTTGTGAATTCCACTCACGTCTACTTTGTATATTAATTTGATACGCGCAAAAACGCACTATCAGTAAAACTTTGGCAGGTTGGCAAAACCCACCCCTAAAATTCGGATAATTACAAAATGGTCCTTGTGTTTAAATTTCAAACAAACCAAACGGGTACCCTTTGTATAAACTTAAACCAAACAACCCAATCCAATAATCCACCAATACCCCCTAATCCAGAAACACCCCAGGCCCATACAATCCCAAGCCCAACCTACAAACAGCTCAGCCCTTTGATAAGTTTGACCCTAGTCAAACTACAAAACCAAAACCACCCAACCCGTTTTTATTACTTCCCTCGGTCAACACCCGGTCAAAACCATTCCACCCCCCCCCTCAAAACCACCTCCATGTGCCTGCAAAACCACCTCACCCTCATCATCATCACCTCTGCTACACTCAAACTCACCCCTGCCTACTCAAACAAACACGAGCATGCAAATAATCCCCCTGGCATCCATTATATCCAAGAAAACAGAAAAGGGCAATTTGGGCACGAAAATCTTTAAACGGCCAAGATTAAATTAGGTAATCCTGTGGTCAAGAAACAAGTTGGGAAGTGCCCAGAAGGTCCCCTAAACCCTAATTTTGGAATATAAAAAGAAGAAGATGGAGCAGAGAAGGTGGCTAGTTAATTAGAGTAGTTTTAGCTTAATTTTCTTAATGTCAAATTAGTTTAAATTTTCATTCAAGTTGTAAACCTTAGCTAAGGAAGATTGTAACTCAGCATTTCTAGTGTAACTTAACCCTTATTTAATATCAATTTTAAGTTCTCTTCAGAAAAACTCAGAATTTACATTTTCTAGTGTAATCCTTATTTACTTTGAATGTTGTTTAAAAAGTAGTTTTGTTGCTCATTTACATTCATCTAACAGATTTATAAGCTTCTGTAAGCATGGAAATCAGTGAAGTTAAGTCTTAGCTAAAATTCTCAAAATACCCAAAGTAGTTGAAAAATAAAGAAGGAAAGAAGAAAGAGAAGGAAAGAAGGACCTGTGATGCAGTGGTTTAGAGCTTGGGTAAGCCTTAGGATGAATCTGAGTGGTGATTGAACCATATTTGAGCAGAGCACTTTTGTAAGTTCAACTTTGTTGTTAATCTTAGAGTAAACTATGGTCTAATTTATTTCTGTGTAATTTAGCTTGTCAAGTGACAACTTGTGTTCTTAGATGTTTGTTTAGTTTATGACTGTTGAATTGTTTCTGGATTACTGTATTCAATTAAGAGGTTCTCACATTTGCTTAAGATTTCAAATTGGGTCATATGAATGCTTGAACTGTTGTATGCTTGTAATTTTGGTTAGTCCCTGCATCATCTTGGTTTTTATAGATCCACACAGCTTATCTAAGCTGATTGAGTCAGTAATACAATATAGAAACCTCCATTACAGTTAAGGTCTCATAAACACCATCTATTAGGGGTGTTTGGATCAACCTGTTACCCTGTATTCCAAGGCTTGTTTGTTGGTATTTTCTGGTTGCATAAGTCATAATAGGTTTAAATCAGTTAGTCAAGTCATAAAATTGGGTAGGTTTAGGTCTAAAAGTCAAAACTCACTTAATTGTCTCATATCTAGTTAACTGTCAAGGGTTTTTGATTTTTGATCATAGGTGTTAGTTAATTAGTTGTTAAGATTACCCAAATCAGTTTCATTTTACCTTATAACAACTTAATTAGTAGCATAGACCCATTAGAAACTCACAAAAGTCAACATGGCAAGCTCTTACAAAAAGTCAAAACTCATCCTTTTCAGAAATGTCAAATCTTGTAGGAATTAATTAGAATTTAGTGTTTGGATTGAGGTTCTGAAAATTTAACATGTTTAAGATTCCCAGCTGAATTTTGAGTTCCCCCCTCCACTTTATTTTTGTGATTTTCTTTGTGGGACCTACAGACCTCCAAACAAGGCTGCAGGGGGAGTTATCTCCCCTGCACCAGGATCCATCCCACAAGCCTGTTTTCACAAGCTCTTTTAGAGCTTCTCCTGTGGGTCCCAGCTTAAGCCCTTGGGTTTTTGAAAAGCTCATGTACCCAAGTTTCTAACTCCAGTCTTGCTTTTGGGTTCTCATCTTATCTATTAAGCTAATTTTGAGCTTTCAATTTGTCCCATCTCACTCATTCCACTGCTTCATCAGTGTTTGAGTGCTAATTCACAAGCTCATCATAAGCTCTATAGTGAGTCCCATTTTTAGCTTTTTAGTTCTTTGAGAAGCTCCACAGACCCTAGTGCTAATTCCATTCTTTGTTTGAGGTTTGAAGCTTACTTGGTAATATTTCAGAAGCCTTCAACAAGCCTGTGGGTCTGTTTGTTTTTTCAGTAGGTTTAGGATTTGCTTATTTCTTATTTTCAGCTTATTCCCTTTTCTTTTCTCTTTTCTTTGGCTTAGTTTAAGCTAATTTCAGTAGGTTGTAACTTATTTCAAGCTGATGTTCAGTTTTTAGCTTAATAATTAGCTTTTTCATCCTTAAAATTTCATTTCAAGTTTTTTTTGCTTAACTGTTGGAGTAATAAGCTCCTATACAGCTTATTTATTAGTTATAAAAAGTTGACCTTTGTTAAAGTTGTTTAATTATCAGTCTTAAGTGTCTTTGTAAAGTAAAAACTAAAAAATAAAATGTTTTGTAAAAAGGGTGGCTAATGGGATTCGAACTCTGGTCATTTTGACCAGATCTTAGGCTGAGCTCGTGCACCATCTGCCCTAAGGTATACTTGGTGTTATTGTTTCCCACTCTTTTATTTATAGTTAACTATTTTCATTTGCTTATTTAAGCTTAACAGCTTATTTTCCTGCTTATTTATAAGCTTTTCACAAGTTTTATATTTTTCCTAGTATGCTAATAGTATAAAGTAATTTTAGAAAAAGTTTCGTAATTTTCATAATTAGTTTAATATTTTTTATAATTAATTTTAGTTTATTTAGTAATTAATTAATATTAAATTATTAAAAAGTCAAAAAAATAATTTTCTTTTTTCTAAAATTTTCTTTGATTGTTAGGATCGTAAAAATATAATTTTCATGTCCATAGGGTTAGTGTAGCTCAAATTTCACTTTTTATTTCGCGCACTCGCGTTTGTTTTAACTTTAACTCGCGTTTTATTTAAATAACTTTTACGTTTTTAAATTTAGGTTACGTTAGTAAAAGTAGTTTGTAAAATTAAGAAAAACCAAAAACATAAATAAAGTGATAGCTTCTATTTAAGCCGTTTGGCTTATTTTTCTGCTTATTTATAAGCAAATTCTGATTTTAAGTTTTTAGATTATGTTTAGGTTAACTAGGTTTCACGTTATTGTTAATATAATTTGTTTAAATTGTTTTCATTCGTATTTCCTTAGCGTAACTGATGAGGCGAAAAATGATCCGTTTTTAGGGGGTCATTTAAGCCCGAATCCGACTTTATTTGATCAAATATTGCCCTAAATCGTTCCTTTTGTGATTTTAGGTGTTTGGAGAGTGAATTCTGGAAAAGAAGCCATTTTGGACGTTTTTGGAGCATAAAAGTGAAGAAAACGGCAAAGTATCAATTTTCCATGCTGAAGACACTAGGTGACGGCGTCAAGAGTTACACCCTGACGGCGTCAGACATCAAGAATAAAACACCGTAGTTGATGACGGCGTCAAAAGTCATCCTGACGGCGTCAAAGTACAAAGAATAAAATACCGTGGTTGGTGACGGCGTCACATACGCCATCATAAGTAGATCAAGACCGTCCGAGGAAGTATTTGGCGGTGAGGTGACGGCGTCACATGCTTGTCTTGACGCCGTCAGCCCAGTTTTCCTATATATAGTTTTCTAGTTTTTTCATTAAGAGGAGAGAAGTTTTGGTGAAACCCTAAAGACGAATTTGGTGCCTCTTTTACAGGTTTTTCATGGGTTCCAAACCCTTGATACCTTGCATTGTAATTGAGATAAGTGTTCTTCTAATTCAATCAATATGTCTATGTGTTGGTTGTTTATATCTTGTTCTTGTCTCAATTCAATTATGCTAGGCTAGATCTCTCTTGTGTTTGCTTAGATCTAATGAAACCTAGATGTTGATTATGTGTTGATTACTTGTTTATTCTTGTTCTTGGATGAATGATTTATATGTTAGGCTTAAGAAAATTGGCAGATCTCCAAATGGTAACATGCTTGAACGTCTTAAGAAACATGAACAGAGGCGTACTAGGTCTTTATTGGTTGTATTTAATGCATGAGCCACTATTTACAATCCCTATAGTTGTGCTGGGTCATTGTGTAGGAGGAGATAAGAGCTCATAGAGTTGGGGAGTTATGTATGCCACCCCACGAATGGTATTAAGGAATACAATCCGTCATCCATACAAGTATAACAAGTAATTAACGTGTAAAAGATATCTAGGGAGTAGTGAAGTCTAAGTAAACACAATTTCTCCAACTACTGCTCACAACCTTAGTATAATTAGTTTATTTTCATTTTTATTATTTTATTTTGATTGAATCTTAGTTTTGGGTTAGTTGAATAGCAACTAATTCCGCCAACTCTTTCAAAACCCGAGATTTTAATTGCTTTCATAAAAACATAAAAATACAAAAATAATCATCCCTCACCTTTAGAACTAGTAAATTAGGTTTTCTAATCCTAGCGACACTATTCCTAAGCTGAACGATCAATCCCCCGGTACTTGTCACTATACTATACTACAACGATCAGGTACACTGCCTGGTGGGGGTTGTAAGCTTCTCGAGATCCCTCGAGAGGTAAAGCAAGGTGCGATTCCCACGCATCAGTAACCATTCTAATCACTCAAACCCTTATTCCTGTCCAAATTCACCCGATCACAAACCCGTTTTAAATACCATCCACACCTCGTCGGGACATAACGACCCAGGGAAGCCACTATACTTCAACGAAGATTGATTCTAGGCAGTTTGACTTGGTTGACCATTCCCTGGTCAATTAGGTTGACCGTTTGGAACCAATCAAAATTTGGCGCCGCTTCCGGGGAGGTTGTGCGCGTATTCTAAACGGTTTTACAGATTAGTGATTCTGGATATACACTCATTGTATATTTACCATCCTTTGTTCATATTTTCTTATCATAAAAATAAAACGGTTCACGAAAACTTTTTAAAATTAGTTTTCAACGAACACAAAAAACCCAAAAAGATTTTTTCTCATTTGTACAAAAATGTTTATCAAAAATACCAAAAATATCCATCTTTACCCTCCTACCTTTTTGATTCTTCATCCCTTTACCCTCTATCCTTTTGATTCTACCTTCTTCCACTTGTCCCGTAATTGATTCTAATGGCATCTCTCGATGACGATTTCTTTGAACAAAGGGCCTTTAAAAGCAAAGTTGAAAAACTTATGGCCTTGTCAAAAATGTCGAGATGTCGTGTTGATTATGATGGGACCTTCTATCTAACTCAAAAAAAGCCCTAGACCATGTATTTGGGTTTTTTCCATTAAATATTGGTGAGCTTTAGGGTTTAAGGCCTTGATCTTTTCCATTATTTTGTTAAACCATTGAGGATATGTGGCTTTAGAGGCTGCCCAAAACAGATTCCTAAACTCTTCACCACTGAATTGCTTTCTAAAGTTTTCATAAATATGCCTAGCACACTGCCTATGCTCAGCATCTGGCATAACTTTTTTGACAGCCTCTATTAGTCCTTTATGTTTGTCAGACATCAGAGTAAGACCTTGTCCAGTTGGCATATCTAAATCATCAACTAGAAGCTCTATAAACCATGACCAATTATCCTTGTTTTCTACATTCACAATAGCCCAAGCAATAGGGAAAATATGGTTGTTACCATCTCTTCCTATAGCAGTTAGAATCTCACCTTGATTAGGCCTTTTAAGGAAGCATCCATCCAAAGCAACTATCCTCCTACAACCTTGCTTAAATCCTTCTTTGAGTGCACCAAAACAGACATAAAACCTATCAAAATAAGTTTTATCATCTGTTGTTGTAACTCCTATTTTGACTGTGGACCCTGGGTTACTGTATAATAATTCTTTGCCATATGATCTAAGCAACCCATAGTGTTCTTCAATTGTTTTCTCATACTCACTTAAAGCCCAATTCTTTGCAGCCCTACACTGGTTAAGACTAACAGTGCATTTATACTTTTTCATTACTAGATCAGCTATGTCCACCAACTTAATGTCTGGATTCTTCCTTATTTTATCACCAAAATGCCTTCCTATCCACTTGTAGTCAACTAATGAACCATACTTAAAATTTCTAACACAAGTATGCTCAGGTATTAATGACTTAATCTGAAAAGTTTTTCATTGTTCATCCTAGCATATAACCTAAAAGTACATTTTGGAACATCTTCTTTACATTCACTAGGATACCTGACATGCTTCCTTTGTTTGCCTAAAGAAGGATCTTTTAAATTTAGTGGTCTCTGGCCACAAACAGCAATTATCTGATCTTGTGCACTCCTCTCATACGAAATGGAATATCCATTGGCCAACGCGTAATTTGTCATACACTCCTTCAACTGTGCAACATTCTCAAATCTTTGTCCAAGCTGTTTAAAAAAAATATAAGTTTAGTTTCAAAAATAATTTGAGCATACATAATCTATTATGTAAATTAAGTATATTGCATTACCTCTGGTAGCTGAGACCTCCAATGAGTGGTAGGATCATATGCAGGATATTTCTCTTGTCTTTCTTGAACTCCCAAAAAAGGGTCTTGCAATTCAGAATCTTCACCATCACCTTTCAACTTTCTCAACAAATCACCTATGAATTCATCATGCTCAACCAACACTTCATTTTTGCTTGAACCATTGGTCCTACTAGTACTTGCAGAACCACCCATGTCTGGAATTGGATTTGGTCTTGTCTTAGTTCTGTTTGCTTTTCTTGTTCTAAGTTGTATGACCTCTTCTTCACCAGGACTGAGATGATCAATAGATTTTTGAGAGTACTCACTGTCATCACTGTCACTACCATCTAACATACCATCATCCCCACTTTCAATATCACTTTCAACAACCATTGTAGCTTTTCCCTTACTAGCAGTGTCACTATGATCAACCATTATAGCTTTTCCTTTACCAGCATCTAAAATGGCCCTCTCCCTACCTTTTTGTTCATTTATAACTATGCCTTTACCCCTATTAACCACATGCTCTTCTTCAGCCTCCTTCTCAGCCCAACTCTCCATTTCTTCCTGTGTAAACACATTGCAAAACCTCCTCTCAGGTGTTGCTCTTTTCCTAGAGGTCCCATCACTTAATGTACTAGGGTCAGGCTCAGCCAAATACACTAAAAAATCAATATTACAATGGTCCAAGAATACTTCTATTCCACCATACTTCTTTGACAGATCATACATGTGAATCATATCAGAGTCATTAGACAATTTCACTAAACCCTTCTCTAGATCAAGTTGTGGCATCCTATAGTAAGCAGCAAATAGACTGGCACAGTTGGTTCTCTTAACTACCATCCTCATAAAGTCTACATACTTAAGTCTAGCAATAAACATGTTCAACATTACACCATCTTCATACCTTAGTGGTTGGTCCCTGAAAAATCCATCATTCCAAACATCCACCTCAATACCATCGGGACCAGGTATAGTCATTCTGAAAAATAAACAATAGAAAATTAGGTTTAGATTAACTCAATAATTAGGCAAAATTATCCGTATTGAATATTGGAATTAATGTAACCACATACCTTAACTTGCATAAATGGGGCGAATTATTTTAGCAGGGGTTTATAATTATTATGGTTTGAGAGAAAAAGTTATAAAAAGTTGTGTTTGTGTGCGCATTTGGGGAAGAAATTAGGGTTTATGTGTGGCAAAAGGTGTTTTTGGCGGGGAAAAAAACACCCACGTGGGTCACAAAAACGCAAAAAGTAAAAACATAACGGGTCAATGCTTTTGTAACGGAGTCAACGTTGACACGTCAGCAACACAAACGGGGAAACTTAAATCATGCACATAACAGGCTGCTTAGTAAATTTTTTGCATTATTTAACAAAATTAAAAGCAACATACACAACATAGCAAAACGTGGCAAGTTCATTACATTTTCAAATAATTATCCCTAAAAAAAAGCATTAGTGGAATTATAAAAAGCTCGTGCAACACACTATCCAAAATCTCGTACACTTAAAGTGTCAACCAACTTACACAAATTAATAACACCACAAAAGCATTCCCTTAATTTGTGACCTCCTACTAATGATACAACTTCCGGTCAACTTTGTATAACACCACAAAGAATCTTGAATAAAGAAATCTTAAAAAAGCAATTTGAAACACAAAAACAATCAAACTACCACCAACCCTTCAGATCTAACCAATCCTAAATAACTATACCTTGTTACATAAAATAAACACCCACATTGAATGAAGGATCATAAAACAGAAAAAACTGTACGAACATACCTATTACATAAAACTAATCCAAAGAAAGCTGGAGAATTATTTTCATCAGGAGCCACGAGTCCTGCAAAATCACAACATATTTCAAAGTTTATACAGCAAAACCAAAACTCTTAAAAGAAATTGGAGGCCTAAACACGAAACCAAGAAAACTAAACATGACAACTATGACTCAAACTGTAATGATAAAGCAAGCAAAATGATGTGATCTACCCATCATTACCACAAAACCCCCAAAATTAATTTCAGGTAAAATAAATTTGAGCCCTAATTTTCTTAACCGCGGCCATTCTCTCTCTATGTGTGTGTTTTCCTATAAAAAAAAATAATAAATTGAGCATCGATGCTTCTAAGTAAAAGCTTCTCAAATCGATTATGACAAACAGGTGTACAACATGTAGCGAACATGACAATCTCTGATAATAAAGAACATGTGTCACACATGCAATCAGGCCAAACAATTAAGTAGCCCGTTAGTAAAGTACCCACTAAGATAAACCGTACTAACCTAATATTTTAATCCCACTAAGTTGTCGGCTCCGCGTGTGAACAGTGCCAGCTTAAGCCGCGACTCCTCAGTGCTCCCAAGCCGATCTCCCCCCTCATGCCCACCTCCAAGCCGGCAGCTTCGAAACAATGTCGGCTCCCAAAAGTACTTCAATGATTATTATATAGTATAATTTAGTTAGCCGTTAAAATTTCCAATTTAAGAGTGACATGTTTTAACATTTATATATTACAATATTTACTGCGTAGCTTGTCAACAACTAGGATTGTAAGCCGCGCGTTGCCGCGGGAGTCGGATTTTAAGTGTGGTGCCGTTATAAAAAAAAAAAAAAATACTGTAGCACTGTAGCACTGTAGCGAAATTATTATTTTAAAGAAGTTACTGTAGCCACACACAAAAAACACTGTAGCGAATATGAACAGTGACACCGACGGTAAATGTAATATATATATAATTATGTTCATGTGGTTATTTAATTGCTAATGTACTGTTTCTAAAATAACACGAAAGGCTTCGTACCTCTGTACGTCCTCATTGAAAGGAGGTGATTTGCACATTTTTTATTTTAATTAAGACACTCAAAAATACAAGCAATCAAAACATACTATGAACATAATACAATTATGTAATGCATAAAGTAGAGTGTCCTAATATTAAAATGAGTGTTCAAATCAATCTCTTTTGGTGAAATATTCAAAATATTTATTTTTAAGTTCCAAATTGATGTAATCTATTACTCTTTTAGCAAGTCAAAGTAGAAAGAGATTCGGTAATAAAAATAAATAGATCGAAACAAATGAAAATGATTTATAATCACACAACTGAAATAAGCATGGAAAAATTAAAATGGACTGCATTCAGTTCTATAAACGCATCAAGTGTGTAGTTATGGTTAGGGGTGAGCATAATAAACTGTGGACCGGACCAAATCGAAAAACAGGATTGAATTAGACCAACCAGACCGGACTGAACGTATTTCGGTCCGGTCCTCGGTCAACATTTTTCCAAATTTTTTGGTCTTCAATCCGGTCTGGTTTGGGTCTTACATAAAACCGATCATTATACTTTGTTGGATCGGATCAAACCAACGTACCAACCAGACTGACCCAGACTTAGACCGAATATTTCGGTCCGGTCCTTGCTCCGGTGTTTTGTGCCAAATCAATTTTCGGTCTGGTCCGATTTTGATGAGTCTGGTCCAGTCCGATTCAAACCGTGCTCAATTCTAGTTATGGTTTCTATTTTTTTTTTTTTTTTTTTTTTTTTAATCTAACTCAAAAAAAGGTTACATTCGTTTCAAAAAATCTGTTTGATGCCCATTGTCAAATTGACCTTTCGATTTTTTGCAGAATAAAAACGAAAGTATTTCCCTCATTAAAAAGCCAAACAAAGATCTCATTCTCGGTAATATTAAACAACTTACCATGGATCTCCGTTAAATGTAAAAAAATATTTTATTTATTTATTTTTGAAAAGCAAATGTAAAAAATCTTGTATTAAATGGCATTGTACCCTTTGTAATGCACCATCCTCTCAATTATGTCATATTTAATCCTCAATCAATGAGGAAATGTGACATTCTAGATAGTATTCATTCTTTTACTTTTTTTTGGTTAAAATGTAGAGGTGCTAAATTGTCAAATTGGCATGATTAGTTAAGAACTCTTTTGTAATTGTCTCTAGCTCTTTGCTAGTAGTTTTGTTATAAAATTCCTTCTTGCTGTTCAAAAAAAAAAAAGAAAAAAAAAAAAAAAATGCACCATTCTCTCAACGTACTCCGTAGTTAATTATCTATCCCGTCCATATATTGCCCCATTCCCTTATGCAATAAATTCTCCAATATGTGGAAGAGTGATATGAATAACATTTTCCATTGATTTTCAATCATTGTAAGACAAACATATTCGTATTAATGATTTATAGATACAACTGTTTTCTGGACTGATCAATAATCATAAACGCTAGTTAATGTTATGTCGATGCTTGTTTTGTTTTTCAAAAGCTATGTCGATGCCAAAGTTGCTATCATCCTAGGGCCCATTTGGTTTACACGTTTTGCTTTAGATTAGAGGTTGATGGTGAAAGTTTTTCTTTGGTACGTAAACGTGGGTCTCAAAATTAAGAATTAAGAACGAGTCTCAAATATTTTTTTTGTGGGTTTTTCTAATTTGTGCTATGATGGCACAAATTATCAAGTATTGAATGAAAACATTTGTTTCTTAATATGACTTTATTTCCATATAAAATAATGATAGATTTAGTAAATATCACAAATTTAAGAAAATATTAATATCAATTAAATTGTAAGTACGGTATTATCAATTCATTTAATGTTTTAAAATTTGTGCCATCATGACACAACTTAGAAAAATCTTTTGTTTAAAATTAATCTTAGCTAAATTGTTAACTTTTCATACTTAGAGAGTCATTTTACCTTTTATTAGTATTTTTTATTTTTCTATAACGAAATTTTTTGACTTGGGATATTATATTCATTTAAAAATTATATTATATACAAACTTATTTTATTTTTTCTCACGTCATTTTCTTTTAAACCTGCTAGGGCTAAGCAACGAGTCAAACTCGATCCGACCTGAAAACTGAATAAAGGTAAAACGTGAACCGAGAACCAAACCGAATAAAATCTATTGAAACCAAAACTAAACCGAATAAGGTCGGTTTGGTTCGGGTCGATTTAGTTATTTCGAACCGAATAAGTTTGTTTTGAGCTCAACCGAACCAAGTAAAATGATAATAATTATACAAAACCGAAAACTGAACCCAATAAGGTCGGTTCAGTTCAATTTGGCCCGGTTTTGGTAGGTTTATCGAGGTCACATCGGTTTTTAGGTGATTTTGCTCAGCCCTAAAACCTACACTAAATTCATATTCAAATCTTAATGCAAATCCTTATCTTAAACTCATCTATAAATCAAACGAGCCCTTAATTTCTGGAGGTCTATCTTGTTGGTTGATCCTTTTAGATGAATAATTAAGCAAACTATGTAAAAATTACGCATAATCCAACTCCATATATTGACTGAGAAAAGTTTAATGTAGACCCTAAATTTTTTATAGACCTAATAAACCAATCATAGCCATTTATTAAAAAAATTAATAATAAATAAATAAATAAATATCTTCATAAACCGTTAATCGTTACGCGAAAAGATTCATACTATCACGACGAGAATTAAATCATCTTTATATAGAAGGGCAATTCTACATACTTTCAACATTTTTATTTTTTATTTTTTTGTATGTGTTGAAATTTACGTCATCCATGAGAAGGATACAATCGATTTTTTTTTTAATTATGAAAAATACGTTTATGCATTAAATCATCTTTTTGTGAATCAAAAAATCATTTTTGTGCTCAACTTCTTTTGACATTTTACATCAAAATAACATTGCGCATCAAACAAAAACAAGTTGAAAATTGTGTATATAAAATTTTTGTTGCGCATCAAAATTCGTTTTTTGTGCATCAAAAAAATATATAAAACTCAAAAATAGAAAAACTTCTTCACAACTTTTTTATACATCAACATATCCGATTTTGTGAAATTATTTTCTAATTTTTCAAGAATTTTTCAAAAAAGAAAAAAAAAATCATTTTATCCATTCCCACGGGTATTTATTGTTTTATTTTAACTTTACCCTGTGGTTATACTCGACTATAATTATTTGCTTAACTTTCATTATAAGTTTATATTAAACCCCGTCCAAACGGTGCCGTTTTGGTCGTGAATTTCCCGCCAAAAATAAGCAGGCTAACAAAGCCCAATCTCCTGGCCTTTATACCTCACCCTTTATAATCCAATAGCTTTTATATAATTATTATGCTTCTTCCAGAGTTTTCTTCAAACACCCACACACATCTAACCAACGGCACACGCATCAACCATCGCTTATCCATAGGTCGGGTTTTGATTGCCAGGTGTTATCTTTCTTGGGACTTAGTTAACGATTGCAACTGACTATGGTGCAAGAGTTATGGAGCAGTTAGGGTTTTGATTTTCAGGTATAAATCTAACTGGTAGTTCATCTTATTATCTTACATAAATATATTCATAACTATATTTATATACTTTAGATCTTTGATGTCAATTAAGGTTTGGTGATTGTTTTTTAGGGTTTCGGAGAAAAAATGGGGGAGGGTGCAGACAAGGAATATGGAGAGGATGAATTCGATGAGGGATAGGGGGAAGAGGAGTTTGGAAGGTGGTGGTGCTGAAGATGACCACAACAACCCGAACGAAAAAGGCCCATTTTAGCTAGGTAAGGACTAATCAATAATTGAGATCTGTTTATGTGGTGGTTAGTTGTTATGTAAAATTTATTTGAGTAATTGTCTTGAGTTTATGTGGTTGATTGTGCATTTGTGCTGCTATTGCTTATATTGAGTTGGCTATTTAGGCATTCGGTATATAAGATTTTTCTATTTTGAGTAATTGTGTTGAGTTTATGTGGTTTTTGTATTTTTCTACTGCTATTGCTTATATTGATCAGTTGATTTGGATTAGGAGGTAATTTAATAGTGTCATTAAGCAATAGGTACAACGTTTCAAATATTGGGACTTGGGCTACGTTTCGATGATAAGTGAGATTGTTACTAGGAAAGGATGATAACAGAGTCGTTTAAGTGTGATTACAAGCTTTTTTTGGTTGTTGACTCCGCTGAAATAGTGAGAAAGAGTATTATAAGGAGATAAGTGGTTTTATGCATTTAGTAGACTTCGGGTCTCTTTGAATACAATTTGGTGAAATATTAAGATTAACAAGCCTCAGAATTTAGGAATGCTAGAAAATTGAGTGGTTGTGGCTCTATGATGAGGTTCATTATACATTGATTTGCTTTTGCTTTTGTTCTTTTTCTTTGCACCTTAGAATAGCTCAGAGATGATGGGGAGTTTTTTTTGTACTACATACCATCATATGGTGATATAAAAGAGTAATAGACAATTGAGTGGTTGTGGCTAATAAGGAGATTGATGGGGGTTGTGCCGAACAAGATAGAAGATGGTATGATACTCAGTGCCCAATATATGTTAAGGTTTTGTTATCAGTATAATTATTATAGATATCTATTTTTGATCATTTATCCAATGTATTAGGTTTCAGAGTTAAGTTAGCAGTTAAATTTTAGTTTCATAGTTAACCTGGTAGTAAATTTTTGATTGTGAGGCGTTGTAGAAGGAGGCAGATGTTGTATCGATTGTGGTCGATGATTTTGTGGTGAACACATCACTGAGCTTGGTATGCGTTTAGACTCGACTAGCTGTTTTCTTACATCATTTATAAAAACAAAAAATAGTATATTTGTGTATATGGATAGTTTCTATAGTTTACAGTATTATATGATTTACATGCTCATTTTGCCATTTTGAGTTTTTATAAAATATCGGTATAGGGTTCTTTCGGATTGGTGGTGCTAAAGGATACGAAGTATCATGAAAGAGTTCATCAGCTGATGTTTTGCTACTCTCCTGGTACACGAACATGAAATAAAATAGAGCTTTAGTACGGTTGTCATTGTCGACGCCGGTTGTGTCCCGTATTGGCATGTCCCATTAGGAAGGAAAGACTCGAGAACATGTAGCCTTGCCCACATGGAAACAAATTCACTTGGTACATGTTGATCAGGGACCAAATATTGAAAACTAACTATATTGAAATTTAAGTTGTCATATGTAAACTATTAGCCTTAACCGCATATATCTAAGCACCCTTTAGTTGGTATCCATATATTTTTTTAAGTTGTTCGGTATTTCTAACGCTTTCTAACATATTTAATCTTATACAGCTTTGTTGTGGCCACCGGCTTATCAGGATACTTTCGCACCTTTGGATAAATCAAGAACAAGCTGTAGACCGATTGCAGCAGATGCTACTGTCTAGGTACATGCATACGAAAAAAAACAGGCTTTTACTATTAATTTGTGAATTTAACGGTTATCATTGTCAGGGTAGGTTGGTTCAGACGTAGCGCCTATACCTGAAATGTAAGCAAAAAGAAGGCAGCCACAACAACGATATTTGTTGCTACTTTGTTGGCCCGTCATATGGAAACTGAGCATATGACATCAGCCAAAACCTGAGGTAAAGGAAAATGAGAATTTCCTTCTACATCGTATTATGAATATAAACATTAACATAATACAGTGACAACTTAGAACTTTGAATAAAAATTTTTAGAAGGTTGATGCATTGACAAGAAACTGTTTTGCAACTTTTGCTCCATTTGACCCATTACCATTTAAACTCATTGTCATATTCTGATAAAATGAAAACAACCACGTGGGATGGTCCCTCGCAGCCATTGTTGCCAGCATTTGTCATAAAATGCACTTTCCAGAACCCTGGCTTTAGTATACATTTGATACACGGTAGACACATGGTCTAAAGTAGATGAGAACAGCCGGTCTAAATTTCGCATGATCTTTTTTTCTGGCACAAATCAATTTACATTCCAAATTCAGTAGTGCTTTACTTTGATTCAGTTGTCCTTTAGTGTGCCTTTTTTCTGACATGCAGAAAATGTCTGAAACTACTGGCCTTATTTATCTGGATGTTGCTACTGTTCGCGTACATACTCATACCATTTATCTGGATGATGCTACTGTTCAAGTACGCATACATGCTCATACCATTTATCTGGATGTTGCCATTGTTCAAGGCACCACTGATGTTGAGTGTCCTCCTAATGAATGGCATATCAGAAGTAACTACCTTTCCTTTTCTCTGTTCAATAATAATTTAAGTTAATTAATTGATTTATATGGACGAAATGATGACTGTAATTGAATTTTGTGTCGAGCTAATTTTCGACTTATTAATTTACAGATGTACAGGTATGTTTGGTGGTTGTTAATAGTAATATAGAATTTTGCAACTTGAATGCCTAGGAGCTATGTTCGTCGATGGTGTTATTGTCGTCCCCTGTATGCCAGTTTCCGAATAACGTGCAAACAACACAAATTTTTTTCAGTCTTTGAATGTTAAAGTTACCAATTATTTTATACTAATATAATGGTAATTGTTACTTTTAGGTATGAGTGAGGAAATAAAGGCATGTGGTAGCAGTTTGCATGACAATCATAGACATCAGCACTCAACGGACAAAGGTTTTATTATGTGTTTAAGAAACTTCCATTTTTCCGTACGTATTCGCCTCTAATTTATTGGTGATTGTACAGGATCCGCGAGTAGGGATTTATCTTTTGGCGACGATGGTGGCCCACAGACGACTGACGTTACAGCTGGAATTTCATTGCTATTACGTATGTGAGGGATTATATTTGCAAAACTGATTATGCATATCTTAAAACTGATTACATAAGCATAAGTATGATGATTACGGAAACATCGTCTGCGTGCATAAGTGCATCCAGGTTCCTCAACATTTTCTCTCATAATGTTTATCTACAATAGCATCAGACTTGATTGTGATTTCAGTTATATAAAATAAATATAGATACAAATATACTACTACACATCCTCTTCATACAATGTGGTGGCATAAATATTACGATATTTAATCTAAACATCCTCTTCATGTTTTGATGATGACAAAGATGTAAGTTACAACATATAATGTAAAGTGCATAAGTTACTTGTGATCATAATTCATCTATGCATCCATACGTCTACAAGCCTCAACGTCTCAACGTTTCGAGTATGCTTTAACAATCACTTAAGACGTCAACAAGCCTCGACATCTCAACGTCTCGAGTATGCTTCAACAATCACTTAAGGTATGTACAAACAAATGTCTAATGCATTTTATGATCAAAGGAATTTTTATCTTTACAAACCTTACATTTTTATAAAGTGGGACAAACATTTTTAAACTTATACAAAATATTTTTTGTATTTATAAGAAATGTTTTATTCAAAATAAATACTTTGAATTCAAATTTCTACCCAAAAAACGGCCATATTTTTCAAGAAAAACCTTCCCTACAAAAAGACAAAAATTCTGAAGAAAAAATATTTTTTATTAGGCGGCCCCCTTAATTAATTAAAGGGACCGACTAGTAAATTAAGAGGACCGGCCACACAATTAAGGGGACCGCCCACGCTTCCAAACAGTATTTTTCCCCCTATAAATACTGGTTCATTCCACAGATTTTTATCACCTTTTGCACGAAAATTTTCAGTCCCAATCCCTGCAAAACATCCTTCTAAATCCTTTGATCATAAGATTATAAGTCTTTGTTTCAACTGATCCAATCCTTCACCACTCAAAGTGCAAGAGAAGAATCCTCCCTATCATAAAGCCAAAGATGTATTAGGATCTAGTTAGTGTTGTGATGTTGTGAGTTATGCATATGTAATAAGTAGATCAAGATGATCTTACTTAGTAGTGAGTTTATGAGTGAGTAAGAAGTAGTGGGAAGAAGTAGTAGTGTGGAGAAGTTATGAAGTTGTGAAGAAGTAGATGTGTGAATATGTAGTGGAGTACAGAAGAAGTTGTGAAGTAGTGAAGAAGTCGTGAAGTCGTGAAGCCATAAAGAAGTCGTGAAGTCGTGAAGCCATGAAGAAGTCGTGAAGTCGTGTAGAAGTTGTGTAGTAATCGAAGTAGTGTTGTGAGATTGGTTCTAGCTACTTTTAGAGCTCGACATTTAGCTTAGTGTCGTTAAATGGTATAAGCAAAAGTTGTGTACGGTTTTATCCGCCATAAGGGAGCTTGTTGAGTAGTGAAGAAAACTCTCGAGTAGGTGACTCGGGGAGTGGAGTAGGGCAAGGAAGGTGTCCTTGTAGCCGAACCACTATAAATCATCGTGTCCGGTTTGTATTTCCCTTCTCTTATCTCTTTTCATTTATTCTTGCATTTATCGCTTTACATCTATGCTTGCCTATATGTCTTAGTTGTTGCTTATATAGTTGTGATGATTGATTGTGTTGTACATAGAAGTTAATATTGTGATTGTGTGTATAATTATATGATATGGTCAAATAGATTATTATTCACACTTCTCATATTAAGTTTAACTTGATAGATAATTTGATACAAAACGTTTTAAGATTTTAAAAGGAAAACGTATTCACACAAAGACCGACCAAAGCTACATTCGTAAAACTAAGTTTTTCCAAAAGCTTACATATATAATTGATCATATTGATTATATGTGTTTTCATACTAAACTCTAATTAAAGGTTTTCCAAACAAACAATTGAATAAATTCGAATCAACATTTTGAAACAAAGTTTTTAATAAAATGAAAAAGAGGGGAAAACTATTCAACCCCCCCTTCTAGTTTTCCACAATTGGTACCAGAGCCACGTCGCTCAAATTTTCAAAACAAATGGTTTTAAAAATTGAGTACGATCCATGTATCAAATTACCCATTAAGGAGGATTAAATATGAAAAGTGTTTTGTTGATTAACTTGTATTAGTTTTGATATTATATACACTAATTATACTAGCTCGAGATAAGATTATGTTTAAAACATGTGTTATATATTCGTTTTTAAAATCAGAAAGTTACACATCTTTCCACAAAGTCAGAAAACAATTTTTAACAAAAAATTCATTTTTTAGTATCAGATGGGCGGCCCCTTTAATTGTTTGGGCGGCCCCCTTAAATTTAAGGGGTCCGCCTGTCTGTTCGACAGTTTTTCGGAAACTTTGAAAAATCATATAAAATTAACCGTAACTCTGTAGAAGTCGTGCCACCCGGTATTTTAAAGGTAATTGAGTCTACTTTCATTTAAAAATACTTACAAGCAACCATTACAAACTTAAATAAGTAAGAAAGTCAAAATACTATACGGTGGCCAAAAATTTGTGTTTCGTTTTAACGTAAAACTTTTGTTTTGCCTTTTCCTTCAAGTCGGGCATCCCTAGTTGATATACTTTTGAAAAATTAAGTGTTTATGTTTTCAAAATATTGATCTTAATTAAATTATAGAATGAGGAGGAAACTATTTTACTTTCAAATAAAATCGAGCTAAGTAAACATTGGTGTATATAATACACAAAACGACGACAAGTGTTTTATATGTTATGTGAACTTCTTTGTGATTTTTTTTTGAATATATTAGATAATTGTTGCTACTTGAAGTTTAGCTATTTTTATATCTAAGCATATGTGCCCTATTAGTTTATAGCTAGCTTTCCGGTTTATAGTTAACTAGATCTTATGCTAAATTTCTTGCGTTAGGATTGTTATAATATACTTGCATTGCATATAGATATAGATGACTTAATGTTACTCAAACATCTTGTAAATGAGTTAAATCTAGTCACCTAAATATTTCAAACAATTTAATCTATTCTTCACAACACACTTAAATATTTTCAACAAATTACCTTGTTTTACCTTAGGTTGTTTGAATAAGAGAAATTAAATTATTTTAAAACATTAGTAGTTATATAAAAGAAAAAATATTTTCAAAATCTAAGTGTGTTCATAATAAGTAATAATGAAGAGTCTTTCACATAAACAAAACATATAACAAACATGAAGTAATAAGTTAAATTTCAATCATTCACTAACCTCACTCATAAATAATCTTAGAATTAATAGAACACACTATCAAAATGTCTATTTATTTTAAATGAGTGTTTGTGAGGGTCAAGAAAGATCTTGATATTATATCAATTCATTATTCAAATTATGGTTGACATATTCATCAAATCTAATTGACGTGTTTTTAAGTGTGGACAAGAAATTGTATTGCTATTTGTTTAGCTTCAAGATTATATCAAATTACAACAAAATATATAGTCTTGAATTTACATACTCAATCACACTAGATTGATATGAAAATAGTTACATCCTTTGTAGATGAAAAGAGTATGCATTGGATCATAACTCACACTTGTGTTGATAATGTCATATTGAATCTACTTGTCCAACAATTGTGTTCCAAATATTAGAATAACATTTTAAACACATTCATAAAATATACAATGAAGTAGGATTGACGACTTGGATGTTTCGTCCGAAATATTCAAGCAATTTACATTGCAATGTAATGGATAAATGTGTCATATCCGAAAAACCAAACATGAGCAAACTAACAACATATGTAAACTTTTCTCACACTACTTAAAATTATCACTTCAAGATAAAATACATATTTAAGAATAATACACACTATATATTCTATGTATTTCATTTTCTTTGTAGCATGAATGGTTGTGTTACAAGATAATGTACTACATTTTTTTTTTGAAATAATATAAGTTATTAGAATTGAAAAATAACTTGTCATAATCCATAAACAAGTAAAATTTAATTTTTCAAATACTTGTTAAAGTATGATATATAACATTGGCAAAAATCATAGAAAATAATATTTGTTTAAAAATATATTAATGTCTAGTCTTGATATCATTTGAGAATCACAAACTCATTTAAGATAAATAATCTTAATGAGATTCATTTCAGAAGAGATGCTAAGGTGCACTCTTAAGTCTAGCACAGTTATTAAATCAAGTAATATGTCATCAAAACCAAACAACTGGTAAATCATGAAGAAAAGATTAAAACTTTTTGTTTACTCTTATCTAAACATTCAACACGTCTCTATTAGGATCTTGAATAAAATATATCATCTAGATTTACCTTCATAAAAACATGATGTTTGAGTCACATTAAGCCAAGTATTAGTGAATCAAGCAAACTTCATATTTGGTACTCTTCGATAGGTAAATTTAGGAACTCAATTTCTTCTAAAAAGAGAATGACTACTGGAGAATCTATTGACTAGAAATTCAATTTAACCTAACGGTTGAATTGCTTCTATGTGAGAAGTTGGGTGTGTGTAACCCGTAAAAATGGTCGTGTTTAGCCTGAATTGAGCACCACTAGTAATAGTCTCATACTCATTCTCCAACTTGATTAAATTGCTCTTCCTAAATATACCTATCGCTAGTTTACTCTTATGAACTTTGCTTTTCATTAGATTCTGTCATTCCTAGATTTATGGCATATCGCATATATGTTGTTTCTAGATGTTTATTTGCTCCTATGTGATTTGATTGTATGCCTTTACATGCTTAACTCTATGTCCGGATGAGCACGAATTTAATGGGAAGGGAAAACACACTCACTCACATATATCCTTCTACCTTACACTCAAACCTCATAACCCTTCTTTAGTACATCCTCAAACCACCCACGTGAAATGAAAAACCCGTTTGGAGGAGAAAAATTGACTCTTGTCAAAGCTCAAGTGATGTTGTTCCAAATCAACCAGTACCCAAATCTTATGCTCATACAAATAACCCATCTCATAAACAAAGCCAAAAACCCATGCTTGGTTCCACCAATGCTTCTTCTCATGATGAGCATGCACAATCCCAAAACAACAATCCAAACCTAATCACCAATGCTTCACTTGATGCTCATTTAACAAAAATACCATCCACTCATGAAGCCTATCTTCCATCCATGTCATGCTTTCATGATTACCCAAGCTCAAACATGTCTCCAGCACCAAGAGTGTCACCACCACACCCTATAACTTCATATGCCATTCCTATGTTGCATGTCCAATCATCCATCCCTAATAACAACCACATTCCACCATCATCACCTTCCTCCAAACACTTGTAGTTCATTGAAGAACTCAAGGAAGCCCATGAGCTTTATGCTCTTCTTACCTTACACCTTGCTCAATGCAACTTGGAACAACTTTCCTCTAGCTCTCCTTCATCACCCCACAATTTAAATCAAGTTGAAAAACATGTCAACAATTGACCTTGTTGCATCTTTCTCCTAAAAACCATTACATTCAATGAACACTTTACTTGGATTGAATATCGTCTCACTAGATCACATCCAATACCCTTACTTGAACAACATCCAAAACCTCAATCAACCTCTTCCGCTCCTAACTCTACACCTCTAAACTCTCCAACACTCATGCACCCAAACATATACCTCCATTATCCAACAAGAGTATCATCACTCTTTCGCTTCCTTGAACATCACTCTTTCGCTTCCACCTAGTCATCTCCACTTGATCCTTATTTCCCATCTTCACTAGAAGATTCCACCATGTAACCATTCCCTACATTCTACTAAGCGCGTCATCACCATCAAAACTTAAATCCCTAAAAGTCAAGTGAATTTCTTTATGAAATGCATCTTTTCCACTTCCTAGCAAGTGAAGAACACAAAGAAGATATCCAAGCTTCAAGTGTTGTCGAGCCATCACCACCTCATTCACATATCCATCTTTGGTCATCAACCAACAAAACACCTAAAAAATCCCATACTTTTCAATCATCCACCCTTGTCAAACGATATATTAATCTAAACCATATTTGTCAACCTTTTGTCATTACCTTCCCTTTTTCATTCACGCTCATCCTTCTTCATTTTTCTATATTTTTAAAAGAACGTATCATTCTCATCTTCATTTTTTTAACTCTTTTAGAATATATATTTTGTCATCTTTCGCCAAAATATGTCGGCAGAATCTTTGCATTAGGTTCTAATCATTATCATGTCTTAAGCTTTGGTCATGGTAATTTTTTTTGGAGTTAGGTTGTTGTTTTTAAAACAATAATTGCATGTGTCATATTTTTAGTGCATATACCTATTACGTCCATATATTGTTCCCCTATTAGTATCATGCATATATCTATCATCATCATTATATATATTTGCACTTGTCTACTAACTTTGTTTTGAAGGATTACTTCATCGCTCGATTCTTTGGTAGCCAAAACAAGTTTTGAGCATACACCAAGGGGGAGTATACACCAAGGGGGAGCATTAAGGTTGTTAGGATCAAGGCTTCACTTACGATGATGCAAGCTCGTCTTTTACATTCTATCTCAAGGGTTCAAGCGTAGTAGAAGTCTCGTCTTAGAATCTACCTTTTTGCTTCGACAAAAGGGGGAGAAGAAGTGTAAACAAGTAACTTATACATTTTACTATGATTTATAGTTACATAGTTTGTCATCATAAAAAAAGGGGAGATTGTTAGCATATATATTACGATATTTAATCTAAACATCCTCTTCATATTTTGATGATGACAAAGATGTAAGTTACAACATATAACGTAAAGTGCATAAGTTACTTGTGATCATAATTCATCTATGCATTCATACGTCTACAAGCCTCGACATCTCAACGTCTCGAGTATGCTTCAACAATCACTTAAGACGTCAACAAGCCTCGACATCTCAACGTCTCGAGTATGCTTCAACAATCACTTAAGGTATGTACAAACAAATGTCTAATGCATTTTATGATCAAATGAATTTTTATCTTTACAAACCTTACATTTTTTATAAAGTGGGACAAACATTTTTAAACTTATACAAAATATTTTTTGTATTTATAAGAAATGTTTTATTCAAAATAAATATTTTGAATTCAAATTTCTACCCAAAAAATGGCCATATTCTTCAAGAAAAACCTTCCCTACAAAAAGACAAAAATTCTGAAGAAAAAATATTTTTTTATTAGGCGGCCCTATTAATTAATTAAGGGGACCAGCTAGTAAATTAAGGGGACCGGCCACACAATTAAAGGGACTGCCCACGCTCCCAAACAATATTTTTTCCCCTATAAATACTGGTTCATTCCACAGATTTTTCTCACCTTTTGCACGAAAATTTTTAGTCCCAATCCCTTCAAAACATCCTTCTAAATCCTTTGATCATAAGATTATAAGTCTTTGTTTCAAGTGATCCAATCCTTCACCACTCAAAGTGCAAGAGAAGAATCCTCCCTATCATAAAGCCAAAGATGTATTAGGATCTAGTTAGTGTTTATGTGATGTTGTGAGTTATGCATATGTAATAAGTAGATCAAGATGATCTTACTTAGTAGTGAGTTTATGAGTGAGTAAGAAGTAGTGGGAAGAAGTCTTTGTTTCAAGTGATCCAATCCTTCAAAACATCCTTCTAAATCCTTTGATCATAAGATTATAAGTCTTTGTTTCAAGTGATCCAATCCTTCACCACTCAAAGTGCAAGAGAAGAATCCTCCCTATCATAAAGCCAAAGATGTATTAGGATCTAGTTAGTGTTTATGTGATGTTGTGAGTTATGCATATGTAATAAGTAGATCAAGATGATCTTACTTAGTAGTGAGTTTATGAGTGAGTAAGAAGTAGTGGGAAGAAGTAGTAGTGTGGAGAAGTTATGAAGTTGTGAATAAGTAGATGTGTGAATATGTAGTGGAGTACAGAAGAAGTTGTGAAGTAGTGAAGAAGTCGTGAAGTCGTGAAGCCATGAAGAAGTCGTGAAGTCGTGAAGCCATGAAGAAGTCGTGAAGTCGTGTAGAAGTTGTGTAGTGATCGAAGTAGTGTTGTGAGATTGGTTCTAGCTACTATTAGAACTCGACATTTAGCTTAGTGTCGTTAAATGGTGTAAGCAAAAGTTGTGTACGGTTTTCTCCGCCATAAGGGAGCTTGTTGAGTAGTGAAGAAAACTCTCGAGTAGGTGACTCGGGGAGTGGAGTAGGGCAAAGAAGGTGTCCTTGTAGCCGAACCACTATAAATCATCGTGTCCGGTTTGCATTTCCTTTCTCTTATCTCTTTTCATTTATTCTTGCATTTATCGCTTTACATCTATGCTTGCCTATATGTCTTAGTTGTTGCTTATATAGTTGTGATGATTGATTGTGTTGTACATAGAAGTTAATATTGTGATTGTGTGTATAATTATATGATATGGTCAAATAGATTATTATTCACACTTCTCATATTAAGTTTAACTTGATAGATAATTTGATACAAAACGTTTTGAAGATTTTAAAAGGAAAACGTATTCACACAAAGACCGACCAAAGCTACATTCATAAAACTAAGTTTTTCCAAAAGCTTACATATATAATTGATCATATTGATTATATGTGTTTTCATACTAAACTCTAATTAAAGGTTTTCCAAACAAACAATTGAATAAATTCGAATCAACATTTTGAAACAAAGTTTTTAATAAAACGAAAAAGAGGGGAAAACTATTCAACCCCCCTTTCTAGTTTTCCACACGATGTTTGGTCACATAGACTAACGCATAGGCTGTTAGGATACTCTAAATGGATCACGTGAGGTTCAACGTATTTTGAACTGAAGTTTTGTGTATTGGCAGTCGCTTGAACCATGAGGTAATATATATTATAATGTGACTTTTCTATCCAAAGACATTTAAATTAAGAACCAAACCATTTAAGTATTCAAACTACATCCGACCCGTGGAATTTTTAGGATACGCATACACATTATTACCCGTACTACATAATTTGCAGAATCTGATTTAAGTTCTACAAAAGTGTAGTCTTTCTATCATCTCTTTTTTATGTCCACATCATTTTTGCAGTTTGTGTATGCTGGCCGCGAAATCGCCTTCCATTCTTTTCGGTGTCACCCTTTCGCATTGGCAGTAAGTGGAGTGCCACAATCCCATTCATCATTTTTGCACTACAACCATGCAGGTATACCTTTCTCGCTTTTTTAGTTGTGACCATTACCAGATAGATGGAGCTTTTGTTTTAAGGTTTACTATCCAACTTATGGCCGAAATGAACTGTTATCTACAATGCATTTAGAATTTGGTTTTAGAAGCAACGTGCAGAACTGGATATTCATTGCATATTTCGATTAAACGATAGACGTTTAGAAACTGACTTGAACTAATGAATACAGGCTAGAAAATTAGTAACAGCTTCTGGAATTTTTTTACCAATGGCTTTGTTATCACCTAATAGGATGCGCTTAGCATTATCTGTCAAAACTGATTATCAGTCTTGCATACCCGTATACAAGCATGTTACAAGAGGCCTTAAAATTTTTGATTACATGTCCCAAACTGCTTGCTTTTTTGTCATTTTTTATTTCATATGTCTATATATTGACTGACTTGCTTTGCCAACAACCATTGTTTCAGAGACCTAGAAATCACAAAGCACATATTCCAGCTGTACTATGTTGTAGGGAGCCGTAGAAGCAATCCAAAGTTCATCTTAGAGAATGCAACAAATGCAATTACACCGGCATTAGTAGATATTTCAACGGAGAGAGAAGAAGCATCATCATCATCAGTGACACATCCATAGCTTGAAGAAACTGTTGTGACAGAAATGCCAAAAGAAAGATCATAAGGTCGAATGCACATCTAGCACAGTTCGTAAAGAGTTGTTCACAGAAGAATACGAAAGCACGAGTGACGTCATAACTAGGCATTCAACATCTGTGGAGACAGTCGTGTTCCTCTAATACATACAGTAACCGCTGGGATGTAAGTATCGTAATCTATGTATGTAGAGTAACATGTATGGCAGCTGGACAGAAGATGTTTCATCATTTGATGGTTTTGAAGCTGGACAGAAGATGTTTCATCATTTATGTTACCAAATAATTGTTTAATAGAGTTAACTACATTTTTGGTCCTCGTGGTTTACCGGGTATAACACTTTTGGTCCAAAATGAAATTTTGTAACGGATCTTGTCCAATATCCGCTGACCCGTAACACTTTTGGTCCAATGTTAACACTCCCGTTAAATTGACTACGTTTGACCGTTAGTTTTAGGGGTATTTATGTCATTCACATACTTTTATTAAATTTAGAGTATATATTAAATACACCCTTCTTCACAAACACAAACCCTTACATAAACACAAACACAAACCCTTCTCCCCCCTAGATCTCCGGCCAACATCACCGGTCAGTCGGCCACCACACTACCTTCGGCGATACACCAAACACCACCATGACCTCACCAAATAAACACCAAAAACCACCACGACTTCACCACATAAACACCAAACACCACCACGACCTCACTAAACACCAAACACCAAACACCACCACGACCTCACTAAACCTTAAAGATCTACAAGAAACCATTACACTCCACACACCAACACACACCCCTTTTCTTCTCCGGTTGGTTTTCCGGCCACACCTCCTCAACCACCGCGCGTCCACCTTCACCACCACCATCAATCTTCACCATTTTTGATTTCCTTTCTTTTGAGCATAGCCATGCGCTATTTAACCACTGGATGGGTTTTTCCTAAATAGATCAAGAAAGAAAGTAATTGAAGTTTTTTATGGTGGATAATGAAAGCTACAAGATTGGTTTTAGATCTAATTTCTTTTTTTCTTTACTGATGCCGACATCAAATTGGGGTGGGTGTGCAAACGTGGTTACGGCGGTTGGTGGTCTGGTGGGCTTTCGGTGGTCGAGAAGGTAGAAGATGACCCAACGATGTGGAGATTTGTTTTTGTTTAACGGTTTTTGTTTTAGATTTAGATTTAGATTTATGGGTTCAATTTTACCAAACTTCTTATATGAGGATGAGTTTAGTGACTCTGTGATCTTGTGATGCTTGAGTTCTTCTCTTTTTCTTGAAGCACGGATTAAAGAAACACAAACCCTTTGGGTCTTGATTCAACAGATTCATGTATTGGGGAGTTTTATGAGTTTCAAGATCTATGATAAACCATTGTGAATAAAAACGCAAACCTTAAAGATTTCTCTTGTTTCAATTGATGATTAAAACAGTTTCTGAATTTTGTTGTTCTTGAATCATGTTCTTCTTGTTTGTGTGATTTGAAGCTGAGATAGATATTGATATTGTTGTTATTATTCTTGAAGAGAAAATATTGTCATGGTCTTTGACTGCTTATAAATGGAGTTGTATAGTGTTTCTTTGTTGTGAATGATTATGGCAGCTCATAGTCAAGAGTTGAGATTTTTTGTAATCATCCTCATATAAGGGCATTTTAATAATAATAAATGGAGGAAAGGGCATTTTAGTCATTGTACATTAACATTTGAGGGTATTTTAGTCATTTCGCATGTTTTTAACTAGTCAAACTAGCGGTCAACAAAAATTGGACCAAAAGTGTTACGGGTCAGCGGATATTGGACAAGATCCGTTACAAAATTTCATTTTGGTCCAAAAGTGTTATACCCGGTAAACCACGAGGACCAAAAATGTAGTTAACTCTTGTTTAATATTTCATCATTTGGAATGCATAGTAACAGTCATGTGTAATCGTGTATATAAAGCATTTGTAATAAACGTGTTTGACAAGTACATTTACACTATTAAAGTGTATGTGTACTTAACATATTATGAATTAATAAAGACGTATAAGGTCTTTTCAATTGTTATAAGATATGAACTTTTCACCTTAATTTCGGCTTATCATAATTTAGGCAAAAAAACAGGCCCGCCCGCAACGCGGCGGATAAATGCCAGTCTAGTTTTTATTTAAATGACGTTAGATAATAGAAGTGTAAGAGTCCGAGTAAATTCATATGACAATTTGACTTGCACATTTCAAGCCCGTTAGTAGCCTTTAGAGGTCATAGAAGTTTCATAAACCCCACTATCCAAGGGATCTGATGATAAGCTATATATAGGCAACTTTTGGCCCAAAACTATACTGGTTGACTTTTTTTATGTCGTAAAAAATAAAGCAATATGTTTTGCATAAATATGAAGTTTTAGCTGATATATATGTAAACTAAAAACCAAAGCATGGATTGTAAAACTTCTATTTAAAATTTCTATTTAAAACCGTCTAGAAGGAGCGATGTGCTATATAGACTATAGTTATCTTTAGCGGCATCGGAAAATTAAAATGTTTATATAATTTTTTAGTATATAAGGTGTGCATTGCTATAAGAGACAAACATGATAATAACGAGATAAATATAAAGTGTAGAAAATAGTACCGTAAATCTTTTGATTGTTTAGACACAAAAACACAAGTAAGGAAAATGTTGAGGCATGTGATAATCACAGTTTCCTTAAGACAGATTCGTCCTCTCCACGGTGCTTGAGAATAGTGAACATCTATCTCTCAGGATACAACAACAATTGATAACCCCGTTAGCACAAACGGGTTATCAAGGCGAACGAAAACCGTGCCTTCCCTCTATTACGAAATGGATACACAAGAAATATCAATGGTAACACAAAAGGAGAGGAGTGATAAGTTGCGTATTTTTTGGTGTTTTTTTGATAAATGAGAAAAGTTCTCATTTATAGGTAAAAGAAAATGAGGAAAAGAAACGGTCACAATTAAATCTACTAATGGCTCATGAACACACACGATCATTACAATTGACCAAACATTAATCTTGTTCTTAAATTCCATTAGTATACATGATGACCATCAATTGTCATTCAAATCTAAAAATTTGACCACACTTTTTGGTTCTCATAGTTATGTTCGTTATGGTCATGAACATTAGCATGGTTCTGCGAGAGCTGTTAAGAATTGCGCCCCTACAATTCCCTTAGAAGCGACCCCACTTCTCTCTCTCATAGGTGATTCTCGATTAATCATTAAAAGCCATATGCTTAACCTCATATTGTCACTGTTATAGTAATGGACTAGGAAGTTCACTAACTCCCTTAAACGAATGTGGAGTTTATTACTCCCCCACAGTGAGCTCTGTTTATACAAGTAGGTTGTCCTATTGAACCCAAATCTTGGGATCTCTAGTCAGCTGGGTTAGGTTTTCTTTCATATAAACTTTTCAAGGGCTTTAGTTCTATTCCTCTTCACGACTTGCTAACTAACTCTCACATTTAGCATTTTACATGCGGATCCACAATGTGATTCTATGACTTCACATTGTCAATAGGGATAACTCATGCTGAGAGTAGTTGTCGTATCGACATAATATGTCTGTACAAATTTGAGTTTTGTTCAACTCATTAAATATATCATGCTCAAAGTAATTCTTGAGTATTCCAACCGGGCAAGAACTTCACCTTTGTTGGTGTCTGGTGTGTGCTTATTCACACACCTTTTTATGGCCATATTAAGACAAAAACAGACATAAACTAACCATAAAAGCCAAAGATATTGTGTTTTTGTGTTTGTGATCGTGCAGGAACGGATATTTCAGAAATAGGCATAAAACAGGCCAAAAAGGACAAAAACGATCACGAGTTTGGAAAACGTGTCAAAAGCCAAGATCCGGGGAAGCAAATTACCATTTTTGAGCTCAAATTGTCAAAACATACCTTGGGGAATCACAGAATGCCAGGAATAGTCCTTGGAGCAAAAGTTTGACGAATTGGCAGAAATGGTCCCTCAAGTTTGAAAATTGACAGAATTGGCCCCTGAGCATTTGTTTTGGAAGAAAAGTCAACTAAGGTCCTTTAGAAATCAAAATTTGTCATAATTGTTCCTTGGGTGAAAAGTTTGAAGAATTTACAGTTTAGCCCCTCAAGTTTCAACTTTGGCAGATTCAGTCCTTAGATATCTAATTTTGGAAAATAAGCAACAAAGGTCCTTGGATTAGTGAAAATTGGCAAGTTTTACCCTTGAAATACTTTTGGAAAGTTGACATTTCACACCCTTTTTCAGATTTTTCATGAATGGTCCTTGTAATAGTTTAAACCAAACGGACCCTTGTTATTATTAACCCAAGTCCAATCCAAACATAAGCCCAAAACCAACACAACCTTCACCCAGACCACTCCCACCTTTGGCCCAGTCCATCATCCCAACCCAACTCACCCTTAATATTAAAACGGGGTTTGACCCCAGTCAAACCCCCCTCCTTCCCACCATCATCACCTCCCAACATTCCTGCAACACCTCACCCCCTCCCCCACTTGACCACCTGCTACCACCCATCACCTCCAACCGCCCAAAACCATCACCACTCAACACCACAAGACAACTGCATTTAATGCACCCTCTCCCCCACAAGTAACAGACCAAATTGCAATTTACCCCTTTTGGTGCCAAATTTCAATTGAGGGCTAGGATCAATTCCAGAGATCCAATGGTCAACATTAGTGTTGGGAAAGCTCAAGTGGGTCCCCTAGAACCCTTATTATCACTATAAAAAGGAGAAGAAGCAAGAGGAAGAGACATGTAGTTTTTAGCTTATGTTTAATGTCGAATTAGTTAAATTTCACTTTTAAGTTGTACCTCTTAGCTTAAAAAGGTTGTATTCAGTATTCTCAGTGTATTTCAAGTGTTTTCTAATATAAACTTCAAGCATTTCAGTTCCAATTCAGAATTTGCATTTTAATTTGAAATTTCCATGTTTACTCTAGCCATGCTATAAACCATGTTTTAATTGTTTCATAAGCTCACTTAAGCTCTTAAATTAGAAAAGAAAACATAAAAAAGAATAGAACTAGGTTTAAAAATGACACAGGGTACCTATGCATTGGACTGTGGAAGGCTTTGGAAGTGGTATTAAGGGATTGGCCAGAAGGACTTTTACCTAGCTTATTCTATAAGCTAGGAGCTTGTAGCTGCCCATTTGGGAGCCACTGTTAAGCTGAGCCCTAAGGTGTGTTCAATTTTTCTCAATTTTATCAAATTCCTAGTTACTACTGTAACATAGCTTATTACTGTTTATCTCTATTGCTTTTCTGTGTCTTTATGCTTATCTAGTATAGTTATAGTTGATTTATTGCTTAAGTATCCATAGTTGTTCATTTTGAATCCAATCTTTTTCCATTTATCTCAAGTTCACTGCATAACCTTGTGTAAGGTTTGTTTGTGCTTAATTTTGGTTTAAAATCATTTCATATAGCTTATTGAATAGTTCTGCATCAGTTTCATGGTTTGAATCCTTCATTTGCTTCAAAAATCTCAAAATCAGTTATATAAAGGGTTGTTAGGATTTACTGATCTATATGGGATTAAGTTTATTTTTGTTGTTGTTCTCTGTTGAATCTTGTCACATTAGGTCATCATAGGATAGTCTAAGCATTAAAACCTGTGGTCACTTGTAAAAAAGTCAAAAATCTCTTTAATATCTCCATATTTGTTAACTATCAAGCTATTAGGTTCCATAATCATCATTATTAGTTCATTAGGTGTTAGGATCACTTTAAATCATCTCATATTAGCTTAACATAACGTATTCAGTAACTTAAGAACACTAAAAGTTCATCAAAGTCAAAATAGGTTCATAATCAAAAAAGTCAAAATTGCATAAGTGTTGAAAAATCCAATTATGCTTGTATTTTTCATGACTTGAGTTTTCAAGATTAGCTTTTGAGCTTTTTGTATATTAAAGTTTGGCAGTAGAGCTTGTTGATCCATATTTTTACTTATTTTTAGTTATTTTCTAAACTGTTTATTTATTGGTTTCTTTTAGCCTGTTTTTCAAAAACCTCCCCTGCACCAGGGGAGTTTGGCTCAGAAGCCCGTTTTCCAAAGCTTGCATCTCATTCAATAGTGTACCATACCATGAGCTTTTGGGTGATTTAGAAATCCCTTCTTACTGGCTTCATAGACCTGTGCTCATTTTTGTCTTGGGACCTTATTTGAGTGCTTATTTTACCTAAGAGATAGCCCCCTTTCTGCTGATTCATCCGCAGGAATCACTAGCTCATTTTCACAAGCCCATAGCTTGTTCATCTGTGGGACCCAGCCTTAGCTTGTTAGTGTTTTAAAAAGCTCACCGGTCCAACTTCTTAAATTAGTGCTTATTTAGGGTTTTGGAGGTCTTGCCCATAGCTTATTTTTGTCTTAGAAATACCCACATTACCCCAGTATAACTGAGTCATCAGTGTGAGTAGGCCCTATTCACAAGCTTCCATATTGCTTATTAGTGGACCTCACCTTTAGCTTCTTGGCTTATTGAGAAGCTCACTAGATTGGCTTATTGGCTCAAGGTTCATCTTGGGCCTCTGAGCTTATATAGTAGGCTCCAGCTAGGCCTGCAGTTGCCCCTATTTGGCCTATTTGGTTCTCAGGTTTTGGATTTGCTTATTTGTGCTTATTTCCTTATTCAGTAAGCTTGTTAGTTTCTTTTAGCTTATTTAAGATTGCATCAGGTCCCATTTAGCTTATTCCAACCACAGTTCAGCTTTTTGTTTTGTTTGCTAGCGTTTTCAAACTTAAAAATCCTTTTAAGCTTTAAAAAAGCTTACTATGTGAACAATAAGCTCACACAGTGCTTATTCTTGTGTTTTAAAAAGTTTTTTTTTTTATTATTTTTTTTATTTTTTTTTATTATTATTAAAAGTTGTTTAATATTAATGGTTAAATAGGTTTGTAAAAGAAAAATCATAAAGAAAATAAAAACAGAAAAGTGACCAAGGTGGGATTCGAACCTATGACCTCTTGGTACTTTTGGCCAAAACCAAACCAAGTATGTGCAACATCTGGGCTAGGGTGTTATTAGTGTTTAAGTTTCCCCCTCTTTTACTTATAGTGATAACTTCTATTTAATCCATTTTAGCTTTTTATCTTATTTTTTTTGCTTTTTCATTAAGCACTTGGGTGTTTTTATATTTTTCCTGTTATTCTGTCATCTTATAGTAGTTATATAAAACATTTCATAATTTTCTGTTTTAATTTAGTATTTTTAATAATTAATATTTTTTTAATTAGTTTTAATTAAAAAATCAAAAATAAAATCATTAACTGCTTATTTATAAGCACTAGCATCTTTTTATATTTTTCCTAGCTTTTTATAATTATAAAGTAGTTTTAGAAAAAGTTTCATAATTTTTACTGTTCATTTGCTAATTTTCATAATTAAATTAGTTTAATTAGCTGTTAATTATTAATAAGTAAATAAAAATCTTAAATAGCTTATTTATAAGTTTTAGAAACTTTTTATAATTTTGTAGGATTCCTGTGATGGTTAATTAGTTTTAGAAAAATATTCATAATTTTCCAAGTTATTTTAGTATTTTTAGTAATTTAAATTAGTAATTAAATAGTTTTTAATTAATAATAAATAATTAAAAAAAAAAAATTGTTCTAAAACTTTCTTTCATTATTAGATTTATAAAAAAAAAAGTAATTTTCACCCCCTTAGGACTAATTCTGCTTTAATTTCACTTTTTTCTATACGCGTTTACGTTTATTTTAATTTAAACTTACTTTTTTAGTTTTAAATACGTTTTAGGTTTATCTGATTTCCAGTTATTGTTAATATTTTTAATTTGGCTTATTTCCATTATTATCTGTTTAGTATAATCCACCAAATCATATTGTTGTTACCTTTTATCAAAATCACCCGATCTCCAAACGTTCCAAAAATACAATTTTAATCATCGCTAGGACTTAACGACCTGGGAAAACACTGTGCTTACACCGGATCATAAATTGATCACTTGCACACACACACACACACACACACACACACTCAGGTTTGACTTATTGACCACCCTTGGTTAATTAGTTAATATGAGGCAAGTCAAATTTTGGCACCGCTGCCGGGGAGGTTATTGCATATTTAAAAACGTTTAGCTGATTAGTGGTTTTCAAACTCCTCCTTGTAAAAAAACCACTTTTTGTAAATTTTTATTAAAAATGTAGGACCGTAGAACAACCTTAATCACTTGTGAATCTAGGCTAGATCTAGAGAGAGAAAGTAGAGAGAGAGAGTGGAAGGGAACTCCTAGTGTGTGAAATAATAACCTTGATATTACTAAGAGAACCAACCTCAAAATGAGGCCTTACATGTGTATTTATACTTGTAGTCTAGGGCTTCAAATATCTTTGAGCATATTACATAACTAGCCCTTAGACTTTATACAAGCATGAATAATACACATAAACTTAATAAACTAGCATTTACTAACTATTACATTGATATATTTAACTAACTATTTGACTCAATAATGATCGTCACTTTTAATCCTAACAATCTCCCCCTAAGGGACGATCATTGAGATCTCACTTTGATTTCATAAATGATCAACACTTCTAATTCTAACAATCTCCCCCTAAGGGTGATCATTGAGATCTCTCTTTTGTGACTTTGATCTTTGATCTTTGAAGCTTGTTCTCTTGAACTTTGAGTCCTTGTGTAATAGTTTTGCTAGTTCCTTTGTTCCAATCATGCTTTGTGATCTTTCTTGCCTTTGATCAACATCTTTACTCTGTTGTCTTTACGTCTTTTCCAACATGCTCATACTTTGTTTGACTTTGAATCTTTGTGAAGTTCTCTTCTCTATGACTTTAATCTTTGTTTCTTTAGTTTGAAGATTCTATGACTTTGACTTAAAAACATTCTGAACTTTGCTTTGCTTAGATCGTTGAAGAGAGCTTTGCAGGGTATGAGCATGTGGATTTTTGAGTGATGGTAACGGTCTTTCTCCAAGGAACATATATGAGTACCTGCATAAAACAGTTAGCAATAAATCAACCGGTACTTACAGGTTCGGAATTAGAGATCGTCAACAGCATAGTGTGAAGACTCCTTCTAACCCTTACCAAGGCCGTTCATGAACCAGATACTCTTGAAAGGGCTTACTAGATCCACCGAAGTACATCAATGATTCAGGTGAGTTGCTGGAGATCACCCTACAACTGTAGACCGTTTTGGAACATAGTAACCATCATGAAAGATAAGGCAAGATCCATAGATCTCATAAAGACTCTTACAACTTGTGTCCTTTTTGGCGAACATAAGTGTATTCATAGGAAGTGTATCCTAAGAGATTTTTAATGAATCTCATGGCTCTAGACTCAATAAGTGCATAATTTGGTTTTCCTATGCGGAGACTAGGGAGGGGTCTCCTGCTTCAATATCAACCATCTCTAAAAGATAGGTCGATAGATTACACCGGTTCCCCGTGAGAATGAAACAAGCTCTTTTAAGAGAACTTGAGTGGCTAGAAGGTTAAGTGCAGTGCGTCACTGGGTCCATGACGTCTTGTCTTCAATACCGGTGTCACCTTAGTAACAACCAGTAGCATATGAGTTGAACCCGGTGTCTGCCCTAAGGTTGAACATTTGGAGGGCTATTTCTTTTCACCCTTTCATTTGCTTTTTTTTTTTTTTTTTTTTTTTTTTTTTAATTCTTCAACCCCTTCTTTCTCCTTTCATTCTTTTCTCCTTTTTTTCAAATCATACCTAAGGACTTCTAATTCTAATCTATTGGAATTTTCCTTGGGTAGATCTCTCCGGCTCTGGCGGATCATAGGACGGTTTTTCCTAACCTTAATCACCTTATAACTCCATGACTATCCTATAATTGCCATGAAACCATTTATGAAAATCTCTCAAAGTGTTTATGATAAAAAAAACATACTTTGTTAACACTTCGAGAGTTTTACATTTCAATTGAAGGACTCCCCCTTCACATGTGCTCATGGATTTTTAAGAAATTTGCACATGCGTGAGGATTTTGCACTTTTGAATTGATTCACTTTCAATGAACACAACCGATTCGAGACACGCTTACATCACTAGTTAGACTAGCTTGAAGTTATTACCCGGCCTGGTCAAGTCCACAGAAAGTTTCTCGAAACGGTACATTTCTACTAAGACAAATCCTTTTCGAGACACGCTTACGTGGCTAGTTAAAGAGTTCCATTGTCAGCTTATAGGTGACAACTAGCTCTAGTAACTAACTTGATGTTATTACCCGTCGAGGATAAGTCTTTTTGGATAGCTTATGGGAGAAACAGATTGTTTGTTAATTCCTTATTTGTGTCCTTTAAGCATGATCTTTTTGGAACAACTTTATATTACTCCCCCTCAAAATTAGAACATTTTGAGTAAATATCTGCTTTGAAGGATTTGAGGGAGTAATATCTTGAGCTAAAAAGTTTTGATAACCTTTTGAAACATTTTCCAAAGTTTTGCTCAAAAATTAAGAAGACTTTGATAAGTTTTTTGGTGAGAAGTCTTCTTTACTTTTAGGATTGTTGCACATAAATGTACAACAGGGTCCTTTCTTTGAAAATCACGGGTTATACACTGTTATGTGTGCATAAGCCATAATGTTTTTAGGATAAGTGCTCAAAAATTATTTAAAACCTTAGTTTTGATTTAAGCACTTTACTTTCTTTGGAGAACGAGTCCTTAGCTGAAATACTAAGAAGTCATCATGTTGAAGTCCGAGTTCTTAGCAGAAGTACTAAGAAGTCATCATGTTTTTGGATTAGACAACAACTTTTGGAACCCATTTAAGCACGACGCCAATGGGTTTACCATATTTTGAAATCCATTTGAAAGTTGTGTCAATCCGAGACAAAGAAGTTGAATTCCAACGAGGACTGAAATCCGGTGTTTCATTTTGAAATAAAGCTCGTGGAATCAACGGTGATTTAAAACTCTTTTGCTTTTGAAACTTGTATGAGAAACCCGATGTCTCTCTTGGAGTTTTAAAACTTGAAGAAGAAGTTTTCCATCCATTGTTGAAACTCGGTGTTTCATTTCGAAAATTCGTTTTATAGATGAATGGAAACCTTCCAGAATTGGGATTTTTCAAAGCATAGCCATTCCTTTGTTGTAGCGGAAGCATTTCAGAGTATGAATAATTCAAATGTTTTGAACGACTTTGCTTTGGTTTCCACACTGGCTTTACCGGGGTAAAACGAGAGTATGGAGTTTGAAAACCTTGATTCTTTTCTTTATGAGCACTTGCATTTGAAACCTTTTGAGGAGTAAATGTTTCAGAAAAATTAGGTCTCTTTGAAAATTTCCTTCCTTTTTGCAAAGAATAGGTTATAAACTGAGAAACCTTTTTCGAAAATGGTTTGGATGATTCACCCGTGTAAACCTTCTCCGAAACACTTTCTTGTGGTTTAGACTCGTTTGAAACTTGAGATTTTCCTTTTGACCGGTTAAGAACATCAAACTTCGCTTTTAATGAATTGTATGACGTTCTCAAATCAATGTATTCTTTTTGAAGAGAAAGATGATCTGATGATGCCAGTTTTTCTTGCAAAGAAGCATTTTGATTTTCAAGATGTGCAAAATATTTTTCATATTTGTCTGTTTCGATTGAAAAATCATTTTTGGCATCACCAAAATCCTTGGTTTGTTGTGCAATCGTTTTTTCCAATTCAACAATTTTCTTTTGAAGCACAGACTTTTCTTTTTCAAAAAGATGATTTGGTGTGATCTGAGAGTCAGATTTGTTTAAAGTTTAATTCTGAACTCTTGACCGCTTGATTGAATCAAACAAGTTTTTGTAAGTCTGTTTCAAATGCTCATTTTCTTTTTGTAATGATGCCACAGCATGTTCCAATTCAAGATTTTTTGTATCAAGTTCGTCTAAATCAAACTTGATATTGGTATCATCACAATTTTCTTCAAAAATTTTTTATTTTTCTTTAAGCACTGATGTCAAAGAGTTTTCAGAAGACATTTTCTCATTCTTCTCTTGCAGTTTAAGTTGGAAAGAGATACTTTGTGCTTCGAGTTTTGCAAGATGTTTCTCAAACTGAGCTGTTCTTTTTGACAATTCTTCTTTGACATCAGCTGCTTCTTTTGAAAGCTCGGTGATTTTCTTTTTAAGACAAAGATTTTCAGATTTCAAAGAAGATGTTTGTTCAAAATTCTCATTCACTTTCTCATGGCAAACAGATTTTGATTTGAAAGACTCTATTTGATTTGTGAAAAATTCCTTTTGAATGTCAAGTATTAAGCATTTTTCATCAAATTCGTCTTCAAGAGAATGAACGTACTTTAAATCTTCTCTCATTTCCGTGACAAGATGTTTTTCAAAGTACTCAAAACTTAAGTTGAGATTTTTCACATGAGGTTCAATCTCATCTTTCAAAATCTTTTGGACTTCAATCTTAAGGCGTACATCTGATGAAAGAGGATTAGAGAAAACGCTGTTATCGATGTTTACTTGCTTAAACCAAATGACCTTTAACGTATGCTCAATGTGATGTTTAAGACTACAAAATTGTTTCCTTGCTTTATTTTGCCATAACGTAGCATCATAAGTAGCAAGTTGAGCTTCTTTGAAAAATCTTTTCACATTTGTGTCTTTTCTTTTGAACGGTGCTTTTGGAAAATCTGTCAATTGTGTACAACCATACACAAAGCCGTTGTACGAGAGAGGGTTTTTTGTTTGTTTTGCTTTCAAACTTTTTTCCTCTTCAGATTTTAAAATATCTTGAGACTCAAACAAAAGATCATCTGACAATTCTTTTCCCGTATCTTCAGCATTGTACAAAATAGGTGTCAGCTTTTTCACTTTGTTTAAAAAACAAGGTTTTCCATTTTCCACATTAGCATTATTCACAAAACCAATCCCATATGTTTGTTTCTCAACCTCCTCATCTTTAGTAGGCAGCATGTTGATAGTCTGAGAAGTCTATCCCAATTTTCGAAGTTTGTTTTCAAGATCGTTTGTTCGTTTAAAAAACTCCTGGTTTTCATTCTCAAGTTTTGTGTTTACAATCTCAAAATTTGATGTGGTTTTCTGAAGCTTTGAATTTTCACTTTTTAAATCATTGTTCTCTTTTAAAAGCGCTTGAACCTTTCTGTTGTTAACAAGCATTTGAGTATCCAGATTTTGAATGGAACGTTTTTCACGAAGAATAGCTTCTCTATAACCAACTTCAAGTTCTTCATTTCTTTTTAAAAGTGGTTTGACAGACTCTCTATACATTTCAAACTTTTGAGCTTGAGATTTAAGGTTTGAGTTTTCAAATTCAAGTTCAGCTTTTCTTTTTGTTACATTTTGAAAACCTTTTTCCATTTCTTTAAATCTCTCAAGCTCTTTTGTCAATAAGACATTCGTTTGCTTAGCTTTACGATTGTCCTCTTTGCACTTTTCAAGTTCATGTTTGAAATTATTGATTAATGAAGCAAAAAAGGCACGATCTTGTTCATAAGAAGATCCATCCTGGGCAGGCTCACCTCTATTAGGATCCATATCTGGAGTATCAAAAGTGATATTACTATCATTTTGTTCCACCACATAAGTGTCACTAATAGACTCAGGATGCTCAGGATGTGTCTGATCATGAACAAACATATTCTCAAATATATCAACATTATCATGAGCATGTGAATGTTGTACCGTAGCCAATATCTCTGTGTCTGATGAAGGTCTGATATGATCATCTTCGGTGTCCCAAACAGCTTCATTCCTTTGTGTATCATCAGTATCTGAATCATAGCTAGGACTGCTGCTTTCAACCTGCTGTTCTGAAGATGAATCACTTCCCGTGAAAACCAAACTATCATCTGATGCATCACCCTCGTTGACAGTTTCCTCTTCTATTTGAAAATCTTTCTCTGTCTCATTTTCAATCACCTCTGTTTCCTTTAACTGCATCTCTCTTTCAATTAGCTCTCTTTCTTTAAACTGCATTTCTTTTTCAATCTGCTCTCTTTCTCGTTTCAGCTTCTCAATTTCATTTAACTCAGCTTCCTCAGCATCAAGTATCTTTTCGAGTTCCCCCATGTCATTTATGCATTTAGTTCTGAAGGTCAAATAGCCTACCCAAAATTGTTGGTAAAATGCATCGATAAACTCTGACTGGTTCATTATCCAAGGGTTAAAGATACGCTGAAATTGAGTTTGGATCACTTTAAAAGCTTCCTTGCAGTTACTCATATCAAGTTCTTCTTTATGAAGTAGCATCTCAAGTTGATTCAGACTTTTGTTGAGTTTCTCTTTGAAATAATGAAATCGGTCTCTGACGTAGTATTCAAATGCTTGTTCGAACCGTGAATCATAACCAGAAATGTTGATGACCTTTACTACATATGACTTGAACACTGTAAACACTTTCTTTGAATCTCTCTCTTGGATTTGCATTTTCGTTTCCATTGTTTAAACGATGTTTGATAAAGTTGATCTTAGGATCTTTTAAGATAACAAAGGTTGTTGTTTGAAGATTAGATGATTTGGTGAAGATGAAAAACGTTCTCGGTTGAATTTTTGTGATTTCAAATTTTCCCTCCAAAAAATGAATACGAAAATTTTCTTTCTCAAAATTTGAAAATCACAAAGAAATACAATTCTAAGGTTACCTGAAAAATTTGAGTTTTCAAAATTTTGACGCCAAATTTTACCGAAAAAATTTGAATTTTGGCCTAAAAATTTGAATTTCGGGCCAAAATTTTCAACCTTATACCAAAATTTGAATCTCGCGTAAAAATTGAACGTTAATTCTCGTGTGAAAAATAAATTTTACTCAAATTTTCTCGCGTAAAAAGTTGAACGTTAATTCGCCTAATTTTTTTTTTTTTTTTTTTTTTTTTTTTTTTTGGTCTAACTCGGTATGTATGCTCAAACTCGGTAAGATTCTGATTGTAGTCAAACTCGGTATGTTCAGATAAACCTCAAACTCGATAAGCAAGAATAGGTCTCAAACTCGGTAAGTAAGGATAGATCTCAAACTCGGTATGTCTTAAAACTGTCTAACTCGGTAAGGATCAAAATTTGAGCAGAGTTTCGTCTTAGTATGGAGTACAAAAATCCTTACTCGATAAACGATAAGGTAAACGGCTAACTCGCCAAAGTGAATTCCAAACTCGATAAGTTTTAAATCCTAACTCGATAAGTATTGACTCCCAAACTCGATAAGTATTGACTCCCAAACTCGGTAACACTTAACTCGATAGAATCACAAAATCCTAACTTGCTAAGTTGACTTCAAACTCGATAAAAAATCAACCTAACTCGCTGAAACTTGACCAAACTCGCAAGAAACTTGGCCTAACTCGCCAAAATTTGAATCCAAACTCGATAAGACCAAAATCCTAACTCGACAAAAATTATTCAAACTCGCTAACTTGAGACCTAACTCGAAAACAATTTCCTAACTCGAAAATTTTTCTCCTAACTTGATAAAATACGAATGAACAGTAACCTAGAATCATAAAAATCACTTTTATACCAACTTTTTTCAACCAAATCAAACCTAAAACAACCTATATTATCCCTAGGCGATTGATACCACTTGTAGGACCGTAGAACAACCTTAATCACTTGTGAATCTAGGCTAGATCTAGAGAGAGAAAGTAAGTAGAGAGAGAGAGAGTGGAAGGGAACTCCTAGTGTGTGAAATAATAACCTTGATATTACTAAGAGAACCAACCTCAAAATGAGGCCTTACATGTGTATTTATACTTGTAGTCTAGGGCTTCACATATCTTTGACCATATTACATAACTAGCCCTTAGACTTTATACAAGCATGAATAATACACATAAACTTAATAAACTAGCATTTACTAATTATTACATTGATATATTTAACTAACTATTTGACTCAATAATGATCGTCACTTTTAATCCTAACAAAAAACATCAAAAAAAAAGTCATTAACATTTTTCCTAAAGTGTTTAAAACACCAAAAAAAAATCAAAAACAACAAAACAAATCATGAAGTTAAATTACTTCGTATTCTTTAAGATTAAAACCTATACAGGTGGTTAAGGCATGTTCTGACATTAAATTGCGAACTAAAAAGAGATCCATTCTTCTCTTCCGCCATCCTGCAAATTGTCTTAAAGGAAACGATTTCGGTTAACGAATCGATTCCAAAAATATTTGCAAAAGATTTTTTCACACACACCCACAAAAAGCTAAAAACAGTTTCTATTTTCTTGTTAAATAAAAACATAAAATACATTATCGAGAAACATTCGACAGAATACCTACCAACTGGGGGTATGACCATTAATAAGTTCCCAAATTAAAGATAAAAACTTTCCTTTGTATCCTTATGAATTGGTTTACTTTGAGTGATATTCAAAGAAGCTATTAATATTGTGATTATTGGTTTAAGTTCTCTGTTGTTTTGCCTCGGTATTGTTTAAATTGGTTTTGCTTTTAGTGCATGCGCACTCGTTCAAAAACAAGGCGTAATCATCAAAGAAACATAACTGAGTTACGTGCTGTTGTTGAAGAACCCGTCACAAAAATGGACGACGAACCCCCACCACCCATACCACTAATCCCTCCTAAGGATGACACAGCTCTCGATCTCTGAACGATAGAGGAGTTATGTCAATCCACCATGCACGGGAGGGGTGGACCTATTGCGCCAGTCACTAATGGAGCCACGGACTTTGGACTCAAGCACCATATGATCCAACAAGTCCAGAATTCGTGCCAGTTCCACGGATTACCCGGTGACGATGCAAACAAGCATCTCGATAAATTTTTAACCGTCACCCAGAGTATGAAGCAAAATGGAGTCACCGAAGACGGCCTTCGCTTATATCTCTTTCCTTATTCTCTACCCATCACGCTACTGCCTGGTTTGATCGTCTTCCTAAGAATTCAATCCATAATTTTGATGAAATGATCTTAAAGTTTTTAGCAAAATATTTTCCACCATCAATGGTGACGAAACTGAGAAACGATATCGGCAACTTCCAACAGCGTCCTGACGAGTCCTTATTTGAGGCATGGGAACGCTATAAGCTTGCAATCGATCGATGTCCTAACCACAACATGCTTCTTGTCACCATCATAGATACCTTCTATAATGGTTTGACACTTCGTCATCGTGATACAATCAATGCTGCTGCTAGAGGGACCTTCATGAAAAGGACCCCCGAAGAGTGTTATGATCTAATTGAAAACATGACTGCCCACCACAATTTTTGGATTCCTCAGCTGAGAGGAATGATTCATGTAAATCTATCACTCCACCTGACTTCTCCTAAACAGACTAACCAGTCAACCAAGTGTGGTCAACAGGTCAAACTTGAGAGAGAGAGAGGTGATCAATTTATGATCCGGTGTAAGCACAGTGTTTTCCCGAGTCGTTATGTCCCAGCGAGGTATGGAATTATATTTGGAAAACGTTTATTGGATTGAGTGATTTGATGATAGTAACAAAGATATGATTGGGATTTATTACACTAATGGAAATAAGCTAAATTACAAATATTAACAATTATAGGAAATCGGATACGTATTGAAATTAAAAACGTAAATTAAAATTAAAATAAATGTAACTGCGTACTGGAAAAAGGGAAAATAAAGCAAAAATAATCCTAAGGGGGTGAAAATGACTTTTTTACAAACTTAATATTTAAAAGAATATTTTCAAAAAAGAAAATTATTTTTTTGAATTTTGAATTATTTAATATTAATTAAAATCTATTTAATAACTAATTTAAATTATTAAAATACTAAGATAACTTAGAAAATTATGAATTTTTTTATAAAACTAATTAACCATCACAGGAATCCTACAAAATTACAAAAAGTTTATAAAACTTATAATTAGGTTATTTTATATTTTTATTTACTTATTATTAATTAAAAGCTAATAAAACTAATTTAATTATGAAGAATAACAAATGAACAGTAAAAATTATGAAATTTTTTCTATAAATACTTTATAATAATAGAAACCTAGGAAAAATATAAAAAGATGCTAGTGATTAAAAATAAGCAGGAAATGATTTTATTTTTGATTTTTTAATTAAAACTAATTAAACTAAAATTAATTGTTAAAAATACTAAATGAAAATAGAAAATTATGAAAAGTTTTACCCAAACTCTACAATATGACAGAAACTTAGGAAAAATATAAAAAGATACAAGTGCTTATTGAAAAAGCAGAAAAATAAGCAAATAAGCTAAATTGAATTAAATAGAAGCTATCACTATAATTAGAAGAGGAGGAATCTTAAACACGAAGTATCACATAGCCCAGATGGTGCTCTGTTTTGGTTTGGTTTTGACCTAGGGAACCAAGAGGTCCAAGGTTCGAATCCCACAAGCACCTTTTTTTCTATTTTATTTTCATTTTTTGGGATTTTCTTTTACAAAACCTTTCAATAACCACTGATAAGCCTTTTTTATGAAAACAAACTTTTTGTAATGCCAAAATACGCCCTTTGTGAGCTTATGAACTTATTAGTAAGCTTTTGGCTTAAAAATGGAATTTTGGTTTGAAAAAGCTATTGATAAGCTACACTACTGAACTAAGGGAGGAATAAGCTAAAAACAAGTGAGATGAAATCAAAATAAGCAGAAACAATTGAATAAGCATAATGGAATAAGCTAGATAAGCAAAAATAAGCGAAAACAAATCCTACCAACTATGCAGGCCAAAAGGGCTAACTTCAGGCCTATGTGGGGCCCACAAATAAGGTCAGGGGTCCAAGGGGAGCCTTGGACCAATAAGCTGGCTAGGTGGACTTCTCAATAAGCTAAGAAGCCTGGGCTGGGTCCTACAAATAAGCTCACAATGAGCTTATAAATATGGCTCATTCACCACTGACTCAGTGTATCTGAGTTGGTGAGGGTAACTTATGGACAAAAATAAGCTATGGGCAAGGACTCTAAGGTCCAAAATAAGCACATAACTAGTAAGCCTGCTCAATAAGATTTCCAAAGAGCCAAGGTTCAAGAACTGAGGTTCACAGATAAGCTCTACAAGAGCTTGTGCAATTGGCTTGGATTCCTGCTGATGAATCAGCAAGAATGAGGCAAAGTTAAGGTCTACAAATAAGCACTTGGATAAGCACTCAAGGGCAAAATAAGCACATGCACAGATAGCCTATCAGGAGGGCTCTCTAAATCCCCAAAAAGCTAAGTCTAAGGTTCATTGGTTAAAAAGCTAGGGCCAAAAGAAAATAAGCTTATAAGCTAAGTACCCTGGTGCAGGGGAGGTATTAAGCAAACAGGTCAAAATAAGGGTCCAAATAAGCAGTTTAGAAAAATCATAAAAAAAGCAAAAATAAGGGTTTGAAAGCTGAGCTGGTAAACTTGATTTTCCTAACATTTCAGACCAAATGGTTAAGAAATGAGAGTATGAAAAATCTCACTAAAACTAGCTTTCTGCAAAACTATGCAATTTGACTTTTTGAAATTATGATCCTATGTTGACTTTGGTGAACTTTGATTGTGTCCTAGTGACTGAATAAGTTATATTATGCTATAGTAAGACTAAATTAAGCTACCTTAACAAGTTTTAGACCTAAATGAAGATTGCGGTACTCTAAATTCCTAACAGTTAAGCAGATGATTAAGATCTAAGTTGATTTTGACTTTTCTATAAATGACCAATGGTTTTTATGGCTAATAATGGAACCTAAGGTAACCTGTATCAAACACAAACAACCACAAAATCTCACTAGAACATAGTAAGATCAGCAAATCCAAACAACCTTAATACCAACTGATTTTATGATTTACAAAGCAAAATGATGAAACAACCTGAACTACTTATCTAGGATTGTATATTAAGCTATATTGACTAATTTTAAGCTAAAATGAGGCACAAACAAACTTTAAAAATGGTTATGCAGTGAACTTGAGTTAAATGGAAAAAGATTGGATTAAAATGAACTACTAAGGTACAAAAGCAAATGAACAACTACAATACACTATATTAACTCAGAATAAGCAAAAGAGAGACACAAGTAAGCTAGATTAAACTATTAAGTAGGATATGGAGTTTAAGCTAAAAATGGAATTTGAGTCTTACTAGCACAACCCTAGCTGAACAAGGGTGCTTCTTGATCCTAGCCCATATTTAAATAGGATTCAAACTCTAGTACAAATATCCTTCACACCTTCTAATAAGCTCAAGTGTGCTTATAAATAAGCATAGTTGAATTATGTTGACTTTATGGTTCAAATGATCTTTTGTACTAATGTTATCTCTATAAGACTCACAGAAGCTATGAAAAACTAATATGAGCTTAAACTAACAGCAAGCTAGCTTATTGAAGCTAGGGATTTCAAATGAAAACATATTTTGGTTTTTATATAGATTATTTGATTTTTTTGGATTTTTGATGTAAGATTAACAAGGGCAGAATTTTAAGGTTTAGATAATCTAAACTTAGTTAATGTAGGATAATGGAACAGTAAACAAGAGCTTTTAACAAGCTATAAGCTAAAATGATATTTTGGGCACTTAAGAGTAAAAACTAAATTGAACACTGGAAATTGATTCTTTTGATTAATGAAACTTTGAATTACACTAGAAAACTGAGATTACAAGTTTTTAAAGCTAAAAGAATGTTTGAAATGGAAATTTAAGCTAATACGATCCTAAGATTAACCTAATTACCTACTTGTTGGTTTTCAAGCCTTTTTCTCCCTTTTATAGTGACAATTAGGGCTCTAGGGGACCCTCTTGTGTTTTCCCAGCATCAATCTTGACCATTGGATTATTTTTGAGCAATCTTGACCTTTAAATAATTTTGGCGCCGAAAAGAACAACTGCAAATTTGTCCTGTTGCTTGCAGGGGGTGGTGCATTAATTATGGTTGTCTGTGGTATATGGAGGTGATATTTTAGCGGTGGAGACAAGTGGAGAGGGGGGTTGAGGTGATGGGTTACAGATTACAAGTGGGAGGGAAGGGGTGGTGTTTGACCCGCATTGACCGTTTGATTATTTAGAACGATTTTTGGGGTTGGGTTGGGCTTGTGTGAAATGGGCCAGGGGATTGGGTGGACTGGGTAAGTGTTTGTGTTTTGGGTTTCTGCTTGGTTTGGACTTAGATTTTGGGTTTAATAATATAAAGGGTCCGGTTGGTTTTATTACAAGGACCAAAAATGTAATTTTTTGAAAATTGAAGGGTGGGTTTTGTAACATTCCCAAAGTGTTCCAAGGGTAAAATTTGCCACATTCCAATAATCCAAGGACCTTTGTTGATTTTCTCCGTAAATAAATTTCCAAGGACCATTTCTGTATATTTTGAAACTTGAGGGACTAAAACTGCCAAGTCTTCAAACTTTTCACCAAAGGACCAATTATGGCAATTTTTGATTTCCCAAGGACCTTTGTTGACTTTTCTTCTAAAATAAATGCTCAGGGGCCAATTCTGTATATTTTGAAACTTGAGGGACCATTTCTGCCAATTCTTCAAACTTTTGTTCCAGGGAATATTTCTGGCATTCTGTGATTCCCCAAGGTGTATTTTGACAATCTGAGCTCAAAAATGGTAATTTTGCTTCCCCGGCTTTGGCTGTTGACACGTTTTCTAAACTCGTGCTTGTTTTTGTCCTTTTTGGCCTGATTTATGCCAATTTCTGAAATATCCGTTCCTGCACGATCACAAACACAAAAACACAATATCTTTGGCAATTATAGTTAGTTTGTGTCTGTTTTGGTTTTAATTTGGCCAGAAAAAGGTGTGTGAATACGCACACACCAAAATCCCCCAGACTAAGGTATTGTCGTGTCCTCACGCATTGTGATCAATTCACATTGAAGAAGTAGCAAGTTGTTCAAAAGAGGTTACAAAATCCTTTATTCCCAAAAACGCCCCATTTTTCAACTTTATTAACTACACTATTGTTTTTGTACATTTTATTTATTATCTGATGGGATGTTGACTTTCATCATTTTTCAATAACTTTTAGGGTCACAGAGGAAGAAATATAGCTCAGAGAAAAGTGTCCATATGGATAGAATTCAGCGTCCCTGATTTTTCACAAGTTCCCAAGCTAAGCGTAAAAACGAAATCATAGCAAAAAATGTCATTAGATGCTAACACTACTCATAAATGCTAATTGTAAATTCCTGCTCCCAAGTCTTATTGTCTCTAGACTTTGTTAAAGAAATGATTTCTCATTTTCGTTCCGATAGTTTTAATGTTTGATAGATTTAGGCGGATTTAAAAATCGTTTAAATTTTAACTCAAAAGGCTCACACATTCACACCACATTTATTATATTTTCATTTTTCATTTTTCATCATTTTTTAACCTGGTTTTATATATATATATATATATATATATATATATATATATATATATATATATATAACTTGTACCTCAAACATACGGAGCTTCACGGTGAATCTCCTAGACCTAAGCGCCTTTCAGAATAAAGGATGCAAGGATCCACTTGTCGAACCGCAGTTATTTTTGGTACTTATAATTTTGTTTCATTTTACTTTGCCTCAAGCATACGTAGCTTCACGATGAAACTCCTAGACCTAAATGCCTTTCAGAATAAAGGATGCAAGGATCCGCTTGTCGAAACGCAACTATTTTTGGCATTTATTACATATTAATGGTGTTATTTATGAACCTCATGTGTCATAGAACAAAACGGAGAGTTCCAAGACCTAAACTCCTTTTAGAATAAAGGATCCAAGGCCCATTTAATACTTATGCCTCACGTAAAGTGAGCCGGAATTTAAACAGCTTTTACAAAGGCGTAATTCTAATTATTTTATTTTTTTGGTTTTCAATCTTGCGGGAGCAAGGAACTACAAGTAACCATTATGAGTTCTAACGAAATCCAACTATTCTATGTTTAGCATCTAATCACATAATTAACTTTCTATCATTCCTCATTCTCCGTAAATTTAAAATCTCAAATAATGAGATCCGCGGATGCTTAGCCTAAAAAGTTAAGGGAACAAGCTAGGGCTCAACACGCCCGGTCAAGTCAAAATTTCTATTCCTACTCTACCCAGCGGAAAGTCAAACAAAGTGTCAAAACTTATTATATTTTTGCAAAAATTTTCAAATTTTTCATTTTTTTGTACTTTTTTGGTCAATTTTTTTTTCAATTTTTTTGGATTATTCAAGAAAAACGGGGTTGCATGAGTAAACGGCACATGAAAGGTGCAAGTAAAATCGAAGATACCCCCCCCCCCAAGACTAAAGTTAAACATTGTCCTTAATGTTTCAAAGGGAAGGGTCATCCTACGTTGTGTCTAAGGCCGTTTATTAATTATGCCCGAAGATAACATTAGTTAAGGATATCAGAATTTTTTTACAATGAAGAATGAGACTCTAGAGGAGTAAGGACAAAACACGAGCACGAGAGCCTTCATGCTTTGGGGAAAAATCATGTACAAACAACAACCACAAAAACAAGATGCAGAAGATATTGCCCCCTTCTCGTCACTTTATTAGAAAATAGGAAGAAGACAGAGACATGGGTTGTCACCCACATGATTGCTAATGTTTTTGTTCACCGAGTCACTAGCTTGACTCGATCCCCGCATTCATTGGTTCATGGGGAAAGTTTGGAGATCAGGGACAACCATGGGTGGTATGTCCCCTCCGAAGTAATGCTTTAACCTGTGTCCATTCACTTTAAAGTTGGGACCATCGGGTTGAGATAACTCAACGGTTCCATAAGCAAATACTTTGGCGATAGTGAATGGTCCAGACCAACGGGTTTTGAGTTTACCCGAGAAAATCTTTAATCTTGAATTGAAAAAAAGGACTCGATCACCAACGTTGAAAACGCAGTTCTTCATCTTTGAGTCGTGAATCTTCTTTGTCTTTTCTTTGTAGATCAAAGAGTTTTCGTATGCCTGATCACGAAGTTCATTTAATTCATTGAGTTGAACCTTACGGTGATCACCCGCTGTCTGAAGGTCGAAGTTAACATGTTTCAAGGCCCAGTTGTGCTCAAGCTCGATCGGTAGATGACACGCATTTCCGTATACAAGCTTGTAAGGAGTACACCCGATGGGTGTTTTGTAAGCTGTACGGATACCCCAGAGTGCATCATCTAGTTTATCCGACCAAGAGGCATGGTTTTCACCTATGGTCCTTTCCAAAATCCTTTTAATACCACGGTTTGAAACCTCCACTTGCCCACTTGTTTGGGGGTGATACGTAGTTGAAAGACGGTGAGTGACACCGTATTTAAGCATGACATTTGCAAATTGATCATTGCAAAAGTGCGTACCGCGATCACTAATGATGGCACGTGGAGTTCCGAACCTAGCAAAAAGAGATTTTAAATTTTTTTACAACTACTCGGGCGTTGTTGGTGGGTGGAGCCTTTGCCTCAACCCATTTGGACAAATATTCAACAGCCACAAGTATATACTTATTCCCTCGTGAAGACTAGAATGGCCCCATAAAGTCAATGCCCCATGTATCAAAGATTTCACAGACTTGTATGGCATTTTGTGGCATCTCATCCTTCTTAGAAATATTCCCGTGACGCTGACAATCGTCACAAGTTTTGACTAGATCATGAGCATCTTTGTAGATTGTGGGCCAGTAGAAGCCAGAATCAAACACCTTTTTGGCGGTGTAGTTTGGGCTATGATGTCCCCCCGTGGGTCCATCATGACAAGCTTTAAGAATATCCATGTTTTCTTGGCCATGGACACATTGCCGGATGACTTGATCCGCACAAATTTTGAATAAGTAGGGGTCGCCCCAGAAGAAGTGATTTACATCTTTGAAGAATTTTCTTTTCTGTTGGGACGACATCCCTTTCACAATGAAGTTACCCGCATGGTAGTTTGCAAAGTCGGCAAACCATGGGGTAGTAGAGTTACCACGAGAAGAGATCACATTAAGTGTTTCGAGAGGAAAGGTTTCATTTATTTCCTTTTTCTCGAGAACATTTTGGTGAGGGTTCTCTAATCGGGACAGATGATCAGCCGCTAGGTTCTCAGCTCCTTTTTTTTTTTTTTTTTTTTTTTTTTTTTTTTTTTATCACGGATGATGATATCAAATTCTTGTAGGAGGAGAACCCATAGGAGCAATCTCAGCTTCGCATCCTCTTTGGCAAAGAGATATTTCAGAGCCGAGTGATCCGTATACACTATGCATTTAGTCAATATTAAGTATGGCCGAAACTTCTCAAAAGCATACACCACGGCTAATAATTCCTTTTCCATTGTGTTGTAATGAGTTTGAGCCTCGGTTATAGTTTTACTTGCATAATGTATGGGCTAAAAATGTTTCATTTTTCGTTGCCCCAAGACCGCACCTATAGCAAAAACACTTGCATCGCGCATGAGTACAAAAGGTAAGTCCCAATCGGGGGCAACTAGGATGGGTGCTTTAGTAATCTTTTTCATGAGAGCTTGAAAAGCTTCGATGCACGAAGGAGAGAAGATGAAAGGAGCATCTTTCTCAAGAAGATGGGACATAGGCCGGGCTATTTTCGAGAAATCCTGAATGAATCTACGATAGAAACTGGCATGCCCAAGAAAAATCCTGACACCTTTAATAGTGGTGGGATGAGGCAATTTGGCAATGACATCAACTTTCGCTCTGTCAACCTCAATCCCGCTTTTGGAAATCTTATGGCCAAGGACAGTGCCCTCCTTGACCATAAAATGACTCTTCTCCCAATTTAGACTCAAATTTGTATCTTCACAACATTTAAGCATGTTTTCTAAATGGGAGAGACATGATTGGAAAGAATCCCCAATGATTGAGAAATCATCCATAAAGACCTCCATAGTTTTCATGATCATGTCGTGGAATATGGCCATCATACACCTTTGGAACGTGCCTGGAGCATTACATAAACCAAAAGGTATACGTCGATAGGCAAAAGTTCTGTAGGGGCATGTGAATGTGGTCTTTTCTTGATCTTGCAGAACAATGGGAATCTGAAAGTAACCCGAGAAACCGTCTATGAAACAATAATACTCGTTTCTAGCTAATCTCTCGAGCATTTGGTCCATGAAGGGTAAGGAAAGTGGTCTTTACGGGTGGCGTCATTTAACTTTCTATAGTCAATGCACACACATGGTGTGTGCTTATTCACACACCTTTTTCTGGCCAAATTAAGACCAAAACAAACATAAACTAACCATAATTGCTAAAGATATTGTGTTTTTGTGTTTGTGATCGTGCAGGAACTGATATTTCAGAAATTGGCATAAATTAGGCCAAAAAGGACAAAAACGAGCACGAGTTTGTAAAACGTGTCAAAAGCCAAACCGGGGAAGCAAAGTACCATTTTTGAGCTCAGATTGTCAAAATATACCTGGGAAATCAAAGAATTCCAGAAATAGTCCTTGGAGCAAAAGTTTGCAAAATTGGCAGAAATGGTCCCTCAAGTTTCAAAAATTGACATAATTAGTCCCTGAGCATTTGTTTTGGAAGAAAAGTCAAAAAACGTCCTCGGGAAATCAAAGGTTATCATAATTAGTCATTTGGTGAAAAGTTTGGGAATTTGGCAAGTTTAGTCCCTATACTTTGAAACATTGGCAGAAATGGTCCTTATGTTTAAATTTTTGAAAAATCAATTAAGGGTCCTTGGATTATTGACATGTGGCAAGTTCAACCCCTATGATAACTTTGGTAAGTTGCCTAAACTCACCCTTGGATTTTCAGAAAATACACTTTTGGTACTTGTAATAAATCCTAAACCAAACGGATCCCTTTTAATTATTTGATGCGTGGGATTGCACCTACGCAAAAGGTTTTACCTCTCGAGGGATCTGGAGAAGCTTTCAATCCCCACCAGGCAGTGTACCTGACCAATGTAGTATAGTGTAGTGGCAAGTACCGGGAGATTGATTGTTCTACTTGGGGAATAGTGTTCGTTAGGATCAAAACTTAATTAAACTAGGTCTAGAGGTGAGGGATAATTCTTTTTGTATTTTTATGGTTTATGGAAATCCAATAAAAATCTTGGAAATTGAAAGAGTGGGCGGAATTAGTTGCTAGTCCACTAACCCAATTAACTACAAATGCAATGAAAATAAAATAACAAGAAAGTAAATATGAGAAAAACAATAATGAGAGAAACGTGTTTACTTAGATTTCACTACTCCCTAGCTATCTCTAATTAATTGAATAGTTTTTTACAATTGCGTGGATGACGGGTTATATTCCTTAATACCATTCGTGGGGACATGTATGATCTTCCCCAACTCTATAAGCTTCTACCTCTTCATACGTCGAGCCGACAACTAGCTCCTAACGTGATCTCCTTAGTTGTCACTCATGCATTAAATACAACCATTAAAATTGTAGTACACATCCGATTCATGTTTCTTAAGATGTTCAAGCAAGTTACCAATTGGAGATTAGCCAGTTTTCTTAAGCCTAACATCAAAGTCATTCATCCAAAATTGCTCTTAACGGCGTCATGTATTAGTAAATCATTTTTGGTATTGTTTTATCCAACCAAAAAGGGCAAGTTTTATCCAGAAAAACCTTCCCCGCTAATGGACAAGAAAATCCAACGTTCTGGAGGGGCGGCCCCCTTAATTATTAAGGGGACTGGCCACGCTCCAGAACAGTAAATTTTCCCCCTTTAAATACTGGTTCATTCCACAAAATTTTCTCACCTTTTTGCACTCAAAACCTTCTGATCTTATCTCAATTTCTATCTCAAAAACCTTTGATCATATTATTCATAAGTCTTTGTTTCTAAGTGATCCAAAGCTTCATCCACTCAAGTGCAAAAAGAAGAACACTCATCAAACATCCATTAAATTGTAGTAGTGTTGTGATTAGCTAGTTTCATCTTGAAGTAGTGCTAGATACTTGTAAAGTGTTGTGTGAATTTATTGATTGTAGATACTAGGTGTGTTGTAAAGTAGTGTAGTTGTAGTGATTTTGTTGTGTATAGAAGAAGGTGTGAAGTAGTCAAGAAGAAAAGGTCTGAAGCTATCTTGAAGAAGTTGTGAAGGTGTGAAGAAGGAGTTAAGTCTTGAAGTAGTTGTGAGATTAGTTCTAGCTACAATTAGAACTCGAAATTTAGCTTAGTGTCGTTAATAGGTGTAAGCCAAGGTGTGTAAGGTTTCTCCGCCATAAGGAGTTTGTTGACATAGTGAAGAAAACTCTCGAGTGTGGTACTCGGGGAGTGGAGTAAGGCAAGGAAGGTGTCCTTGTAGCCGAACCACTATAAATTCGCGTGTTGTAGTTTGATCTTTCTAACTCTATCTTTTATTCATTCTATTTCAATACTTTCATTATTAGATTAATCTTGCTTGTAGTTGTTGATACTTGAATTCACGTAAGATCGAATCGAAAGTTTTTATAAGTTACAAAAGATTTTGAAAATAAAATTAAAAGGACGTAAAACTATGCAACCCCCCCCCCCCTTCTAGTTTTCCACAATTGGTATCAAGAGCCACGTCTAACAATATTTTTAAAATATATTGTATTTTAAAACTTGTAACGATCTATGGAATCTGAAAAATACTTAGAAGGGCAATCTATGCAAAAACCACCACTATTTGAAAGTGATAGATTTTTATATTGGAAAAATTGATTTGAAACTTATGTGAAATCAAAAGATCTAGATCTTTGGCATGTTATTACTAATGGTGATTTTTTACCTATTACTAATAATCCCGAAACAAAGAAAGATGAAATCGTACCTTTTGAAAAACAAAATGATAATTTAAAAAGAAAACTTGCTAAAAATAATGAAGCAAAAATGGTTATTTATAATGCGGTACCACGTAAAGAGTACGAAAGGATCTTTATGTGTGAAACCGCAAAAGAAATTTGGAACTCTTTACTAATAACTCACCGAGGTAATAGTCAAGTCAAAGATAATAAGATAGATCTACTTGTTCAACAATATGAGCAATTCACGATTCCGGAAGAGGAATCAATTGATAATGCTTTTGCTAGATTTAACACTATCATCACAAGTGTAAAAGCACTTGATGAGAATTTTTCTAGTAAGAATTTTGTTAGGAAGTTTCTTAGGGCTCTTCACCCGAAATGGCGAGCTAAAGTGACGGCTATTGAAGAATTAAAGAATTTATCAACGTTACAACTTGATGAATTAATTGGAAACTTGAAATTCTTCGAAGTTATTATAAAGAAGGACTCTGAAATAGTCAAAGGAAAACGAGAGCAAAGCAAGTCAATCGCCTTGAAAGCTAGAAAGGAATCCAATAACGAAGATAGCTCATCTTCCGAAAGTAATGACGAAGAATATGCCATGGCCGTAAGAGATTTCAAGAAATTCTTTAAAAGGCGAGGAAGATTCATAAGGCAACCACATGATGAAAGGAAAGCATTTCAAAAGAGTAAGGATGACAAGAATAACAAGAATGAAAGGAAATGTTTCAAGTGTGGTGATCCAAATCATTTCATTGGAAAATGTCCAATGATGACAAGAGATCAAAATCAAAGAGCATTTGTTGGAGGAGCTTGGAGTGATAGCGATGAAGATGAGAAAGAAATGACAATGGAAGAAAAGTGTCTCATGGCGAAGACATCAAGTGAGGTACGTTCCGAAACCGAATACTTTAGTGATGAAAATTTATCATTAGATGAAAAAGATTTAGATAGTGAATATAATAGATTATGCAAACTAGGACAACAAGTAATGGCTAAAAAAAAATCACTAAAATACATAAACAACCAATTGAAAAATGAAGTACTAAAACTAAAAATTAAAATACATCAACTTGAAAAAGGTAAGGAAATTTTTGAAGAATGTAAATCATGTCAAGAGCTTAAAGGTGAAAACGAAATACTCAGGGAAGAAATTCGCAAACTTTATAAATTTGAAAATAGTAGTCAATCACTTAGTAAAATAATAAGTTTTCGAAGAGTATCCGGAGATAAAACAGGTTTAGGATTTAACTCAACCAATGCTTCAACAAGCGAAATTAAAAATGTTAAACTTGAAAGTGAACTTAATGAACTAAAACCTCTAAAATCTAATCCTAAGTATATACTTATTAATGATAGAAAAATACCTCTTACCAACAATGAAGAAGTAAAAGCTTTTTATAAACTGTCTTTAAAAACCGAAGTAGGAGCTTCTAAACCTAAGACAAGATCTAAAACTCCACCACCTAGAAAACCAAATAACTTTCATCCTAGGTCTAAAACACCTCAACCAAGAAGAAACCAAAATAGGCAAAACTACAATAATACTAGTAATCAAATGTGGAATTATCAACAAAGCTACAATCCTTGGGGGGTACTACCACCTTTCATGCATCCTAGCCAAATGTTAAACATGTTTGGACCAAACAACTTTGGACCAAAGAGACAATGGAGACCGAATAGCCAGATCAACATTCCATGTACCGTAGACTTTTACAAAGTCTATATGTCATTTTGAAGAGTTTTGTTGAAGACCGCCGGGTACGTCATTCTTTCACAACTCATTGCCATGCTTAGATAAATACGCTTTGTTTGGTTACAATTGTTTGCATAGATATAGTTTATTTTTTTTATTTTTTTTATCACATATATATATATATATATATATATATATATATATATATATATATATATATATTCATATACTTATTACATTACATATATACATATATATACATATTTGCACATAACCTAGATACGTCATTTGTTGACTTTCTAGAACTTCAGGAAATTGTTCGTTATCGAACCCTTTCCATCCCCTTCTTGTTACTTTTGTTCTTTTACGTTCAACACGTAAATCTCTTGTATCCACTTTTGGAAGACTCATGATGATGAAGGGATGTGAGTCAAGTGGATCAATATAAAGGAAGAACGCGTTCGCACGTGAATACTATGGATGAAACAAACTCCTTTCGCCGACCAAATTCTACCTTCGTCATCATTTCTTAAACTCCACCTATTAACCCACCATTCACTCACATTTACACACTATCTATACTTATATATATATATATATATATATATATATATATATATATATATATATATATATATATATATATATATACACACACATACTCACATATTCCCGAACACATCTCAAACTATTCATTAACTTAACACTTTGACCATTCTATCAAAAATTGTCAAAGGTACATTTTAATTATCGAAACGATAATTAAAAATTATTAAGTACTTCATCATCGTGCCAATAAACGCTTACGTATTTTTGATATATTATAAATCTAATTATGTACGTATGAATATGTTTGTTCAAGAAACTAAAACCGCGAAAATTCAAAAAATCACAGGGCGCCCCCCTTAAAGATTAAGGGGACCGGCTTGTTATCGGGGGCGGTTCACTTAATGTTTAAGGGGGCCGGCCATCTGATACTTCCTAACTCGTTTTCTACCTTAAATTTTTTGCCAAACACTCGATTTGTTCATAATTCCTCCACCCACCTCTGCTGTGAACGAACCAAAACCACCAAAACCACTAAATCCCTTCACCAAATCACCAATCCGGGGTCATTTCGCAAGGGGCAAACGCTAACCAAATGTATAACAACATCTTTTGTAAGTCATCACATTTCATTCAATTTAGTGTCTAATCAATAATTAGGTATTTTACTAAAATTTATTTTAATCCGAATTTTCGTAAAATTGTAGTTAGAAATTGAATAACCAAATGCTTCCCATAGGATTAGAATGTAGAATTGCAACTTAAACTAAGTCTAACACATCATATTGTCAAAACTTTTAATCGCCCATAAACCCTTGTTAATATAACTTTCTAAAAGACACATTGTTGATATAACTTTTAAAAACTAGTTAAAACTTACTACATTGTAACAATCCAATATTTTAAAAAATCAAAATATACTTTTCAATTCATTGTTAAGTGTATCATGAAGTCAACATGGGCGTTTGGTTCATGAACAAATCATACTTATGTGAATTTACTTAAAACATAAAACCAGTTTGATAAACTTATTAACATAAGTTGAGTCTATAGAAGTCATCAAGATATATAACCAATATATATATTGATGTTTTAGGCGATATTTATCTAATTAAGGGAGCGTTTGGTTTATCTTGAAAAAGACATTTTGAAAACCAAAATTCATGTTTTCACTCTTTAAACAAGTTTTATGTTAGTCAAACTCATAAGAAAAAGCAAGATATATAATCTAATATATATCTAGCCTAATTTCGAAATGAATTATGATATCTAAAGTGATGTTTGGATAGAATTGACATTATATCGAACCTATTCTACAACTCCACTTTGACATCATAAAATACATTTTAAACGAGTTTAAAATAAAAAACAAGGAACATTGTGAAACTACTTCCTAGGATATTTTTAGGTCGAAGTAGGCTTCCGTTCCACATGTATTGCATATAATCATATGCACACTAATTGTTTTTGTCTTAACTTTATTTTTGTTGTTATATTGTTTAGGTGAAAATGCCTAAGACGACGGTTGGTGATGTTTCTCAAACCAAACAATACATTCCTCAAGTTTCCTCTACTCCCGGCATGTCTCCCGCCATTGCATGTTACTATCGTCCTATTGAAAATAGAAACATTCACAAGGGTAGAATTGTCGATCCATCCTACTATGAATCTGATCATATCGAACTTTCATTCACTAATATCCGTCTTGATTGTCTTTTCAAAATCAACGAACCAATCATTCCTCGCTTTATCCTCGAATTTGATAGCCAAGTGATGGTGCAAACCGATCCCTATGGCCATCTCCTCATTTCTTTCATGATCTAACATCAATTCATCACTCTTACTCTTGCTCAGTTTGGACAAATCCTCAGAATCCCATACACCGGCCAAGCTGTGTACTCTACTGAATGGGATCTTTCCTCACTTGAACGAAATCGTCCTCAGGATGGTCCATACTATTCTGAAATTACTAGTCCTAAAGACATTCGTCGACTGCTTGAACTAGAACGTCGTACGACTAGTCGCAGAATCAAGTCGAGGAATGTCAATATTCATGAAAATCAAATTCTCCTCAAAGAACTAAGCCCCGACATGAAAAATTGGGAAGAACTCATTCGCGAGAATGCATTTGGTACCGGCGGTCACCGTGATCATCTGATGGCTAGTATCGCCCACATGTTGTATTGTGTAGTTGCTGAAGAAAACTACAATCTGGATTATCTCTTTGTCAATCGAATCATGACTGCCAAAAACACTCCAAATGCCAATCTTCCTTATTGTATGTTTCTTACTCAACTTTATCGTCATGTCATGGAACATTACCAAGATCTTCGAAGTGATTTCTTTGTGCAAATTCCTCCCACTCTAAACCAACTCACTCTTGTTCGTACTCGTCGTTCTCGAAGTGACAAAGGAAAATCTCGTGGTCCTTTGTTTTCTATGCCTTGTGGTTCAACATCTCATCGAGGTAATGATGATGATGAGGAGGAAAACACCTCGCGTGCTAGTACCCCATCTCCCACTACTTATGTTGATGATCTCCCTAATCTTGATTATTCTCATTATCAAATTCCTCTTCCTCATGAGCGTACCGATGAACTCCTATTCACTCGTCTAACGTCCATCATTAACCAACAACAACAAATGCATGAAGAAATTTGAGGAGGATTCAAGTCCGTGGGAAAAATGTTCAGGAAGATGATGGGGAAGAAGAAGAAGTAGAGATATTGTTTTGTTGCTACTTTGTTAAATTATTGCTCTATTAGACATTTGTATGGTTTGTTACTTGTCCGATTTGTTCGGAAATACTTGTGTTCTTTCATGTTCATCTCTTGAATGACGCTTATGTTTTAACTATTATCATGCTAGGAACTTGATCATAATTTAATGCTAGTATTATGCTTATTTTAAAATTGGCTTGTAATATATTTGTTTGCATGCATGATTTATTTATACATACTTATATTTCATCATTCCTAGAGTATATGCTTCAAATAGAGCTTGCTGGAAACACAAACTTGAAAAACCACCCATTTCTGCAAATTTTTGGTTTCTAGTCGTCTGGGAAAACACCAGATGGGCGGCCCCCTTAATTTTCCTAGGCGGTCCCCTTAATTATTAAGGGGGCCGGCCTACAATTAAGGGGACCGGCCATCTGGAATTGGGTTTTACTGTTTTCTTTTGCATCTTGTGACCTCCTTCTCTAGTTTCAGCTACCATTTCTTCTTTTGACCCAACTGATTTTAGAATCTCATTAAACCATTTCAAAAACTTACCTAAATCAACCATTTTCATAGTATAAATTCCCTCCAAACTTACAATTTTCATATCATTATTCATCATCTCTTTCAACCCAAACCATCATGTCTTCACCTAGCACCTCCATCTCTAAGGTTTCAAAGAAACAAAAGATTGTTATCATCCCTCCAAAACAACTTTTCATTGACTTAACAAATGAAGATAACACAACCCCATCACCTCCACCTAAATGCTCATCTCCAAGTGCACCCAATGCACCGTCCAAAACACCTTCCACTCATGGAACCTCCTCATCCTCCATACCTTCAACTTCATCAATCAATGACTACATCAACTCACACTTGTCACCACCATAAGTATCATCACCACATCCTACACAAGAACCTTTTTCCACCCAACTTACCATCTCACTCTCACCAATAACACCACTTGATGCTCATGTCTCATCTCCACCAATTACACCATAAATCTTTGCCAATTCCGTACCTTGGAGCTTACTTGAAGCTCCTGGAGACACTTGCCTTTGTTGCATCCACAACCGAACCATAATCTTTGGTCTTAGAGATGAAATTCAGTATATGTTTTCATATATTGAACACTTGCTTACCAACCCACCACCACCACCAACTCCACCATCCTCACCCATTATTCCCCCACCACAATCCTCACCCATTTCTCTACCATCACCATCATGCTCTCCAAATTAAGCATATGATATGCTTAATAAATAAAGTCTTTACCACCCTTTTGCTTGCAAGCTCTATGAAGCCCATATACTCTTTGCATGATGGAATATTATTCTAGTTGTTAGTTTATGTAGTAGCCATCCTATTTGTAATCTTTCTTGATGCTACTTGTATTGTTGTGTCTTAACACAACTTTTGCTTTTATATGTATGCTTCTCTTTAATCATGCTTATTTATATTCTTGTCACCTTATATATATATTTGCATGTATATACTTGTGCTTCTAATATTTTTTGTCTTACAAGCATTCCATAGCTTGTCTCTTTGGTGCCCCCAAACAAGGGGGAGTACACATCAAGGGGGAGTTTTCATCCCGTCAATATTTCACGGTTGAAAATTTGTTGGCATAACCTTTTTGATTCTACAAAAAGGGGGAGAAGTAAATATAAACCCACTAAAATACTTGTTTAAAAACTAATTCTTGAGCTAATGAGTTTAAGTTTTGTAATCATCAAAAAGGGGGAGATTGTTGATATAAATAATGTTTAAAAATGTTATTAATATTTCTCAATAACTCTATGTTTTGATAATCACAAAATGTAAACTAAATTAAGTCAAGATTATGACGTAAACAAGTATTTAGTAACAAATATTTACTTCTACAACTAATATCACTTAAGGTATGCATAAACTTAGCATCTTATGCATTGCGTGATCAAGGAAGCCTTTTCTTAACACATAACATTTTATAAAATGACATTAAAATTATATATATATTAGTAAATCATTTTTGGTATTGTTTTATTAAACTACAAAGATATGATTTCAAAATTCCAACCAAAAAGAGCAAGTTTTATCCAGAAAACCTTCCCCACTAATGGACAAGAAAATCCAACGTTCTGGAGGGGCGGCCCCCTTAATTCATAAGGCGGCCCCCTTTGATCATATTATTCATAAGTCTTTGTTTCTAAGTGATCCAAAGCTTCATCCACTCAAGTGCAAAAAGAAGAACACTCATCAAACATCCATTAAATTATAGTAGTGTTGTGATTAGCTAGTTTCATCTTGAAGTAGTGCTAGATACTTGTAAAGTGTTGTGTGAATTTGTTGATTGTAGATACTAGGTGTGTTGTAAAGTAGTGTAGTTGTAGTGATTTTGTTGTGCATAGAAGAAGGTGTGAAGTAGTCAAGAAGAAAAGGTGTGAAGCTATCTTGAAGAAGTTGTGAAGGTGTGAAGAAGGAGTGAAGTCTTGAAGTAGTTGTAAGATTGGTTCTAGCTACAATTAGAACTCGACATTTATCTTAGTGTCGTTAATAGGTGTAAGCCAAGGTGTGTAAGGTTTCTCCGCCATAAGGAGTTTGTTGACATAGTGAAGAAAACTCTCGAGTGTGGTACTCGGGGAGTGGAGTAGGGCAAGGAAGGTGTCCTTGTAGCCGAACCACTATAAATTCGCGTGTTGTGGTTTGATCTTTCTAACTCTATCTTTTATTCATTCTATTTCAATACTTTCATTATGAGATTAGTCTTGCTTGTAGTTGTTGATACTTGAATTCACGTAAGATCGTATCGAAAGTTTTTATAAGTTACAAAAGATTTTGAAAATAAAATTAAAAGGACGTAAAACTATTCAACCCCCCTTCTAGTTTTCCACATAAAGCGTGACGCCGTCAGGTACTACTTAAACTTGATTTTGGAGACTTTGCTGTTTTCTTGACTTTCCGCTCTAAAAACGTCCAAAATGCTTCCTTTTCCATATTTCTTCTCCAAAGTACCTAAAATGACAAAAGGAATGATTTGAGGCAATATTTGATCAAATAATCACGACTTAGGGCTTAAATGACCCCCTAAAATCGTAACACTTTTCGCCTCATCAAATACCCTTACACTTGAGATTTGCTTCTCCTCAAGAAAATGCGCTTTTATTCTAATCAAAATACAAGCTAGGGGTAGTTTAACACTAATATAAAAGTAATTACAACAAATAATCGTTCCACTATAACAAAAAACAAGCATGAAAATTATACACTAGTACCTCACAAATAGTGTTTAGATACTCACATCTCTCGGGTGTAATAAAAGTATATATATCACAAATGAATATGGAAAATATCTCTCACTACCTGTCATAGCACATATATTATCATAGGCTTGGGAAAGGATCAAACCTCCACCACTTGGCGGAAGCACCTAGGATAAACTATTAAAGAGGTCTTTTAATGGGTTGTAACGTGAGGTGTAGGGATATGGTAAACACGGTTTTGTTAGATAAAGGCAATCTTTACTGGTGGCGAGTTAGTCATCTTGGTCAATTACATGTATAATGTGGCGTTGCTAAGCGAAGACTCGACTTGACTTAAGCTAATAAAAAACTAACAAAAATATAAAACAAACATAAAAGGAAACGGGATGGTAGTCCGTATGTTTTTTCTCTTTTTCTTTTTATTCTTATTCTTTTTTTCTTGATTTTTTCGTTTTTTTATTTTTTATTTTTTTTGCATACACTCTTTCCCTACCATCCAAAATAATACATCGTAGGGGATTTGCATTCCCCTTACACTTGAACTTTTACATACTTTACAAGATATGACTCGACTTAGCAACCATGTATTCAATTAGACAATTAACTAAGGGTTTAAACATGTAACAATAATACACTAAATATGAGTGCATACAAGGAAGCCTAAGGCGATTTGGGTGTACATTTGGGGTGGATTTTAACAAATTATTTCTTTAAGTAAAGTGCTTAAAGTTAGAAACGAAAAAATAGGCTCGGAGGGGTGTACTAGGGTATCGTGTACTAAAAATGAGTACATCGCAAAGGTGTGGGAAAATTAATTGACTTTAGTGGTCAAGTGTATTGACTTTATTGGTCAAGTAATTATGATACGGATTAAACATAAGGGTTATCCTAATGCCTCTTATCATGTAGTAAATCCTACTACACGAATGTAGTCTCGCTAGCGGTCTCGGGATGCATCACTATCACAAGTTTTAGAATCTAAATACTACAGGTACACTGAGAAGCATCTTTTCCTAGCAAATCTAGGGGCGAACCTCTCATATTTGGTGTGGAAAATTTTGAGTGGTACGGTTTTTTGTGCTAGTCATACAACTCCTATCCATGAGACGCTTATAAAGGCTAAAGCTTCACTCCTAAATGTTGTAAAAAAAATTTTAATTTGGTGCTAAAATTACCCTAACCAATGTTTCTCTTAGTTTTATTACACACCTACTATTAAACAAACAAAAATCAAGTGCAATTGTATTCTCTAAGGTATCATCATTTACCCTCCCCTTACACTTAGGTTGAACATTGTCTCCAATGTTCAATAAAAAGGATGTAAAAGTAACGAAGGTAAAAGTATGAAACAAATACTCCCCTGATTCCTTCGGTGTGGATAATGTGATAACATGGTTTCCCTCAAGAAATATAAATCATATTCTTGTCCAATATAACCTGTTAAACCTGAGAAAACAAACATGGCAAACCTCGCGTAAAATCAACGGCAAACTCTATACATAATAAAATCCTAGAAAGCAAATTAAGATATAATGCTTGTGGAATGAGTATTTGCAGATTTCCTGGAGTTTATAAAACTAAAGATTTAACAAAAACTCCATGACTCCGGTAGAAAAAAACAAAACTTGCAAAATTTCCAGAATTTTACACTTGACGCCGTCAGGTTATGTTAAGTTTCCGGAAAATTTCTGGAAAAACTCGCACCTTAATTCCTGGAAATCCTGCAAAAAATCATTATGACTCGATACAAGCATTTGACTCAAACAAATACTAATATGCACATTCATTTAATATTGTTGTGATTCATGTTTAATCTCGTTCTTAGAAACAAATTTAGATTTCCCTTGCACTTATCTTTTGCAAAATACCTTTATATGTAGTCAAGACGAAGTTAAAAACAAAATAAAGCATTTTCACAATTTATTTTGAAACATGAGCCACAAACAATAAAAATAAAACATGCTTATGGAAACAAATAAAATCAAACAAATAAACAAACAAACAAATAAAGCTTGGGTTGCATCCCATGAAGCGCTTTTCTTTATTTATGAGTCTTGTAGCTAGACTCAAAGTCATGTGATGAGTGCTCAAACACTCTTCATTTTTGGTCAAATCTGAACTGCAAAACATACAAAAACACTCATTAATGCATCAGAATACTGAAAATATCCTAAAATTGTGTTTTATATGTTTTAAATGCAAAATGAACAAAAACAAATGAAAAATGATCAAAGTTTGCAATATTGGCAGTTTCAGTCCCCCCAAGTTTCAAAACTTGTCAAAAATAGTCCCTGAGCACTTATATTAAAAGAAAAGTCACCAAAGGTCCTTTTGAAATCATAAATTGTCATATTTAGTCCTTTGGTGAAAAATCTCAAAAGTTTTGGAAATTACAAGTTTAGTCCCTCGAGTTTCACTTTTCACAGATTTGGTCCCTGGGAAATATTTGGAAGAAAAAATCATCATTGGACTTTGGGAAATCACAAGTTGTCATAAAAGGTCCTTGGAATGAAGGTTTAGAGAAATGTCAGTTTTGGTCCCTCAAGTTTTGCAATTTGGCAATTTTAGTCCTTGGATATTTTAAAAATGGAATTTTGCAAATATTGGTTCTTGGATTGTCACACTTGGCAAAAATAGTCCTTATGATAACATTAGAAAATTGCCACAACTTACCCTCAAAATTCAGGAATTACACATTTAGTCCTTGTGGTATTTTTACTAGTAAACAAAATGGACCTTTGTGTTATTTATTACCCAAAACCAATCCAAGTTCCAAATCCAGTCCACTCCCTATTTTCCTTGCCCAACATACCAGCCGACACCATAAATAAAATAATCCACTACCCCCGTTTTTATTAATACCCAGTCAAACACCAACCCTTTGACCCCCTTCTTCGACATCACCCCTCCCCTAGCCTTCTACATCCTGCAACCCTACTCCAACACCATCATCACTCACCTGACCACACTCAACCCCCCTCCATCATTTCCCCACTCCAAACAAACACCCCAGTCCAAACCTACCCCATCTGCCAAGAGCTAACAGCCAAAGTGTAAAACCTCCATTTTCCCGCCAATTGGTTTTAAAGGCTGAGATGATCCACAATCAATCCAAGGGCTAGGATTGGTCAACAGAAGAGGACAAAGACCCAAGAAACCCTAGAGGGGCAATATAAAAGGAAGAAAAAGAAGCAGAGGAGGGGAGTAGTTATCAGTAGTGTAGAATAATGTAGTTTTAGTACAAGTTTAGCTTATTTGCCTTGTAAACTCACTTTAATCCCTCCTTTGTATCTTTTCTGTAATTCAAACTTCATTTCAGTTGTAATTAAGTTAATCTAAGTATTGTTCAAGTTTCAAAGAAATTCGTATAGAGCATAAAATCATAGGGTAGTGCATGAAAAAGTCCAAATTTTTGTTTCAGCTCAATAGATTGTCCACTGTTAGGAATATGATTCCATAAACTTGCATAATGGTTCATTAGTGGTAATCATAGCTTAATTTCATTTCTATTTAGCATAATATAACTTAATCAGTCAATTAGGAGCAATCAAAATTCAATATAGTCACCTTAGTTCTTAGTTTTAAAAAGTCAAAATTGCATAGGTCATTCAGAAATCTGTTTTTACCAAGATTTTTAATTCATTCAATTTTCAATAAAATCTTTTGATTTCTTTTGGAATTTAATCTTTGGTAGCCTGTCTACTGAATCCTTATTTTCATTGAATTTAGAAATTTTTCTAGGTAGCTTAATAGTAGTCCAAAGTGGGTCTGTTTGCATGTACACTGCCCTGCACCAAGGGTCACTGTTCATAAGCCATTTTTCTCAAGTCCTTTGCTAGCTAATCATTTAAGCTCATGTTTTGATCGTTGGTTTCCTGAGTAGCTTGATGTACTATCTTGAATCCCCTGTGCTTATTTTCCATGTTGGTGCTTATTTACATTAGTTATTGAGCCCTCCAAGTTCTCTTCATAGGACCAGCTATACTGATTTATCAGTATATGTACACAAGTTTATAAGCTCTTGTAGAGCTTATTGATGGAGCTTATTCTTAGTATCTGGGTTCTTTGAGAAGCTCATATACCTAAGTTTATAGTTCCAGACTTACTTTTGGTCTCCTTGCTTATGCCCTTAGCTTATTAAGCCTGCTAATTGCATCACCTTTGGACTAAGCTGCCCTACACCAGGTCTAACTCCCCCTATCCATAAGCTCATTAATAGCTTGTTTGTGGACCACATGTCCCAAACCGTGGCATTTTGGATAGCCCTCCTAGCTGACTTTTGAGTTCCACTTTGACTCTGGACCCTGGGTCACCCCTGTGTGCCCCACAATAGGCTGCAAATTGCCCTTCTTGGCCTGTTTTGGCTAGCAGGATTTGGATTTGATTATTTGGGTTTGTTGGCTTATTTAGTGTGCTACTCTGGTTGTTTTAGCTTATTCTTAGTCCATACCATCTTAGTATTAGCTTATCTTGTGCTTTGGGTCAGTGGTTGGGCTTATTAAGTAGTTTGAGCTTCACATAAAAGTCCTAATAAGCTTAATGCCTCATCTGCCAAATCCATAAGCTCATTATCTGCTTATTTTTAAGTTTCCAAGCAAAGTGTCTTTATGAAAGTTTGTCATTTCTAGTATATAAATAGTTTTCTAAGAGAAAATTTCAAAAAAGTCAAAAATAAATAAAGTGATAGTTTCTATTTAATATTTTTAGCTTATTTTCAGCTTATTTCATAAGCTAATTTCATTTTTATAATTATCATAGGTTTTAGTAGATATAAAATAATTTTAGAAAAAGTTTTAGATTTTTCACTGTTCATTTAGTATTTTTCTTGATTTAATTTAGTTTTAGTTAATTAATAATTAGTTTTTAATTAGTAATAATTACTTAAAAAAGTCTTAAAAATATATTTTTTGTTTTAAAATTAGTTTTATATTATTATAGATTTTTCTAAGTTTAAATTTTATTTTTCTAAGTTAATTTCATAATTATTTGTATTTTAGTGTAATTTAAATAATTAAAAGTAATTAGGAAATTAGTAATTAATTATTAATGATTATATAAATAGTGTAAAAATTAATTTTAATTTTCCAAAAATTTTATTATATCATTAGGATTGTAAAAAGTTAATTTTCATAACCGTAGATATTTTATTTAACAAAAACTCGCGTTTTATTTCGTACGTTAACATAACTTTAAATCAACTGTACGCGTATTAGACTTAGATCACGTTTTTAGTTTATCAGATCATCAGTAATTGTTTATATAGTGTTTCTAAGTTATTTTCATTCCTCATATCTTAGGGTAATCACAGAAACCAAATTCCTTACCTTTTTGTCCAAATTCACCCGATCACAAACCCGTTTTGATACCATCACACCTCGTCGGGACATAACGACCCGGGAAAACGACCCTATACTTCCACGGAGCATTGAGCCTAAGGAGTTTGACTATATTGACCACATCCGTGGTTGACTTTAGTTGACTGCTTTTGCCTCAATCAAAATTTGGCGCCGCTGCCGGGGAGGTCGTGCTCGTATTCTAAACGGTTTTGCAGATTAGTGAATCTGGATATACACTCATTGTATATTTACCATCCTTTGTTCATATTTTCTTATTATAAAAACAAAACGGTTCCCGAAAACATTTTAAAATTAGTTTTCAACGAACACAAAAACATAAAAAGATTTTCTTTCTTATTTTTATAAAATGTTTATCAAAAATACCAAAAATATTCACATTTACCCTCTTACATCTTTGATTCTCTATTTCTTACCCTCTATAAACCTTTGATTCTTTCCTATGTCGTATCTACACCATTTGGGTTGCCAATGGTGTGGTGGTCCCTATAATCGTGGTCATTGCCCCAATTATGGCATGGTAGAGTCAGGAATTGGGTCTGTCTATAACCAGAATCCCTATTCCTACCATAACACGACTGGTTCATTCCATCAGCCTCCACACCATGAGACCCAGCAGTTTTACTGTTGTGAGTATTGTGGAGGCCCTCACTACAGCTCCGATTGTCAAATTAGGAATCAGTTTGTCTATGAACAGGTTCCTTATAACAATCATGAATTTGGTTTTAACCAGCCTTCACAATATACAAACCCTCAACCACTGCCTCAGGACGAGTTAGCTAGAGCTGAATTGATTACTAAAATGATTATGACTCAAAGTTAAGTCAACAAGACCATTCAAGATGGAATAAACTGTCTTAAGGATCTGATTCTTAGGAAACAAAATCCTCCTGTTAACTCATTTTATCTTGAGGATGAAAGTGATGAGGATGAACCATTTGAAGAAGAAAACTCAAAGGAACCTTCAGATATCTTGATAATGGGGGACAAGGAAGTCAAAGTCAATCCTCTTGAAGAAATTGATGACCTTGTTCCAATCCCAAAGGTATTTGAGAAACCTTATGATTCGACTTCAGTTGAAACTGCATATGTGGAAACACAGGGAGAAAATAATGTGACGGAGAAATTACTAGCAGAAGATCAAATGGAACTTGTACAATCCATGAACGCTAGCTCCTCTCAACTCCCTCAGTCTATTGATATCACACCCGAAGTTCACACTCACTCTTTGAACATGGGGGACTAGCATCTTGACACTGTTCCTGAAAAGGAATCGGACGAATTCATAAAGTCTAGTGCTGAGAACCTTGTCCCAATCCCAAGAGAGTCACAGGGAACTTTTGATCATGTGTGTGATTTACCTTCCCCTCCTGAGTGTCCTAAAGATCAATTTGAGACTTTCTCCGAATGTAGCGAAGATTGTACATCTTATGGAGACATCGAGTATGTTGAGGCATCAGTTCCACATTCTGATGCTGATCATCTTCTTGAGGAGTTCGCCGATGAACTCACTCACATCAATCCACTTCGAACGGGAAGTGACGATGATCTCTTTGACTTTGAAACCGATCTTGGAGAAATTGAAAGTCTCCTACATCATGATCCGTCACTCACTTCTGATCCCAACAGTCCAATTGAGAATGTTGATCACTTTGTTCCTGAAACATTCAAAACTACTCTCACCAATCCTCTCTTTGAATTCAATTCTGAATTCACTTTGATTTCTGATAATCCAATCTTTGGTATTCAGAATGAGGATAGTGACGAGTCTACAATGGAACAAGAGTTCACAGATTCACATCATGTGAATGATTCTCTTCATGAGGAGTTCTCCGGTGAACTCACTCATATCATGACTCCTCCGGAGTATGATAGCACCGGGGGAGATGTACTCAATCATGAGGATTTGTAAATTCCCACCCTCCCTCCCGGGATGTTTTTAAACCCAAAGAGCTTAACCGATAAAATCCAAACTCGGGAAACTGAGCCTGATCTTGAGGAAGAAGATCTTATCATGATTGTTATCATGATTTTCTTTCTTTTCTTCACCTACCTGGTGACTTCCTCTCTTCTTCACTCATTCGGGAGTGAAGATACCATCTTTGACCCCGGCATCACCGCTTATAGTTTATACTATTTAAAACCGGGTACTTATCTCATCCGTGTGGAACTTTCACGTGCTTCAAATGTTTGTCCAAACATCTTGAATGAAAGTTCGATGGAGATTGTTTCGTCCACATCATGCTTCCCCAAGAACCAATGAATTCGGGGTGGAGTCAAGCTAGCGACTCGGTAAACAAAAACAGTAGCATGCTTATAGGGTTTTCACCCTAAGTGTGGGGGAGTTACCACTGCTGTGGTTACCAATAAAGTGAAAAAAAAAAACAAAAATGGTGTTTTCACATTTAGCTTGTAATGTTTCCCTTTTACGTTCAAAGAGTCGGTATAATAGCCGGGACTTTGAATATTGAGGACAATATTCAATTCTAAGTGTGGGGGGGTATTCGCAATTCTAGCGAATTTTATAACATTTTACCATCTAGTACCCCCGTTTTTGGCAAAAAATTTAAAATTTTTTCACTAAAGTTTCAAAATTTTTTGTGGTTATCAGTCCACCATGTCTAAACGACAAAAGGATTGGCTAATCCAGGAGCAAACGGCTCTTGGTAAAGATATATCAAATCCGTTTATAGCTTACAATTTGCCCAAAATTGTATGGTATGTCAACTCGCCATATCCTAAAAAGTGAAAGAGTTGTCTAGCCCGCAAGATTATGGCTTGTGGTAAAGGTAGTGTAAAACCATAATTGGTAATCAGCTCACCAAGATGTTGACTATGTCCATCCAGAGTTGGCTAGTCCAGAAGCAAACGGCTTCTCATAAAGACAAATCAAATCCGTTTAAAGCTGGTGGTTTGCTCAAAATCACATGGTTATCAATGTACCATGGTTCTTACTTGAACTGAAACATTTAGCTACTCCAGAGGTAATGGCTTTTGGTAAAGAGATTAAAATCCATTGAATTTTCAAAACAGTTTATTGCTAGGGACTAGCAATAGTTTAGTGTGGGGGATTGATGAGTGCTCAAACACTCATCATTTTTGGTCAAATCTGAATTGCAAAACATACAAAAACACTCATTAATGCATCAAAATACTGAGAATATTCTAAAATTGTGTTTTATATGTTTTAAATGCAAAATGAACAAAAACAAATGAAAAATGATCAAAGTTTGCAATATTGGCAGTTTCAGTCCTCCAAGTTTCAAAACTTGTCAAAAATAGTCCATGAGCACTTATTTTAAAAGAAAAGTCACCAAAGGTCCTTTTGAAATCATAAATTGTCATATTTAGTCCTTTGGTGAAAAATCTCAAAAGTTTTGGAAATTACAATTTTAGTCCCTGGAGTTTCACTTTTGACAAATTTGGTCCCTAGGAAATATTTGGAAGAAAAAAATCATCATTGGACATTGGGAAATCACAAGTTGTCATAAAAGGTCCTTTGAATAAAAGTTTAGAGAAATTTCAGTTTTGGTCCCTCAAGTTTGGCAATTTGGCAATTTTAGTCCTTGTATATTTTAAAAATGGAATTTTGCAAATATTGGTTCTTGGATTGTCACACTTGGCAAAAATAGTCCTTATGATAACATTAGAAAATTGCCACAGCTTACCCTCAAAATTCAGGAATTACGCATTTAGTCCTTGTGGTATTTTTACTAGTAAACTAAATGGACCTTTGTGTTATTTATTACCCAAAACCAATCCAAGTTCCAAATCCAGTCCACTCCCTATTTCCCTTGGCCCAACATACCAGCCGACACCACGAATAAAATAATCCACCACCCCCATTTTTATTAATACCCAGTCAAACACCAACCCTTTGACCCCCTTCTTCCACATCACCCCTCCCCTAGCCTTCTACACCCTGCAACCCTACTCCAACACCATCATCACTCACCTGACCACACTCAACCCCCCTCCATCATATCCCTACTCCAAACAAACACCCTAGTCCAAACCCACCCCTTCTGCCAAGAGCTAATAGCCAAAGTGTGAAACCTCCATTTTCCCGCCAATTGGTTTTAAAGGCTGAGATGATCCACAATCAATCCAAGGGCTAGGATTGGTCAACAGAAGAGGACAAAGACCTAAGAAACCCTAGAGGGGCAATATAAATGGAAGAAAAAGAAGCAGAGGAGGGGAGTAGTTATCAGTAGTGTAGAATAATGTAGTTTTAGTATAAGTTTAGCTTATTTGCCTTGTAAACTCAGTTTAATCCCTCCTTTGTATCTTTTCTGTAATTCAAACTTCATTTCATTTGTAATTTCAAATTCTTAAGTTAATCTAAGTATTGTTCAAGTTTCAAAGAAATTCGTATTTTACTTAAGGTTTTAAATTTCTTATTAGTTGTTTCTTTTGCATCTGAATTGATCTCAGAATGTTCTTTAAAGGTTATTAGAGTTATTTAAAAGCAAAAGGAAGTGAAAACTCAGAAAAGAAAAAAAATATTAGAAAATACAAGGAAATACCAAAAAAATAAAAAATGATGGAACAAGTTGGTGCAGCAGAGAAAGGCAAAGGATATGGTTTGGTTTAGAGCTCAGGGGAGCATATAGGATATGTACTTGTGTTCCTGGTTCTCAGATTCAATCTTGGATGCCTTTTGTAAGCAAAACTCTCACTTCTTGCATTTGTACTGTAGGTATATTTAAATTTGTGTAATTTAGTGTTTTATGTTCATGTGATGTGCTTGAATAGATTTTAAGTTAGTGTGAGTTTATTGGATAGCTTGAACTAGGTTTCCTAGTTTTTTCTTGATTTCATTGCCACTTTTTGCATTCTAAGAGTTCTTTGTTATTTGTAGCTTGGATTGGTAATTCTGTGTTTACAGGAACTTATTTTATCATAATAAATTAGTGTGGGTTGGTAATGTGGATTGAAATCATCATTTACCTCACAAATCTTCAAGATCAGTCCACTTAAGGAGTGTTTGGTTTAGTACTGTTCATGGGTTTATGGTGGTTTTAATGTTGTTTTTCCTGTTTAGGCATATCATTGAGGTACTATAAGTAGGGGTGAGCAAACAAAACCGAAACCGAACCGAAAACCAAAAAAACCGAACCGAAAAAACCAACCAAAATTAAAAACCGATGGTTCGGTTTTGAATTTTTCAAAAACCGAAAAATACGGTTCGGTTTCGGTTTTCGTCCAAAAACCGAATCGTAAAAACCGAACCGAACCGATTTTATTATATAATAATATATAATTAATATAATATGAATAAATAACTAAATAAACCAAATTTATAAATTCATATTCATTTTGTGGGTAGATTTATAATATATTTATCTTAACGTTTATGTTTATATGCGTGTTTGTCGTGTCGTGTTTTGTTAGGAATACAGTTATTCCTATAGAAGACTCGGTCACCTAATTGATGTAATAGCATTTTAGTTAGCTCGTAGTTAGTTAATTATATATATTAGTTAGTTTAGTTTAAGTAACACCGTGGAAGAAGGACGGGTCTTTACCCACTGTATGCCTGATCCACAGCCCGGGTGTGGGCGTTTTGTAGGTAACTATAAATACCCCTCTCCACATGTGGAGAGGGTTGGAGCATCCATTCACTCTAATCTAATATTTCTCTTTTTCTCTCTACACTTTCTCTCTCTAGGAATCCTCCCAACTCTCTTCCTCTCTCTAACCTTCCTCCCATTAATTCAATCATAAACACAAGAACCATACATGTTATTATTGAGTATCTTACAATTGATATCAAGAGCCATGGTTTCACCTTGGGATTGTTTATTTTCGGATTCTCTTTTTGGTTCTTGTGTTTTATTTTGGTTCGATTTGGTACTCTAAAGACTACATTCTTGCTTGGTCCGAAGTAAAACTTTGTCTATACATATTATTTACTGTTTATATTTCTTTTTGGCAAAGTTATTTCTTTGGATGAGTTTTGGAGAAGACTTTTAATAGTCTTGGTTGCGTTTAACGTGATTGCCCATTCTTTTTGTTCCTAGCGTTTATCTATTGTTTTGGCAGCTTGTGTTAAAAGGGAAAAAGACAATATACTGGATAAGGAGTGTTTTTGTAGTTTAGTATCCATTGTTCAGTTCATGTTGCGTTTAACTCAATTTGTCCTTGCGATTATTTTTTTAAGGTTAGCGATTAACTTTTTTGTGCTTTGCCTAAACCAAATGCTGCCCAAATTTTATGGTGGTTGCGATTACCTCTATTCTCAATAGCTATTACCGTTTACAAGTTCTTGGTAGCGATTACATTTGATTCGATTTGAACAAAAGAGAACAAAACAGAAGCAACATCAACAACTAACTTAACATCAACCATCATCGATCTTCACATAAGTTTAAACAGTTTGTCTAATATTCAAAACTTAACAAGAAAATAACAAAACTAATCCATTTCATTATTCCTTTTTTTTGTTAGTTGAACGTAAATTTAAAAGAACAAAAGCTTTAACAACAAGGAAACCAAGATCCAAGTTTGTTTTATTTTTCCTAGCAAAAATCTCAGTTTTGGTTCACACTTTCCTACCAATCTTTAAGACTTCACGTGTATGAATTAAACACATCATTGATCTCTATCAATCAATTATCATACTGCCACAACAAGTCTCGAACATACAAAACCAAGAAACCACTCAGTTGTATTTCGTGTATAACATGCTTGTTTCAAGATCAGATCCAAACAACACGAAAATAAACCATCATTGATTGTTCTTTTGATTATATCCGAGTCCTTTAAAGAAATAACCAAAAACACAATCGTTTAGATTATCTCTTTCATTCGTTTAATAGAAAAGGTCTCGAAAACAATTGAAACCGACCTGTCATTCAAGTGGTGGTAAGATCAATCATTGTGTATTGTAGTGCTTGTGTAGGTCGTTTAGATCACGTCACACGAAGGTTGTCTGTTATAACAGACAAGTCACAGTGTATAGGTCGGTTTCAATTGTTTTGGGGAAATCGAAACAAGAATCATTCAAGTGGTGGTTTTGTTACTCGAGTGGATTCAAATGTGTGATAAGATCAATCATTGTGTATTGTAGTGCTTGTGTTCGGATTGAGTTGGTGATAGAACAAGTGAAATTTATATTTTGACTGCGTATATTTTGGTGACTGAGTATCGTTGTGAAAGGGATTAGGGTTAGTGTAAGTTTTGTTAAGTTTTTTTTTAAGCGTGAGATTAGGGTAGGGATTAGTGTTGTGTTGGGCTTTTGGTTCTCAAACGTGGTGGGCTGTTCATTTCGTTGGGGCTTATTCCGAATGTGACAAAAAGTTTGGGCCAGTGATCGTTATTTTGATTAGACAAGATTGAGTTTACTTTGTTTTGTAAGTATATTGGTAGCATTTATGTTGGGCAAATATTTTTGTTGTATTCTTGGACTGCCGGGTTAATTGAGCTTTTAGAATCCGAGATTGAGTAAGATTTTGGGTTGAGATATTTTCGTGTATAATTTTAGATCACGGTTTTGTTTGAGCTTCATGATTTTGAGTTTGAGAATTATTTTGGGTTAAAATATTTATCGGGTGTATTGGATATAACTACGGGGTTTTATCGGATCACGTCACACGAAGGTTGTCTGTTATACACTGTGACTTGTCTAACTCACCACTCAAACTCACTTCAACCAAACCTAACCAATTCTTCTGTGTTTCATGGTTTTTTCTTGATTTTGTAAAAATCCCGCGGAAGAATTTATTTCTCGGTTTAAATCATAGAATTGTAAAATCCCGTGCACGTTCACAATCATGTCTATTAATTCAGATTCTGTCATCTCGGAGATACCCAAGTTGTACGACATGAACAATGAGCACAAGATTCCCAACAAAGTACAACTGACAAACGTTCTGGAAGAAACAACCGCTTTCAAGTCAGAATATGCTTAAATGGACTCTTTGTGCTCTAACTCATAAGAGAGAAAAGTGCAACAACCACAACAAGTGTTTCACAATGCAAATGAAAGCTGCATAGAATGTTTTCGACAACTTCATTCACATCTCTCGGTACTTTTAGAGGGAACTGGATTCAAGATGGGATTCGAACGCGCATTTGTAACGCTCTTTGGTCAAGATGTTCAGACTTTCACATGCACAATGATTCTTAACTTAGATCAACTACAACAACAACTTGACCAAGGAGAATTTTCCAAAATGGGATCCATGGCTGCCCTTTGTGTGATCAACAAACAACTCCAAGTGTTCTTTGATTCGAAATTCACTCTGGAATATGACCATTATAGTCAGATGACGAAAAAGTGTTTTGCTGATCACACGGGAATAGAGGTTGATACGTTCAGAGACACACTCATCCAACTTATGGATAAAGTGAAAAGATTCATTGAAGAAAAAGCACATCATATACCTGCATATGATGACAAGGTGAAGGCATGTAGGGTGCAATCTTGTGATGGTATTGGCGATTCGGGTATATCATCGGATGTTGGGTCAGTTGTCATGATATGCAATGGGTAAGTGACTGATAAGCCTGACACTACCAGTAGTTTAGTGACTCTTATTACACATGACATGGATGCAGATTTCAGACCAATAAAAGAACCAGTGTCATGTGCTGAGGTACCCCTAACTGTACATCATAATGTACTTTTTGATGAACGACTGCATACTGATCAAGTTATGCCCAGTTATGACACATATTTGTTGAAAATGACTGATAGCAATACCATTTCTGATTTAACAAATATGAATCATAAAGGGGGAGAAAGTGATCAGGATGCTGAACGTGATGATGAGTCAAGTTCTTTGTTTACAGCTGAGACTTTTAAATCAAATGATATGGTTGATAAAGAAACGTTTAATGAACTTTCAAAGAGATTCTTACAACTTGAAAAACATTGTATTTCACTTGAAATCGCAATGCACCAAAAGGAATAAAGTTTTCAAACTAACCAACCATGTAAAGATCCGGAACTTCCTGATTTCCGCGAATTCTTTTTGATTAATGATTTGAAAGCTCAGCTAGAAACAAAGAACTTGACAATCAACAACCTGAAAAAACGTATTACTGAGTTATGTGATATGTGTAATGAAGTTAAAGCTAAACATGACTGCAATGTTATTGAATTGGAACATAATGTGGCTAAATTACGTGATGAAAATGAGTCTTTGAAAATTCATTGCAATGAACTATGTGATTCAATCAAAGAAAAGAATACTAAAACTGTTGAGCAAACAACGTCTTTGATTGCAAAAATTGATGAACTCAAAGCTCAAGTTCAGGAAAAGGGTTTCACAATAACAGCATTAAAGAACGAGCTAAGAAAAGCAACAGGGAATAGTGTGAACACTAAGTTTGCAAAACCATCAATCTTGGGGAAACCAGTTTTTCAATCGAATAGAAACCAATCAGTTGTTAGACAATTGACTGCGTTTAGATCTGAGAGACCAAAATTTTCAAAAACATAGTTTGCCTCCCAAGTTGATGTGGAACAAGTTTTGACAAAACCAGTCACTACACATTATTGGCCCAAGATTATAGCTACTAGTTCTTCTAAGCCTCAACAAGTAGTTACTCCTACACCCAGCTCCTCTAGGATTAGTTCGAAAACAATGTCAAAACCTAGCACTAAGGCTCAAAACACTTATGTTATAAATGACATGCACAAGAACTATGATCTAGAAAAGGCTAGGAAAAGGGCACTACTTCATAAGGATGGAATCTTAGGTTCTCAACCTTGTATGATCCCTCGTAGGATATTGAGGTACAATGCTAAGGTTCAACCTGTTAAGTCTAGGAATTACAGTAAGTCATCTACAATGCATAAGAAGCAAAACAAACCTAAAACTTCTCCTAGGTGGACACAAACTGCTAAATCTTTGGAGACTAGGAATATCGTTAAGCCTTCCACTATGCATAAGAAGCTTAGTAATCCTAGACCTTGCTATAAGTGGATTCCAACTGGTAGAATTTTTAAGGACATTGGACTTAAGTGGATACCTACCGGAAAGGTGCTTACTGATGGCAATGCCATGGTTGACCATGAAACCCCCAAGGGTTTGGATACAGTTGTCACTAACCTATATATGTGCAATCAAGTTTGTGATGTTAGTGCAGGTAGTCCTTACTCAGTTGCAGGTACATCAACCATTCACTATATGAGAAAACTCAAAGTCTGGAGACCTAAAGCAATCATTTCCCCAGCTTCAGGAGTTCTAGAATGTCGATGCTGATGTATGTGCATAATGACGTTTGATCACATCAGATCAAGCCTCGCTCTTCAATGACTATGACGTCTGAATACTTCAGTTCAGACCTCGTTCTTCAACGACTATGACGTTTGAACACATCAGTTCAAGCCTCGGTCTTCAACTTCATCTTTATGGCGTCTGCTGACATCACTTCAGGCCCCGTTCATCAAAGAAAAGAAAAGTGTACGCTTGAGTGCGCTTTATCTTTTGAAGAAGTGAAATGTTCTTGCTTCTGACTATTCTCATCAACAACCCTCATATTTGTTTCACGCTTGTTCAATCATCATGTGGATTACCTTCATCAGATTGTCTTCTAATGCAATTTTTGAGGGGGAGAAGTGTGGACAGTGGATCAACCTCTTATGCAATTTTTGAGGGGGAGAAGTGTGAATAAACTACATGTATTTTATTCACTTGTTCAATCAAAAATCGCATCCTCATATGCTATATTTGAGGGGGGAGAAGTGTGAATAAAATACATGTTGATTGATGCGTGAAATGACTCTCCTCTCCTCCAACACTTAATGTTCCACCAAGTAAGGATGACTAAATGTGACTGCGGAGTTGATTAGGTATCACGTATTTGAGATTGAAGTTGACTCTTACAAAGGTGTGATCTTAGTTTATCTTGAATTTGGGGTTGGATGGATGAATGACTTTCAACGATATCTTGCTCGTGCTTAAGATCTTAGTTGAAGACTTGGTTTATCTAGTTACCAGCAGTCGAGGTGGATGGTTGAAGAGCTGGTTAACTATCACTTTAATGAGTTATGTTGTTTTACTCAGTGTAACACGCCGATGTCGTTGTGGATAATCACAAGAGGTGGTAATGTCTCATACTTTGGTTGGGTAGTGAGTACTTAGATATTTGCTTGGAGCATAAATTCTCTACACCGTTCTTCCAACATTAGTGCAAGCTTAAGACACAAGTGCGGGAAACTCTACTTCAGTTTCAAGTTTGGTATATCGGGTTTTCTCCATACGTGGTCATTTACCATTAGCCAGTGGAAGTGAAAAGAGGTTTAATTAGGGGTTGATCTGTAGAGAATTGTTGAAGAGAATTGTTATCGACATCTACTCATGGGGTAGTGATTTGTATGTTGCTTCCAGTTGATATGTTTATGTACACATAGTTATGATGATTCCGAGTGATCTTCATCATCATGGAGGGAGAAGAATGTGTACATCGGGGCTTTTATCGAAGAACTGGAAGCATTCTATGTGAGTTGAAAATGTCGAAATAACGTTCCCCAAACAAACCCGTGAAGAAGCTACAGATTATCAGTCTATGATCCACTTTAAGTTGTGGATGACATGTTAAGAGACTTAAGACATCTTGGGCAGAATTGAAAGATACTTCTTCAACAAGCATCAAGGTTATATCAAACGGGTCGTCAGTTTGGGAGGGAGCAAGTACACTTATGGGCTTACTAATTGGGAGGGAGGATTAACCCAATTAGTGAGCATTTATATAGCAGTTGATTCTCGCTTGATATATTTTAGCTTATTTGGTTCCTCTCATTATTTCAAGTAGATGTGCTTAAAAGTTGTTGCTGATGTATCAAAACCAGCAAGGGGGAAGGAGACATGCATCCGAATGCATAACGAGTACACGTGATGAACATAATACTTCTTCTTAATTGAAGTTATGCCGGGAAGACATATGTCATAACCGCAGAGAATATCAGTGTATTAACTTGTGGCGTTTGGTGTATCATTCCAACTATGTGGGGGAAGTGTTCTCTTGACACTTGTGGTATGTATTACTTCAGCTTTCAGTGGGAAGAAATATGAGAAGAACAATTGGAGAGTGAGATGATATTGCTTATCGACATCTTCATATGAGTTGATACGATTTATGGTAAAGTGCTTCTAGTTAATGCTTCATGTACACAATGTTATGCTGATTCCGATGAGATCGCAACCATCAGGGGAGAGATTTGTGTACATCAAGGACGCGCAACAGGTTCACATGATCGTGCTTAATCATATATTCCGGAGGTGATATCCGCAGAGATGATCAGTGCTTCAACCTGTTACTTTGGTGTCATCATTTCTTCTTGTGTTGGATACATGCGTACAATATGGATTGAGTTGGTATATGTAAGATAACTGGAAAGCAATCAGTGAAATGAAGATATCGATATATTATTCCCCTGAATAGACGACTGCTCCAAACAAGAAAGTAATGTGTACATTGGGGACGTACAACAGGGTCATGTGATCGGGCTTCATCATACATTCCGGGATTGATAACCGCAGAGATGATCCATGGTTCACCCTGTTACTTCGGTGTTATCGTTCTCTTCGGGTTCTAGAGCTTCATACAATGAGACTTTTTGCATCACTTCAACCTCTTGGGGGAAGTGGTCTCATGTAGGTGATTGTCGGTTTGGGGGGAAGCTACCAAAGCTTCACAATGAGGAGGCAATAAAAACCTTCAGAAATTTGGTGGGTGTCTAGCGATTAACTCAGTTGTGAGATTCTAGTGATTTGTTAACTACTTGTGTTTGGTGAATTGTTGTGACTTAAGTCGCTTCCATTAGTCTGATTGTAATTTGACGTTGTGAGTTAATCTTTACTACTTGACTTATTACGATCGGATCTATTGTAACTTGACTTGTCGCGGCTTGACACTTAATGCTAATTGTTACTTATCCAAGATCTCTCTCTAAGTCTAACTCGCATATTAGATCTTTCGGTTTCTTTTGTTGACTTTAGTAAAATCCCGGGAGAGAATCGATCTCTCGGTTTAAGTCACAAGAGTTGTAAAATCCCGTTTAAGATTATATCATGGCATCTACGGATTCAGACAATTATTCAGGAGCCTCGAAAGCTTTGGTGGTGAAAGTTTAAGAGATGTTGACTACATACTTCTACAACGAGCTGAACGACAATCTCATTTTGATGCTCATGTCAACATCTCCTTAGACTATTTGGTATCCTTTGTACATATTTTATACCAATACGTAAATAGATAAATATAAAACCTATATAAAAACCATAAAAATTAGAAAATTATAAAACCCAAAAATATTCTTCTAACGACATGTCTCTTGTATAATCAATATTATGTACGTTTCTAGAAATGTCATTCAATAATGACACGGAATCATACATATGCTTGAGCAAGAGTTTTTCGGTTTCAAATAAAGTTTTTTTTTTTCTAAAACATGTCGTTTCTCAAAACATTCTTCAAAATATGGCTTGCAGTCATTTCAGGCTGTAACCCGCACTTAAAACTTATGGCTTTTAGTCATTTCAGGCTACAACCCGGACTTCAAAATTATGTCTTGCTATTACTTCAGATAGCAACCCGGTTTTCAAAATTAAGGAAAACACGTCGCCAAAAAGATGGTTGTTCCTAGCAAAAGGTGCCGTTCATCCGAGCGTGAATTATTTTATATTCATGCACCCTCGATCTAATGTACGCTTCCCTGCATTATTTCTTGATAAAGAAGAGAAATCTTCTTTTTATCGCCAAATACTTTCCCTTCTATGATTTTTCCGGAAAGTGTTTGTGCAAAACTTGGTGGTACCATGAAATTTTGAATGAAAATCAAATTGAACTCAAAAATTTGATAAAATTTTCACTCAATCAATGACGTTAATAGTTTATGAAAATATTTATTCTTTAACATCCGTCATTGGTTGAGGGGGAGAGTGATTTCTCAAAATTTTATGTATAATCAAAACTCCCCACACTTCGTACATAAAACCTTGCAACAAAATGATTTGTGATGTGTTGTGTGTCAGAATGAGTACATTTTCAAAGAGTTTTCGTGAAAACTTCAAATCTTTTGTAAACTCTTCAAATCTGACACATAACAACCTCCCTCACAGATTAAGGGGGAGCAAGAAAAAGGTTCCTTTTATCAGACAATATTAAAAAATTAACCGCATTTCTCTCCCAAACGTTTTCTAACTTATTTAAATCAATTGAGATAAAAAATCTCTAAAGATTTGAAATTTTTGATCGGGGGAGAGAATGTGATTTAAATATGAAATCTGATAAACAAAAGTGATCTTTTGGACTCAATAAATGTGCTCCCACATATGTGCTAAACTCTTTCGAATATCAATGCACATATTGAGGGGGAGCAACAGGCGTTTGTGGAAGTTATACCAAAGACCGACCATTTATCTTTATGCATGGAGTTATAAGGTTGGTTAAGGTTAGGTATAAGTTCCCATGATCCACCAGAACCAGAAGGATCTTCCCAGGGACAATCCATAGATAGATTAGAAGTCCTTAGGAATGATTGAAAAAAGGAGTAAAGTGAGAAAGGGAAGAGTGCGAACTGAGATAGAGCTAGGACTGGAACAAACCCAACAAGGTTCTAGTGGTGAAGTCTCGGTAAGCACTGAAGGGGTTGAAGAATAAAAAAGAAATGAAATGAGAAAGGGTGAAAAGAAATAGCCCTCCAAATATTCAACCTTAGGGCAGAAACCGGGTTCAATTCATAATCTACTAGTGGTTACTAAAGTAACACTAGTATTGAAGACAAGACGTCATGGACCCAGTGACGCACTGCACTAAACTTCCCAACCACTCAAGTTCTCTTAAAAGAGCTTGTTTCATTCTCACGGGGAACCCTGTGCAATGTATCGACCGCTCATTGCGAGCTATGTTGATACCTAAAACAGGAGACGCCTCCCCAGTCTCCAGGAGCGGATCAAAATGCACTATTGAGTCTAGAGCCATGAGATCATCCATAAATCTCGATAGGACACATTCCAAATATGCTTATTGTTTCACACAATGTGGAAAATAAGATAAAATATTTAGAGTCCTACGCATTATCCTTGTGGTATTGCCAGAACATCCGAGTGATATGAAAATATTCACAATGAAGATGGAAATCCTTCTAGAGCGAACTGATGCGTGGGAATCGCACCTTGCTTTACCTCTCGAGGGATCTCGAGAAGCTTACAACCCCCACCAGGCAGTGTACCTGATCGTTGTAGTATAGTATAGTGACAAGTACCGGGGGATTGATCGTTCAGCTTAGGAATAGTGTCGCTAGGATTAGAAAACCTAATTAATAGTTCTAGAGGTGAGGGATGATTATTTTTTATTTTTATATTTTTATGAAAGCAAGTAAAATCTCGGGTTTTGAAGGAGTGGGCGAATTAGTTGCTATTCAACTAACCCAAAGCTATTATATAATTAAAATAAAATAATGAAAATGAAATTAAACTAAATTATACTAAGGTTGTGAGCAGTGGTTGGAGAAATTGTGTTTACTTAGACTTCATTACTCCCTAGATATCTTTTACATGTTAATTACTTGTTACACTTGTATGAATGACGGATTGTATTCCTTAATACCATTCGTTGGGTGGCATACATAACTCCCCAACTCTATGAGCTCTTATCTCCTCCTACACCATGACCCAGCACAACTATAGGGATTGTAAACAGTGGCTCATGCATTAAATACAACCAATAACGACCTAGTACGCCTCGGTTCATGTTTCTTAAGACGTTCAAGCATGTTACCATTTGGAGATCTGCCAGTTTTCTTAAGCCTAACATATAAATCATTCATTCAAAACAAGAATAGACAAGTAATCAACACATAATCAACATCTAGGTTTCATTAGATCTAAGCAAACACAAAAGAGATCTAGCCTAGCATAGTAGAATTGAGACAAGAACAAGATATAAACAACCAACACATAGACATATTGATTGAATTGAAAGTACACTTATCTCAATTACAATGCAAGGTCTCAAGGGTTTGGAACCCTTGAAAAACCTGTAAAAGAGGCACCAAAATCGTCTTTAGGGTTTCACCAAAACTTCTCCCTTCTTAATGAAAAAACTAGAAAACTATATATAGGAAAAACAGGCTGACGGCGTCAAGAGTTACTTGTGACGCCGTCACCTCGCCGCCATATACTTCCTCGTACGGCCTTGATCCACTTATGACGGCCTATGTGACGCCGTCACCACCCACGGTATTTTATTCTTGCCACTTTGACGCCGTCATGAAGCCTTCTGACGCCGTCACCACCTACGGTGTTTAATTCCTCATGTCTGACGCCGTCAAGATGGTGGTCTTGACGCCGTCACCTTGTATCTTCAGTATGGAAATTTGGTACTTTGCCGTTTTCTTCACTTTTATGCTCCAAAAACGTCCAAAATGGCTTCTTTTCCAGAATTCACTCTCCAAACACCTAAAATCACAAAAGGAACGATTTAGGGCAATATTTGATCAAATAAAGTCGGATTCGGGCTTAAATGACCCCCTAAAAACGGATCATTTTTCGCCTCATCATATACCCTTACACTTGAGATTTGCTTGTCCTCAAGCAAATAAGCTTTTATTCTACTCAAAAGACAAGTTAGGGGTCATTTAACACTAATATAAAAGTAATTACAACAAATAATTGTTCCACTAAAGACCAATAGACAAGCACGGAGGTCATACACAAGCACCTCACAAATAGTGTTTAGATACTCACATCTCTCGGGTGTAATAAAGTAATATAACATTATGGAAATGGAAGATATCTCTCACTACCTGTCATAGCAAAATAGATTACCATAGGCTTGGGAAAGGATCAAACCTCCACCACATGGCGTAAGCACCTAGGATAAACTATCAAAGAGCTCTTTTAAAGGGTTATAACGTTAGGTGTAGGGATATGAATTACACGGTTTTGTTGGATAAAGGAAGTTTTACTGGTGGCGAGTTAACAATCTCGGTTAATTACATGTACAAGATGGCGTTGCTAAGCCAAGACTAGACTCAACTTAAGCTAATAAATGAAAAATAACAAAAACATAAAATGAACATAGAATGAAAACGGGATGGTAGTCCGTATGGTTTTTCTCTTTTTCTTTTTCTATTTTTTTTTCTTTTTCTTGATTTTTTCGATTATTTTATTTTTTATTTTTTTTTCTTGCATACACTCTTACCCTACCATCCGAAATAATACATCATAGGGGATGAGAATTCCCCTTACACTTGAATCTTTACATACTTTACACTAAACTATTCTAATGACTCGAATTAAGAAAATCAAAACGCTTGGAGCACTTTTAAGATTAATGTTCATATGGGGGTAATATATGATGTTCTTCCCCATTACTCCATAAAATAAGTACTTACCCATGAGTCCCAATCGTCCCAAAACAATATGTACAAGGATATGACTCGACTTAGCAACCATGTAATCAATTAGAAAGTTAACTTAGGGTTTAACAAATAACAATAATGCACTAAAAATGAGCGCATACACGGAAGGCTAAGGCGATTTGGTTGTACATTTAAGTGGGATGTAACAAATTCTTCCTTTAAGTAAGATGCTTAAAGTTAGAAACGAAAAGATAGGCTCGGAGGGGTGTACTAGGGGTATCGTGTACTAAAAATGAGTACAACGCTAAGGGTGTGGGAAAAATTAGTTGACTTAACTAGTCAAGTAATATGACTTAAATGGTCAAGTAATTATAATACGGGTTTAACACAAGGGTGATCCTAATGCCTCTTATCATGTAGTAAATCCTACCACACGAATGTAGTCTCACTAGCAGTCTCGGGATGCATCACTAACGCAAGTTCTAGAATCTAAATGCTACCGGTACACTTATAAGCACTAATAATAAATGCTTTTCCTATCAAAACTAAAGGCGAACCTCACATTTTTGGGTGGAAAATTTTTCTGAATATACGGTTATGTGCTAGTCATACAACCTCCTATCCATGAGACGCTTGCTATGGCTAAAGTTTCACTCTTAAATGTTGTAAAAAATTTTAAATTTGGCGCTAAAATTACACTAACAAGTATTTCTCATAGTTTTATTACTCATCTACTATCAAACAAAACAAACTCAAGCAAAAGTGCATATGTAAGGTATCATCTTTTTACCCTCCCCTTACACTTAAGATGAACATTGTCCCCAATGTTCAAGTAAAGAATGTAAAAGTTAAGAAGTAAAGAGAATAAAATCAAATACTCCCCTGATTCGCTCGGTATGGATTATAGGTTGGCCAGGTTAGATCTTCCTCCAAGAAAACGAACAATCAAAGCTTCCCTTCCAGAATATAAATCATCTTCTTGTCACAAATAACCTGTAAATCCTGACAACAATAGACAAGGCAACCTCGCGTAAAATCGGCGGCATCCTATATAAGTTACTAAATCCTAGAAAACAAAGTAAGATATAATGCTTGTGGAATGAAGTTTGCAGATTTCCTGGAGATTATAAAACTTAATAATTCACAAAAACCATAAGACTCCGTTAGAAAAACAAAACCGGTAAAATTTCCAGATTTTTTGACTCCTGACGCCGTCAAGAGCAATACCCTGACGCCGTCAGAATGGACCTGCAGAAATTCTTATGTTAAGTTTCCGGAAAATTTCTGGAAAAACCTTGTCCTACTTCCTGGAAAATCCTGCAAAACTTCATTATGACTCAATACAAGCATTTGACTCTAACAAATACGAATATACATGTTCATTAAATATTGTGGAGAATCATGATCGGTTTGTTTCTTAAAAACATATTTGGGGTTTCCCCTTACACTTATCTTTTGCAAAAATACCTTTAGGTTGAAGTTAAGACTAGGCTAAACAACATAGTAAAGTATTTTCACGTTTTATTTTAGAAGCATGATCAACCAACAATAAAAATAACGCATGCATACGGAAGCAAATAACAATCAAACAAATAAAATCACACAAAACATGGGTTGCCTCCCAAGAAGCGCTTGTTTTTGTTCGAGTCACGAGCCTGACTCTACCCTTAATTAATGGAAATATGGGAGGTTTTCCCTACACTTAGGATTAAGTGTGGGTGGAAGTAGTGATACACACCCTTAGGGTGGAAATATGCCACGTGAGGTGAAGGGGGTGAGTGAATGGCTTCCTTCATCCTAAAACTACCCGGATAATATTGGTTGATGGGTGGGTCGGTTCCTCTTTTGTCTCCTAGAAATAAATCTAAGGATGGGAAGTTGTGTAAAGGTTGAGGTTCCGATTCATCAACATTAGGAAATTCCCTAGAACTAGGAGTAAGGTTATCACTACAAGTATTCAAACCTATATCCTCTAGTGGTGCTTGGTCCAAGGGTTCTACCTCAATTGGGGTTCCTATAGTCTCATATACTTCTTCCGGGTAAGTCACGGGCGATGTATGTGCCTCAAATGATGGTAGGACTTGTGGGGTACTTTGTGGGCTTGGATTATCCACCTTATCCTCCATTGTACCTAGATTACCTATGTGTTTGTTTTGTACTATGATCTTAGGTGACATCCACGCAGGTATCCCTAAGTAATCATCCCCAGACAAACTTCCTGTTTGCTCCTTCAAACTTGTTATTGATTGATTTGTGATGTTGTTTGTCGGGTTGTCTACTCTATAATAATATTGGGCACAATCTTCTATGGTATCCCATGCTTCTTCAGCACTTAATTCCCTAGGGCCCCCATTGGCAAAATCATCAACGCATATTTGGTCACATCGGCTGACACGATAATAAAAGGTTTGGGTTAGGGATGCTAAAGAGAAACTATGATGGGGGAATTTTTGAAGTAAAATTTTAAAACGAGTCCATGCATCATATATGGGTTCATCTCGATATTGTTTGAAATTTGAGATTTCAATAGGGTAGAATGGCCTTTGTGGTTGGTGGTATGGTGGATTCGTGTACTCCATAATGGTGAACGGAAGAGTCAATGGAAAGGTTTCTACGAACAAATGCACAAAGAAAAGATAGACTAAAGAAGACCTAAAAATAAAAATAAAATCTTACTAGAAAGGAATCTAGCAAGTAGACCTAATAAAAAGAAATTCTGACCTAGACAATAACTATTCCCCGGGCTGCGGCGCCAAAAACTTGATGCGTGGGAATCGCACCTTGCTTTACCTCTCGAGGGATCTCGAGAAGCTTACAACCCCCACCAGGCAGTGTACCTGATCGTTGTAGTATAGTATAGTGACAAGTACCGGGGGATTGATCGTTCAGCTTAGGAATAGTGTCGCTAGGATTAGAAAACCTAATTAATAGTTCTAGAGGTGAGGGATGATTATTTTTTTATTTTTATATTTTTATGAAAGCAAGTAAAATCTCGGGTTTTGAAGGAGTGGGCGGAATTAGTTGCTATTCAACTAACCCAAAGCTATTATATAATTAAAATAAAATAATGAAAATGAAATTAAACTAAATTATACTAAGGTTGTGAGCAGTGGTTGGAGAAATTGTGTTTACTTAGACTTCATTACTCCCTAGATATCTTTTACATGTTAATTACTTGTTACACTTGTATGAATGACGGATTGTATTCCTTAATACCATTCGTGGGGTGGCATACATAACTCCCCAACTCTATGAGCTCTTATCTCCTCCTACACCATGACCCAGCACAACTATAGGGATTGTAAACAGTGGCTCATGCATTAAATACAACCAATAAAGACCTAGTACGCCTCGGTTCATGTTTCTTAAGACGGTCAAGCATGTTACCATTTGGAGATCTGCCAGTTTTCTTAAGCCTAACATATAAATCATTCATTCAAAACAAGAATAGACAAGTAATCAACACATAATCAACATCTAGGTTTCATTAGATCTAAGCAAACACAAAAGAGATCTAGCCTAGCATAGTAGAATTGAGACAAGAACAAGATATAAACAACCAACACATAGACATATTGATTGAATTGAAAGTACACTTATCTCAATTACAATGCAAGGTCTCAAGGGTTTGGAACCCTTGAAAAACCTGTAAAAGAGGCACCAAAATCGTCTTTAGGGTTTCACCAAAACTTCTCCCTTCTTAATGAAAAAACTAGAAAACTATATATAGGAAAAACAGGCTGACGGCGTCAAGAGTTACTTGTGACGCCGTCACCTCGCCGCCATATACTTCCTCGGACGGCCTTGATCCACTTATGACGGCCTATGTGACGCCGTCACCACCCACGGTATTTTATTCTTGCCACTTTGACGCCGTCATGAAGCCTTCTGACGCCGTCACCACCTACGGTGTTTAATTCCTCATGTCTGACGCCGTCAAGATGGTGGTCTTGACGCCGTCACCTTGTATCTTCAGCATGGAAATTTGGTACTTTGCCGTTTTCTTCACTTTTATGCTCCAAAAACGTCCAAAATGGCTTCTTTTCCAGAATTTACTCTCCAAACACCTAAAATCACAAAAGGAACGATTTAGGGCAATATTTGATCAAATAAAGTCGGATTCGGGCTTAAATGACCCCCTAAAAACGGATCATTTTTCGCCTCATCACGAACATCACTCAAGCTCTTGGTAGGTGACATGTGAGATCCATCTTGGATCAATGATTAAGTGACAACTGGAAAGCAACGATGGTGCGATTCAAAATTGAATCAAACTTGTTCCAGGATATGGATTGACGAATACTTTTGCCAAAACCTCTCAATGTACTCACCAACTAATCTTTCGAGCACATTGATTGGGTACAATATCTTTCAAACAAAAGTATTTTTTATGGAAATGTGATTCTAAATACAAAACTCTCGTTGTGTCTCAAAAATGTTTATCATAGGACACACGAGTGATTTCTATAAATTTATTTCTCATCAATCCGTGAATATTCATTCACCGATTCACTCTATCGTGCTGTCTGCTTTGAGACGTTCCGGTATGAGAACATGCTAAGTATGAAGACTCCAAAGTGGATTCTTTGGAAAATTTATTACTACAAGCTGGAAATTCCTGTCAAGGAGAGTCTTCTTTAAAAAGGGCTCTACCTGATCACAGGTCGGTTTTCACAAAACCGGAGGGTAGTCTGTCCTCGCAGAACGAATGACAAAGCCATGTTCATTCTCTATCTTTATTGCTAACTGTTTTATTTCAGGGACACATATAAATATGGCGTTGATGGCTCTAGTTTCTAGCTGAATCGGGTCAATCCATACCTCATGCTCACACATCCTCCACACTATCAATGAAGATGAGAGACTTGCTACAACAAATGTTGAGAGACTACCAACAACGTTTCCGCAACTCTGATGAAAAAGTCTCCTGATCCACAACTCTAATGCAAAGTCTCCAGATACAGAAGGGTGTGAGCATGACGGTCCTAAAGTCACTACATCACATGAAGGTGATACTACTATGGATGAGCTTGGAGATTTACTATGGCTGATGATCTCAAAGAAGCTCAAAGATCACATATCACAAAGGAATGCAAATCACAAGTTCGCATTGCTTGAAGTACAAAGTGTGCAGAAAAGTGAAGAATCAGAACCTACGAGCTACAATGACTTATGAATGCTTAAAGATCAAAGAGCTTAATTTCCAAGGTGACCTCGCTTAGGGGGAGATTGTTAGGAATACAATTATTCCTATAGAAGACTCGGTCACCTAATTGATGTAATAGCATTTTAGTTAGCTCGTAGTTAGTTAATTATATATATTAGTTAGTTTAGTTTAAGTAACACCGTGGAAGAAGGACGAGTCTTTACCCACTGTATGCCTGATCCACAGCCCGGGTGTGGGCGTTTTGTAGGTAACTATAAATACCCCTCTCCACATGTGGAGAGGGTTGGAGCTTCCATTCACTATAATCTAATATTTCTCTTTTTCTCTCTACACTTTCTCTCTCTAAGAATCCTCCCAACTCTCTTCCTCTCTCTAACCTTCCTCCCATTAGTTCAATCATAAACACAAGAACCATACATGTTATTATTGAGTATCTTACATGTTTTTACTTGAGAGTATATCAATAAATATATGACGATGATCATACTATGTGTACATTCACGTGCATGTGTGTGTGTCTCATCTATATGACTATATGTGTGTAATTATAGAATTATGAATAAACATTATTATGCTTAGATTGACAAAAAAAAGTAAAATTAAGAATAACCAATTTTTTTTATGTAATACAAGTTTGTTGTTATAAATTTTCCATGCCCAACGGTTAGAAACCGAAAAAACCGAAAAACCAAACCGAAACTGATAAGAACCCGAAAAAACCGAACCGCCAAAAACCGAACGGTTTCAGTTTTGGGTTCTATAAAAACCGAACATTCCGGTTTGGTTTCGGTTTTAGCCAAAAACCGACCCAAACCAAACCGTGCACACCCCTAACTATAAGAGTCATATAGAGCATAAAATCATAGGGTAGTGCATGAAAAAGTCAAAATTTTTGTTTCAGCTCAATAGATTGTCCACTGTTAGGAATATGGTTCCATAAAATTGCATAATGGTTCATTAGTGGTAATCATAGCTTAATTTCATTTCCATTTAGCATAATATAACTTAATCAGTCAATTAGGAGCAATCAAAATTCAATATAGTCAACTTAGTTCTTATTTTTAAAAAGTCAAGATTGCATAGGTCATTTAGAAATATGTTTTTGCCAAGATTTTTAATTCATTCAATTTTCAATAAAATCTTTTGATTTCTTTTGGAATTTAATCTTTCGTAGCCTGTCTACTGAATCCTTATTTTCATTGAATTTTAGAAATTTTGCTAGGTAGCTTAATAGTAGTCCAAAGTGGGTCTGTTTGCATGTACACTACCCTACACCAAGGGTCAGTGTTCATAAGCCATTTTTCTCAAGTCCTTTGCTAGCTAATCATTTAAGCTCATGTTTTGATCTTTGGTTTCCTGAGTAGCTTGATGTACTATCTTGAATCCCCTGTGCTTATTTTCCATGTTGATACTTATTTACATTGCTTATTGAGCCCTCCAAGTTCTCTTCATAGGACCAGCTATATTGATTTATCAGTATATGTTCACAACTTTATAAGCTCTTGTAGAGCTTATTGATGGAGCTTATTCTTAGTATCTGGGTTCTTTGAGAAGCTCATATACCTGAGTTTATAGTTCCAGGCTTACTTTTGGTCTCCTAGCTTATGCCCTTAGCTTATTAAGCCTGCTAATTGCATCACCTTTGGACTAAGCTGCCCTGCACCAGGTCTAACTCCACCTATCCATAAGCTCATTACTAGCTTGTTTGTGGACCCCAGGTCCCAAACCTTGGCATTTTTGATATCCCTCCTAGCTGACTTTTGAGTTCCACTTTGACTCTGGACCCTGGGTCACCCCTGTGGGCCCTACAATAGGCTGCAAATTGCCCTTCTTGGCCTGTTTTGGCTGGCAGGATTTGGATTTGCTTATTTGGGTTTGTTGGCTTATTTAGTGTGCTACTCTGGTTGTTTTAGCTTATTCTTAGTCCATACCATCTTAGTATTAGCTTATCTTGTGCTTTGGGTCAGTGGTTGGGCTTATTAAGTAGTTTGTGCTTCACATAAAAGTCCTAATAAGCTTAATGCCTCATCTGCCAATTCCATAAGCTCATTATCTGCTTATTTTTAAGTTTCCAAGCAAATTGTCTTTATGAAAGTTTGTCATTTCCAGTGTATAAATAGTTTTGTAAGAGAAAATTTAAAAAAAGTCAAAAATAAATAAGGTGATAGTTTCTATTTAATATTTGGGTAAATTGCAAAAATGGTCCTTCACGTTCCACGAAATTGCAAAAACGAGACCGAGACAAAAAGTAGCGCAAAAAAGACACCAACGTTCCACATTTTTGCAAAATCGCCACCGAGAGGCCTTTTCCGTTAATTTTTCCGTTAAGTGCCATGTCATCAAGGGCATTATCGTCATTTCATTGCTACTGTTGATTAAAGGACTAAATTTGCAATTTGAGTTTGATATTTTATTTCAATTCACCACCATCACCACTCTCTACCACCGCCGCCACCCTCTACCGCCACCACCACCACCACCACCCTCTACCACCACACAACCAGCACCACCATCACCCTCTACCGCCGCCACCACTTTTTCTTACATAACGTGACATATAATTTGTCAAACTTGGTCTTTGTATATTATCAGAAACAGAAAGACCATTTCTTATAACATTAATGAGAACACTTATCCCTTGTTTGAAACTTTATATAGTGACATAGAAATGGGTACAAAGCTCAAGAATTGCTTTGTATATATGTGTTATGAACTGGATATTTATGCAGAAGTAGAAATCCAAAACATATGTGCACTTTTTGTGTAATACATGCCTCAGAAAATGTATTACAATAACAGAATAACTACATAATTTGCAAAGGTAATACTGTGATGGTTTATAATTGATGAGTTTGTCTTTCGTATGTTATGTTATTAGCTGGAGTTTAGTTATATTTTCCGGTGATTGCATTTAGCTTTATTAATTTTTGCATATGTTTAACTAAAGTTTTTGGGCTTGTTATTTAATCAAAATGCCTGATTTCATGAAATTAACATAATTATTTGGACCTAAATTAAATGGCAAGTGCAGATGAGTTTGTGGTAATCTGTGGTATTGTTTTAGCTTAGCTTATGTAACAGTTCAATTAGGCTGAACTTAAGTCATCAATATAAGCCACAAACCAGTTGATTATTGCTAGTTTCAAACTGCTGATAAGTGGGACTAAGGTGGTGTTTGGATGACGGGTGTGACTGTGAGAACACCTTTGGTCCAATTTGTTGAATGGTTTCATCTAAAGTGTCCCTTGCACATGACTAGAGCAAACTTAGCTAGTTAGCTGTTGGCAAGTGGGATCAAACAAGAACATTACAACCTGCCCCTTCTCATGGGATATGATATACCACAAGTGATGTAGAATGGAACCAACTTACATAGTGCATAATACGTGCTTTGAGAAAAACTAAATTATACTATCACTTAATAATTAGCAGAGTTAAACGCAGGCTTATTCAAAGGCGAGTCAGCTTTCACCAGGTTCACCAAACTAATGCAAAACTTGTCACTAACTCTAAATAATGAAAAATATTGCCTAAACATATACGTGACCAACACAGATCACTGATACTACTACATGTTTCACCTAATCACCGCATCAACAATAAGAACAAAGAAATGCTGAATTCAAATCCCTAAATGAAGAACCTTAGGCCTGTTGTTGATTGCAGTAAACCGCCATAAGTATTTGTCATAACATCTAGAGTGTCAACTGTCAATATAGATCTTTTGGATGTTCGTGGATCGTGCAGCTCCTCATAGATGGATGTGTTTGGTGGGCATGTACATGCTGATACAACAACCAATAACTAGTACAACAAGTGCAACTTATGGTAGAAGTTGTCGAAGCAACAACACCCTAGATGGATGTGTGTAGTGGGCATGCCATGGTCAACCAATAACCATCATGCCCATTAACAATCATCAACCCATGAACCTGTCTCCCCAACCCAAAATTACCCATTTCACCAATACCCTTTAACAAATAAGTAAAATTATACACAACAGGCTGAACTCCCTCCTCCACCATTCGACAAAAGAATGAAAACCCATCACTAAAAATCCCATTTTGAGCATACCCTTTTAACATTGTGTGATAAAGTGCATCATTTTTATTTTTGACATTTTTGAAAACAAGGCTAGCTGAATGTAAGGAATTGTATTTGACAAATAAGCTGACTAGTTTAGTTTGGAACAAGTGTTGGTTGTAAAGATTGCTTTTAATGATGAGTGGGATGATTTGGTGAAGTTCTTGGGATGATTTGGTGAATTAGAGTATATATATACAGTCATGCTAGATCTCAATTTTTATTTGATGAGTGGGATGATTTGGTGAAGTTTGGAACAAGTATTTGATTTAGTTTGGAACAAGTGTTGGTTGTACAGGACCATACCAGATCTCAATTTTTATTGCACTCTTATATTGTTGGATATGGGTTTTTGATTTGATTTTCTGGGTTTTTGTTCTTGATGTTCTTCATTATATATTAAAGTTAAATATAAATTAAAAAGAAATTCAAATGGGGAAGAAGACGAGGGTATATTAGTCATTTCACTGCATTTAACGAGGAAAACTAACGGAAGCTAACGGAAAAGGCCTCTCGGTGGCGATTTTGCAAAAATGTGGAACGTTGGTGTCTTTTTTGCGCTACTTTTTGTCTCGGTCCCGTTTTTGCAATTTCGTGGAACGTGAAGGACCATTTTTGCAATTTACCCTTAATATTTTTAGCTTATTTTCAGCTTATTTCATAAGCTAACTTCATTTTTATATTTTTTATAGTTTAATTAGATATAAAATAATTTTAGAAAAAGTTTTAGATTTTTCACTGTTCATTTAGTATTTTTCTTGATTTAATTTAGTTTTAATTAATTAATAATTAGTTTTTAATTAGTAATAATTACTTAAAAAAGTCTTAAAAATATATTTTCTGTTTTAAAATTAGTTTTATATTATTTTAGATTTTTCTAAGTTTAAATTTTATTTTTCTAATTTAATTTAATAATTATTTGTATTTTAGTGTAATTTAAATAATTAAAAGTAATTAGGAAATTAGTAATTAATTAATAATGGTTATATAAATAGTGTAAAAATTAATTTTAATTTTCCAAAAATTTTCTTATATCATTAGGATTGTAAAAAGTTAATTTTCATAACCGTAGGTATTTTATTTAACAAAAACTCGCGTTTTATTTCGTACGTTAACATAACTTTAAATCAACCGTACGCGTATTAGACTTAGATCACGTTTTTAGTTTATCTGATCATCAGTAATTGTTTATATAGTGCTTCTAAGTTATTTTCATTCCTAATATCTTAGGGTAATCACACAAAACAAATTCCTTACCTTTCTGTCCAAATTCACCCGATCACAAACCCGTTTTGATACCATCACACCTCGTCGGGACATAACGACCCGGGAAAACCCTATACTTCCACGGAGCATTGAGCCTAAGGATTTTGGCTATATTGACCACATCCGTGGTTGAATTTAGTTGACAGCTTTTGCCTCAATCATCATGCTCTATCCTATATGAGTGAGTTCCTCATCGAGGACGTCCTTAGGGTTGATCTTAGCGTGTAGTTTCCTATCGGTTCTCTTAGTTCGGTATGACTTCTCAAACTTCTCTCCATCTGGATCATATAGAATCATCTTCATATGCCATGATCCGTCACCTTCCCTAGGTGGCTTGTCCCAATTCCATTTACATTTATCACCTTCCCATTTCCATTTGTTCATCTCTAAGTTGATAGGCATCACTCCTAGAAATTCAATCATTTTCCTAAAGACTAAGGGATCCTCAAAGGGGTTTAATTCCTCATCCCTAGCTATGAGTTGCTCCACCGAATGTGTTCGGTTTATGAACTCCTCCTATAAATAAAATGGGCGTTGAGGTCCTATGAAGTCTCCATTGATCCCAGATCCATATCTAGATGGTCTTCTATTCATACCCAATGGGGTGTTGGTTCATTCTCATTATCGTAGCTACGCTTTTTAACATCGTAGACAGACCAAGTCTCACCTTATCCTACCGCTATCTTAGATTCCTTATAATCAATCATGGCACTAGCGATCGCTAAAAATACTCTTCCTACTAGCAATGGGCATGTAGTGTCACTAACCATATCAAGGACATGAAAATCCGCTAAGATAGTTAATCGTCCTACGTGAACTACTATCTCTTTGATCATTCCTACCGGATGGGCAACACTTCCATCCGCTAGACCAATTATCACTTCCGTCTCCTCTAACTTCCCTAGCTTAAGTGTGGTGAAAAGAGATAAAGGAATCAAGAAGCTTTCTACCTCTCGAGGGATTGCGCCTACGCAATATCGAGGGATCTCGAGAAGCTTTCAATCCCCACCAGGCAGTGTACCTGACCGATGTAGTATAGTGTAGTGGCAAATACCGGGGGATTGATCGTTCTACTTGGGGAATAGTGTTCGTTAGGATCAAAACTTAATTAAACTAGGTCTAGAGGTGAGGGATGACTCGTTTTGTATTTTTATGGTTTATGGAAAGCAAGTAAAAATCTCGGCTATTGGAAGAGTGGGCGGAATTAGTTGCTAGTCAACTAACCCAATTAACTACAAATGCAATAAAAATAAAATAACAAGAAAGTAAATATGAGAAAAACAATAATGAGAGAAACGTGTTTACTTAGATTTCACTACTCCCTAGCTATCTCTCATTAATTGAATAGTTTGTTACAATTGTGTGGATGACGGGTTATATTCCTTAATACCATTCGTGGGGCCGTGTACGATCTTCTCCAACTTTATAAGCTTCAACCTCTTCCTATGTCGAGCCGACAACTAGCTCCTAACATGGCCTCCTTAGTAGTCACTCATGCATTAAATACAACCATTAAAATCGTAGTACACATCTGATTCATTTTTCTTAAGACGTTCAAGCAAGTTACCAATTGGAGATTAGCCAGTTTTCTTAAGCCTAACATCGAAATCATTCATCCACAACAATTAATAACAAACAATCAACCAACAATCAATAGCTAGGTTTCATTACATCTAAGCAAACATAAATAAACCTAGACTAGCATGTTAAAGTAAAGACAAGCATAAGATAGAATCAAACAACACATAGACATATTGAATGATTATTGGAAGACTTATCTTTATTCAAACATGGATGAAAGAAGGGTTTGTAACCCTTACAATAAGGTGAAAATTCGACCTAGGTTTGTGGTAAAGTTCCTCCAAAAGTTCTCTCTCCAATGAATGAAAATTTGAAAACTATATATAGAGATTACACGTCTGACGGCGTCACGTTGTAATTTTGGCGCCATCAACTAGACACCAATACTCTTCTCAGATTGCCTAGATCGAGATCTGACGCTGTCACTTGTAATTCATCATATAGCCGTCATGTGTAAAATTGCTCTTGACGGCCTTGGCGTCCCAAAGCATGATGTCGTCACTTGTTAAATCCTAAAAAAATTCTGGCGCGTCTCGTGTAAACTTTATATCCACCTATTCGCCAACGCATTACGCCGTCACATGCGAAGCGTGATGCCGTCAGGTACTATTTCCAGTTTGATTTTGGAGACCTTGCCGTTTTCTTCACTTTTCGCTCCAAAAACGTCCAAAATGCTTCCTTTTCCAGATTTCTTTTCCAAAGTACCTAAAATGACGAAAGGAACGATTTGAGGCAATATTTGATTAAATAATCACGACTTAGGGCTTAAATGACCCCCTAAAAGCGTAACACTTTTCGCCTCATCATTATTATTACCCAAAACCAAATCAAGTCTAAAAACAAACACAACCCTACCCAATCCCCTGGCCCAGTCAAAGTCCTAAGCCCAAAATGAAACCCACCCTTTAATATTACAAGGTTCAAACCCCGGTCAACCCTCCCTCACCTTCACCACTTGCAACCTGTAAAAACATCACCTCACCACCCCCACCTTCCCCATCACATCCACAGCCCGACCTACCAATTTGCACCTTCAATCACCTCCACAATAAATGCACCACCCCCTCCCCTTTGCAAGAAACAGACAATTGCACTTAACCCATTTTGGCGCCAAATTGCAATTCAAAGGCTAGGATTAATCTGAGCCATCCAACGGCTCATATTATTGAAGGGATTGCTATAGAAGACCACTTGGAGCCCTAGAAGTCATTATAAATCAAGAAAGAAGTAGAGGAGAAGACCAAGTAGTTCATTAGTGTAATTTGTATGTCATTTTTAGTGTAATTCCATTTCCTAGTATGTAAACTTAGTCTAAAAGGCTGTAATCAGTCACTCTAATATAATAAACACTTTGTTTGATCTAAATTTCAGGTTTTCTTAATTAAAATCAGAATTTGCCATTTTCACTTAAAAATCTCAATTTCCTTTTATGTTGTTAAAAGTTATTGTTTATTGATCCTTTTGAGCTTATATAAGTCACTGAGAAGCTTTTATAAACTTTCTAAACATTTTAGCTTATTCTAATTTAGTTTTACTAAAAATCTCAAAAATACCTAATAAATAGTTAAAAAAATCAAAAATCAGTGTAGAAGAAAGAAGAAAGAAGAAAGAAGCAGCATGGTGGATATTGGATTGCTGTGGTATTAGAACCTCAAGGGAGGTGTTATGATAAGTTATGGTTCTTGGTTCTCAGTTCTAAGCTTGGAGAGCTTTTGTAAGCATCTTTCTACATTTTAGCTTTATACTGTACTAGTGCTTATTCTCTGCTTATTTCTGGTTCTCTTTGCTTATTTGGTGTATGCTAGTTATATTATTGCTTAATATTAAGTCCTTGTTTATCAAATTTCATTGTGCTAACTTTTTCTAGTTTAACTGTCAGAATAGCATTGCATTAAATCTTAGGTATTTTTGGTTAGTATTGATGTTTTTGTGTTCCATCTAGCTTATTTCATCATAATATTAGTTTTGGAATCACTCTCATGGTCTTAAACAATCATGTATGATCGAAACATGTTGATTATGTGGTGATTCGGGTGGTCTTGTATGATGGAAGAACAAGAATGACATGGTAAGAGTTAGTGAGAGAGAGAATATAGAGGGGATGTTTCTAGTGAGAGAAAACACCTAATGAGGTGTGTGTATTATGAGAAACAACCAACCCTTCCCTTGTGTGGGAAGGGGTATATATACAATTACAATATACGCCCTCCTGCGGGCTGTGGATCAGGTGTACAGTGGGTAAAGACCCGTTCGTCATCCATGGTGTGACTATATCTAATCTAATATATACAAAACTAAGAGCTATGCTAAGTATGCAAATACATGGGGTGACCGAACCTTTTTCTTATTCTTAACAATCTCCCCCTATGAGAGGTCACCCCAGAAAAAATAAATTGAATCTTAGCATTCTGTAAATTGATCTTTAGCTCTAGCTTGTATCCGTTGATTCTTCAAATGTTGTCTTTGTGCGGAAAGTAGTGATCTTTGAGCATAAGTTCCTTTGGCTTGTGTGATCTTTGAGCTTTCATTGAGATCATCAGCCACCGTAAATCTCCAAATCATCCTATGTGGAATCGCCTCCATGTGATGTAGTGACCATCGGATCATCATGCTCACACCTTTCTGGATCATGAAACTTTGTATCAGAGTTGCGGAAGCATTGTTGTTGATCTTTCACTTTTCATGATTACTTTAATGGTGAGTGTCGAGTGTGAGCATGAGGTTATGAATTGACGTCTCATTTGCCATCAGTTGCAACCGTCAGGTGTTCCTGCAAACAACAGTTAGCAATAAACACAGGAAAGTGTCTTTGTTCACCTTCGTTGAATAGGGTTGCAAGAACCACGGTTCCCCGTTAATCAGTATAAATACTGCCCGTGATCAGGTAGAATTCCGAAGAACTTCCTTGACAGGGTTTCGCAGCTGTACTAGCCGTTCTCAAACCGAAGCGTCTCAAAGTAGACAACACGGAGTGAGCGAACCGATGAATTAATGATTCACCAATTAATGAGGAAATTGATTTTAAAAACAATCACGTATTGCTAGAGAAAGAGTTTTTGCAATACAACGAGCGTTTTATGATAAACATCAATTTTATGTCAAATACATTTGTTTGAAAAATTATGTGCAGTCAATGTGCTCGAAAGAAAGTAGTTGAGCACATCGAAGGGTTTCCTAAAAGTATCCGTCAATCCATTTCCTGGAACAAGATTGATTCAATGTTGAATCGCTCCATCGTTGCTTTCCAGTTGTTACTAGTTTGATCCATGAAGGATCTCACATGTTACCTACCAAGAGGTTGAAAGATGTTCGCTCTAGAAGGATTTCCATCTTCATTGTGATTATTTGCATATCACTCAGATGTTCTGGCAATACCACAAGAATAATGCGTAGGACTCATAATATATTATCTTACTTTTCACGGTGTCTGAAACAGCAAGCATATTGGAAGTGTGTCCTAATGAGATTTGAGGATGATCTCTTGGCTCTAGACTCAATAGTGCGTTTTGATACGCTCCTAGAGACTAGAGAGGCGTCTCCTGTTTTAGTATCAACATGGCACGTAATAAGCGGTCGATACGTTATGCAGGGTTCCCCGTGAGAATGAAACAAGTCCTTTTAAGAGAACTTGAGTAGCTAGGAAGGTTAGTGCAGTGCGTCACTGGGTCCATGATGTCTTGTCTTCAATACCAGTGTTACCTTGGTGACCACCAGTATCATATGAGTTGAACCCGGTTTCTGCCCTAAGGTTGAATATATGGAGGGCTATTTCTTTTCACCCTTTCTCATTTACTTTTCTTATTCATTCTTCAATCCCTTCAGTGCTTACCGAGACTTTATTACCAGAACCTTGTTGGGTTTATTCCAGTAGTATCTCCATCTCAGTCGGTACTCTTCCCTTATCTCACTTTTCTCCTTTTTTAATCATTCCTAAGGACTTCTACTCTAACTAGAGGATTGTCCCTGGGAAGATCCCTCCGGTTCTGGTGGATCATGGGAACAAATACCTAACCTTATCATCCTTATAACTCCATTGCATAAAGTAAAGTGGTCAGTCTTTGGTATTGTTCTCTCCGCCTTAAACCCAATTGAAAATCAATCAAGGTACTCGTGATATTTGATATCAAAGCATTTGTAACTCAATGGATTTTTATCTTTCAGAAATGTTCCCCCTCAACATGTGCATCGGTATTCGAAATTGTTTATCACATGGAGGGAGGAGTGTCTAGTTGAGTCTTTAATGATCACTTTTTATCAGATTATATATTTAAATCACATTCTTTCCCCCGATCAAAAATTTCAAATCTTTTGAGATTTTGGATCCCAATTGATTTAAATATTGGAGAAAAATTTGAGAGAAAATGTGTCTGATTTATACAAGCCGATATTGGAACATATTAATGCTCCCCCTCAAATTATGAGGGACTCTGTTATTGTCAGTTATGATGAGTTTATAAAAGATTTGGAGTTTAACACGAAACTCATGAAAATATTCATATTCTGACACATAACAGCACATATTTATTCACTACTTGAGCCGAACAAAGAAAAACATTTGATGATCTAAAATAAATTTTGAAATCACTCTCCCCCTCAATCTATGACCATTTGTACACTTAAAATTTTGTGAAAAATTAAACCTTTTTGTCATAGATTGAGTGGTAAATTTTATGAAAAACTTAAGTCCAATTGAATTTCAAATATTGTTTTAAACCACCATTTAATATACAAAATATTTTTCTGAAGAATCATAGATGGAAAAATATTTGTTTTGGTAAAAGAAGACTTCTCTTCTTAAACAAGAAATAATGCACTGAAACGTACATTAAATCGAAGAAACATGGATATAAAGTAATCCGTGCCCGGGTGAACATCACCCAGTGAGAGGAACAACCGTCTTTTAGGCGACATGCTTTCCCCATTTTGAAGAGCGGGTTGCTATCTGAAGTAATAACAAACCATTTTGAAAGAAATTTTTTTGAGAAACGACATGTTTTAGAAAACATTATTTTAAAAGATAGAAAAACTCTCGCTCAAGCATATGTATGAATCCGTGCCATTATTGAATGACATTTCCAGAAACGTACATAATATTGATTATACGAGAGACATGTCGCGAGAAGAATATTTTAGGAATTTTTATGTTTTTATCGATTTTTATGGATTTTGTTGGTTTTTTAATTTTCTATTTTCTTTTTGGTTTTAAAATATGCACAAAAGGATATTATGCAGTTTAAGAGGATGTTGCCATGAGTACCGAAAAGAGGATATCGGTCTGCACGTAGTAGAAGTCAGTAGACAACATCTCTTAAACTTTCACCACCAAAGCGTTCGAGGCTCCTGAATAGTCGTTAGAACTTGAGCCTTCTCAATGTGAAGCTTTGATAGCTCAGCAACGTATCATCTCACACTTGAATAGTACTTCTCATATTTCTTCCCGCTGAAGGCTGAAGTAATGTGTACCAAAAAATATCCATAGACCACTTCCCCCCAAGTAGTTGAAATGATGCAATCAGTCTCATTATATGAAGCTCAGAAACCCAAAGTACACACACAATCAATTGTGTACGTCTTTGTCATCAGAAACTATTTCTTACATCTCTTCCCCCACGTAGTTGGAATAATACACCAAAAGAACGAGTTGAAACACTGATTTTCTCTGCGGTTATGACATTTGTCTTCCCGGAATAACTTCACTTAAGTAGAAGTGTAAAGCTCATCATGTGTAATCATTGTGCGTTCTGATGTATGTCTCCTTCCCCCTTGCTGGTTTTGATACCTCAGAATCAGCAACACATTTTACGCCCATAGACTTGAAATCTTTTGAGAAGAACCAAATAAGCTCGAATGTATCATATGAGAATCAACTTGCTGAAGAGCAATGTGAGCACATCTGATTAGGGATTTTAGCACATACTTTACACTCTCTCCTAATTAGTGCTCTCCCCTAAACTGACAACCTTTCTGATGAATGCTTTGAATATGAAGAAGTCTTTTGATAATCAAATGCATATAGTCTTTAGTCTTCTAACACGCAGAAGAAAATGTAGATCAGACTGTAGACTCGACCTTCTTCCAGGTTGTTCATTTGGAGAATAGGATATCAACATCTCTATCTCACTAAATGCATTCCAGTTATATTACATATACCAAATCAGCCCACATGTACCAGATACAAGAAGAAACGATAACACCAAAGTAACAGGTTGAGGCACTGATCATCTCTGCAAATATCAACTCCAGAATAATTAATTAAGCTCGATCATGTGAACCTGTTGTGCGTCCCTGATGTACACATTTCTCTCTCCCCTGATGGTTACAATTAATCAGCCCGTGATGTGCACATGAAGTGATACAACCAAAGTAACAAGTTGAACCACTAATCATCTCTGCGGTTATCAATCCCGGAATAAGTGATTAAGCCCGATCACGTGAACTTGTTGTGCATCCTTGGTGTACACATTCCTCTCCCCTGATGGTTGCGATTAATCAGAATCATCATAATGATGTGTACATGAAGCATTAACTGGAAGCCCTTTATCTATAACTGGAAGCCCTTAATCAATAATAATATTAGCTCGTGAGAAAATGTCGATAAGCCCTCATGAGTCCTGAACTGAAGATTTCAGGAGTCATGAAATGATGACTAATTGAGTTTGCTCCCCCTCAATTAGGCCATCGTATGTACAGAGCCTCTTCGAAACTTGTGAAGTTTCAGAATCGACTCCCCCCCAAACTGATCATCCCATTTTATTAATTCAACACTTTAACGTCATGATCACGTTTGAGGGTCTTGATATTAACCATCTTTTTCTTTATCTGAATCAGTCAATCAACTGGAGTACTAAATGATAACGCCAAGTTCGAATCCCAGAAGTGACAATAGAACTCGAACAGATTAACAAACCACGAAATATTTCAGAGTGGAAGAGACCAATCTCCCCAACATGAAAAGTTAAGCTCGATCCCTTCATGATTTATAACCCCAGCATACACATTACTCCTCCCACGAAAAAGGAGAAAGAACACACGCCTATTCTCCCCCTCAAAAGTGGCATGCTAATGACATTTTTGCCACAGTCTAAAGGAGAAGGACATACACTAATTCTCCCCCTTAAAAATGGCATGCAATGAGATTTTTGCCATAGTTGAGATTCCGTGATGGTTGAAATTTATCAGATGCAGAATAAATATGTTTGTAGCACCAAAAACTACTGCGAAGAAGATGATGATTAAAACACTCTTGAAGCAGCCCCTCTTTTGTTTCCTCATCAATGGTTTAGCAACTGAAGAGTTCAATGAAGCTTGTAATATGCCTAAACCACTTGTTGAAATGTGTTAAACCTTAGAGGGAGAAAATATCTGCGTACAAGAGCCGAATGACCATTCTACAAACTTCATCAACATGTAGTTTCTTCATCCTTTCCCTTCTCCCCCTCAAAAATTGCATATGGTTGTTGCGAATTTTTGATAGAATAAGTGAAGCACAAAAATATAAATCAATGTACATTGATTCCACTTGATGACTTGTACGAACATGTGGAAAACGTGAAGTTTGTTGATGAGAATGGCCATAAATAAGAATATTTCTCTTCTTTCCAAGATAAGGCGCACTAACACGTACACCTTTCTTTTCTTTGAGGAATGGGGCCTGAAGTGTTATCTACAGATGCTATAATGTTGAAGAACGAGGCTTGAACCGTTGTGTCCAAACATCATCTCTCTCTTTTCTTCTTCTCTCTGCTAATTCATTACCAACTCCATTATCATTCAGTCGGCTCTTTGTCGTGACTACTGATGGAGAAAAACCCAATATGATGAACTTGAGACTGAAGTAAAGTAACCCGAACTTGTGAATTAAGCTTGCACTAATGTATGACAAAGAGCGGTGTAGAGAGTTCGTGCAACATCGAATCCCTAAGTACTCTATACTCTTCAACCAACCAACCATCAAGTATAAGACGTACATCACCTCTTGAATATCCGCAACTTCGTGTGACACTGAGCACTACAACGTAACTCCTTAAAATGATAGTTATTTTGTGGTAATAGAAAGGAAGAATCCCAAAAATAACTAGATATCCAAGTCTTTGTCATTGTAAAGGTTAAAAGCTCGAACAAGGATCTCGAAGAATCTTCATCCAACCACCCCGATATCTTCAGATACTAAGTACACGCACCCATGAAATTTCACTTCAACCTCAAATAAATAATAATGAATTAATGCCGTAGTCACATCTTGTGGTTTAATTGCCCAAATCTAGCCCTTATTGATGTTTTGAATGAACTTTGATAAAGGTTTTTCTCCCGATCATGGTCAAAGAGCGCACATCCCCGTAACGCTTTGTTATAGCCAAAATGCCATGAAGTATATCATAAAAGTCATCCAATACATGAAGTACACACCTTATCCCTTCTTTGAAGTTGAAACCGTAGCACCAAGTTCAATTAAGATCCGAAAATGCACTTTATTTCTCCAGGATAATTCCATCATCACGGGATTTTACAAATCTATGATTTAAATCGAGAAATAGATTCTTTCGCGGGATTTTACAAAACCAAGAAGAAACCGTGAGACAATGATCGATTGAATGTGTTATGACAACCGTTGGATTTGGTGAATAACTGTTTGGGAAAACATGCAAGAGATCAGCAACATTTCTTCTCCCATATGTAAAATACTTCACAAACCATGCTAAGTTAAGTAGTATAAACTGCTTCCCCTTGGAGGTTGACCTTATATCATCAAAGTACACGTTTCTCCCCCATGATGGTTTCGAACTTTCGGAAACATCATTGACGTGTACGACCATATGCACAAGAAGTTCTTGTCTTAAGCAACTATAAAAAAAATGAATGACATTGAAGGAACTTAAGAGATTTTGCTTAGACCGTGAAGTATCATTGACATTCTGTAGCATCGACTATCCCATGAAAATTGCTGATCACATCTCAACCTTTAAACCATTTGGCTAACAACCCAACCTCGTATTCTGTCGGCTATTTCTGTGACCACTTGGTGAGGTAAACCTGATATACCCAATTTGAAAATGAAGTAGAATTCCCCAAATTTGTTACTTAAGCTTGCACTGTTGTTGAAAGAACGGTGTAGAGATTTTTTTCACCATGCAAATCTCTAAGTACTCAATACTATCCTAACAAAGTATGAGACTTTTATCACCTCTTGCGATTATCCACAACGTCTTCTGCGTGTGACACTGAGTACAATAATGTAACTCCTTAAAGTGATAGTTAACCAGGTCTTCAACCATCCACCCCGACTGCTGGTAACTAGATAAACCAAGTCTTCAACTTAAATCTTAATCACGAGCAAGTTATCATTGAAAGTCATGCATCCAACCAACCCCGACTTCAAGATAAAATAAGTATGCGCCTTTGTGAAACCCACTTCAAGCTCAAATAAGGGATACCAAAATAAACTTCGTGGTCAACTCATGCATTTAAACACCCAAACCCTAGCCTTGAAACAATGAGAAACTATTGAATTGGTAAATGGTTAGATGATTGTTTGATGAACGTGATGGTTGAATGATCAAATTCTTGTTGTAGTTCAACTTATATAAAGATGCGAGCTAACTGCAAACTTGAACTAACCGCAAACTTGAGCTAATCACAAACTTGAGCTAACCACAAACTTGAGCTAACCACAAACTTGAGCAAACCGCAAATTTGAACTAACCACAAACTTGAGCTAACCACAAATTGAGCTAACCGCAAACTTGAACTAACCACAAACTAGAGATGAGATAACCGCAAACTTGAGCTAACCGCAAACTCGAGATAACCGCAAACTTGAGATAACTGCAAACTTGAGCTAACCACAAACTTGAGCTAACCACAAATTTGAACTAACCACAAACTTGAGCTAACCACAAACTTGAGCTAACCACAAAACACAAAAATACAAAAAGTCACTATGTTGCCAGTTTGTCTTTACACAAAAATACATGAAAGTCACTATCTTGCCAGTTTGTCTTTTTCCCGTTTTTGAGTTAATCTCAACCAAGAAACAAGCTAATCTCAACCAAGAGCATCCAAAATAAACCCACAAATTCAATCTAAATAACCATATACCATGAGAATCAGCCAATCCAAGCACTAAACTGAGTTTATCAAATACACCGAAACATTAAAGTACAACCATCAAATATATCAAACCATTCGAACCAAAAAAAATCATAAAACCAAACACAAATTCGAGAATAACGATGAGGCGAAAAATGAACCACTTTTAGGAGGTCATTTAAGCCCTGAATTGAATTTATTTGATCAAATATTGCCCTAAATCGTTCCTTTTGTGATTTTAGGTACTTTGGGAGTGAATTCTGGAAAAGGAAGCAATTCGGACGTTTTTGGAGCATAAAAGTGAAGAAAACGGCAAAGACTTAATTTTCCATGCTGAGAACAGTACCTGACGGTGTCAAGAAGACAATCATGACAGCGTCAAGAGTAAAATCCATGACGACCAAGTGAAAACCTGAAGGCGTCACAACAAGGGCGTCAAGGTACATGACGGCGTCAGACCCAGATCTAGGCAGTCCAAGAAACTATTTGGCGGCGAGATGACGGCGTCAGACTTTTGTTCTTGACGCCGTCACCTATCAGAATCTATATATAGTTTTCTATTTTTCATTCATAAAAGAGGAACTTGTGTGGAGAATACTAGGGCCAAACTTTGTAAACCCTAGGTCGTATTTTACAGTATTTTCAAGGGTTTTCACCCCTTGAATCAATCAATATGTCTATGTGTTGTTTGAATGTATCTTATGCTTGTCTTGATTTCAACATGCTAGGCTAGATCTATCTTGTGTTTGCTTAGATGTAATGAAACCTAGATGTTAATTATGTGTTGATTACTTGTTTATGGTTGTATTGGATGAATGATTTCAATGTTTGGCTTAAGAAAACTGGCAGATCTCCATTGTGTAACTTGCTTGAACGTCTTAGGAAATATGAACCGATGAGGTTTTATTGGTTGTATTTAATGCATAAGCAAATTCTAATGATCCCATGTTAGGAGCTTCTTAGCCGGCTCGACATAGGAGTGAAGTAGGCGCTTATAGGATTGGGGAAGTAAGTATGCCACCCCATGAATGGTATTAAGGAATACAATCCGTCATTCACGCAACTATAACAAGTAATTAACCTGTAAAAGATATCTAGGGAGTAGTGAAATCTAAGTAAACACAATTCTCCCATATATTGCTCACAACTCTAGTATAATTTAGTTTATTTTCATTTTTAGTATTTTATTTTGATTGCATCTTTAGTATTGGGTTAGTTGACTAGCAACTAATTCCGCCCAACTCCTTCAAACCCAAGATTTTTAATTGCTTTTATAAAAAACTAAAAAATACAAAAAGAATCATCCCTCATCTATAGACCTAGTCTTTAAGTTTTCTAATCCTAGCAACATTATTCCTAGCTGAACGATCAATCCCCCGGTACTTGTCATTATACTATACTACATCGATCAGGTACACTGCCTGGTGGGGGTTGTAAGCTTCTCGAGATCCCTCGAGAGGTAAAGCCTGGTGGAATCCCTACGCATCAAGTTTTTGGCGCCGCAGCCCGGGGAATAGTTATTGTCTAGGTTAGAATCTCTTTTTATTAGGTCTACTTGCTAGATTCCTTTCTAGTAAGATTTTATTTTTATTTTTAGGATCTCCTTAGTCTATCTTATTTCTTCGTGTTTTTGTTCGTAACTCTTCGCCATCTGACATCATGGATGATGGTAACATCTTTGAACCCGCCATCCCACCACAAAAAAACCCACCACTAGATAACCAACCTCTTAGGCCCCGAACCCTAGGAGAGTATTCCCGACCTAGCCACCAAGGCTATCGAAACACCATTGAGCTCACCCAAGGAGCCAATGTGACCCCCTTGGGATCCGACACCATTCGGTTGGTGCAAAGCGGATGTGCATTCCATGGACTTCGTTCCGAAGATCCAAACCAACATCTCAAAGACTTCCTTAAAATCGTAGATTCTATAGACCTTGATGTTACAACTAGAGAGTCAACCCGATTACGCCTATTCCAATTCTCTCTACGAGATCAAGCTAGCCAATGGCTTGAGCATTTACCCGCGGGATCCATCACCTCATGGGATGATCTCACCACTCATTTCCTTGCTCAATTTTTCCCACCGGGGAGAAATACCAAGCTTAGAAATGACATCTTGATGTTCCAACAACGTCAAAATGAAACTCTATATGAAGCATGGACTCGTTTCAAGGACTTACTCCAAAAAGTCCCTCATCATGGCATAGATCTTTGGCTCCAAGTCCAAATCTTTTATGACCATATCGATCTATCCACAAGGCAAGCCATTGACCAATCGGCCGGTGGTAAGCTACGTGATCTAAGTGCGGAACAATCATAGGAACTCATAGAAGATCTTGCTCTCAATGACAAAGAAAGTTGGAATGATCCCCGTGATTTGAACAAAACGGTCAAGGCAATATCTTTGCCTTCGAACAACTCTAGCACTCCCGACCGTAGGATCATGGAACTTGAGGACCAAGTCAAGTTTCTCATGAAATCTTAGGAAGCTCCTAAGCCCTCAAGCCAAGTGAACAAAATCACTTCTTCATGAGAATTATGTAGTGGTCCCCATGACACTCGTGATTGTGTGGAACTCCCCGGAACAGCTTTTGAGGACTACGCATCCTCGCGTACCGACGAAGCGGGAGATAAGTGGTACACTTTCAAACCCGAGCCAAACCCTTACGGTGATTCCTACAACCCCTCTTGGAAAAATCACCCAAACCTTAGGTGGAAACAAAATCAAGCCAATTCTTCCAATCTGCCTAATCGTTACCAACCAAACGGTCCACCCTCTAACCGTACTTTCAACAACAATCCTTCTAACAACTATGGTAGTACCAACAATCTTGAAGGATTGATGTCTAAGTTCATGGCATCTCAAGAAGCTCGCATATCTAAGTTTGAAGCCGATTTCAAACAAAAGCAAAGCAAGATGACCACCAAAATTGACACATTGTTGAAAGTTCTTAATGACCGAGAAATGGGAGCACTCCCAAGCGACATAGTTAAGAACCCGAAACTAAACGTTAATTCCATATCATCAGTTTCGTCACCCACTTATTGTCCGCAATACAACTCGGTTAAATCAACGAGCACGTGTTTCAAGCAAAACAAAATTCTTTAAAAGGACCAATCGAATAAAACACTCGATATAAAACCGGTCAAAAGCATAGTTGAAACACCTCCCACGCAAGACCTTGACAATGAATTCAAGGAGCTTCACCTTGAACGCCCCGTCATTGATGTCTTAGCCCGTGCTCCCTACTATAGTGCCCTCCTAGAAAAGTATGAGAAGTTTAAACTAGGTAAAAATTGGACCGCCTTCGTTCAAAACAAGTTGCCTAAAAAGCTTGATGATCCGGGTATATTTGTTTTGCCTTGTAAGATAGGAAGATCTGAAGCTTTTGACACACTAGCCGATTTAGGGTCAAGCCTCAACTTGATTCCCTTATCCCTTTTCACCACTCTCAAGCTAGGAAAGTTAGAGGAGACGGAGGTATTGATAGGTCTAGCGGATGGAAGTATTGCCCACCCGGTTGGAATGATTAAGGATGTAGTTGTTCACGTTGGGAAGTTAACTATCTTAGCGGATTTTCACGTCCTAGACATGGCTAGTGACACTACATGCCCATTGTTGGTAGGAAGAGGATTTTTAGCAACCGCTAGCGCCATGATAGATTGTAAGGAGACTAAGATAGCGGTAGGTGAGGGCGACACTTGGTCGGTATATGATGTTAAGAAACATAGCTATGACTGTGAGGATTAACCGACACCACATTGGGTAGAGATGAATAGGAGACCATCTAGATATGGACCTTGGATAGAAAGGAACTTTATAGGACCTCAACGCCCATTCTATCTAGAAAAAGATTTCATCGAAAAGACACATTCGGTGGAACAACTCATAGCTAGAGATGAAGAGCTAGATCCTTTTGAGGACCCCTTAGTTTTTAGGAAGATGATTGAGTTCTTAAGCGTAATGCCTATTAATATATAGATGAATAAGTGGAAAAGAGAGGGAGATAAGTGTAAATGGAGGTGGGACAAGCCACCTAAGGAAGGTGATGGATCATGGCATATGAAGATGACTTTGTATGATCCGGATGGAGAGAAGTTTGAAAGGTCATACCGTACTAAGAAAACCGATAGGAAGTTAAAACCTAAGTTTGATCCCAAAGATGTCCTCAATGAGGAACTCACCCGTATCACGTAGTAACCCATGACCTTGAGTCTAGCTACAAGACTCGTAAAAAAAGAAAAGTGCTTCTTGGGAGGCAACCCATGTTTTGTGTGATTTTTATTTTATTTTGTTTGTTATTTGTTTCCGTATGCATGCTTTATTTTTATTGTTGGTAGATCATGTTTCAAAACTAAAGTAGTGAAAATACTTTATCTTGTTGTTTGGCCTAGTCTTAACTTCATCCAAAGGTATTTTTGCAAAAGATAAGTGTAAGGGGAATCCCAAATATGTATTTAAGAAAGAAAATCGATCATGATTCTCCACAATATTAAGTGAACATGTATATTCGTATTTGTTAGAGTCAAATGCTTGTATCGAGTCATAATGAACTTTTGCAGGATTTTCCAGGAAGTAGGACGAAGTTTTTCTAGAAATTTTCAAGAAACTTAACATAAGAATTTCTGCAGGTCACTTCTGACAGCGTCATGAGTTTCTTCTTGACGGCGTCACGTGTAAAAATCTAGAAATTTTACCAGTTTTGTTTTTCTAATGGAGTCTTAAAGTTTTTGTTGAATTATTAGTTTTATAATCTCCAGGAAATCTGCAAACATCATTCCACAAGCATTATATCTTATTTTGTTTTCTAGGATTTATTAGCATATGTAGATTGCCGCCGATTTTATGCGAGGTTGCCTTGTCTGTTTTCTCATGTTCTATAGGTTATGTATGACAAGAAGATGATTTGTATTCTGGAAGGGAAGCTTTGATTGTTCATTTTCATGGAGGAAGATTTAACCTGGCCACCTTATTATACATACCGAGCGAATCAGGGGAGTATTTGATTTCATTTGTTTTACTTATTTCACTTTTCCATTCTTTACTTGAACATTGGGGACAATGTTCATCCTAAGTGTAAGGGGAGGGTAAAATGATGATACCTTACAAATACACTTTCGCTTGAGTTTGTTTGTTTGATAGTAGATGTGTAATAAAACTAGGAGAAATACTTGTTAGTGCAATTTTAGCGCCAAATTAAAATTTTTTTACAACATTTAGGAGTGAAACTTTAGCCATAGCAAGTGTCATGGATAGGAGATTGTATGACTAGCACAAAACCGTACTATTCAGAAAAATTTTCCACCCAAATATGTGAGGTTCGCCTTTAGATTTGATAGGAAAAGCATTTATTATTAGTGCTTATGAGTGTACCGGTAGTATTTAGATTCTAGAACTTGCGTTAGTGATGCATCCCGAGACCGCTAGTGAGACTACATTCGTGTAGTAGGATTTACTACATGATAAGAGGCATTAGGATCACCCTTGTATTAAACCCGTATCATAATTACTTGACCATTTAAGTCATATTACTTGGCTAGTTAAGTCAATTAATTTTTCCTACACCATTAGCGTTGTACTCATTTTTAGTACACGAAACCCCTAGTACACCCCTCCGAGCCTATCTTTTCATTTCTAACTTTAAGCATTTTACTTAAAGGAAGAATTTTTTACACCCCACTTAAATGTACACCCAAATCGCCTTAGACTTCAGTGTATGCACTCATCTTTAGTGCATTATTGTTATTTGTTAAACCCTAAGTTAATTATGTAATTGATTACATGGTTGCTAAGTCGAGTCATATCCTTGTACATATTGTTTTGGGACGATTGGGACTCATGGGTAAAATACTTATTTTATGGAATAATGGGGAAGAACATCATATATTACCCCCATATGTACGTTAATCTTAAAAGTACTCCAAGTGTTTTGATTATCTTAATTCGAGTCATTAGATTAGTTTATTGTAAAGTATGTAAGAAATTCAAGTGTAAGGGGAATTTTCATTCCCTATAATGTATTATTTTGGATGGTAGGGTAAGAGTGTATGCAAAAAAAAAAAAAAAAAAAAAAAAAAAAAAAAAAAAAAAAAGTATAGAAGAAAGAGAAAAGGGAAATAACATACGGACTACCATCCCTTTTCATTCTATGTTCGTTTTATATTTTTGTTAGTTTTGATTTATTAGCTTAAGTCGAGTCTAGTCTTGGCTTAGCAATGCCATATTGTACATGTAATTGACCAAGATTGTTAACTCGCCACCAGTAAAGACTGCCTACATCCAACAAAACCGTGTATTCCATATACCTACACCTAACGTTACAACCCTTTAAAAGACCTCTTTGATAGTTTATCCTAGGTGCTTACGCCGTGTGGTGCAGGTTTGATCCTTTCCCAAGCCTACGGTAATCTATTTTGCTATGACAGGTAGTGAGAGATATTTTCCGTTTCCATATTGTGATATTACTTTATTACACCCGAGAGATGTGAGTATCTAAACACTATTTGTGAGGTGCTAGTGTATGACCTCCGTGCTTGTCTTTGGTCTTTAGTAGAACGATTATTTGTTGTAATTACTTTTATATTAGCGTTAAATGACCCCTAACTTGTATTTTGATTAGAATAAAAGCGCATTTGCTTGAGGACAAGCAAATCTCAAGTGTAAAGGTATATGATGAGGCAAAAAATGAACCACTTTTAGGGGGTCATTTAAGCCCGGAATTGAATTTATTTGATCAAATATTGCCCTAAATCGTTCCTTTTGTGATTTTAGGTACTTTGGGATTGAATTCTGGAAAAGGAAGCAATTCGGACGTTTTTGGAGCATAAAAGTGAAGAAAACGGCAAAGACTTAATTTTCCATGCTGAGAACAGTACCTGACGGCGTCAAGAAGACAATCATGACGGCGTCAAGAGTAAAATCCATGACGACCCAGTGAAAACCTGAAGGCGTCACAACAAGGGCGTCAAGACTATTTTTGGTGACGGCCTGCATAAGGAGTATACATGACGGCGTCAGACCCATATCTAGGCAGTCCGAGAAACTATTTGGCGGCGAGATGACGGCGTCAGACTTTTGTTCTTGACACCGTCACCTATCAGAATCTATATATAGTTTTCTATTTTTCATTCATAAAAGAGGAACTTGTGTGGAGAATACTAGGGCCGAACTTTGTAAACCCTAGGTCGTATTTTACAGTATTTTCAAGGGTTTTCACCCCTTGAATCCTTTCATGTTCAATTGGGATAAGTCTTCTTTCAATTCAATCAATATGTCTATGTGTTGTTTGAATATATCTTATGCTTGTCTTGATTTCAACATGCTAGGCTAGATATATCTTGTGTTTGCTTAGATGTAATGAAACCTAGATGTTAATTATGTGTTGATTACTTGTTTATGGTTGTATTGGATGAATGATTTCAATTTTAGGCTTAAGAAAACTGGCAGATCTCCATTGTGTAACATGCTTGAACGTCTTAGGAAACATGAACCGATGTGTACTAGGTTTTATTGGTTGTATTTAATGCATGAGCAAATTCTAATGATCCCATGTTAGGAGCTTCTTAGCCGGCTCGACATAGGAGTGAAGTAGGCGCTTATAGGATTGGGGAAGTAAGTACGCCACCCCATGAATGGTATTAAGGAATACAATTCGTCATCCACGCAACTATAACAAGGAATTAACATGTAAAAGATATCTAGGGAGTAGTGAAATCTAAGTAAACACAATTCTCCCATATATTGCTCACAACTCTAGTATAATTTAGTTTATTTTCATTTTTAGTATTTTATTTTGATTGCATCTTTAGTATTGGGTTAGTTGACTAGCAACTAATTCCGCCCAACTCCTTCAAACCCGAGATCTTTAGTATTGTGTCATAGTTTCGCCCCCCCCCCCCCCTTTTTTAATTATAGTGATAGCTTCTATTTAATTAAATTTAGCTTATTTGCTTATTTTTTCTGCTTTTTCAATAAGCACTTGTGTGTTTTATATTTTTATTAAGTTTCTGTCATATTAAAGTATTTGTAGAAAAAAATTTCACAATTTTATATTTTGATTTGGTATTTAATTAATTTTATTTTAATTAGTTTTAATTAAAAAATCAAAAATAAAATCCATTTCTGCTTATTAATAAGCACTAGTACCTTTTTATATTTTACCTAGGTTTGCATTAGTATAAATTATTTTTAGAAAAATTTTCATAATTTTTACTGTTCATTTGCTATTTTTTATAATTAAATTAGTTTAAATAGTTTTAATTAATAATTAAGTAAATAGTATTTAAATTAGCTAATTTAAATTTTTTATAAACTTTTTATTGCTTTGTAGGATTCCTATAATGGTTAATTAGTTTTTTAAAAAATTTCATAATTTTCTAAATCATTTTAGTATTTTTAATAATTTAAAAAATCAAAAATATAATTTTCTTTCTTATAAAATTTGAATTAGTTATAAATAGTTTTTAATTAATATTAAATAATTAAAAAATCAAAAATATAATTTTCTTTCTTATAAAATTTTCTTTTAATCTTAAGTTTGTAAAAAAGTCATTTTCACCCCCTTAGAATTACTTCTGCTTTATTTTCCTTTTTTCAAGTACGCAGTTACGTTTATTTTAATTTTAATTTACGTTTCTAATTTTAAATACGTTTTTGATTTACCTGCTTTCCAGTAATTGTTCATATTTTTAACTTATTTCCATTAGTATAATCAACCCATATCATATCTTTGTTACTTTCCTCAAATCACTTAATCCCGTAAACGTTCAAAAATACAATTTCAATCCTCGCTGGGACATAACGACCCGGGAAAACACTGTGCTTACACCGGATCGTAAATTGATCACTTATCTCCCTCAGGTTTGACCTGTTGACCATCCTTGGTTAATTTGTTAGTTTGTTTGGGAGGAGTCAGCACGCCATCCCGTAAACAATCGAGTTGGAATCAACTCGTTTTCATCATTTGTGACAACAGTAATGCCACCCTTTTTTGGAACATAGTGAATGGGACTAACCCAAGGACTATCAGAGATAGGGTAAATCAATCCGGCATCAAGAAGTTTGAGAACCTCTTGTATGATAACCTCGTGAATTTTAGGATTAACCCTTCTTTATTGTTGAACTACCGGTTTAAAGTCATCCTCCATTTAAATATTGTGTGTACAAAATTCTAAGTTAATACCCTTGATGTTGGAGAGTTTCCAAGCAATGGCTTGCTTGTGTGACTTTAAAACCTTTATAAGATCTGCCTTTTCCTCATCACTCAATTCTTTTGCAATTATGACGGGTAATTTATCATCACCCTCCAAAAATGCGTATTCAAGATGAGTTGGTAAGTCCTTAAGTTTGACCTCGGGAAATTCATCAGTTTTCTCAACATATTTGATTTCCGCATTATGAAGTTTTTGTGGAAGAACAGGAGGAGGAGAGGGATCTTCATTTAGCAACTTCTCAAGGAGAAGGATATCTCCCTCCAGGTCAATCTCTTGGTTATTAATTCCAGAGGGTATTGATTCACTTTTGAGAAAGGCCTCTATTTCCTCTAAGATGAAGTCACTTCCCTCAAACGGAGTGAGGAAAGGAAAAGAATATGCAATGATAGGTTGAGAAGAAGGAGTGGGATTGCCACTCGGAGAATTATCGGTGAAACCAAGAATTTCTTGAGAGTATTCTTCCGAAGCAACATCAATGACATCGATTCGGTTAATTGACACTGAGTCATAATTGGAAGATTACCTTGAAGTTTGATCAAGGTTGAAGGTGATGGCTTCATTCCCAACACGTAAAGTGATTTCTTCGTCAAATACATCGATCAAAGCACGACCCGTTCTTAGGAATCCCCTCCCTAAAATGAGAGGAACCCTCGGATCTGCATCGAAATCAACAATCACGAAGTCTGCAGGAAAATGGAACTTTCCTACTTTCACAAATACGTCCTCAGCTATACAAAGAGGATGAGATATGGAACGATCTGCAAGCTCGAGAGTCATGCTGGTAGGAGTGAGTTCAGGAAGAGAGAGTTTCTTCCAGACTGAGTGAGGCATCAGGTTGATGCTTGCACCAAGATCGGCTAAGGCAAAACATTCAACCATTCTCGGGAAAATGCAAGGAATGAGAAATATCCCAGGATCTCCCAGCTTTTTGGGAAGCTGTTTCAATATAACTACAGAGCAATTTTCATTCAATGGAGTTTTTGCCATCTCAAAAAGTTTTTCCTTATTACTTAACAAGTTCTTGATTGTTGATGCAAACTTGGGCATCAGAAGAATAGCATCCGCGAAGCAGATATCAAAATGAAGATCTTGAAAATTTTGGAAAATTTTTTCCATTTGATGATTTGCCTTTTCATGGAGCTTTTGATCGTTTAAACATGCAGGATATGGAATTGAAGGTTTTGGGTTGTGTTTTGGAATTTCAACGGGATTCTTTTGTGTTTCAAGTACGACTCTTGGTTTGGAGGTCGGGACCAGGACAACTTGAGGATGGACGTCGTTGGTACCTCCGTTATTAGTAGGAAGTACCGTGTCCGTAGTAGCCTCAGGTTCACGTTCGGGTCCATTATATGATACTCCATTTCGGGTGGTGATCGCCTTGACATCGCCCCTCAGGTTAGCGATCGTGTTGCTAGGAAATGTACCTGAGCCTGAGGGTCGATCCTTTAAAGACTTCTTAAGTTCAGAGATTTGGCTGACCAACAACCGATTTGTTTCCTCTTGTGATTTCATGAATTGTGTCAACAATTCATCAGAAGAGGATTGGGTTTGAACAATAGCTTGATTTTGATTAGGAAAGTTTGAACACGGTTGTTTTGAAAATTCCCTTGATGTTGGTTGTTATTACCCTGAAAATTGTTTCCCTGATTGAAATTATTATCCTAATGATAATTACACTAATTAAAATTACCATGACCTTCATTTCTTTGAAAATTTCCTTGGTTTTGAAAACCCTGGTTTTGACAAGAATTGAAATTCCCTTTGTTATGGAAACTTTGGTTTGGTTTTGGTTCTGATTCTGATTGAAATTTTGGTTCCTGTTTTGAGCATTTTGGTTTTGAGACTGATTGAAACCGGGTGGTCCAAGATAGTTTTTGGAACGATAGCTCAAGAGATTTGATGAGGCGAAAAGTGTTACGCTTTTATGGGGTCATTTAAGCCCTAAGTCGTGATTATTTGATCAAATATTGCCTCAAATAGTTCATTTTATCATTTTAGGTACTTTGGAGAAGAAATCTAGAAAAGGAAGCATTTTAGACGTTTTTGGAGCAAAAAGTGAAGAAAAGGACAAAGTCTCCAAAATCAAGCTGGAAACAGTATTGACGAGACGAAAAGTGTTACGCTTTTAGGGGGTCATTTAAGCCCTAAGTCGTGATTAGTTGATCAAATATTGCCTCAAATCGTTTCTTTTGTCATTTTAGGTACTTTGGAGAAGAAATCTGGAAAAGGAAGTATTTTGGACGTTTTTGGAGCGAAAAGTGAAGAAAACGGCCAAGTCTCCAAAATCAAGCTGGAAATAGTACCTAACGACGTCAAGCTTTACATGTGACGACATCATGTATTGGCAAAAACGTGGATATGAAGTTTACACGAGACGCGCTAGAGAGTTTTTGGGACTTAATGAGTGACGACGTCACTCTTTCGGACGCCTAGGCCTTCAAGAGCAATTTACAACGTGGCGGCCAAAAGAAGATTTATACATGACGGTGTCAGATTTGGATCTAGGCAATCCGAGAAGAGTATTGGCGGCTAGTTGACGGCATCACATGTACAACGTGACGCCATCATATGTGTATTGTCTATATATAGTTTTCTAATTTTCATTCAGTAGAGAGAGAACTTTTGGAGGAACTTTACCACAAACTCTAGGTCAAATTTGCACCTTCTTGTATGGGTTTCAAACCCTTCTTTCATCCATGTTTGATTAAAGATAAGTCTTCCAATAACCATTCAATATGTCTATGTGTTATTTGATTCTATCATATGCTTGTCTTTACTTTAACATGCTAGGCTAGGATTGTTTGTGTTTGCTTAGATGTATTGAAATCTAGCTATTGATTATAGGTTGATTGTTTGTTATTGATTGTTATGGATGAATGATTTCGATGTTAGGCTTAAGAAAACTGGCTAATATCCAATTGGTAACTTGCTTGAACGTCTTAAGAAATATGAATCGAATGTGTACTATGGTATTAATGGTTGTATTTAATGCATAAGTGTCTACTAAGGATGCCATGTTAGGAGCTAGTTGTTGGCTCGACATAGGAAGAGGTAGAAGCTTATAGAGTTGGGGAAGATCGTACATGGCCCCACGAATGGTATGAAGGAATATAACCCGTCATCCACGCAATTGTAACAAACTAGTCAATTAATGAAAGATAGCTAGGGAGTAGTGAAATCTAAGTAAACACGTTTCTCTCATTAAGGTTTTTCTCAACATTTACTTTCTTGTTATTTTATTTTTATTTGCATTTATAGTTATTTGGGTTTGTTGACTAGCAACTAATTCTGGCCACTCTTCCAATACCCGATATTTTTACTTGCTTTCCATAAAATATAAAAATACAAAAAGAATCATCCCTCACCCCTAGACCTAGTTTAATTAAGTTTTGGTCCTAACGAACACTATTCCACAAGTAGAACGATCAATCTCCCGGTACTTGCCACTACACTATACTACACCGGTCAGGTACACTGCCTGGTGGGGATTGTAAGCTTCTCGAGATCCCTCGAGAGGTAAAACCTTTTGCGTAGGCGTAATCCCACGCATCAAGTTTTTGACGCCGCTGCCGGGGAATAGTTATTGTTTAGGTTGAAATTTCTTTTTATTAGGTCTACTTGCTAGATTCCTTTCTAGTAAGATTTTTATTTTAATTTTATAGATTTTCTTTAGTGTATCTTATTTCTTCGTTCCTTTGTTCATAACCATTACCATCCGCCATCGTGGAAGGTGGTAATATCTTTGATCCCATCAACCCACCACAACCAAACCCACCACAACCAAACCAACCTACTATACCCCGCACTTTAGGAGAGTACTCCCGTCCTAGCCACCAAGGCTATCGAAACACCATTGAGCTCACTCATGGAGCCAAAGTATCTCCCTTGCTATCCGACACCATCCGGTTGGTGCAAAGCGGATGTGCATTCCATGGACTTCGTTCCGAAGATCCTAATCAACATCTCAAGGATTTCCTCAAAATCGTAGACTCCATAGACCTTGATGTTGAAACTCGAGAGACGACCCGATTGCGTCTCTTCCAATTCTCTCTACGTGACCAAGCTAGCCAATGACTTGAGCGTTTACCCGCGGGATCCATCACCTCTTGGGATAATCTCACTACTCATTTCCTTGCTCAATTTTTCCCACCGGGTAGAACCACCAAGTTAAGGAATGACATCTTGATGTTTCAACAACGTTAATGTGAAACTCTTTATGAAGCATGGACTCGTTTCAAGGACTTACTCCAAAAAGTCCCTCATCATGGCATAGATCTTTGGCTCCAAGTCCAAATCTTCTATGACCATATCGATCTCTCCACAAGGCGAACCATTGACCAATCGGCCGGTGGTAAGCTACGTGATCTAAGTGCGGAAGAATCATGGGAACTCATAGAAGATCTTACTCTCTATGACAACGAAAGTTGGAATGATCCCCGTGATTTTAACAAAATGGTCAAGGTAAAATCTTTGCCTTCGAACAATTCTAGCACTCCCGACTGTAGGATCATGGAACTTGAGGACCAAGTCAAGTTTCTCATGAAATCTTACGAAGCTCCTAAACCTTTAAGCCAAGTGAACAAAATCGCTTCTTCATGTAAATTGTGTAATAGCCCTCATGAAACTCATAACTGCATGGAGCTTCCAAAACTTTGGCGAGGTCCTCGAAGCGATTTTGTAAGGAATTCACATCGTCACACGTTGGTCGAGGTCCTCAAAACTTTGGCGAGGCCTATGAGGCATGGAAGGATAAACCTAATTTCACAGGATACCAAACTCGGAACGTATCCTTCAATGATTCCCCTCCACTCGAATGGTCCGAGTATTTTCCATCACAGAGCACTCCTAGGCAAAGCTATGAAGATGCCTTGCGAAAGTTCATTCTTTCTCAAGAATTACAGCTCTCTACGCTCGAGACTAAATTTAAACAACAGCAAGCCGATATGAATGACAAGATTTGTAATCTGTTAACTGCTATTAAAGAGCACGCTGTTAATAAACCGATTCATGCTGAACATGTCAAATCTGTTACCGTCATGAATCAGCCAGCCTCTCCTGTGAAAAAAAAAAGTCCTAGTAAACTTTTTAAACATCTGTCACCAAAGGTAAAGACGTGAGGGACCCTGTTAGCCCCCTAGGACCAATCCATTTTGTGAATACTATCACCACAATATCTACCCCTACACCTGACCATAGCTAACAACCAACTGGAAATAAGGGTCATGAAGTTAAGGATGAAACCTCAAGGTTAGACCATGAATTGGCCAAAAGCCCTGCCAACTCATTCGAGGACTCCGTCACTCAAGAGTCAAGAAAATTGGATGAAGTGAAAGAGGGATCAAAATGGTATACGAAAAATCCAGCAATTTTGGGTAAATCCATTATAGAGGAACCCGAGAAAAATTTGGTGGATATGACTATGGGGAGTAGTGATAGGGTTAAGAGAAGCGACTCTGAAGTTTTCAAGATTTCCTGCACTACTAAAAAGAAGCTCATAACCGATACTCACATAGATCCTAACCTCCCTATCAACATAATCCCCCTATCCCTTTACAACGAAGCCTTCCCTGAACGTACCTCGTATGAAAGAATCAATAACGCCGGGGTGATAAAGAATTTATCAGTTATGATTGGAGAATTTGTCTATAACATCGACCTCACCATGGTCGATGACATAGACCCTATCACTAATCTAACATTAACCAATCTTGTTCTCGGGAAACCATTTATCAATAACTCGGTGATGAGGTGAAAAATGATCTGTTTTTAACGGGTCATTTAAGCCCGAAATTGAATTTATTTGATAAAATATTGCCCTAAATCGTTCCTTTTGTGATTTTCGGTACTTTTGGAGTGAATTCTGGTAAAGGAAGCATTTTGGACGTTTTTGGAGCATAAAAGTGAAGAAAACGGCAAAGTCTTAATTTTCCTTGCTGGAAACAGTTCCTGACGGCGTCACAAGATTCTACATGACGACGTCAAGAGTAAAACAAGAAGTGAAGTGGATAAACTCCGTGACGGTCCAGAAAGTTTTGTGCATTGGAGATGATGGCTTCACCCAAGGCCGTCACATGTAAAACTAAAGAGTGATGGCCTAGGGAATTTCCTGAAGGCGTCATGTAGGCCATCACGTGTTAACTTGTCAAAACTTGCGCGCGAAGTAGCTGATATTGTTTTGGTTATAACTTTTGCATACGAACTCGGATTTAGGTGATTCAAAAGTCCACGCGAAGTGGACGAAGAGATCTACAATTTGGTGAAGAAAAGTTGGTCGTGACGCCGTCATGATGGGTCTGAGGCCGTCATGATCGGGCTGACAGAAAATCAGCCTATAAATATAACATCATAACTTCACTTTTTGTAAGCCCTAAACCCTAAGGTCGATTCCTGGGTTTAGGTAGGTGTTTTTTCAGCAACTTAGAGGGTTTCATTCACTCCATAAACATCTTGTAATGGTTTGTTGATTCTATCTTAATTATGTTTTCCATTATCATTGTTGTTTGTTCTTTTTTGATGATGATTTGCTAATTCACCTTGTGTCTACTTATGATTGTGTGAAACTTGTATATAATTGATTAGATCTTATTGATTCCTTGTTGATGTTTATGTCTATATTCATTAATTAGGGTGTGACACTTCGATAGGTCTAGTTGATTTAGCTTATAATTCTTGATTCCTATTGTCTCATATTTGGTTGATTGTATTCGATGTTAGGCTTAAGAAAACTGGCAGACTAACAATGGTGACATGCTTGAACGTCTTAAGAAACATGGACCAATACGTACTATGTTATTATGGTTGTATTTAATGCACGAGCGAATTCTAATAATCCCATGCTAGGAGCTTCTTGCAGGCTCGACATAGGAGTGAAGTAGGAGCTTATAGAGTTGGGGAAGTACGTACGCCACCCCACGAATGGTATTAAGGAATACAACCCGTCAATTAAAACAAGGTGTGACAATTCAATAGGTAGAATTGGATAGCTAGCAAGGAGTAACATATCATAGGTATACATGCTTCACATCCCTTGTAGAACCTTAGTTTAGTTTTCTTGCACATTAGTTTAATTAATAGCTTTTGGGTTAGTTGATTAGCAACTAATTTCGCCCCTCCTTCCAATACCCAAGATTTTTACCTGCTTTTCATAAAATATAAAAATACAAAAAGAATCATCCTTCACCTTTAGACCTAGTTAGATTAATTTCAATCCTAACGACACTATTCCTAAGTTAAACGATCAATCCCCTGGTACTTGTCACTATACTATACTACAACGATCAGGTACACTGCCTGGTGGGGGTTGTAATCTTCTCGAGATCCCTTGAGAGGTAAAGCCTGGTGTGATTCCCACGTATCAAGTTTTTGGCGCCGCAGCCCGGGGAATAGTTATTGTTTAGGTTGAAATTTACTTTTAATTAGGTCTACTCATTAGATTCATATTAAGTGAGATTTTTATTTTCTTTTTTATTAGCTTTCTTGTAGTCTATCTTTTTCTTTGTGCCCTTTGTTTGTTAAACCATTTTCGTTTGTCACTATGGCGGATGAAATTCCATTTAGATCATTGACAATCAAGGAACAATTATATTTCAAAAATAGATTTGTTTCTTATCATTCTTATGAATTTTTTTCGTGATCTTTGTGATATCCAAATGGAGTTGGGGGTAAGGTTAGATGGGTTTAATGAATTCTATGCATATGATATTTCTATTAGACGAGCATTAACTGGATCAATTCCTTTTAGTCTGACCCGTTAGATGAATTTTGAGAAAAGCTTCCTAACCATGACCCATAAGTTCAATGAATTGGTGGATTCGTATGAGAAAGATGACCTAGTTTCTAAGAACATGAACTTAAAATCAAACCAAGATTTTGAGATGGTTAGTGTTGGACTACCTAGTTGCATGAGCGGGATAGATTTCACCAAAACATACGACACACATGAGGTTAGAGTTGAGCCACCTAGTTGCATGTCATGGTTAGGCACTACCATAATACAAGATGAACACATAGGTGATATTGATGTGATGGAAGAGATAGTAGAAAACCCAAGCCCACTAAGTACCCCACAAGTCCTACCATCATTTGAGGCACACACACCGCCCGTGACTTACCTGGAAGAAGTAGAAGAAACTTTAGGAATTCTGATGGAGGTAGAACCCTTGGACCAGGCACCACTTGAGGATATAGGTTTGAATACTTGTAGTGATAACCTTACTCCTAGTTCTAGGGAATTTCCTAGTGTTGATGAACCGAAACCTCAATCTTTACACACCTTTCCATCCTTAGATATATTTCTAGGAGACAAAAGAGGAACCGACCCACCCATCAACCAATATTATCCGGGTAGTTTTAGGATGAAGGAAGCCATTCACTCACCCCCTTCACCTCACGTGCCATATTTCCACTCTAAGGGTGTGTATCGCAACTTCCACCCGCACTTAATTCAAAGTGTAGGGAAAACCTCCCCTATTTCCGTTAAATAAGGGTAGAGTCAGGCTCGTGACTCGAACAGAAACAAGCGCTTATTGGGAGGCAACCCAAGCTTTATTTATTTATTTATTTGTTTGTTTGTTTGTTTATTTGATTTTATTTGTTTCCGTATGCATGTTTTATTTTTGTTGTTTGTGACTCATGTTTCAAAGTAAATTGTGAAAATGCTTTATTTTGTTTTTAACTTCGTCTTAATTACATATAAAGGTATTTTGCAAAAGCTAAGTGTAAGGGGAGACCCAAATTTGTTTATAAGAACGAAATTGAGCATGATCCACAACAATATTAAATGAACATGTGTATTAGTATTTGTTAGAGTCAAATGCTTGTATCGAGTCATAATGATGTTTTGCAGGATTTTCCAGGAAGTAGGACATAAGTTTTTTCCAGAAATTTTCCGGAAACTTAACGTAAAGATTTCTGCAAGTCACTTCTGACGGCGTCAGGAATTAATTCCTGACGGCGTCATGTGTAAAATTCTGGAAATTTTGCGAGTTTTGTTTATACCGGACTCTTAAACTTTTTGTTGATTCTTTAGTTTTATAAACTCTAGGAAATCTGCAAACATTCATTCCACAAGCATTATATCTTTAATTGTTTTGTTTTTATTCCTAAGTCTGGAATTACATCTAGTTGTGAGTTTCCTTTGTTCGGTTTGATGCTTTGGGTTTTTGTGATTGTTTTCTCAGGTTTAACAGGTTATGTATGACAAGAAGATGATTTATATTTCTGGAAGGAAAGCTTTGATTGTTCATTTTCTTGGAGGAAGATCTAACCTTGTTACCGCACTATCCACACCGAATGAATCAGGGGAGTATTTGATTTCATTCTTTTACCTATTTTAGTTTTACATTCTTTAATTGAACATTGGGGACAATGTTCATCCTAAGTGTAAGGAGAGGGTAAATGATGATACCTTATAGCATAAACTTGCACTTGAGTTTATTTTTTTGATGGTAGGTGTGTAATAAAACTATGAGAAATACTTGTTAGTGTAATTTTAGCGCAAAATTTAAAATTTTTTACAACATTTAGGAGTGAAACTTTAGCCAAAGCAAGCGTCTCATGGATAGGAGTTGTATGACTAGCACAAAATCGTACTATTTAGAAAAATTTTCCACCCAAATATGTGAGGTTCGCCTTTAGATTTGATAGGAAAAGCATTTACTATTAGTGCTTATGAGTGTACCGTTAGCATTTAGATTCTAGAACTTGCGTTAGTGATGCATCCCGACACTGCTAGTGAGACTACATTCGTGTAGTAGGATTTACTACATGATAAGAGGTATTAGGATCACCCTTGTGTTAAACCCGTATCATAATTACTTGACCATTTAAGTCATATTACTTGGGTAGTAAAGTCAACTAATTTTTCCCACACATTAGCGTTGTACTCATTTTTAGTACACGAAACCCCTAGTACACCCCCTCCGAGCCTATCTTTTCGTTTCTAACTTTAAGCATCTTACTTAAAGGAAGAATTTGTTACAACCTACTTAATTGTACACCTAAATCGCCTTAGCCTTCCGTGTATGCACTCATCTTTAGTGCATTATTGTTATATGTTTAAACCCTTAGTTAATTATCTAATTGATTACATGGTTGCTAAGTCGAGTCATATCCTTGTACATATTGTTTTAGGACGATTGGGACTCATGGGTAAAGTACTTATGTTATGGAGTAATGGGGAAGAACATCATATTATTACCCCCATATGTGCATTAATCTTAAAAGTATTCCAAGTGTTTTGATTATCTTGATTCGAGTCATTAGATTAGTTTATTGTAAAGTATGTAAAAATTCAAGTGTAAGGGGAATGTTCATTCCCTATGATGTACTATTTTGGATGGTAGGGTAAAAGTGTATGCAAAAAAAAAAAAAAAAAAAAAAAAAAAAAAAAAAAAAAAAAAAAAGAGAAAAAAACATACGGACTACCATCCCGTTTCATTCTACGTTTATTTTATGTTTTTTTATTTTTCATTTATTAGCTTAAGTCGAGTCTAGTCTTGGCTTAGCAACGCCATATTGTACATGTGATTAACCAGGATGATTAACTCGCCACCAGTAAAGATTGCCTATATCCAACAAAACCGTGTATTCCATATCCCTACACCTAACGTTATAACCCTTTAAAAGACCTCTTTGATAGTTTATCCTAGGTGCTTACGCCATGTGGTGGAGGTTTGATCCTTTACCAAGCCTATGGTAATCTATTTTGTTATGACAGGTAGTGAGAGATGTTTTCCATTTCCATATTGTGATATATACTTTATTACACCCGAGAGATGTGAGTATCTAAACACTATTTGTGAGGTGCTAGTGTATGACCTCCGTGCTTGTCTTTGGTCTTTAGTGGAACGATTATTTGTTGTAATTACTTTTATATTAGTGTTAAATGACCCCTAACTTGTATTTTGACTAAATAAAAGCGCATTTGCTTGAGGACAAGCAAATCTCAAGTGTAAGGGTATATGATGAGGCGAAAAATGATCCGTTTTTAGGGGGTCATTTAAGCCCGAAATTGAATTTATTTGATCAAATATTGCCCTAAATCGTTCCTTTTGTGATTTTCGGTACTTTTGGAGTGAATTCTGGAAAAGGAAGCATTTTGGACGTTTTTGGAGCATAAAAGTGAAGAAAACGGCAAAGTCTTAACTTTCCTTGCTGGGAACAGTACCTGACGGCGTCACAAGATTCTACATGACGGTGTCAAGAGTAAAACAAGAGGTAAAGTGGATAAATCCGTGACGGTCCAGAAATTTTTGTGCATTGGAGATGACGGCGTCACCCAAGGCCGTCACGTGTAAAATTAAAGAGTGATGGCCTAGGTAATTTCCTGAAGGCATCACGTAGGCCGTCACGTGTTAACTTGTCAAAACTTACGCGCGAAGTAGCTGATATTGTTTTGGTCATAACTTTTGCATAGGAACTCGGATTTAGGTGATTCAAAAGTCCACGCGAAGAGGACGAAGAGATATACAATTTGGTGAAGAAAAGTTGGTTGTGACGCTGTCATGATGGGTCTGAGGCCGTCATGATCGGGCTGACAGAAAATCAGCCTATAAATATAACATCATAACTTCACTTTTTGTAAGCCCTAAACCCTAAGGTCGATTCCTGGGTTTAGGTAGGTGTTTTTTCAGCAACTTAGAGGGTTTCAATCACTCCATAAACATCTTGTAATGGTTTGTTGATTCTATCTTAATTATGTTTTCCATTATCATTGTTGTTTGCTCTTCTTTGATGATGATTTGCTAATTCACCTTGTGTCTACTTATGATTGTGTGAAACTTGTATACAATTGATTAGATCTTATTTATTCCTTGTTGATGTTTGTGTCTATCTTCATCAATTAGGGTGTGACACTTCGATAGGTCTAGTTGATTTAGCTTATAATTCTTGATTCCTATTGTCTCTTGTTTGGTTGATTGTATTCGATGTTAGGCTTAAGAAAACTGGCAGACTTCCAATGGTGACATGCTTGAATGTCTTAAGAAACATGGACCAATATGTACTAGGTTATTATGATTGTATTTAATGCATGAGCGAATTCTAATGATCCCATTTTAGGAGCTTCTTGCAGGCTCGACATAGGAGTGAAGTAGGAGCTTATAGAGTTGGGTAAGTACGTACGCCACCTGTCACACCCCCAAAATCGGGTCCAGCGGAAGCATACGTGTAGCTGGGGTGTAACTCAATCGGTATCACAACACAAGTACAAAAATGGTTTTCACTTTAATCATTTAGAATAAAATCGTTTAATCAAAAATGTTGAATTTACATCATTAAAAGTAGTGCGGAAATAGGCCCTTAAAATAGTTTAAAAACGGTCCCCAAATGAATAATCAGAGTATTCTATGACCATGCCATGCCCTGCCAAAACCTCCTGTAGCGTGCCATTGCTTAATACCTGAAAATACATGCTAAAGTGTCAACACGAGGTTGGTGAGTTCATAGAGTTTGTTTAACAAATAATGCCTATAGAGAAAAGATCGCCCAGCAAAGGCATCGTAAATCCACTCAGTTCCAAGTCCCGCCATAAGAGACTTGTAACCTGTGTGTTCACAACCCACTGCCAAATATGTTATAGTCTACGGAAACAAAAGTAATATGTGGACCAATAATCAAAGATAAATGTAGTTTGACCAATACATTTGGTTATGTTACCCGTACATTCGAATATGTGACCCGTTCATTCGGTTAAGTGACCCGTACATTTAGATATGTGACCCGTTCATTCGGTTAAGTGACCCGTACATTCGGATGTGTATGTACATAGTGGTGAAGCTGGTTCATTTGGTTAAGTGTGCATCGTAATGGAAAAGACTTGGGTCCGAAGATAAAAGATTAAGTGTGATGCAAATGAATATACACTACATTCGAATGAGTAAGAAATTCATAAATGGAGCAAGTAAATGTTTGACTAAGCATGTAGCAAAACCAATTAAATCAAGTATACATTTAGATGGAAACGAGCATGTATTCTCCCCCAAAACCGTTATAAAACAAGTTAAAATAGTAGGGGCTATGACTAACCTGGAGCGATAGCTACGATGACAAAAATGGATACACTGAAATGAGGCACGATCTCTAACCGCAACCTAATATGAGTAATAACGATCTACTTTAGATCATGACGTGATGAAATGAATGCACATGCACACGGTACCTATACCACTGGTAACTTGGAAATATTAGTTATCGTCAAATAAAATACTTTCCATACTTAGGAAAAATAAGTCCAAATAGAGTTATAAAAACTTGTCGTAATATATATCGTATAAAAATGTTAGCGTTGTATTCCCCTTGGGTCGTACGTATTTCGTTTATTAAAAACAAACTCTTTGAATAAGAAATCTAGAAAATATATTATTTAGTACGTAGTTATATTATTTTCTAGTAGTGACTATATATATATATATATATATATATATATATATATATATATATATATATATATATATATATATATATATATATATATATATATAGTTTTGACGATGTTAAAACGGGTATAACTTGGTCGTTTTAAGCTCATTTTCCTCGTTCTTTATATTCACGGATTCGTTTTAGTATGTAGTAATATATTTTCGATAGCTCGGTTCCTCTAGGTTACGTTTAACGTCTCTATTTGCCCGTCGAAAACTGTCAAACAGTATGCAGTTTTTCAGAAAATAGTTTTCGTCGTTAAATTTACAAAAATCATATCTCCTTCGTTATAAACTCGTTTTAGTCCGTTCTTTCGCCAAAAGTTTCGTTTTTGAAAGTATTTTCTAAATCTTTGGTCAAAAATTACCCATCATTCACTGATTTTCCCACGTTTCAAAAATAGGGACAGTAGGTCAATATGTAGTTTCAAAAACTATTTTCAAGTCTCTAAACTAGTTCTAACTTCAATCAAACCACTTTCAATCACCACAAAACTAGTCTAATCCTACCATACACCTTCTTAGGGTGTCATGGGTTCCTAAACATCATAACCAAGTAGATCTAACAAGGATCTAACCAAAAATCATTTCTAGGGCTTAAAAGTTAAATATATACAAAAATGGAGTGGTATAAGTTAATACATGCATGAGTTCTTGTAAGAAAAATATATAATCATAGTAATAACTTGTAAAAATTATGAAATGTGTTTTGTTAACTTACTTGGAAGATTAATGAAGTTTGGATGGTGAAAACCTGACAATCCTTGAGTTTTTATTCCAAAACTCCAGCAAGGACAACTATATGAACAAGATTATACTTTGATCTTTGAAAAATGATGTGTTCTTGCTTCTTGTATACCCTAGGCCGAGCACCCTTATGGAGAGAAAAAGTGATGAATATTTTCTTGACTAGTTGCAAATGAGGTGAAAATATCTAGTATCCTTTTATGTAGTATTAGTATTATTATTATTTTATAAAGTTAGTATAAGCTTTAATGAGGATAGAGTGAGTAAGTAATATTGTAAGTGATTGGCATGGGAAAACAAGAGGGGGGGGGGGGGGGGGGGGCGGAAAATGGAGGGGGGGGGGGTTGGATGTGTAAGAGTTTTTGGTGAGTTTTGTATAATATTGTGTTTATTTGTAGTTTTAAAGTGTACTGGGTACCGGGTTAACTAAAAATAAATTTTAACGGAGTTAACCGGGATAAAATAAAGTTATAAAAATTATAAAAATAGGTTGGGTAAAATTATTGGGTGTTTGGTTAATCGTCGTTTAACTTTTATGAAAACCGTCGTAATTAAATTAGACGTACGATACGAAATAAATAAATTTCCAAAATACCGGGTAAATTAATATTATAATTTTTTTATATTATAAAAATGAATATAAAAATATATTGGGATCATAGTCGGGAGTGTCGGACGTGTTATTCTCGTTTATAGTTCGCATATTAGTGTTTATCTAAAATAAACATACGTAAATCGTTAATTATACCAAAGGTATTAATTTAATTATCCTACGAGTGGAATAGTATGCAAGTGCCCTAAGGATGATATGCAGACTATTTCTAGTCCGTATGAAATGTCCCTGATAATAATGCATGAATTCGCTCCTGAACCAATACGGTTACGCGAATTTGAATACTCGTAAACTAAATTTACAATGACATGAGTAATGCACGTGAATAGTGGTTTTCTCTCGGAAATGAATAGTGTCAAGTGAATAGTAAAATTTCTGAACGCTTTTCAGAATATCAAATTGACCTCGAAAATGATGAATAGTGATCGATGAATAGTAAATGATGAATAGTACCTGTGAATAGTAAATTGTCGAGGTTTGGAAAATGACCGGAAATTACGAGTTGTGACAGTCTTCCCTTCTAACAGGAACTTCGTCCCGAAGTTCAATTTGTGTTGGTCTCTAGAGTGGTATTGGTGAAAAGATGATGATATTTATCGTGTAAGCTACTGGGCTCTAATGGGAGTTTAAGTCTGTAGGCCACTAGACCCATACTGTCTGAATCTCGGGTTTATCTTCCCAAATTTTTCTTAATGGTATCATGCCTTTCCTAGGCAGAACTTTCAACATAATCCTGCCATTAACTTGAAATTCTAAGGGTTTACAACTTATTGAACTTGTAACTGATTCTTGACTCGTAAGAAATTTCTGGTTATTTCATGAATGCCTACTGGGCTAGTGAGTTAGGCTTTTCCAAATTTTGATCCGTCAATGGATGTTGGCACTTCGACCATAGAGTGCATCAAATGGTGTAGTCTCTAAGCTCGTGTGGTAATTATGGTTATAAAGGAATCTGATTTATGGCAAATGGTTAATCCAACCATTTCTAGAGTCAACCACTCATGCTCTGAGCATGTCTCCCTATGTTTGAATCGTTCTCTAATTCTGACCATTGGCCTGTAGATGATAGGTGGTGTAGTTCCAAAGAATCTTAATGAAATCGCTAGGAGCTTGCGGTGATAAAAGATAGAATATTCATTAGATCGGAATTCGTTAATAGTACATGAAACTTATACGATAGAACGTAGAATTAAACACAAAAGAAACACAACACTAGAGAGTTTAGGCTTTAATTAAATACAAGGTAGGAGTTCTCTTTTTAACATTGACATTGTTGTTGTTTTCCCGACGAGCTTCGCATTTCAACGAACTCTTCCTCCATTCTGGTTCCTCAACTCTGGGCATTCACTCTTGAAGTGTCCAATTACTCCACACTCATGGCAGGTTACCATGACTTTCTGATGCATTACGAGGGTGGGAGTCTTGCAATCCTTGGCTTTGTGTCCGACCTTTTGGCAGGTTCCACATTGAGTGGGGCAAGGTCCTTTGTGATGAAACTGACACTTGTTGCACTTAGGTAAAGTACCTGCATATCCTTTCTTTTCACTTGGCTCCGCAACGTAGGCCCTAACCACTTCATGTTGTTTGTTTGGCTGCCATACTTGATCGTCTCCTTGGTTGTCATCCCTTTTCCTCTTGTTTTCGTTGTTGTTGTTGACAGTAGTTTCTTGCTTCATCACTTGAGCCATAAGCTTTTGAGACATTCTGATAGCTTCCTCCAGTGTGTCTGATTTAGAAGCAATTACGTTCCCACTGATGTTGCACGGTAGTCCACCGATGAAATTTTCTAGCAGCTTTTCGTTATCTGGAACCATAGTTGGACATAGCACAGCCAACTCCTGAAACCTTCGGATATATGCCTCGATATCATTACCTGCTGTCACTAGCTTATAAAACTCTGTTTCCAACTTCTGCACCTCAGTACGAGGGCGAAACTTATCAGTCATCAATTTCTTGAATTGCTCCCAGGTGAGCTTGTAGGCATTTTCCATACCCATCGGTTGAGCATAAGAATTCCACCATGACATAGCTTTATCCAAAAGCATACCAGTAGCAAATTTTACCTTGCTGCCATCAGGACAGTTGCACATGAGGAACACATTCTCAGTCTTTTCGAACCAACGAATCAAAGCAACCGCTCCTTCAGTGCCCTTAAACTTGATGGGATCACTAATCTTAAAATTCTTCCAAGTACATTCGCGCTTATTATCGGATTGTCCATCTGTCCCTGTCTGTAAAGCGGCCTCAGCAGCCCTTGCAGCTACCTCAGCTCTCTCGATCTCTAGAGCTTCGGCGATACTATCCTTAACCAATTTCCGAATAGCAACAGGCGTCATAGTTGGAGTAGCTTTAACTTTCCTTGGCGGCATAGCTCTTCAAAACGAGAAAAGAAGGGTGAGACATAATTAAGATGTTTCCTAGTAGTAGATGTTCGAGAGCGGATTATCATAGAATGAAAGGTTGATGTTGCGATATGACGAGTTGACGTGGTTCGAGTGGTTTTGTGATATCCTGAGATTTTCGTTGATTTTTAAATGGTCATAATGTACCTAGGGATCCTCCTTATATATGGTATGGAAAGTCTTTCCTAGGGAGGTCATTGCTAATACTCACTTATCAATATTGGGAGTAATGAGTGATGAGTGACATAGGAATCTATAGAGTGTCACCTAATTCCTTATATATATATATATATATGGGGATGGGGAAAAGGAAATGATAGTGATGGTGAGAAGGGAAAAGACTGTGACAAATGCGACAAAACGAGATTGTGATAAAAGAAAATGTAAGTGTATTGTGCATCAATGTGAAGATTCATGAGATGAAATGGCCAGTTAACCTGCTTCCAATCGGTGGTTCAAGAAGTGATGAAAAATATGAATGTTCCGACAACGAGAGTGTATACACACACACACACACAAATGAAACATTTCGAAATTGAGTAGAGAATTCAATCCAGACAAAATTTTATTATAACCATTCTCAGTGTTGCAAAATTCATTTCTGAATCGGATATAGGTAGTCAGCCTATGTCCCACTATCCCGGGTTGAATATAGGTGACTAGTCTATATTCCACCGAGGTTCCATAAATTTTGAAATACTCAGCTCAGTTATACTAAGACTATGTCCTTCACAAATACCAAGACGTTCAGAAAGACTAAGGCAGGTGACCAAATTCGAGGTCAAATGATGAAACTATGCAAGGAAAAACATAACACGGTGACATATATGATACGTGAACATGCTTATATGAAAGACAATGATAGTAATCAACTAGAATAAGTGAATATAATATACCAGATAACGAGACACAAATCTCATCACCTAAGTCAGCAACAAACCACAAGTGAGGCATCATCTTCGCAGGCAGGCACGTGACGGTCATAGGGTTAAGTTTTTCGTAAAAGTAGCTATAGTCTAGGTTTTAAAAACACTTAGTTCGCTATAGCCAAAGCTCTGATACCAATCTGTCACACCCCCAAAATCGGGTCCAGCGGAAGCATACGTGTAGCTGGGGTGTAACTCAATCGGTATCACAACACAAGTACGAAAATGGTTTTCACTTTAATCATTTAGAATAAAATCGTTTAATCAAAAATGTTGAATTTACATCTTTAAAAGTAGTGCGGAAATAGGCCCTTAAAATAGTTTAAAAGCGATCCCCAAATGAATAATCAGAGTCTTCTATGACCATGCCATGCCCTGCCAAAACCTCCTGTAGCGTGCCATTGCTTAATACCTGAAAATACATGCTAAAGTGTCAACACGAGGTTGGTGAGTTCATAGAGTTTGTTTAACAAATAATGCCTATAGAGAAAAGATCGCCCAGCAAAGGCATCGTAAATCCACTCAGTTCCAAGTCCCGCCATAAGAGACTTGTAACCTGTGTGTTCACAACCCACTGCCAAATATGTTATAGTCTACGGAAACAAAAGTAATATGTGGACCAATAATCAAAGATAAGTGTAGTTTGACCAATACATTTGGTTATGTTACCCGTACATTCGGATATGTGACCCGTTCATTCGGTTAAGTGACCCGTACATTCGGATATGTGACCCGTTCATTCGGTTAAGTGACCCGTACATTCGGATATGTATGTACATAGTTGTGAAGCTGGTTCATTTGGTTAAGTGTGCATTGTAATGGAAAAGACTTGGGTCCGAAGATAAAAGATTAAGTGTGATGCAAATGAATATACACTACATTCGAATGAGTAAGAAATTCATAAATGGAGCAAGTAAATGTTTGACTAAGCATGTAGCAAAACCAATTAAATCAAGTATACATTTAGATGGAAACGAGCATGTATTCTCCCCCAAAACCGTTATAAAACAAGTTAAAATAGTAGGGGCTATGACTCACCTGGAGCGATAGCTACGATGACAAGAATGGATACACTGAAATGAGGCACGATCTCTAACCGCAACCTAATATGAGTAATAACGATCTACTTTAGATCATGACGTGATGAAATGAATGGACATGCACACGGTACCTATACCACTCGTAACTTGGAAATATTAGTTATCGTCAAATAAAATACTTTCCATACTTAGGAAAAATAAGTCCAAATAGAGTTATAAAAACTTGTCGTAATATATATCGTATAAAAATGTTAGCGTTGTATTCCCCGTCTTGAAGACCTTAAAATCACGTCTAGTAGTTGCGTAAATAAACCTTGGGTCGTACGTATTTCGTTTATTAAAAACAAACTCCTTGAATAAGAAATCTAGAAAATATATTATTTAGTACGTAGTTATATTATTTTCTAGTAGTGACTATATATATATAAATATATATATATATATATATATATATATATATATATATATATATATATAGTTTTGACGATGTTAAAACGGGTATAACTTGGTCGTTTTAAGCTCATTTTCCTCGTTCTTTATATTCACGGATTCGTTTTAGTATGTAGTAATATATTTTCGATAGCTCGGTTCCTCTAGGTTACGTTTAACGTCTCTATTTGCCCGTCGAAAACTGTCAAACAATATGCAGTTTTTCAGAAAATAGTTTTCGTCGTTAAATTTACAAAAATCATATCTCCTTCGTTATAAACTCGTTTTAGTCCGTTCTTTCGCCAAAAGTTTTGTTTTTGAAAGTATTTTCTAAATCTTTGGTCAAAAATTACCCATCATTCACTGATTTTCCCACGTTTCAAAAATTGGGCAGTAGGTCAATATGTAGTTTCAAAAGCTATTTTCAAGTCTCTAAACTAGTTCTAACTTCAATCAAACCACTTTCAATCACCACAAAACTAGTCTAATCCTACCATACACCTTCTTAGGGTGTCATGGGTTCCTAAACATCATAACCAAGTAGATCTAACAAGGATCTAACCAAAAATCATTTCTAGGGCTTAAAAGTTAAATATATACAAAAATGGAGTGGTATAAATTAATACATGCATGAGTTCTTGTAAGAAAAATATATAATCATAGTAATAACTTGTAAAAATTATGAAATGAGTTTTGTTAACTTACTTGGAAGATTAATGAAGTTTGGATGGTGAAAACCTAACAATCCTTGAGTTTTTATTCCAAAACTCCAACAAGGACAACTATATGAACAAGATTATACTTTGATCTTTGAAAAATGATGTGTTCTTGCTTCTTGTATACCCTAGGCCGAGCACCCTTACGGAGAGAAAGAGAGATGAATATTTTCTTGACTAGTTGCAAATGAGGTGAAAATATCTAGTATCCTTTTATGTAGTATTAGTATTATTATTATTTTATAAAGTTAGTATAAGCTTTAATGAGGATAGAGTGAGTAAGTAATATTGTAAGTGATTGGCATGGGAAAACAAGGGGGGGGGGGGGGGGGGGGTTGGATGTGTAAGAGTTTTTGGTGACTTTTGTATAATATTGTGTTTATTTGTAGTTTTAGTCGTAATTAAATTAGACGTACGATACGAAATAAATAAATTTCTAAAATACCGGGTAAATTAATATTATAATTTTTTTATATTATAAAAATGAATATAAAAATATATTGGGATCCTCGTCGGGAGTGTCGGACGTGTTATTCTCGTTTATAGTTCGCATATTAGTGTTTATCTAAAATAAACATACGTAAATCGTTAATTATACCAAAAGTATTAATTTAATTATCCTACGAGTGGAATAGTATGCAAGTGCCCTAAGGATGATATGCAGACTATTTCTAGTCCGTATGAAATGTCCCTGATAATAATGCATGAATTCGCTCCTGAACCAATACGGTTACGCGAATTTGAATACTCGTAAACTAAATTTACGATGACATGAGTAATGCACGTGAATAGTGGTTTTCTCTCGGAAATGAATAATGTCAAGTGAATAGTAAAATTTCTGAACGCTTTTCAGAATATCAAATTGACCTCGAAAACGATGAATAGTGATCGATGAATAGTAAATGATGAATAGTAACATGTGAATAGTAAATTGTCGAGGTTTGGAAAATGACCGGAAATTACGAGTTGTGACACCACCCCACGAATGGTATTAAGGAATACAACCCGTCAATTAAAACAAGGTGTGACAATTCAATAGGTAGACGGAGTAACATATCATAGGTAGACATGCTTCACATCCCTTGTAGAACCTTAGTTTAGTTTTCTTGCACATTAGTTTAATTAGTAGCTTTTGGGTTAGTTGAATAGCAACTAATTCCGCCCCTCCTTTCAATACCCAAGATTTTTACCTGCTTTTCATAAAATATAAAAATACAAAAAGAATCATCCTTCACCTTTAGACCTAGTTAGATTTATTTCAATCCTAACGACACTATTCTTGAGTTGAACGATCAATCCCCCGATACTTGTCACTATACTATACTACAACGATCAGGTACACTGCCTGGTGGGGGTTGTAAGCTTCTCGAGATCCCTTGAGAGGTAAAGCCTGGTGCAATTCCCACATATCACTCGGGAGTAATCCTTGATGAGAAGGATGGTAGTGCCTTATTCACCGATGGCGTCAGGAAGGTGATTTTTCGGAAGGGTAATGAGGAGGTCTACGAATACTGTCCGTCACTAGAAGGGAATATATATAGGTTGAAAGATGGGAGATCGGGGAGGATAAAGCGGCGAGATCCGAATAACCTAAAAATCCCTTGTATGATCGGTCGCAAGTATTTCGATAATGTCTACATTAACGTGTTCCTACCTAAGAATTTTATGCCCCTATTCCACTATAACAATATCTGCAGATGGGGAATGATTTATAAAGGAGAAAATGTTGTTGGTAGAGATCATGAAATCCAGGTATTCGTTGGAAATATGGCATTCACTATGGACTTTACGATCATGGACAACATTGAGGACTATGTCGACCCAAGGTTGTCACAAGTTGTTTTCAGAGCACCCTTTGGTGAAATCACTAACTTAACGGTTGACGACCGGAACGGAATCATGACATTCACTGATGGAATTAGGAGAGTGTGATACCAAACGTCATACATGAGGAAGGACCTCAATGGAATTGATTATGACGAGCTTGATAAGCTAGGTTCTCAACTTATCTTATGTGGTGAAGATGTTCGGAGGGGATGTGAGAACACTTATGATTTAACACGTGGATTCTTTAAGGATGTTGGTAAACTTGGATCCAAGTATCGGGAAGATGTCTTTGAGTTTGAAGACCCAAAATACCTGCACTATTAAAGCGATACCGATATTAGAGATGACCAAGAAAGTGAGACCAACGATGAGGTCATGTAATTACCCATGACCTTGAGCCTAGCTACAAGACTCGTAAATAAAGAAAAGCGCTTCTTGGGAAGCAACCCATTCTTTGTGTGATTTTTATTTGTTTGATTGTTATTTGTTTCCGTATGCATGCTTTATTTTTATTGTTGGTAGATCATGTTTCAAACTAAAATGGTGAAAATACTTTATTTTGTCGTTTGACTTCATCTTAACTTCATCCAAAGGTATTTCGCAAAAGATAAGTGTAAGGGGAAACCCCAAATATGTTTTTAAGAAACAAAATCGATCATGATTCTCCACAATATTAAATGGACATGTATATTAGTATTTGTTAGAGTCAAATGTTTGTATCGAGTCATAATGATGTTTTGCAGGATTTTCCAAGAAGTAGGACATAAGTTTTTCCAGAATTTTTCTAGAAACTTAACGTAAAGATTTCTGCAGGTCACTTCTGACGGCGTCAGGAATTAATTCCTGACGGCGTCATGTGTAAAATTCTGGAAATTTTGCTAGTTTTTTTTTTCTAATGGAGTCTTAAAGTTTTTGTTAATTCTTTAGTTTTATAAACTCCAGGAAATCTACAAACATTCATTCCACAAGCATTATATAGATTGCCGCCGATTTTACGCGAGGTTGCCTTGTTTGTTTTCTCAGGTTTAACAGGTTATGTATGACAAGAAGATGATTTATATTTCTGGAAGGGAAGCTTTGACTGTTCATTTTCTTGGAGGAAGATCTAACCTTGTTACCACACTATCCACTGATGAGGTGAAAAATGAACCGTTTTTAGGGGGTCATTTAAGCCAGAATTGGAATTTATTTGATCAAATATTGAACTAAATCGTTCCTTTTGTGATTTTAGGTACTTTGGGAGTGAATTCTGGAAAAGGAAGCATTTTGGACGTTTTTTGAGCATAAAAGTGAAGAAAACAGCAAAGTCTTGATTTTCCTTGCTGGGAACAGTACCTGACGGCGTCAAGAAGGATTTTATGACGGCGTCAGGACCAAAATGGATGACGGCCCAGAGAAAACGTGACGGCGTCAGAACAAGGGCGTCAAGAGTCAATTTGGTGACGACCTGGAATAAGAATACACATGAAGGCGTCAGATATAGATCTAGGCAGTCCGAGAACTTTATTGGCGGCGAGATGACGGCGTCAGAATTTTACTCTTGACGTCGTCACCTCATGAAATCTATAAATACTTTTCTAATTTTAATTCATTAAAAGAGGATCTTGTGTGGAGAATTCTAGGGCCGAACTTTATAAACCCTAGCTCGTTTGTAACAGTATTTTCAAGGGCTTTCACCCCTTGAAACCCTTCATGTTCAATTGAGACAAGTTTTCTTTCAATTCATTCAATATGTCTATGTGTTGTTTGAATATATCTTATGCTTGTCTTGATTTTAACATGTTAGGATAGATCTTTTGTGTGTTTGCTTAGATGTAATGAAACCTAGATGTTGATTATAGGTTGATTGCTTGTTTATAGTTGTAATGGATGAATGATTTCAATGTTAGGCTTAAGAAGACTGGCAGATCTCCATTGTGTAACTTGCTTGAACGTCTTAAGAAACATGAACCGATGTGTACTAGGTTTTTATGGTTGTATTTAATGCATGAACGAATTCTAGTGATCCCATGTTCGGAGCTTCTTGCAGGCTCGACATAGGAGTGAAGTCGGAGCTTATAGAATTGGGGAAGGAAGTATGCCACCCCGTGATTGGTATTAAGGAATATAACCCGTCATCCACGCAACTGTAACAAGTAATTAACCTGTAAAAGATATCTAGGGAGTAGTGAAACCTAAGTAAACACAATTCTCCCATATATTGTTCACACCACTAGTTTAATTTAGTTTATTTACATTTTTGTTATTTTATTTTGATTGCATCTTAGTTATTGGGTTAGTTGACTAGCAACTAATTCCGCCCACTCTTCCAAAACCCAAGATTTTTACTTGCTTTCATAAAATATAAAAATACAAAAAGAATCATCCCTTACTTCTAGACCTAGTTTTTAGGCTTTCTAATCCTAGCGACACTATTCCTGAGTTGAACGACCAATCCCCCGGTACTTGTCACTATATTATACTACAACGATCAGGTACACTGCCTGGTCGGGGTTGTAAGCTTCTTGAGATCCCTCGAGAGGTAAAGCCTGGTGCAATTCCTACGCATCAAGTTTTTGGCGCCGCTGCCGGGGAATAGTTATTGTCTATGTTAGGATTTCTATTTATTAGGTCTACTTGCTAGATTCCTTTCTAGTAAGATTTTATTTTTATTTTTAGGATTTCTTTAGTCTATCTTATTTCTTCGTGCTTTTGTTCGTAACTCTTTACCATCCGACATCATGGAAGGTGGTAACATCTTTGAACCCATCAACCCACCACAACAAGACCACCCATAAAATCCGGCACTAGCTAACCAACCTCTTAGGCCCCGAACCCTAGGAGAGTATTTCCGACCTAGCCACCAAGGCTATCGAAACACCATTGAGCTCACCCAAGGAGCTAATGTGTCACCCTTGCGATTCGACACCATCCGGTTGGTGCAAAGCGGATGTGCATTCCATGGACTTCATTCCGAAGATCCAAATCAACATCTCAAGGACTTCCTTAAAATCGTAGACTCTATAGACCTTGATGTTACAACTAGAGAGTCGACCCAATTACGCCTATTCCAATTCTCTCTACGTGATCAAGCTAGTCAATGGCTTGAACGTTTCCCTGCGGGATCCATCACCTCATGGGATGATCTCACCACTCGTTTCCTTGCTCAATTTTTCCCACCGGGGAGAACTACCAAGCTTAAAATTGATATCTTGATGTTCCAACAACGTCAAGGTGAAACCTTTTACGAAGCATGGACTCGATACAAAGACCTACTCCGAAAAGTGCCTCATCATGGCATTGAACCATGGTTCCAGATTCAAATCTTTTACGATAAAGTTAATTATCAAACGAGAAGGGCTATAGATTACGTAGCCAATGGCAGGCTAAATAGACTTAGCGTTGATGAATGATGGAAAGTTCTTGAGGGGTTAGCACAATACGAAGAAGAAGGATTGGAGGATCCGATGTTTTCAAGTAATGGATGTCTTGATTACGTAAACGCTACCCAAGAACAATTATTTGGAAATATCGAGAAGCAGGTAAAGGAATTGATGAGAGCTGAAATGCCTGCAGCTGAAACTGCGAGGAGTCCTGATATACATGTGAGTGCGATGAACAAATATAATTTTCCTGAACGTTCATGACAATAGGAGTTCAAAGGGATAATGGTATCCTTCATGAATAATCAGGAAAAACAAATTCGGCACTTAGAAGCACGCATAGAAAGCACTTGTAATGCTTTTATGGACTTAGCAGACAAATTCATATCAAGAATTAAGGAGAAGATTAAGGAAAAATCTACACCAAGAAAAATCAAAAAAATCTTTGAAGTCCCAACCCCTTTGGTGTGTGACCAAGAGGATAATGAGAAATCCTTTTCAAGTGCTTCACCGTCAATCACCCCTACTTCTGTAGGCATCCTCAGGAGGAGAAGAACTTGCAATTCCATAACATTTTCATTGGAAGCTTCCAAACCACGCTCCCCAATTTGCACAAGAGATGTTCCTTTGGTTTTAAACCTGGTGTGAAGAGGTCGCACCACAAAAACACCGTAGCTTTGAAAACTTTTATGGAACGATCCCTCTTTGTGCCCACCGTTGACCAATGCGAAGGTTATAATTAACTGAAACCTTGCCCACCCCTTTTGACGACCACATCTCTTTCCTTGACAGTAACAGATTGTTTAACCCTGGTGGACTTTACTAACAGGATGGCTACTCATAATTTTCAGTTGTGATTAGCTATCTACATTAGTGCAGGGACTGAATTTGAAAATGTCACTTAGTATTCACCATACGGGCATCTGACGGCGTCAGATTTTACTCTTGACGCCGTCACCTCGCTTTCTCAGCAATAATAACCCAAACTCCATCACTTTCAACTCATACCCTATAAATCACACTCAAATTGCTGCTCCACCTCCGAGTCTCCATCATCCAATCCGACATCTTCCGTGACAAATCTCCACTTGGTAAGTAGTTTTTCTTCATCCTTTTTCGTTTAATTATCCTTAGGACCTACCAATTTTGAAAACCCCCATCATCTGAAACCCTATCATTGATCCATCTTTGATAAATCATAATCCCCTTCCTTAGATGTTTTGTAATCATGAGGTTACCATTAGGTGATAGTGGTCAACTCGAATCATGCGTTAATTGCGGAAAAATCTTTCACACCACGGATTTTTTTGACCCCCTACTCATGTTTTCTGCATAAAGGAGTGTTTGGGTCATGGATTTAGAGTTCGAAAATTGATTTTTCCCTCGTAATTGCATGAATGGATTTTTGCTGGGTCTGACGACGTCAGGTTTCCCTTCCTGGCGGCGTCAGATGTGTCTGACAGCATAAACTCATAAAACTCTCATTCTAACCATTTTCGTTCCACTCTATCTTTTTCCAGGAAAATGAACAAACGATCACGACAACACCGAGGTAGCTCGTCTAGGTCCCAACGAGTTAACTATGGGGATTTGGTGCACAGTTGGAGTGAGTTTGATAATGATGCCGCTACAACTAAGTATGCGGAACTTGTTTATCACTATATCGATGCTGGAGCTGTGATTGATTGGGAGTTTCTGAGGTCCCAAGGTCCTGAGGGTGAGTTCTTGGGGAGGATCCAAACTGATGGATTCACAGGTCCTCAATGGAAGAGATTGTTCAGGATGAGGGAGACAGTCTACAGTGAGTTGGTCAGGGAGTTCTTTGCGACTTTTCACTTTGATTTGGTTGAGGCCAGGACAGATATGGGGGGGTACCACAATTTACTTCAGATTGGGGGGAGAGATTCAATCATGTTCGGTTACTGAGTTTGGATGGAGGTTAGGTTTGTACACTCGGGAGGAGGCTGTTGAGGGGGGTTTTATGCAGAGGTTGTTGCATGGGGAGACGATGAGGAACGAAATGAGGTGTGCCACTTTTTGTCTGAGTATTGGGAACGGGGTGTACACCTCGACTACTGGGGCAGCCTCAATCAGGGACCCCATGATCAGGTTAGCCCACAGGTGCATTACCTACAGCTTGTCGGGGCGTCATGGCACCACCCACCGTGTCACTGCTTTAGATCTGTTCTACCTATACACCATGTTTTCAGCGGATGTTTACTGTAACATCCCATTTTGGGTAGCGAGCTATTTGAAGACTAGTGTGGGGAAGAGGGATATTGACAAGGTGTATGGGGGGACGTTCGTGACCCGGTTGGCTCGATCTTATGGGCTACTTGTTCGTGAGATCATGGGGTACCTGAGCGACTGTGGGACTTCTAGGGTGGTGAGGGCTAAATCCCTCAAGCAGATGAGCATTGTGATGGAGTTGGGGGATGGGTCCTATACCTGGTACATTGCGGGAGGACCTGATGGTGTTGAGGATGATGATGATGATGATGAGGGAGCGCCCCAACAGCCACAGTTCAGGGATTATGAGATTGGGTCTGTAGATTATTACCGACACATGGGTCGGGGAGACTGGCAGGCACACCAGGGGGCCTGGATGGGTCAGGTGGACGCATGGCGGACCACCACTGACCAGCGCTTTGATTGGATGTATGATCATACCATCCGCCAGATGCAGCACCTCTCCACCCGTGATCAGATCGAGCCCCAGCTACAGATCGACCTATTCCCCGGTCGTGAGATGGACTACCCTCCCTATGGGTACACTGGGCACCTCCCTCCAGGTTATGACTACCGTTATGGTCCCCTTCCCCAATGATTTGTCTTGATGTTTGTGATGTCTGAACAATTTATTCATGGTGGTCTAATTTGAAACAATTTGGATTGTAATAGTTTAGGTTATGGCCTCTGTTGGCCATGGATAATTTTTATTTTTATGTTCACGTTGAATTTCAATATTATGGTTTGCTTATGGTTTTATTTTTTCTATTTGTGTGATTTTTATTTGTTTGACTGTTATTTGTTTATGTATGCATGTTTTATTTTTATTGTTGGTAGATCATGTTTCAAAACTAAAATGGTGAAAATACTTTATTTTGTCATTTGACTTTGTCTTAACTTCATCCAAAGGTATTTCGCAAAAGATAAATGTAAGGGGAAACCCCAAATATGTTTTTTAAGAAACAAACTCAAACATGATTCTCCACAATATTAAATGGACATGTATATTCGTATTTGTTAGAGTCAAATGATTGTATTGAGTCATAATGATGCTTTGCAGGATTTTCCAAGAAGTAGGACAAAGTTTTTCCAGAAATTTTCCGGAAACTTAACATAAAGATTTCTGCAAGTCACTTCTGACGGCGTCAGGAAGAAACTCCTGACGGCGTCACGTGTAAAATTCTGGAAATTTTACCAGTTTTGTTTTTCTAACGGAGTCTTAAAGTTTTTGTTGAATCTTTAGTTTTATAATCTCCAGGAAATCTGCAAATATCATTCCACAAGCATTATATCTTACTTTGTTTTCTAGGATTTGTTATCATATATAGATTGCCGCCGATTTTACGCGAGGTTGCCTTGTTTGTTTTCTCAGGTTTAACAGGTTATGTATGACAAGAAGATGATTTATATTCTAGAAGGGAAGCTTTGATTGTTCATTTTCTTGGAGGAAGATCTAACCTGGTTACCATATTATCCATACCGAGCGAATCAGGGGAGTATTTGATTTCATTCTTTTACCTGTTTTACTTTTACATTCTTTAATTGAACATTGGGGACAATGTTCATCCTAAGTGTAAGGGGAGGGTAAATGATGATACCTTATAGGATACACTTTCACTTGAGTTTGTTTGTTTGATGGTAGGTGTGTAATAAAACTATGAGAAATACTTGTTAGTGTAATTTTAGTGCCAAATTTAAAATTTTTTACAACATTTAGGAGTGAAACTTTAGCCTTAGCAAGCGTCTCATGGATAGGAAGTAGTATGACTAGCACAAAACCGTACTATTCAGAAAAATTTTCCACCCAAATATGTGAGGTTCGCCTTTAGATTTGATAGGAAAAGCATTTACTATTAGTGCTTATGAGTGTACCGGTAGCATTTAGATTCTAGAACTTGCGTTAGTGATGCATCCTAAGACCGCTAGTGAGACTACATTCGTGTGGTAGGATTTACTACATGATAAGAGGCATTAGGATCACCCTCGTATTAAAACCGTATCATAATTTCTTGACCAATTAAGTCATATTACTTGGCTAGTAAAGTCGATTAATTTTTTCCCACACCTTAGCGTTGTACTCATTTTTAGTACACGAAATCCCTAGTACACCCCTCCGAGCCTATCTTTTCATTTCTAACTTTAAACATCTTACTTAAGGGAAGAATTTGTTACAACCCACTTAAATGTACACCCAAATCGCCTTAGCCTTCCGTGTATGCACTCATCTTTAGTGCATTATTGTTATTTGTTTAAACCCTTACTTATTTATCTAATTGATTACATGGTTGCTAAGTCGAGTCATATCCTTGTACATATTGTTTTGGGACTCATGGGTAAAGTACTATTGTTATGGAGTAATGGGAAGAACATCATTGTTGATATAAATAATGCTTAAAAAGGTTATTAATATCTCTCAATAAACCTACGTTTTGATAATCACAAAACTTAAATCAAATTAAGTCAAGATTAAGAAGTAAACAAGTATTTGGTAACAAATATTTACTTCTACATCTAATATCACTTAAGGTATGCATAAACTAAGCATCTTATGCATTACATGATCAAAGGAAATTTTGTCTTAAGACATAACATCTTATAAAATGATATAAACATTTTATATATATTTGTAAATCATTTTTGGTAATGCTATATTAAACCACAAAGATATGATTTCAAATTTCCAACCAAAAAGGGCAAATTTTATCCAGAAAAACTTTTCCAACGTTCAGGAGGGCGGCCCCCATAATTTTACTAGGCGGCCCCCATAATGATTAAGGGGACCGGCCTCTAATTAAGGGGACCGGCACGCTCCCGAACAGTAAAATCTGGCCCTATAAATATTGGATAATTTCACACATTTTCCTCACCTTTTTGCACTATAAACTTTCTGATCCAACCTCCATTTCTAGATCTAAAATCCTTTGATCATATAATTCATAAGTCTTTGTTTCCAAGTGATCCAAAGCTTCATCCATTCAAGTGCAAGAAGAAGAACACTTCTCTACATCCATCTAATTGTAGTAGTGTTGTGTATAGCTAGTTTCATATTGTAGTTGTGTTAGATATTTGTAAAAGTGTTGTGTAAATTGTTGATTGTAGAAGCTAGGTGTGTTGTAAAGTAGTTTAGTAGTTGTGAATTAGTTGTGCATAGAAGAAGGTGTGAAGGTGTGAAGAAGGTGTGAAGCCTTGAAGAAGTTGTGAAGTTGTGAAGAAGGTGTGAAGCCTTGAAGAAGTCGTGAGATTGGTTCTAGCTACGATTAGAACTCGACATTTAGCTTAGTGTCGTTAACTAGTGTAAGCCAAGGTGTGTAAGGTTTCTCCACCATAAGGAGTTTGTTGACATAGTGAAGAAAACTCTCGAGTGTGGTACTCGGGGAGTGGAGTAGGGCAAGGAAGGTGTCCTTGTATCCGAACCACTATAAATTTGCGTGTTGTGGTTTGATCTTTCTAACTCTATCTTTTCTTCATTAGATTTCAATACTTTCATTATTACATTAGAATTGCTTATATTAGTTGTCATTTGAATTCACTTGAGATCGAATTGAAAGTTTTTAATAAGCTACAAAATATTTTGGTAATAAACTTTTAAAAGGACGTAAAACTATTCAACCCCCCTTCTAGTTTTCCACAATCATATTCTTACCCCCATATGTGCGTTAATCTAAAAAGTACTCCAAGTGTTTTGATTATCTTAATTTGAGTCATTAGATTAGTTTATTGTAAAATATGTAAAAATTCAAGTGTAAGGGGAATGTTCATTCCCTATGATTTATTATTTTGGATGGTAGGGTAAGAGTGTATGCAAAAAAAAAAAAAAAAAAAAAAAAAAAAAAAGAAAAAAAAAATCGAAAAAAAAAGAAAAAAAAAAAGAGAAAAAACTTACGGGCTACCATCCCGTTTCATTCTATGTTTATTTTATGTTTTTGTTATTTTTCATTTATTAGCTTAAGTCGAGTCTAGTCTTGACTTAGCAACGCCATATTGTACATGTAATTAACCAAGATGATTAACTCGCCACCAGTAAAGATTGCCTATATCCAACAAAACCGTGTATTCCATATCCCTACACCTAACGTTACAACCCTTTTAAAAGACCTCTTTGATTTTTTATCCTAGGTGCTTACGCCATGTGGTGGAGGTTTGATCCTTTCCCAAGCCTATGGTAATCTATTTTGCTATGACAGGTAGTGATAGATGTTTTCCATTTCCGTATTGTGATATATACTTTATTACACCCGAGAGATGTGAGTATCTAAACACTATTTGTGAGGTGCTAGTATATGACCTCCGTGCTTGTCTTTGGTCTTTAGTGGAACGATTATTTGTTGTAATTTCTTTTATATTAGTGTTAAATGACCCCTAACTTGTATTTTGATTAGAATAAAATTGCATTTGCTTGAGGACAAGCAAATCTCAAGTGTAAGGGTATATGATGAGGCGAAAAATGATCCATTTTTCGGGGGTCATTTAAGCCGGAATTGGAATTTATTTGATCAAACATTGCCCTAAATCGTTCCTTTTGTGATTTTAGGTACTTTGGGAGTGAATTCTGGAAAAGGAAGCATTTTGGACGTTTTTGGAGCATAAAAGTGAAGAAAACGGCAAAGTCTTGATTTTCCTTGCTGGGAACAGTACCTGACGGCGTCAAGAAGGGTTTTATGACGGCGTCAGGACCAAAATGGATAACGGCCTAGAGAAAACGTGACGGCGTCAGAACAAGGGCGTCAAGAGTAAATTTGGTGATGGCCTGGAACAAGAATACACATGACGGCGTCAGATATAGATCTAGGCAGTCCGAGAACTTTATTGGCGGCGAGATGACGGCGTCAGAATTTTACTCTTGACGCCGTCACCTTGTGAAATCTATAAATACTTTTCTAATTTTCATTCATTAAAATAGGAACTTGTGTGGAGAATTCTAGGGACGAACTTTATAAACCCTAGCTCGTTTGTAATAGTATTTTCAAGGGTTTTCACCCCTACAAACCCTTCATGTTCAATTGAGATAACTTTTCTTTCAATTCATTCAATATGTCTATGTGTTGTTTGAATATATCTTATGCTTGTCTTGATTTTAACATGCTAGGCTAGATCTTTTGTGTGTTTGCTTAGATGTAATGAAAACTAGATGTTGATTATAGGATGATTGCTTGTTTATAGTTGTAATGGATGAATGATTTCAATGTTAGGCTTAAGAAAACTGGCAAATCTCCATTGTGTAACTTGCTTGAACGTCTTAAGAAACATGAACCGATGTGTACTAGGTTTTTATGGTTGTATTTAATGCATGAGCGAATTCTAGTGATCCCATGTTAGGAGCTTCTTGCAGGCTCGACATAGGAGTGAAGTAGGAGCTTATAGAATTGGGGAAGTAAGTACGCCACCCCATGATTGGTATTAAGGAATATAAACCGTCATCCACGCAACTGTAACAAGTAATTAACCTGTAAAAGATATCTAGGGAGTAGTGAAACCTAAGTAAACACAATTCTCCCATATATTGTTCACACCACTAGTTTAATTTAGTTTATTTACATTTTTGTTATTTTATTTTGATTGCATCTTAGTTATTGGGTTAGTTGACTAGCAACTAATTCCGCCCACTCTTCCAAAACCCGAGATTTTTACTTGCTTTCATAAAATATAAAAATACAAAAAGAATCATCCCTCACCTCTAGACCTAATTTTTAGGCTTTCTAATCCTAGCGACACTATTCCTGAGTTGAACGATCAATCCCCCGGTACTTTTCACTATACTATACTACAACGATCAGGTACACTGCATGGTGGGGGTTGTAGGCTTCTCGAGATCCCTCGAGAGGTAAAGCCTGGTGCAATTCCCATGCAACATCCATACCGAACGAATCAGGGGAGTATTTGCTTTCATTCTTTTACCTATTTCACTTTTACATTCTTTAATTGAACATTGGGGACAATGTTCATCCTAAGTGTAAGGGAAGCGTAAATGATAATACCTTATAGGATACACTTTCACTTGAGTTTGTTTGTTTGATAGTAGGTGTGTAATAAAACTATGAGAAATACTTGTTAGTGTAATTTTAGCACCAAGTTTAATATATTTTACAACATTTAGGAGTGAAACTTTAGCCTTAGCAAGCGTCTCATGGATAGGAGTAGTATGACTAGCACAAAACCGTACAATTCAGAAAAATTTTCCACCAAAATATGTGAGGTTCGCCTTTAGATTTGATAGGAAAAGCATTTACTATTAGTGCTTATGAGTGTACCGGTAGCATTTAGATTCTAGAACTTGTGTTAGTGATGCATCCCGAGACCGCTAATGAGACTACATTCGTGTAGTAGGATTTACTACATGATAAGAGGCAATAAGATTACCCTTGTGTTAAACCCGTATCATAATTAATTGACCATTTAAGTCATATTACTTGGCTAGTAAAGTCAATTAATTTTTCCCACACCTTAGCGTTGTACTCATTTTTAGTACACGAAACCCCTAGTACACCCTTCCGAGCCTATCTTTTCGTTTCTAACTTTAAGCATCTTACTTAAAGGAAGAGTTTGTTACAATCCACTTAAATGTACACCCAAATCGCCTTAGCCTTCCGTGTATGCACTCATCTTTAGTGCATTATTGTTAAATGTTTAAACCCTTAGTTAATTATCTAATTGATTACATGGTTGCTAAGTCGAATCTGTTGACATAAATAATGCCTAAAAACATTATTAACATTTTATCAATACCTCTATGTTTTAATTATTACAAAACATAAACTCAATGAACTAAAATTTATGACATAAACAAGTATTTGGTAATTAACATTCTCTTTACATTCAAATCACTTAAGGTATGAATAAACAAAGTGTTTTGTGCAATTTATGATCAAAGGGACACTTAATTAATTATTACAAAGTTTATTTAATTATATACACCTATTATATATTTTTTGAAAAACACTTTTGGTAATAAAGAAAAATGTTTTATTCATACTAAATATATGAATTCAAATTTTTAACCAAAATCAGTTAGTTTTTCACCAAATAAACTTTCCCCACTAAAAAACAAAAATTCTGGCCGTTACAGCTGGGCGGCCCCCTTAATTATAAGGTGCGGTCCCCTTAATTTTAAGGGGGCCGGCCTTGATTTAAGAGGACCGGCACTTTCTAGTTGTCAGAATTTGTTGCCTATAAATACCTCCTTAAATCTGGAATTTTTCTCACCTTTTGCACTCCAAAACTCTATGTTCTAGATCTCCATTTCCATTCTCTTAATCCTTTGATCATACATTCATAAATCTTTGTTTCAAAGTGATCCAAACATTATTCTTTCAAGTGCAAGAGAAGAATACTTCTATCCCTCAAGACAAGAAGTATTACAACTTGTTGTGATCTCCACATCCAAGTTGTTAGAGCATCATCATTGTATTTATCTCTTTGTGAAATTAGTTGTGAATATTTGATAGAAGATAGTTTAGCTAGGTATATATATAGTGTGATTGGTTAGTAGTTAGTTGTGAAGAAGAAGAGTTAGGAAGTAGATTGATGTGAAGAAGATTGGTGTGAAGAAGATAGGTATGAAGAAGATTGGTGTGAAGTAGATAGGTGTGAAGTAGTGTTGTGATTAATTAGATAGGTGTGAAGTAGTGTTGTGATTAAGTAGTAACTAGGTGTGAAGAAGTTGTGTAGAAGGTGTGAATAAGTTGTGACGTAGTTGTGGTGTGTACATTGGTGTGTAAGGTTTTCTCCGCCATAAGGGAGCTTGTTGACATAGTGAAGAAAACTCTCGAGTTAGGTGCTCGGGGAGTTGAGTAGGGCAAGGAAGGTGACCTTGTAGCCGAACCACTATAAATCTCTTGTCTCGCGGTTCGATCTTTCCAACTCTTATCTATTTCTTTACTTACATTATTATTGCTTTATCATACATATTTAGTGTATTTCATATTGTGTATGACTTGATATCACATAGCATCGAATCTAAATTTTTGAAAACAAAGAAAACTTTCAAACAATCTTTTGTAACAAATTAAAAAGACGTAAAACTATTCAACCCCCCTTCTTGTTTTCCACAATTAGTATCAAGAGCCAGGTCTAGCAAGATTTTTTAAAATATATTGTATTTTAAAACTTGTAACGATCTATGGAATCTTTAAAATATTTAGAAGGGCAATCTATGCAAAGACCACCACTATTTGAAAGTGATAGATTTTTATATTGGAAAAATAGATTCGAAACTTATGTGAAATCAAAAGATCTTGATCTTTGGCATGTTATTACCTTTGGTGATTTTCCCCCTATTCAATATAATGTTGAAACTAAAATGGATGAAATTATATCTTTTGAAAAACAAAATGATGATTTGAAAAAGAAACTAGCAAAAAATAATGAGGCTAAAATGGTTATTTATAATGCGTTACCACGCAAAGAATATGAAAGAATTTTTATGTGTAAAACCAAAAAAGAAATTTGGGATTCTTTACTAATCACTCACCAAGGTAATAGTCAAGTTAAAGATAACAAAATAGATCTTCTCGTACAACAATATGAACAATTTATGATTCCGGAAGAGGAATCAATTGATAATGCTTTTGCTAAATTTAACACTATTATCACAAGTTTAAAAGCACTTGATGAGACACTTTCTAGTAAAAATTGTGTTAGGAAATTTCTTAGGGCATTGCATCCAAAATGGCGAGCTAAGGTCACGGCAATTGAAGAATCAAGGAATTTGATGACGTTATCACTAGATGAACTTATTGGCAACTTGAAGGTCCATGAAGAAATTATAAGAAGAGATTCGGAAATGGTCAAAGTCAAGAAAGAACAAACCAAATCCATTGCTCTAAAAGCCAAAAAGGAACCTAGTGACGATGATGTTTCAAGTGACGAGAGTGAAGACGAAGAATATGCAATGGCCATAAGAGAATTCAAGAAATTCTTCAAGAGACGAGGAAGATTCACTAGATCACCACGAGACGAAAGAAAACCGTTCCAAAGAAATAGAAGTGATAACTACGGGAAAAGAAAGTGCTTTAGATGTGGAAGTCCAAATCATCTCATTGGCGAATGTCTAAAGCCGCCGGGTTATGAAAATCAAGGTGCCTTTGTTAGTGGAACATGGATTGATAGTGACAAAGAAGAAGTGGAAAAACCAAGAGACGAAAAGTGTTTTATGGCAAAAGGAACCAACGAAATATGTTTAGGAATTGACTTGGAGCCTGATGAATGGATCAAGGATAGCGGATGTTAGAGGCACATGATGGGGAACCACAAGCTATTTTCTACATATAAGGCATACAATGGAGGTAACGTTATTTTCGGTAGTGACTTACGTGGAAAAATCATTGGCAAAGGTACGATTTCTCAAGACTCACTTACTAGTGAAAATGTAGAGCATGTAGATAATTTAACATATAACTTGCTTAGTATAGGACAAATATGCGATAATAAATGTAGAGTTACCTTTACCGAAGATGATAGCGAAATAGTTAAGAATGGAAAAATTATAAGTAGAGGAATTAGGAAAGGAGGCACATATGTTATGAAACTAGGAAACAAACCTGAGGATAGGATATGCCTAACAACCCTAGACGAAAACTCCACATTGTGGCATAGGAGATTAGGACACGCTAACATGCAACAAATACAATCTTTGGCCTCTAAGGAACTAGTTAGAAACTTGCCTAATCTAAAATATGACAAGCATTTTTGTGATGCATGTAAAATTGGAAAACAAGTTCATGCTAGTCACAAAGCTAAGAATATAGTATCCACTACTAGGTGCCTAGAACTATTACATATGGATCTTTTTGGTCCATCTGCTGTGCGGAGCTATGGAGGAAACAAATATACCTTAGTAATAGTAGATGACTACTCACGATACACGTGGACTAGGTTTTTAAGTGACAAGACCCAAGCCTTTGAAAAATTTGAAATATTTAGTAAAATGATTCAAAATAAATTAGGATGCACAATAGTAGCCATTAGGACGGACCATGGTAGGGAATTTGACAATGAAGTACAATTCGGAAAATATTGTGATTTAAATGGAATATCTCACAATTTCTCCACTCCTCGTACTCCTCAATCAAATGGCGTAGTAGAAAGAAAAAATAGGTCACTATAAGAAATGAGTAGAACAATGTTAAATGAACAATCCATCCCACAAAAATTTTGGTGGCACGCCGTAGATACATCAACATATATTATTAATAGGGTTTCAATTAGGAGAATTCTAGGAAAAACTCCTTATGAGTTACTAAGAGGTAGAAAACCAAACTTAAGCTACTTTAGGGTATTTGGAAGTAAATGTTATATTCTAAACACTAAGGATTACGTCACTAAGTTTGATCCAAAATCATATGAAGGAATATTTTTAGGATACTCACAAAATAGTAAAGCATATATAATACTTAACAAAAACTCCATGAAAGTAGAAGAATCACTAAATGTAACATTTGATGAAACACGACCACCTCCTAAAACTTTACCTTTAGAAGATGATGACTTAGTCGAAGAAGAAGCTATTGAGGTTAGTAAAACAAAACCCATAGGAAATGATAATGAAGACATTAACTTAGGAAATAACAAAATTGTAAATGTTAAAGAATCTAGATCACATCCACTAGATAATATAATAGGACATCTTAACCAAAGAACCCTTAGGTCACAAGCTCAAGATAAAAATAATTTCTTTTGTTTCCTCTCAGCAATAGAACCTAAGAATATAAATGAGGCTTTAAAAGATGAAACTTGGGTAATAGCTATGCAAGAAGAATTAAATCAATTTAAGGCAAATGATGTTTGAGAATTAGTCCTAAATCCAATGAATATGACCATCATAGGAACTAAATGGGTATATAGGAATATGTTAGATGAAAATGGAATAGTTACTAGGAATAAAGCTAGGTTAGTTGCCCAAGGTTATAATCAACAAGAAGGAATTGATTATGATGAAACTTATGCCCCCGTAGCTAGACTAGAATCTATTAGGATATTACTTGCCTATGCATGCACCCTAGATTTTAAGTTATTCCAAATGGACATGAAAAGTGCATTCCTTAACGGTTTTATCAATGAGGAGGTATATGTGGCACAACCTCCAGGATTCATTGACTTTGCAAAACCTCATTATATTTATAAGTTAAAGAAAGCTTTGTATGGACTCAAACAAGCTACCAAAGCTTGGTATGATCGATTAAAAGTTTTCCTTATTAAACATGATTATTCCATGGGAACGGTAGATAACACTCTTTTCACTAAAAGGAAAGACCCAAATCTCATCATTGTTCAAATATATGTTGATGACATCATATTTGGATCGACTAGTCAAGACATGTGTGATGAATTTTCCAAAATCATGCATGATGAGTTTGAGATGAGTATGATGGGTGAACTTAACTTCTTCCTAGGATTACAAATAAAACAATTAGAAGATGGAATATTCTTTAACCAATCTAAGTACATTAAGGAAATGCTTAAGAAATTTGGCCTAGAAGACTCAAAACCCATGAAAACTCCCATGTCTACAGAAGTAAAACTCACAAAGGATGATGAAGGTGAGTCCGTAGATAACACCAAGTATAGAGGAATGATATGTAGTTTACTATACTTGACGGCAAGTAGACCCGATATCATGTTTAGTGTCTGCCTTTGTGCCCGCTTTCATGAGGATCCCAAAACCTCTCACCTAGAAGCGGTTAAGCGTATCTTCCGATATTAAAGGCACTATACACATAGGATTATGGTATCCTAAGGGATCCGGCATAGAAACCATCGTCTATGCAGATTCGGATCATGCGGGAGACTACGTAGATAGAAAAAGCACTAGCTATATTTGCACGTTTATGGGATGTTGTCTAACATCTTGGTTTTCAAAGAAGCAAACCGCTCTTGCTATTTCTACCACCGAAGCCGAATATGTAAGCACTGGAAAGGCATGTCAACAAGCACTATGGATGAAACAAGCCCTTATAGACTATGGCATTAGGTTAGAAAACGTTCCCATTATGTGCGATAACAAAGGTGCGATAGATTTAAGTAAAAATCCGGTGAAACACTCTAGGACTAAACATATAGAAATACGCCACCACTTTCTTAGGGATAATGTACAAAAAGGGAACATATCTATAGAAAAAGTTGCATCGGAAGATAACATTGCGGATATATTCACTAAACCCCTTAAGCGTGAATTATTCTATCACTTGCGTTTAGGATTAGGAATGATGGAACAAGTTGACTAAACTTTATTGCATTTAGACAATTTTTTTTTTAAAATTTGCATAAGATTTACTTTTCTTCCACTTCTCCATTTCTGAGTCTAGGAATCTATTTCGCACAAAATTAAAGATTGGGAAATATTATTTTCTTTGCATATACTCTTTTGTAAAACCCAATCAAATTTTTTTTTTAAATTATTCTCACATCTAGGAATTACATGAATATCATTTTCCTTGCATTGTTGACTAATGATAAAAACATTTATCCAAAATCATGCACAAACTCTCACATAAATTGTCAAGGTATATAATCTAATATATATCTTTGACATTCATGATCGAGAAAAAATCGAATCAAGGAGATTTTGGATTGTTTCTTAAGATTTTTTTTTTTTTTTTTTTTTTTTTTTTTTTTTTTTTTTTGCATTTAGGAGTGGAAACAATCACAACTCCACATTTGTTGCATATAGGCACACACTAGGACAAAATCACTCATAACATTGTCATCTTGTTTCATCACTAGATTTTTGACTCACTAGATGCCTTTGCCTTTGATCTAAGATGGGTGCCTTAGGAAGATTAAGTGCTCTTGCCTTTATTTGTCTCCTTTAGCTTATTATTTGTTGCTTATTTGCTCTTTTGCTTAAGTGTTTTTGCATGCATGCTATATCTTGATTAGATTAGATGCTAATTAAGCTTACAAACAACAAATCAGCAAGTTTAAGTAATGCTATAGTGAATGTAAAAAATTTGAGAAATGCTTACAAATGGCCTGTGTGATTCATGTCCAAGTACTGAGTACTCAAAACCTCTCCTAAAATCTCCCCTGAGAGTCTAATACCACCAGCAATCCTCCATCAGTCATATTCCATGCCTGTATCCTTTAAACACTCACTTTTGAATTATTAAGCTATTTATGAGTATTTTTGGTAATTTTAGCTATTATAAATGGAAACTGATTTGAATGATTTAAAAACTTGACAAAGCTTATAAATAAGCTAAAATGAGCTTAAATGAACACTGTCTAACAACTTTTAACCACTACAAGTACAATTGAGATTTTCATAGAGAAATTGCATAAACTGAAAAGGATATGAAAACTTGAAATTGATAGATGAAATAGGTTTCAAATACACTGAAATTATAGAATACAACTTTTTAAAGCTAAAAATTACAATTATAAATCAAAATTACAATAATTCATCACTATTACACTAAACTACACTACAGCTAACTAACTAACACTCCATTCTTCATTTTTCTTGACTTAAATAAGCCATGTGGTCCTATCTTGACTTTCCCACTTCACTCAGAGCCATTGGATGAGCTCAATTTGATCTTGGCCGTTGGAACCATTTTTAGCAGGAAAGCTTATTTTGGCAGTTAGGGGTTAGCTTGGAGGGATTCAAGGGTATTAATTGGTGTTTTGAGGTATTAGAAAGTCGGGGGGAGGACAAAGGATGGGTAGTAGTAGAAGAGGTGAGGGGGGGTTGAGTGTGCAGGGTGTTTGCAGACCAAGTGGGAGAAGGAGAAGGTGAGGGTTGACCTGGGTTTGACTGGTTTGACTATTTGACCCTGTGTATATTAAAACGGGGGTGGGTATATATATGGAGTTGGGCCAGGTAAATGGGCTTGGGGTGATGTATTTCTGGATCAGATTTTGTTTGGTTTGGATTAGTAAAAAGGGTCCATTTGGTTTAAATAAAACACAAGGACCATTTGTGTAAATTTTGAAAATGCAAGGGCTGCATTTGTAATATATCCAAAGTTGATTAAAGTACCAAAAAAAACTTGCCATAGTGTAATAACCCATGGACCATATTTGCATATTTTCCATTTTTGAATGCCTAGGGACCAAAATTGCCAAATTGCCTAACTTGAGGGACCAAAACTGACATTTCTCCAAACTTCACACCAAGGACCAAAAGTGACTTTTTATCCAAAAATATTTCACCAAGGACCAATTTTGTCAATTTTAAAACTCCAGGGACTAAACTGCAAATTTCTCAAAACTTTTGAAATTTTTCACCAAAGGACTAAATATGACAATTTATGATTTCAAAAGGACCTTTGGTGATTTTTCTTTTAAAATAAGTGTTCAGGGACTATTTGTGCCAATTTTTGAAAGTTGGGGGACTGAAACTGCCAATTATGCAAACTTTGTACGTTTTTCATCTGTTTTTACTCATTTTGCATCTGAAACATATAAAACACAATTTTGGAATATTTTCAGCATTTTGATGCCTTTTTGAGTGTTTTTAAATGTTTTGCAGTTCATATTTGACCAAAAATGATGAGTGTTTGAGCACTCATCACTAGCCCTTTTTACTATTCGGACTCCGATGAGGACCTAGATGATGGTGATGTAATTAATGAGGATAGGATGGAAGATGAGATGAACCCTCTTAGGTATGTCGACCCTTGGACATGGATTGAGAATGACAGCTTATTTAATATGCAATTTCCTTGTAAGATAGGATTTAGGAGCTTTGATGCTTACCTTAACTCATCATTACCAATGAACATAATTTCGCGTACTGAATACAATAAAATTATGGTAAATGAGTTAGAATACAAAGGAGATAATATTGTTGCTAGGGCAAAGACGTTACATGTGTTTGTAGGAAGCTTCGTCTATTTAGTCGAATTTATGGTTATGGAGAATCTAGGAGAATTTGTTGATAGTAACTTAACCCAAGTTGTGTTTGGGAAGCCCTTCAAAAGGTTAACCAAATTAGATGAAAATCTTACGGAAGGGTTAATTACATTCTCAGACGGGGATGAAGATTTTGTTTATCAAACGCCCCGTGCACACCCTAGGTTCAAGGATTTTTCTATTGAGAAATGTAATAGGTTTCCACCTCTCGATATGCTAAGTGAGAACGATAAAAGAAAAGGGCTTAAATATCCTCATGAAATGAATAAATGGTATTATCGCGGATGTTTAGAGCTAAGTGATGACTATAAGATTGATGAGGCAACAATTAGATGGCTCACACTTGGGTATGTGAGCATAAGCGATACACGATAGGCGTGACTTTGAGTCTAGCTACAAGACTCGTAAATAAAGAAAAGTGCTTCTTGGGAGGCAACCCAAGCTTTGTTTGTTTGTTTGATTTATTTATTTCTGTATGCATGTTTTATTTTTATTATTTGTGGCTCATGTTTCAAAGTAAATTGTGAAAATGCTTTATTTTGTTTTTAACTTCATCTTGATTACATATAAAGGTATATTGCAAAAGATAAGGGTAAGGGAAATCTAAATTTGTTTCTAAGAACGAGATTGAACATGAATCACAAAAATATTAAACGAATAAGCATATTAGTATTTGTTTGAGTCAAATGCTTGTATCGAGTCATAATGAGTAATTTGTAGGATTTCCAGGAATTAAGGCGTGAGTTTTTCCATAAATTTTCTGAAAACTTAACATGAAATCTCTGCAGGTCACTTCTGACGACGTCAGGAATATAACCTGACGGCGCCATGTGTAAAATTCTAGAAATTTTGAAAGTTTTGTTTTTCTGCCGGAATCGTAAAGTTTTTGTTAAATCTTTAGTTTTATAAACTCCAAGGCATCTGCAAATATTCATTCCACAAGCATTATATCTTAATTTGCTCTCTATAATTTTATTTTATATAGAGTTTGCCGCCGATTTTATGCGTGGTTTGCCATGATTGTTTTCTCAGGTTTAACAGGTTATATTGGACAAGAAGATGATTTATATTTCTGGAGGGAAGCTTTCAACGTTCATTTTCTTGGAGGAGGATCTAACCATGTTAACGCATTATCCACACCGAACGAATCAGGGGAGTATTTGTTTCATACTTTTACCTTCGTTACTTTTACATCCTTTTAATTGAACATTGGGGCAATGTTCAGCCTAAGTGTAAGGGGAAGGTAAATGATGATACCCTAGAGAATGCAATTATACTTGATTTGTGCTTGTCTAATAGTAAGTGTGGAATAAAACTAAGAGAAACACTTGTTAGGGTAATTTTAGTGCCAAATTTAAAATTTTTTACAACATATAGGAGTGAAGCTTTAGTCTTAATAAATATCTCATGGATAGGAGTTGTATGACTAGCACAAAAAACCGTACCACTCAAAATTTTCCACCACAAATATGTGAGGTTCACCCCTGTTAGGTAAATATGCTTATGAGCGTACCGGTAATACTTAGATTCTAGAACTTGTGATAGTGATGCATCCCGAGACCACATGTGAGACTACATTCGTATAGTAGGATTTACTACATGATAAGAGGCATTAGGATACCCTTGTGTTAAACCCGTATCGTAATTACTTGAATAATAAAGTCAATACACTTGACTAATAAAGTCAATTAATTTTTCCACACCTTTGCGATGTACTCATTTTTAGTACACGATACCCCTAGTACACTCCTCCGAGCCTATCTTTTTCGTTTCTAACTTTAAGCATTCTACTTAAAGGAAGAATTTGTTTACAATCCACCCCAAATGTACACCCAAATTGCCTTAGCCTTCCTTGTATGCACTAATCTTTAGTGCATTATTGTTACAACGATTATTTAAACCCTTAGTTAGTTGTCTAATTAATTACATGGTTGCTAAGTCGAGTCATATCTTGTACATATTGTTTTGTAACGATTGGGACTCATGGGTAAAGTACTATTGTTATCGAGTATTGGGGAAGAGGTCAATTATTACCCCCATATGTGCGTTAATATCTTAAAAAGTACTTCAAGTGTTTTGATTATCTTAATTCGAGTCATTAGAATAGTTGATTGTAAAGTAGGAAAAAGCTCAAGTGTAAGGGGAATGCAAATTCCCTACGATGTATTATTTTGGATGGTAGGGCAAGAGTGTATGCATAAAAATAAAAAAAAAATAAAAAAAATCAAGAAAAAGAAAAAAAATAGAAAAAGAAAAAGAGAAAAAACATACGGACTACCATCCCGTTTCCTTTTATGTTTATTTTATGTTTTTGTTAGTTTATGATTAGCTTAAGTCGGGTTGAGTCTTGGCTTAGCAACGCCACATTGTACATGTAATTGACCAAGATGATTAACTCGCTTCCAGTAAAGATTGCCTTTATCCAATAAAACCGTGTTTATCATATCCCTACACCTCATGTTACAACCCTTTGAAAGACCTCTTTGATAGTTTATCCTAGGTGCTTATGCCAAGTGGTGGAGGTTTGATCATTTCCCAAGCCTATGGTAATCTATTTGCTATGACTGGTAGTGAGAGATAATTTCCATTTTCATTTGTGTTATATATTTTTATTACACCCGAAAGATGTGAGTATCAAAACACTATTTGTGACGTGCTAGTGTATAATTTCCGTGTTTGCTTTGGTTGAAGTGGAACGATCATTTGTTGTTAAATGATCCCTAGCTGGTATTTTGATTAAGATAAAAGCGCGTTTGCTTGAGGATAAGCAAATCTCAAGTGTAAGGGTATTTGATGAGGCGAAAAGTGTTACGCTTTTAGGGGTCATTTAAGCCCTAAGTCTTGATTATTTGATCAAATATTGCCTCAAATCGTTCCTTTTTCCATTTTAGGTACTTTGGAGAAGAAATATGGAAAAGGAAGCTTTTTAGACATTTTTGGAGCGAAAAGTAAAGAAAACGACAAAGTCTCCAAATTCAAGTTGGAAACAGTACCTGTCGGCGTTACGCTCTACAGGTGACGGCGTCATGTGTTGGCAAAGTGGTGGATATGAAGTTTACATGAGACGTGCCAGAAAGATTTTTGGGCATAAAGAGTGACGACGCCACCCTTTGTGACGCCTAGGCCGTCAAGAGCAAATTACAAGTTGACGGCCAAGAGAAGAATAACAAGTGACGGCGTCAAATTTGGATCTAGGCAATCTAAGGAGAGTATTGGCGGCTAGTTGACGGCATCACATGTATAACGTGACTCCATCAGATTGTAATCTCTATATATAGTTTTCTAAATTTCATTCATTAGGGAGAGACCTTTTGGGAGGAACTTTACCATAAACCCTAGGTCAAATTTTCACCTTCTTGTAAGGGTTTCAAACCCTTCTTTCATCCATGTTTGATTAAAGATAACTCTTCCAATAATCATTCAATATTTCTATGTGTTGTTTGATTCTATTTTATGCTTGTCTTTATTTTAACATGCTAGGCTAGGTTTGTTTGTGTTTACTTAGATGTAATAAACCTAGCTATTGATTATTCGTTGATTGTTTGTTATTAATTGTTGTTGGATGAATGATTTTGATGTTTGGCTTAAGAAAACTGGCTAATCTCCAATTGGTAACTTGCTTGAACGTCTTAAGAAACATGAATCGGATGTGTACTACGATTTAAATGGTTGTATTTAATGCATAAATGACTACTAAGGATGCCATGTTAGGATCTAGTTGTCGGCTCGACATAGGAAGAGGTAGAAGCTTATAGAGTTGGGGAAGATCGTACATGGCCCCCACGAATGGTATTAAGGAATATAATCCCTCATCCACGCAATTGTAACAAACTAGTAAATTAATGAAAGATAGCTAGGGAGTAGTGAAATCTAAGTAAACACGTTTCTCTCATTATAAGGTTTTCTCAATATTTTATTTTCTTGTTATTTTACTTTTATTGCATTTGGAGTTATTTGGATTAGTTTACTAGCAACTAATTCTGCCCACTCTTCCAATACACGAGGTTTTTACTTGCTTTCTATAAAATATAAAAATACAAAAAGAATCATCCCTCACCTCTAGACCTAGTTTAATTAAGTTTTGATCCTAACGAACACTATTCCCCAAGTAGAACGATCAATCCCCCAGTACTTGCCACTACACTATACTACATCGGTCAGGTACACTGCCTGGTAGGGATTGCAAGCTTCTCGAGATCCCTCCAGAGGTAAAACCTTTTGCAAGGTTGCAAAACCACGCATCAAGATTACGGTCCCCTTGTGGTTGGTAAGTGTTGTAGGAAACTTGAGCAGCGTATACATTCTCAGGAGTGAAGCCACCGGAGGCTGGGCACTCAGTATATGGGTGTGGACCACCACATGTTTCACAACTTTGACTGACAACTCTGACATAATGATTTTGATTTGTTTGGTGAATCCGTAAAATCACAATCGACAAATTATCAAGCTTCTTGGTGAGAGCAGCTATTTCATTGGAAGTTGGAGTGACAGATTTACATGAATCATTCCTCTCAGCTGAGGAATCCCAACAATTGTGGCGGGCAGTCATGTTTTCAATTAAATCATAGCACTCTTCGGGGGTCCTTTTCATAAAGGTCCCACCAGCAGCAACATTGATCGTGTCACGATGTCGAAGTGTCAAACCATTATAGAAGGTATCTATGATTGACAAGAAGCATATTGTGATTAGGACAACCATCGATTGCAAGCTTATAGCGTTCCCATGCCTCAAATAAGGACGCTGTCGGAAGTTGCTGATATCGTTTCTCAATTTCGTCAGCATGGATGGTGGAAAATATTTAGCCAGAAATTTTGAAACCATTTCATCAAAACTATAAGCGAAGGCCGTCTTGGGTGACTCCAGTCTGCTTCATACTCTGGGTGACGGTTATAAATTTATCAAGATGCTTGTTTGCATCGTCACCGGGTAAACCGTGGAACTGGCACGAATTCTTGACTTGTTGGATCATGTGATGCTTGAGTCCAAAGTCCGTGGCTCCAATTGTGAGTGGTGCAATAGGTATACCCCTCCCGTGCATGGTTGGCTGACACAACTCCTCCATCGTTCGGAGATCGGGAACTGTTTCATCCTTGGGAGGGATTGGTGGTATGATGGGTGGTGGGGCTCGTCGTCCATTTTAATGACGGGTTCTTCAATAACTACACGTAACTTAGTTACGTTTCTTTGCGCGATTACGCCTTGTTTGTGAACGAGTGCGCATGCACTAAAAACAAAAGCAATTAAAACAAGACTGAGGCAAAATAACAGAGAACTTAAATGAATAATCACAGTATGAATGGCTTCTTTGAAAAAGGTACACCAATTCACAAGGATACAAAGGTAAGTTTTTATCTTTGGTTTGGAAACTTATTAATTTTCATACCCCTAGTTGGTAGGTATTCTGTCGAATGTTTCTCGATAATGTATTTTATATATTTATTAAACAAGAAAACATAAATGTTTTTGGCTTTTTGTGGGTGTGCGTGAAAAAAAATAAAAAAAATAAAAATAAATAAAAAAAAAACTTTTTGGAAATATTTTTGGAATCGATTCGTTATCCGAAATCATTTCCTTTAAGACTACTCGTAGGGTGGCGGAAGAGAAAAATGGATGTCTTTTCAGTTAGCAATTTAATGTCAGAACTTGCCTTTAGCACCTGTATAGGTTGTAATTTTAAAGAATACGAAGTAATTTAACTTCATGATTTGTTTTGTTGTTTTTGATTTTTTTTTTGTGTTTTAACACTTTAGGAAAAGTGTTAATGATTTTTTTTTTATTGATTTTGATTTTTACAAAAATTTACAAAGTGGTGAAATTTATACAAGGAGGGTTTTGAAAAATCACTAGACTTCTAAACGTTTTAAAATACGCAACAACCTCCCCGGCAGCGGCGTCAAAATTTGACTTCTCCCAAACAGACTAACCAGTCAACCAAGTGTAGTCAACAGCTCAAACCTGAGAGAAAGAGGTGATCAATTTATGATCCGGTGTAAGCACAGTGTTTTCCCGAGTCGTTATGTCCCAGCGAGGTATGAAATTGTATTTGGAAAACGTTTTGTTGAGGCAACATGATAAATTTCTCTTTATATTTTAATGATGATAAATAAACCATCGAAACACATAAAATAACAAACGTTAGCCAAAATTCCCCGAATCACAAGTCTGCTGCTGGCGCGCCACCCACGCGTCAACGCGTGGGTAACGCGCCAGGCGTCTGTGAATATCGGGATGAATTTTGAAAGTCAACTTTCCCCTTACTCGACAAATGTGGATCTTTCAATACAGGTATGAATATGTTATATGCTTAATTGAGAACACTCGAAACGAGTTTTGGGATTAGAGAGATCCAACTTTTAAAGCACCCATTTACGGGAAAACGCCAACTCATGTTTTCTAACTATCGCCTCTAGCCAAGGCTTTTCTAAACCTAGAGAGCTTATATACTTCACGTAATATCATATGAAAGCATCCATATGCTCATATCCTGTGCTTACGTCTTCTCTAATTATGTAACGGGTTTACTCCCTTATTGGTCAAACTAAGTCAAAGGTCACTTTGCTTAAACGCATCCTTTCCCACTTGGGTTATTCTTTACATCAAGGAAAAACAATTAACTTGTTTGAACCAAGGTATTAGTTGAGAACGTCGAGTTGTGGAAAGTCACGAGATATGAAACTATGGATTCTCGACATTGTGTTACTTGAACTTATAAGTAACCTATGATTTTCTCAACTCATAATCTTATTTGTCTAAACTTTCTCTTCTTAATGACAATTAGATTATTTCTTAATCTTCTTCTTAATCTCATTTTACAAAAGACAACAAAACCAAATCTCCCACAATGCTTCCCAAATATCCCTCTCCAACATTCTCTTACAACATTCCCTTACACTCTCTTACAAAAGTGTACATTTGTCCCTTCACATTCTCCCACACAATATTCCCTCAATCTACCAACTTCCCAAACAATCCTATACACACACTTATACACCTTTTGTACAAACACTTGATTTCAAAATACACACATTACTCTTACAACCATCTCTTTTCAACACATACTAGCCAACTCACCATATCCCTTCCATATCCTAATCTCTTACACAATCCCTTACAACATCACATCCCTTACACAATCCAACTCATCTCTTATATTCCTTACACACTCTAAATCTCAACCATCCATTCCCTTACAACACATCTCAACCCTCTATTTCATCACATGGGAATAAATTTGAAATCCAAACATAGGCTCCCTTTGATCCTAGCCATCCATTTCAAGTAAACACATCTCAACCCTCCATATTTCCCACATGCCAAATAGTTTGAAATTCAAAAGAGGCCCCCTTTGATCTCCACCATCCATTTCAAACAAAACCATCTCAACCCTCCATCTCATTCTTTCCCCCCAAGCAAAGGAATATACCTTTGGAATATTCTATCTCTAACCTAACCATGGTTACTTTCTAACCCAACCTCACATACTCTTCCCTATGGAGGAATATCCCATGGCATATTCTCTTCTATATTATGCCATGTGAGGAATGCCATTTCTAACCCTACCAAATTGCCCTTTCTACTCTTCTACCCTTGGTATTTGGTTTTCTAATAAACACTTCACGAAATGATTTTCTAATTGTCTATTTGAGTTGGTAAACCTTTAGATTGATTAATGTTAAGGTTTAGTGTGAAGTTGATGAGGCGAAAAATGAACCATTTTAAGGGGTCATTTAAGCCCGAATTTGAGATTATTTGATCAAATATTGCCCTAAATCGTTCCTTTTGTCATTTTAGGTATTTTGGAGAGAAATCTGGAAAATGAAGCATTTTGGACGTTTTTGGAGCATAAAAGTGAAGAAAACGGAAAAGTTTTAATTTTCCTTGCTGGGAACAGTACCTTACGGCGTCAAGAGTCTCCAAGTGACGGCGTCAAGAGCAACAAAAGAGGTGGAAGTGGAATATACACGTGATGGTCCAGAATGTTTTGTACATTGGAGATGATGGCGTCATCCAAGGCCGTCATGGTCCAAGTATTAGTGATGGCCCAGAAGAAATTTATACATAACGGCGTCAAAATCAGATCTAGGCAATACGATTTCATTATAGGCGGCGAGTTGACGGCGTCACATATTCCTTCTTGACGCCGTCACCCTGTAAAATCTATATATAGTTTTCCAAATTTCATTCATTGGTGTGCAACTTTGAGGGAAAAACCCTAGGTCGAATTTTCCAGCTTTTTTAAGGGTTTAAACCCTTTGAAACTTTCACGTTCAATTTGAGATAAGTATTCTTTCAATTCAATCAATATGTCTATGTGTTGCTTGAATATATCTTACACTTGTCTTCAATTTAACATGCTCGGCTATATCTCTTTTGTGTTTGCTTAGATGTAGTGAAACCTAGATGTTAATTATGGGTTGATTGTTTGTTTATAGTTGTTACGGATGATTGTATTCGATGTTAGGCTTAAGAAAACTGGCAGATTTCCATTGGTAACTTGCTTGAACGTCTTAAGAAATATGATCGGAGGTGTACTACGATATTTGGTTGTATTTAATGCGTAGGAGAATTCTAATGATCCCATGTTAGGAGCTTCTAACGGCTCAACATAGGATTGAAGTAGGATCCTATAGAGTTAGGGAATATTGTACACGGCCCTACGACTAGTATTAAGGAATATGACCCGTCATCCATGCAATTGTAACAAGCTATCAACCTGTAAAAGATATCTAGGGAGTAATGAAACCTAAGTAAACAAAACTTTCCCCATCGTTGTTTACACCAATAGTTTAATTAGTTTCATTTCATTTTTGTTATTTTATTTGATTGCATCTTTAGTTATTGGGTTAGTTGGCTAGCAACTAATTCCGCCCACTCTTCTAAAACCCGAGATTTTACTTGCTTTTATAAAACATAAAAATACAAAAAGAATCATCCCTCACCTCTAGACTTAGTTTAGGAGACTTTCTAATCCTAGCGACACTATTCCTAAGCTGAACGATCAATCCCCCGGTACTTGTCACTATACTATACTACAACGATCAGTTACACTGCCTGGTGGGGGTTGTAAACTTATCGAGATCCCTCGAGAGGTAAAGCCTGGTGCGAATCCCACGTATCAAGTTTTTGGCGCCACAGCCCGAGGAATAGTTATTGTCTAGGTTAGGATCTCTTTCTATTAGGTCTACTTGCTAGATTCCTTTCTAGTAAGATTTTATTTTTATTTTTTTAGGTTTTCTTTAGTCTATCTTATTTCTTCGTGTCTTTGTTCGTAACCTTTACCATCCGACATCATGGAAGGTGGTAACATCTTTGAACCCATCAACCCACCACAACAAAACCACCCACAAACCTACCACTAGCAAACCAACCTCTTAGGCCCCGAACCTTAGGAGAGTATTCCCATCCTAGCCACCAAGGCTATCAAAAAACTATTGAGCTCACTCAAGGAGCCAATGTGTCCCCCTTGCGATCCGACACCATCTGGCTGGTGCAAAGCAGATGTACATTCCATGGACTTCGTTCCAAAGATCCTAATCAACATCTCAAGGATTTCCTTAAAATCATAGATTCTATAGACCTTGATGTTACAACTAGAGAGTCGACCCTATTACGCCTATTCCAATTCTCTCTACGTGATCAAGCTAGTCAATGGCTTTAACGTTTACCCGCGGGATCCATCACCTCTAGGGATGATCTCACCACTCGTTTCCTTGCTCAATTTTTCCCACCGGAGAGAACTACCAAGCTTAGAAATGATATCTTGATGTTCCAACAACGTCAAGGTGAAACTCTATATGAAGCATGGACTCGTTTCAAGGACTTACTCCAAAAAGTCCCTCATCATGGCATAGATCTTTGGCTCCAAGTCCAAATCTTCTATGACCATATCGATCTCTCCACAAGGCGAACCATTGACCAATCGGCCGGTGGCAAGCTACGTGATCTAAGTGCGGAAGAATCATGGGAACTCATAGAAGATCTTGCTCTCTATGACAACAAAAGTTGGAATGATCCCTGTGATTTGAACAAAACGGTCAAGGCAATATCTTTGCCTTCAAACAATTCTAGCACTCCTAACCGTAGGATCATAGAACTTGAGGACCAAGTCAAGTTTCTCATGAAATCCTACGAAGCTCCCAAGCCTTCAAGCCAAGTGAACAAAATCACTTCTTCATGCGAATTATGTAGTGGTCCCCATGACACTCGTGATTGCGTGGAACTCCCCGGACAAGCTTTTGCGGATTGCGCATCCTCGAGTACCGACGAAGCGGGAGACAAGTGGTACACTTTCAAACCCGAGCCAAACCCTTATGGTGATTCCTACAACCCTTCTTGGAAAATTCTTCCGAATCCACCTAATCGTTACCAACCAAACGGTCCACCCGCTAACCGTACTTTCAACAACAATCCTTCTAATAACTATGGTAGTACCAATAGTCTTGAAGGATTGATGTCCAAATTTATGGCATCTCAAGAAGCTCGCATAGCTAAGTTTGAAACAGAATTCAATCAACAACAAATGGAGATGACCAATAAGATTGACAACTTGTTGAAAGCCCTCAACAACCAAGTGCTAACTACACCTAGGAAGGAAACTAAGGATACTAATAGAGGAATCCAAATTAAGGGCCCCTCATTATCCAAACACGTCCACTTTGTCAATGTTGTCACCATTAAGCCGATAGATAAGAATATGGAAGAAAGTGACAAGGATGAAGTTGGAATAGAAACCGGGACTAGGGATGAGATTAAGGAAGTTGAGGATATTATGGAGGAAAAGTTAGAGGAAGTAGAAAGTGTAGAAGAATACTTTGATAAGTTACCCACCAAGGAAGAACGGGAGTTTCACAAGGATCTATTCGATGATCCTGAGACACCATACATCCTTGGTTCACCCCTTATTAAAGTAGGTGATCCCTCTAACCTCAACATACCATGCAATATTGAGCATATGCATGTATGGAAAGCTTATATCGATCGTAGGTCTCCTATAAACATCATGACTAGGACTTATTATAATTGGGTGATGAAGAAGCAACTTGGTTATAGGATGATGCCCAACACGAGTAAGATGAGCAACTTTGTAGGAAGAGTGAAAGGATTGCATGTCTTTGTAGGAAACTTCACTTATGTTACCAACTTTGTGATAGAAAAGGATACTCGTCCGGTAATAGATGATTGCCTAAGTCAAGTAGTGTTTGGAAAACCATTTGTTGAGGCTTCTAAGATGAGTTATGACCCGTCCCTAGGGATAGTTAGATTCAAGGAAGGGAACGATGAGATTGCTTACTAAATGCCCTATAAGATTGAATAATACTGCCTTCTATCAAACATTGAAAAGGAACACAAGCAAGCGGTTTATTATAGGAATGATGAGGATAGACGTAGAGGAGTAGATTATGTCATGAATAGAATACTTGGTTTCTACAAGGAATGTTTGCAACTAGGTTCGGAATACAAAACTAAGATTGGAGATGACCTAGAGAATGAGACCAACGATGAGGTCACGTAATTGCCCATGACCTCGAGTCTAGCTACATGATTCGTAAAATAAAGTAAAGCGCTTCTTGGGAGGAAACCCATGTTTTGTGTGATTTTTAATTGTTTGATTGTTATTTGCTTCCGTAGGCATGCTTTCTTTTTATTGTTGGTAGATCATGTTTCAAAACTAAAATTGTGAAAATGCTTTATTTTGTTGTTTAACTTCGTCTTAACTTCATATAAAGGTATTTTGCAAAAGCTAAGTGTAAGGGGAAACCCCAAATTTGTTTCTAATAACGAAATTGCTCTTGATTCGCCACAATAATAAATGAGCATGTGGATTAGTACTTGTTAGAGTCAAATGCTTGTATCGAGTCATAATGATGTTTTGCAGGATTTTCCAGGAAGTAGGACATAAGTTTTTCCAGAAATTTTTCGGAAACTTAACGTAAAGATTTCTGCAGGTCACTTCTGATGGCGTCAGGAGATAACTCCTAACGGCGTCATGTGTAAAATTCTGGAAATTTTGCGAGTTTTGTTTTTCTAACGGAGTCTTAAAGTTTTTGTTAATTCTTTAGTTTTATAAACTCCAGGAAATCTGCAAACATTCATTCCACAAGCATTATATCTTAATTTGTTTTCTTGGACTTGTTAGTATATATAGATTGCCGCCGATTTTACGCGAGGTTGCCTTGATTGTTTTCTCAGGTTTAACAGGTTATGTATGACAAGAAGATGATTTATTTTTCTAGAAGGGAAGCTTTGAATGTTCATTTTCTTGGAGGAAGATCTAACTTTGCTACCACACTATCCACACCAAACGAATCAGGGGAGTATTTGCTTTCAATCTTTTACCTAAATCACTTTTACATTCTTTAATTGAACATTAGGGACAATGTTCATCCTAAGTATAAGGGGAAGGTAAATGATGGTACCTTATAGGATACAATTGCACTTGAGTTTGTTTGTTTGATGGTAGGTGTGTAATAAAACTAAGAGAAATACTTGTTAGTGTAATTTTAGCGCCAAATTTAAAATTTTTTACAACATTTAGGAGTGAAACTTTAGCCTTAACAAGCGTCTCATGGATAGGAGTCGTATGACTTGTACGAAACTGTACTATTCAGAAAAATTTTCCACCCAAATATGTGAGGTTTGCCTTTAGATTTGATAGGAAAAGCATTTACTATTAGTGCTTATGAGTGTACTGGTAGCATTTAGATTCTAGAACTTACGTTAGTGATGCATTCCGAGACCGCTAGTGAGACTACATTCGTGTAGTAGGATTTACTACATGATAAGAGGCATTAGGATCACCCTTGTTTTTAAACCCGTGTCATAATTACTTGACCATTTAAGTCATATTACTTGACTAGTAAAGTCAATTAATTTTTCCCACACCTTAGCGTTGTATTCATTTTTAGTACACGAAACCCCTAGTACACCCCTCCAAGCCTATCTTTTCGATTATAACTTTAACCATCTTACTTAAAGGAAGAATTTGTTACAACCCACTCAAATGTACAACCAAATCGCCTTAGCCTTCCGTGTATGCACTCATCTTTAGTGCATTATTGTTACATGTTTAAACCCTTAGTTAATTATCTAATTGATTACATGGTTGCTAAGTCGAGTCATATCTTGTACATATTGTTTTGGGACGATTGGGACTCATGGGTAAAGTACTTATGTTATGGAGTAATGGGGAAGAACATCATATATTACCCCCATATGTGCGTTAATCTTAAAAGTACTTCAAGTGTTTTGATTATCTTAATTCTAGTCATTAGATTAATTTATTGTAAAGTATGTAAAAATTCAAGTGTAAGGGGAATCTACATTCCCTATGATGTATTATTTTGGATGGTAGGGCAAGAGTGTATGCAAAAAAAAATATAAAAAATAAAGAAAAATAAGAAAAATAAAATAAAAATAAATAAAAATAGAAAAAGAAAAGAGAAAAAACATACGGACTACCATCCCGTTTCATTGTATGTTTGTTTTATGTTTTTGTTATTTTTGATTTATTAGCTTAAGTCGAGTCTAGTCTTGGCTTAGCAACGCCATATTGTACATGTAATTAACCAAGATGATTAACTCGCCACCAGTAAATATTTCCTTTATCCAACAAAACCGTGTATTCCATATCCCTACACATAACGTTATAACCCTTTAAAAGACATCTTTGATAGTTTATCCTAGGTGCTTACGCCAGGTGGTGGAGGTTTGATCCTTTCCCAAGCCTATGGTAATCTATTTTGCTATGACAGGTAGTGAAAGATGTTTTCCATTTCCTTATTGTGATATACTTTATTACACCCGAGAGATGTGAGTATCTAAACACTATTTGTGAGGTGCTAGTGTATGACCTCCGTGCTTGTCTTTGGTCTTAGTGGAACGATTATTTGTTGTAATTACTTTTATATTAGTGTTAAATGACCCCTAACTTGTATTTTGATTAGAATAAAAGTTCATTTGCCTGAGGACAAGCAAATCTCAAGTGTAAGGGTATTTGATGAGGCGAAAAATGAACCATTTTTAAGGGGTCATTTAAGCCCGAATTCGAGATTATTTGATCAAATATTGCCATAAATCGTTCCTTTTGTCATTTTAGGTACTTTTGGAGAGAAATCTGGAAAAGGAAGCATTTTGGACGTTTTTGGAGCATAAAAGTGAAGAAAACGGCAAAGTCTTAATTTTCCTTGCTGGGAACAGTACCTGACAACGTCAAGAGTCTCCAAGTGACGGCGTCAAGAGCAACAAAAGAGGTGGAAGTGGAAGATACACGTGACGGTCCAGAATGTTTTGTGCATTGGAGATGACGGCGTCACCCAAGGCCGTCATGGTCCAAGTATTAGTGACGGCCCAGAAGAAATTTATACATGATGGCGTCAAAATCAGATCTAGGCAATACGATTTCATTATAGGCGGCGAGTTGACGGCATCACATATTCCTTCTTGACACCGTCACCCTGTAAAATCTAAATATAGTTTTTCAAATTTCATTCATTGGTGTGCAACTTTGAGGGAAAAACCCTAGGTCGAATTTTCCAGCTTTTTTAAGGGTTTCAACCCTTTGAAACTTTCATGTTCAATTTGAGATAAGTATTCTTTCAATTCAATCAATATGTCTATGTGTTGCTTGAATATATCTTACACTTGTCTTCAATTTTACATGCTCGGCTAGATCTCTTTTGTGTTTGCTTAGATGTAGTGAAACCTAGATGTTAATTATGGGTTGATTGTTTGTTTATAGTTGCTACGGATGATTGTATTAGATGTTAGGCTTAATAAAACTGGCAGACTTCCATTGGTAACTTGCTTGAACGTCTTAAGAAACATGATCGGAGGTGTATTACGATATTTGGTTGTATTTAATGCGTAGGAGAATTCTAATGATCCCATGTTAGGAGCTTCTAACGGCTCGACATAGGAGTGAAGTAGGATCCTATAGAGTTAGGGAATATTGTACACGGCCCTACGACTAGTATTAAGGAATATGACCCGTCATCCATGCAATTATAACAAGCTATCAACCTGTAAAAGATATCTAGGGAGTAATGAAACCTAAGTAAACACAACTTTCCCCATCATTGTTTACACCACTAGTTTAATTAGTTTCATTTCATTTTTGTTATTTTATTTTGATTGCATCTTTAGTTATTGGGTTAGTTGGCTAGCAACTAATTCCGCCCACTCTTCCAAAACCCGAGATTTCACTTGATTTTATAAAACATAAAAATACAAAAAGTATCATCCCTCACCTCTAGACTTAGTTTAGGAGACTTTCTAATCCTAGCGACACTATTCCTAAGTTGAACGATCAATCCCCCGGTACTTGTCACTATACTATACTACAACGATCAGGTACACTGCCTGGTGGGGGTTGTAAGCTTCTCGAGATCCCTCGAGAGGTAAAGCCTGGTGCGATTCCCACGTATTAGAAGTACAATTGGGGGTTTAGCAAGGTTAGGTATTTATAAGATCAAACACCCACCACTTGGGATTTTTTCACAGACGCCTGGCGCGCTGCCCACGCATCGACTCGTAGGTGATGCGCCGGCCTCGGTAAAATATTCTCAAGTTTGGGTCTTGGCCTATAAATACCTCCCTTGCCTATTGTATTCCTCACCCCTTGCCATTACTCTTTCTCTCTAAACACTCTCAAATCTCTCTATCTCTAATCTTGTGTTCTTGATTCTCACACTAACATCTTTGAAAGAACACATCTCCTTGCAAGGGAAGAATCACAAGAACTTAATCCTCTCTTGTGATTGTGTCAAGGGTCTTCTTCCTTATACCCTTTCTATTACAATCGAGTCTCTAGGTTAGGTTAGGGCTTGGTTGAACAAACATTTATTCATTCATTCAATTGTTTGTAAGGGAAGTCTTGTGTCTTGGTGACCAAGCCTAGATCATTGGGGATCTAGTTGGGGTTTGATACTTCCGGTGGGAAGTCTTGGTAGTGGTTTGGTGACCCTTAGGTGAAGTCGAATCATGAGATTCTTTTGGGTGGTTTCCGAGAGCGGAATACCGTGGGAGTAACTCATTCTTTGTGAGCATCGATATTGGCGAATATCGGTGGAGTGAATTCTAACGGTTTGTAGTCCACCGAAAGGATTATACTAGTGAATAGTATCGTGTCGTGGATTCGCAACTGGACGTACGGATGGTATAAACCCCCCATCCCGAACCAGTATATATCGTGGTGTTGTTTACTAGCTTTATATACTTGTGATTGTGTTTGTGGTTGTTCCTACTTAGACCACTTGGTTGTCTTCGTGGCTTAAAGTTTTTAAACGTTCTAAAAGGCCGAATAAACCGTATTCACCCCCCCCCCCCCCCCACTACGGTTCTACACGTTTATTTGATTGAGTGATTTGAAGACAGTAATAAAGATATGACTGGGATTGATTACACTAATGGAAATAATTTAAATTTACAAATATTAACAATTACAAGAAATCAGATACGTATTGAAATTAAAAATGTAAATTAAAATTAAAATAAACGTAACTGCGTACTGGAAAAAGGGAAAATAAAGCAGAAATAATCCTAAGGGGGGTGAAAATGACTTTTTTACAAACTTAATATTTAAAAGAAAAAATTTTAAAAACAAAGTTATTTTTTAATTTTTTAATTATTTAATATTAATTAAAAACTATTTAATAACTAATTTAAATTATTAAAAATATTACTCCCTCCGTCCCAATTTATTTGTCCAGTTTTGACATTTTGAGTCTTTATTTGTCAACTTTGACCGTAAATATTTTTATTTGTGTTATATAATACTTGATGAAAATTATAAAAGTTAAAAATACACTTAAAACTCGATCTATTCATATATTTTGCAACAAATATTTAATAACACAAACAAACATATTTAAGGTCAAAGTTGACAAAGAAAAACTTTGAAAATCAAAAGTGGACCAATAATATGGTACGGAGGGAGTAAGATAACTTAGAAATTATGAAATTTTTTTAAAAAACTAATTAACCATTACAGGAATCCTACAAAATTATAAAAAGTTTATAAAACTTATAGTTTTGCTATTTTATATTTTTATTTTCTTATTATTAATTAAAAATTAATAAAACTAATTTAATTATGAAAAATAGCAAATGAACAGTAAAAATTATGAAAATGTTTCTAAAAATACTTTATGATAGTAGAAACCTAGGAAAAATATAAAAATATGTAAGTGAATAAAAATAAGCAGGAAATGATTTTATTTTTTATTTTATAATTAAAACTAATTAAACTAAAATTAATTATTAAAAAGACTAAATAAAAACAGAAAATTATGAAAAGTTTTACACAAATACTAAAATATGACAGAAACTTAGAAAAAAACATACAAGTGCTTATTGAAAAAGCATAAAAATAAGCAAATAACCTAAATTGAATTAAATAGAAGCTTTCACTATAATTAGAAGAGGGGGATCTAAAACACTAAGTATCTCATAGCCCAGATGGTACTCTGTGTTAATTTTCGTTTTGACCTAGGGAACCAAGAGGTCCAAGGTTCGAATCCTACAAGCACCTTTTTTTTCCTGTTTTATTGTCTTTTTTTGGGATTTTCTTTTACGAAACCTTTCAATAACCACTGATAATCCTTTTTTATGAAACAAACTTTTTGTAATGTAAAAATAAGCCCTTGGTGAGCTTATGAGCTTATTAGTAAGCTTTTGGCTTAAAAATGGAATTTTGGTTTGAAAACGCTATTGATAAGCTACACTACTGAATTAAGGGAGGAATAAGCTAAAAACAAGTGAGATGAAATCAAAATAAGCATAAACAATTGAATAAGCACAATGGAATAAGCTAGATAAGCAAAAATAAGCAAAACCAAATCCTACCAACTATGTAGGCCAAAAGGGCTAACTGCAGGCCTATGTGGGGCTCACAAATAAGGTCAGGGGTCCAAGGGGAGCCTTGAACCAATAAGCTGGCTAGGTGGACTTCTCAATAAGCTAAGAAGCCTGGGCTGGGTCCTAAAAATAAGCTCACAATGAGCTTATGAATATGGCTCATTCACCACTGACTCAATGTATCTGAGTTGGTGAGGGTAACTTGTGGACAAAAATAAGCTATGGGCAAGGACTCTAAGGACCAAAATAAGCACAGAACTAGTAAGCCTGCTCAATAAGCTTTCCAAAAAGCCAAGTTTCAGGAACTGAGGTTCACAGATAAGCTCTACAAGAGCTTGTGAAATTGGCTTGGATTCTTGTTGATGAATCAGCAGGAATGAGGCAAAGTTAAGGTCTACAAATAAGCACTTGGATAAGCACTTAAGGGCTCTCTAAATCCCCAAAAATCTAAGTCTAAGGTTCACTGGTTAACAAGCTAGGGCCAAAAGAAAACAAGCTTATAAGCTAAGTACCCTGGTGCAGGGGAGGTATTAAGCAAACAGGTAAAAACAAGGGTCCAAATAAGCAGTTTAGAAAAATTATAAAAATAAGCAAAAATAAGGGTTTGAAAGGTGAGCTGGTAGACTTGATTTTCCCAAAATTTCAGACCAAATGGTTAAGAAATGAGAGTATGAAAAATCTCACCAAAACCGGCTTTCTTCCAAACTATGCAATTTGACTTTTTGAAATTATGATCCTATGTTGACTTTGGTGAACTTTGATTGTGTCCTAGTGACTGAATGAGTTATATTAAGCTATAATAAGAGTATAAAACTAAATTAAGCTACCTTAACAAGTGTTAGACCTAAATGAAGATTGTGCTACTCTAAATTCCTAACAATTAAGCAGATGATTAAGATCTAAGTTGATTTTGACATTTCTGTAAATGACCAATGGTTTTTATGGCTAATGTGACCTAATGGAACCTAAGGAAACCTGTATCAAACACAAACAACCACAAAATATCATTAGAACATAGTGAGATCAGCAAATCCAAACAACCTATACCAATTGATTTTATGATTTACAAAGCAAAATGATGAAACAACCTGAACTACTTATCTAGGATTGTATATTAAGCTATATTGACTGATTTTAAGCTAAAATGAGGCACAAACAAACTTTAAAAATGGGTATGCAGTGAACTTGAGTCAAATGGAAAAATATTATATTAAAATGAACTACTAAGGTACAAAAGCAAATGAACGACTACAATACACTATATTAACTCAGAATAAGGAAAAGAGAGATACAAGTAAGCTAGATTAAACTATTAAGCAGGATATTGAGTTTTTAAGCTAAAAATGGAATTTGAGTCTTACTAGCACATCCCTAGCTAAACAAGGGTGCTTCTTGATCCAAGCCTATCTTTAAATAGGCTTCAAGCTCTGGTACAAATATCCTTCACACCTACTGATAAGCTCAAGTGTGCTTATAAATAAGCACAGTTGACTTATGTTGACTTTCTTGTTCAAATGATCTTTTGTACTAATGTTATCTCTATTAGACTCACAGAAGCTATGAAAAGCTAATATGAGCTTAAACTAACAGAAAGCTAGCTTATTGAAGCTAGGGATTTCAAATGAAAACATATTTTTGCTCTTTTATATAGATTATCTGATTTTTTTGGATTTTTGATATAAGATTAACAAGGACAAAATTTTAAGGTTTAGTTAAGCTAAACTTAGTTAATGTAGGATAATGGAACAGTAAACAAGAGCTTTTAACAAGCTATAAGCTAAAATGAGATTTTGAGCACTTAAGAGTAAAAACTAAATTGAACACTAGAACTTGATTCTTTTGATTAATGAAACTTTAAATTACACTAGAAAACTGAGATTACAAGTTTTTATAGCTAGAAGAACATTTGAAATGGAAACATAAGCTAATACGATCCTAAGATTAAGCTAATTAACTACTGGTTGGTCTTCAAGCCTTCTTCTCCCTTTTATAGTGACAATTAGGGCTCTAGGGGACCCTCTTGTGTTTTCCCAGCATGAATCTTGACCATTGGATTAGTTTTAAGCAATCTTGACCTTTAAATAATTTTGGCGCCAAAAAGAACAACTGCAAATTGGTCATGTTGCTTGCAAGGGGGTGATTCATTAATTATGGTTGTCTATGGTGTATGGAGGTGATGTTTTGGGCGGTGGAGACAAGTGGAGAGGGAGGTTGAGGTGATGGTTTGTAGGTTACAAGTGGGAGGGAAGGGGTGGTGTTTGACCCGCGTTGACCGTTTGATTATTTAGAACGATTTTTGAGGTTGGGTTGGGCTTGTGTGAAATGGGCCATGGTATTGGGTAGACTAGGTAAGTGTTTGTGTTTTGGGTTTGTGCTTGGTTTGGACTTGCATTTTGGGTTTAATAATATAAAGGGACCGGTTTGTTTTATTACAAGGACCAATGTAATTTTCTGAAAATTGAAGGGTGGGTTTTGCAACTTTCTCAAAGTGTTCCAAGGGTAGAATTTGCCACATTCCAATAATCCAAGGACCTTTGTTGATTTTCTCCACAAATGAATTTCTAGGGACCATTTCTATATATTTTGAAACTTGAAGGACTGAAACTGCCAAGTCTTCAAACTTTACACCAAAGGACCAATTATGGAAATTTTTTATTTCCTAAGGAGCTTTGCTGAATTTTCTTATAAAATAAATGCTCAGGGACCAATTCTGTATATTTTGAAACTTGAAGGACCATTTCTGCCAATTCTTCAAACTTTTGTTCTAGGGACTATTTCTGGCATTCTGTGATTTCCCAAGGTGTATTTTGACAATCTGAGCTCATAAATAGTAATTTTGCTTCCCCAGCTTTGGCTTTTGACATATTTTCCAAACTCGTGCTCATTTTTGTCCTTTTTGGCCTGATTTATGCCAATTTCTGAAATATCCGTTCCTGCACGATCACAAACACAAAAAAATAATATCTTTGGCAAGTATGTTTTGTTTGTGTCTGTTTTGGTTTTAATTTGGCTAGGAAAAGGTGTGTGAATACGCACACACCACCCAGTTTTAATCAAAGTTGTGAAACATGTGGTGGTCCACACCCATATACTAAGAGCCTAGCCTCCGGTGGCTTCACTCATGAGAACGTATATGCTGCTCAAGTTTCCTACAACACGGGGGTAACACTTACAAACCACAAGGGGACCGTAATCTCTTAAACTATCGTTCCAACAACTATCTTGGACCACCCAGTTTTAATCAGTCTCAAAACCAAAATGCTCAAAACCGGAACCAAAATTTCAATCAGAATCAGAACCAAAATCGAATGAACCAAGGTTACCAAAACCAAGGGAATTTCAATTCTGGTCAAAACCAGGGTTTTCAAAACCAAGGAAATTTTCAAAGAAATCAAGGTCATAGTAATCAGGGTAATAATTTCAATAAGGGTAATAACAACCAAAATCAGGGAAATTTTCAAAACAACCGTGTTCAAAACTTTCCTAACCAAAATCAAAATGTTATTCAATCCCAATCTTCCTCCGATAAGTTGTTGAAAGAATTCATGAAATCACAAGAGGAAACAAACCGGTTATTGGTCAGCCAGATCTATGAACTTAAGAAATCTTTAAATGATCGACCCTCGGGCTCAGGTACATTTCCTAGCAACACGATCGCTAACCCGAGGGGCGATGTCATGGCGATCACCACCCGAAGCAGAGTTTCATATAATGGACCCACGGTTCCTTCTACCTCTTCTTCTCTTCCTCCCAAGGTAGCGGAACGTGAACCTGAGGCTACTACGGACACGGTACTTCCTATTAATAACGGAGGTACCGACGACGTCCGTCCTAAAGTTTTCCCGGTCCCGACCCCCAAACCAAAAGTTGTATTTGAAACTCCAAAGAATCCTGTTGAAATTCCAAAACCCAACCCTAAGCCTTCAATACCATATCCTTCACGTTTACACGAATAAAAGCTCAGTGAAAAAGCTAATCATCAAATAGAAAAACTCTTTCAAATTTTTCAAGACTTACATTTTGATATCAGCTTTGCGGGTGCTATTCTTCTGATGCCCAAGTTTGCATCAACAATCAAAAGTTTGTTAAGCAACAAGGAAAAACTTTTTTGAGATGGCAAAAACTCCACTGAATGAAAACTGCTCTGCAGTTCTGTTGAAACAGCTTCCCGAAAAGCTGGGAGATCCTGGGAAATTTCTCATTCCTTGCATTTTCCCGGGGATGGTTGAATGTTTCACCTTGGCCGATCTTGGAGCAAGCATCAACCTGATGCCTCACTCAGTTTGGAAGAAACTCTCTCTTCCTGAACTAACTCCTACCTGCATGACTCTCGAGCTTGCAGACTTTTCTATATCTCGTCCCCTCGGCATTGCTGAGGATGTATTTATGAAAGTAGGAAAGTTCCATTTTCCAGCAGTTTTCGTGATTGTTGATTGCGATGCAGATCCGATGGTTCCTCTCATTTTAGGGAGGGGATTCCTAAGAACTAGCCGTGCTTTGATCGATGTATTCGACGAAGAAATCACTTTACATGTTGGTAATGAAGCCATCACCTTCAACCTTGATCAAACTTCGAGGTACTCTTCCAATTATTACTCAGTGTCAATTAACCGAATCGATGTGATCGATGTTGCTTCAGAAGAGTATTCTCAAGAAATTCTTGGTTTTTCGACAATTCTCTGAGTGGCAATCCCACTCCCTCTTCTCAGTCTATCATTGCTAATTCTTCTCCTTCTCTCACTCCGTTTGAGGGAAGTGACTTCATCGTAGAAGAAATAGAGGCCTTTCTAAATTGTGAATCAATTCCCGCTGGAATTGATATCCAAGAGATTGACCTAGAGGGGATATCCTTCTCCTTGAGAAATTGTTAAATAAAGATCCCTCTTCTCCTCCTGTTCTTCCAAAATAACTTCATAATGAGGAAATCAAATATGGTGAGAAAATTGATGAATTTCCCGAGGTCGAACTTAATGACTTACCACCTCATCTCGAATACGCATTTTTGGAAGGTGATGATAAATTACCTGTCATAATTGCAAAAGACTTGAGTGATGAGGAAAAGGCTGCTCTTATAAAGGTTTTAAAGTCACACAAGCAAGCCATTGCTTGGAAACTCTCCGACATCAAGGGTATTAACCTAGAATTTTGTACATACAAGATTTTAATAGAGGATGACTTTAAACCAGTAGTTCAACAACAAAGATGGGTTAATCCTAAAATTCACAAGGTTATCAAACAAGAGGTTCTCAAACTTCTTGAAACCGGATTGATTTACCCTATCTCTGATAGTCCTTGGGTTACTCCCATTCACTGTGTTCCAAAAAAAGGTGGCATTACTATTGTCACAAATGATGAAAACGAGTTGATTCCAACTCGATTGGTTACGGGATAGCACGTGTGCATTGACTATAGAAAGTTAACTGATGCCACCCATAAAGACCACTTTCCTTTACCCTTCATGGACCAAATGCTTGAGAGATTATCGAGAAACGAGTACTATTGTTTCCTAGACGGTTTCTCGGGTTACTTTCATATTCCCATTGATCCGAAAGATCAAGAAAAGACCACATTCACATGCCCCTACGGAACTTTTTCCTATCGACGTATGACTTTTAGTTTATGTAATGCTCCAGGCACGTTCCAAAGGTGTATGATGGCCATGATCCACGACATGATCGGGAAAACTATGGAGGTCTTTATGGATGATTTTTCGGTCATTGGGGATTCTTTCCAATCATGTCTCTCCCATTTAGAAAACATGCTTAAATGTTGTAAAGATACAAATTTGAGTCTAAATTGGGAGAAGAGTCATTTTATGGTCAAAGACGGCATTGTCCTTGGCCATAAGATTTCTAAAAACGGGATTGAGGTCGATAGAGCAAAAGTTGATGTTATTGCCAAACTACGTCATTGCACCACTGTCAAAGGTGTCAGGAGTTTTCTCGGGCATGCCGTGTTCTATCGGAGATTCATTCAGGATTTCTCAAAAATATCCCGGCCTATGACCCATCTTCTTGAGAAAGATGCTCCTTTCATCTTCTCTCCTAAGTGCATCGAAGCTTTTCAAACTCTCAAGAAAAAGCTCACTGAAGCACCCATCTTAGTTGCCCCCGATTGGGACCTGCCTTTTGAGCTCATGTGTGATGCAAGTGATTTTGCTATAGGTGCGGTCTTGGGGAAATGACAAACGAAACACTTTCAGCCCATACATTATGCAAGTAAACTATGACTGAGGCTTATACTCATTACACCACAACGGAAAAAGAATTACTAGCCGTGGTGTATGCTTTTGAGAAGTTCCGGCCATACTTAATCTTGACCAAATGCATAGTGTATACGGATCACTCGACTCTAAAATATCTCTTTGCAAAACAAGATGCAAAGCTGAGATTGCTCCGATAGGTTCTCCTCCTGCAAGAATTTGATATCATCATCCATGATAAGAAAGGAGCCGAGAACCTAGCGGCTAATCATCTGTCCTGATTAAAGAACCCTCACCAAGATGTCCTCGAGAAATAGGAGATAAATGAAACATTTCCTCTCGAAACACTGAATGTGATCTCTTCTCGTGGTGACTCTACTACCCCATGGTTTGCCAACTTTGCAAACTACCATGCGGGTAACTTCATTGTAAAAGGGATGTTGTCCCAACAGAAGAAAAAATTCTTCAAAGATGTGAACCACTACTTTTGGGACGACCCCTATTTGTTCAAAATCTGTGCGGATCAAGTCATCCGGCGATATGTTCATGGACAAGAAGCCATGGATATTCTTAAAGATTTTCATGATGGACCCACGGGGGGACATCATAGCACAAACTACACCTCCAAAAAGGTGTTTGATTCCGGTTTCCATTGGCCCACGATCTACAGGGATGCCCAAAATTAGTCAAAACTTGTGACGCTTGTCAGCGTCACGGGAATATTTCAAAAAAGGATGAGATGCCACAAAATTCCATCCAAGTCTATGAAATCTTTAACATCTGGGGCATTGACTTTATGGGGCCATTCCCGTCTTCACGAGGGAATAAGTATATACTCGTGGTTGTTGATTACATGTCCAAATGGGTTGAAGCAAAGGCTCTATCCACTAACTTTTTGCTAGGTTTGGAACTCCACGTGCCATCATTAGTGATCGCGGTACACACTTTTGCAATGATCAATTCACAAAAGTCATGCTTAAGTACGGTGTGACTCACCGTCTTTCCACCGTGTATCACCCCCAAACAAATGGGCAAGTGGAGGTTTCCAACCGTGGTATAAAAAGGATTCTGGAGAGGACCATAGGTGAAAACCGTGCCTCTTGGTCAGATAAACAAGATGATGCACTCTGGGCCTTCCGCACTGCTTACAAAACACCCATCGGGTGTACTCCTTACAAGCTTGTATACGAAAAGGTGTGTCATCTACCAATCGAGCTTGAGCACAAAGCCTATTGGGCCTTGAAGCATGCCAACTTCGACCTTCAGATAGCGGGTGATCACCGTAAGGTTCAACTCAATGAATTAAATGAACTGCGTGATCAGGCTTACGAAAATTCTTTGATCTATAAAGAAAAGACAAAGAACATTCATGACTCAAAGATTAAGAACCGCGTTTTCAACGTTGGTGATCGAGTCCTTCTTTTCAATTCTAGATTGAAGTTTTTCTTGGGTAAACTTAAAACCCGTTGGTCTGGACCGTTCACTGTCACTAAAGTATTTCCTTATTGAACCATTGAGTTATCTCAACCTGTTGGTCCCAACTTTAAAGTGAATAGTCATAGGTTGAAGCATTACTTCGGAGTGGACATACCACCCATGGTTGTCCCTGATCTCCAAACTTTCCCCACGAACCAATGAATTCGGGGATCGAGTCAAGCTAGTGACTCAGTGAACAAAAACATTAGCAATCACATGGGTGACAACCCATGTCTCTGTGTTCTCTCTTCTTTCTAATAAAGTAACGAGAAGGGGGCAATCTCTTCTGCATCTTGTGTTTTGTGGTTGTTGTTTGTACAGGATTTTTCCCCGAAGCATGAAGGCTCTCATGTTTATGTTTTGTCCTTACTCCACTCGAGTTTCATTCTTCATTGCTCAAGAATTCTGATATCCTTAATCTTATTAACTAACGTTATCTTTTGGCATACTTAATAAACGGCCTTAGATACAACGTAGGATGACCCTCACCTTTGAAACATTGAGGACAATGTTTAACTTTAGTCTAGGGGGTATCTTCGATTTGATTTGACTTGCACATTATATGTGTCGTTTACTCATGCAAGTCCATTTTTCTCAAAAAATCCAACAAAAAAATCATTAAAAAAGTACAAAAAAATGAAAAAATTTGAAAATTTTTGCAAAAATATAATAAGTTTTAACACCTTGTCTGACTTTCCGCTGGGTAGAGTTAGAATAGAAATTTTGACCTGACCGGGCATGTTGAGCCCTAGCTTGTTCCCTTAACTTTTCAGGCTAAGCATCCGCGGATCTCATTACTTGAGATTTTAAATTTGCGGAGAACGATGAAAAGTGGTAAAGTTAATTATGTGATTAGATGCTAGACGTGGAATAGTTGGATTTCTTTAGAGCTCATTACAGTTACTTGTAGTTCCTTGCTCCCGCAAGATTGAAAAACCCAAAAATAAAATAATAAGAATTACGCGTTTGTAAAAGTTGTCTAAATTTCCGCTCATTTTACTTGTGGCATAAGCATTAAATGGGCCTTGGATCCTTTATTCTGAAAGGCGTTTAGGGCTTGGAAATCCCCGTTTTGTTCTATGCCACATGAGGTTCATAAATAATACCATTAGTATGTAATGAATGCCAAAAATAGTTGCGGTTCGACAAGCGAATCCTTGCATTCTTTATTCTGAAAGGCGTTTAGGTCTGAGAGTTTCACCGTGAAGCTCCATATGCTTGTGGAAAAATAAAATTATAATTACCAAAAATAACTTCATGTTGGGAATTCTGCAAAGTAAGAATTTTGCTGACGGTTACTGCTGAAGAGTTGGTTCCTGCTAAAGCAGTGTATCTGCTGAAGTCTAGTTTCAGCATTATTAGTTTATGCGGATATAGTTATTCCGTATTTTATGTAATATAGTTAGGATATGCATGAGTTTAATTAGGAAGTGATAATGCATATCTTTTAAAGTTTTTAGAATATACGTTTCTTGTGAAACGGTTTAGGGTTCCTTGTGTATAAAAGGAACACACGATTATGTATTGTATACACCTTTTTAGAAAACACTTTCAGTATAATTAAAAGATCCATAGTGGATCAAGTGTTCTTAGTATTCAGTTGTTCATACTTGTGTTTGTTTCCGCTTTAGAATACAAGTTACAGAGATTATATTTTAGTGTGTTAGTGATTACATTAACATAACTAACGATCCACGAGTGCTCAAAGATCTATCAAGGTCTTAGGTTCAACAAGTGGTATCAGAGCCTCGGAAGAGTCTCTGTGATACTAAGAAACATCAATCTTACACCCTCTAAATAAAAAACAACCAAAAACAATGCCTGGAACAGATGATGAATCTGATGCAACTCAGAACCAAAACACCAATTCTCTCCAACAACTCACTCTCTCAAACAGTAATGCCAAATTCCCATACCTTAAGAATGCAGAGGAGTATGAATTGTGGTCCATGAAGATGCAAAACTAGATCACAAACATTGACTAGAATCTTTGGGAAGTTTTCCGTAAGGGTAACAGCTTGAAGAAACATGTCAAAGATGCTGATGGGATTGTTACCATAGTAGGTCCTAAAATTGCTGAAGAAGATCTAGCCATGCAGAGGGAGAATAAAGTCAGAACAATTCTCCTTCAGGCTATACCAGATGACCACATGGGTGACTTCCACTTCATGGAAGATGCCAAGGACATTCGGATGGCCATCAAGGCTAGATTTGGTGGGAATGAAGAGTCAAGAAGAATGAAGAAGTCAATGCTGAAGCAACAGTTTCAAGAGTTTCATATATCTGAGGAAGAAGGAATCCACAAAGGTTATGACAGGTTCCGCAAGATCTTAAGTCAACTTAATCAGCTGAAGGCTAGGCCGGATAATGAGGACTGCAATGCTAATTTTCTAAGATCTTTGCCACCATCCTAGTTGCAATTAAGCATTGCTCTCAAAACTAAAGGTGGATTGGACATGATCTCTTTTGATGACCTCTACAACAAGCTTAAATCTCTTGAGCCTGATGTTAGAAGTCCCATTCGTCCATCCACTCACTCAGCCTTTGTTAGCACCACATCCAATCCGGTGCATCATGCCTCAAGCTCTTACACCTCAGCATCATCTTCTCATACCACACTAAACCAACTTCTAAATCAAAGTCCAGTAATATAATGGAAGATGTTCTTCACTCTTTTGTTATTGAATATGAACATCAGCAGTTTCTAGCTTATGAGGATTTTGAACAGTTGGATCCATTGGAGATGGAAGAGATGAACTTGAAATGGCAGTTGGCAATGATTTCTCTGAATATCAAAAGGTTTGAGAATAAGTCTGGGAGAAAGTTTGGTTTCCAGGGAAGAGATGCAGCAAGATTTGACAGAAGGAAGGTTAAGTGCTACACTTGTGGTCAGATGGGTCACTTCTCAAGAGAATGCAAGGATAGAAAGCCTGGTGATGAAGTTAGATATGGCTCATATCTATTGGAATCAGGAACTTCTAAAGTTGGACCTTCCAAAGCTTTGGTGACTGTGGATGAACATGTTAATTGGACTGTTCATGAACCTGCTGAAGAGGAAGCTTCTACTTCTGAGCAAGTGAATATGCTGGCATACTGCCCCACAGAGGATAAGAAGGATCAAGTTTCCTTGATGGGCATCTCTCAGGTACATAACTGTGTTTTTGGCTGTAGTGTAAGATATAATGAACTTAAACAAGAATATGATGAATTGAAACCTAAATACAATGAGTGTTATGTAGAAATTGAGGCTTATAAAAAGGCTTTAAAAAATTTAGAAAGACAGAAGGTCTGGTTTCAAAAGAATCAGCTTAAATATGAAGAAAAGATAAGAGTTTTAGAAAGTGATTTAGAATGTACAAAGATAGATTTAAGGCGTACTGAAAAAGAAAAATCTAATGTAGAACTAGAGAAACAAGAATTGCAAGTAAAGTTTGATAATGAAGTGGCTGGTCGTACGAAGTGGCAAGAAGGGTCTTCTCATTTAATTAAATTTATTGATAGTAGTCAATCTGTTAGGTCTAGAAAAGTGTTAGGGTATGATAAATATATAGATCCTGAGGAATTAACTTACCCTGATATATCCAGTGTTTTTGACCTTGAACCTGTCCTAGAATTTCAAAAACCTGTAAAATATGTTAAGGAAGGGGGAATGAATGTTGTACCTGGACCTATTAGAAGAGAACACATGCCCATAGACCTGTCCATAACTGTTGACTTGGATGGATCACACCATCTTTATGGCAAAAAGTCAATTGACTTGCCAGACCTTGATACTAAATCTACTGACTTTGTATCTTGTTCTGACAGTGACAAGTCTTTTGACCAAGGGTCTACTTCATATACCAGTTGTGATTCAAGTGAAAAGTCAGACCTTCCCAAGACCACACCCAAGACATCACCCAAGACTTCCCACAAGCCTGTTAGAGTTAGTGCTGATTCCAAGACAGTTTCTTCTGAAGACTTGTTATTTAATTCTTTGCAAAACAATGTTTCTAGTTCTGTTAAAAACAATTCTGTCAATGTTTGTGGTTTGAATGCTTTTTCATGTTATGGAACATCTTTCACTTTGAATAAATCTTCTAAAAAGAAGAAATGTTTTGTGTGTGGAAGTAAATTTCATTTGATTAAGGATTGTACTTTTCATGAGCAGAGAATGGGTGTATGTGCTAGTCAAAGAAAACCTAGGCAAATGTCGAAAAATGTTAATGCTATACCATCTTTTGTTCCACATCAGCAGAAACATAACTCTGCTAAAAAACATTCTTCATGCAGAAGAACTGGTACTAGACCTTATGTGCGACCCACTAGTTCTTATTTTCATAATGATTATTGGCCTAGACAGTTTGACTCTATGTATGTTGGTGGAGGGTATTGGGATACTGCTGTGAAGCCCTCAGCAGGTTGTTCTTGGACAAAGAAGGGACCTAATTGTCAATACAGGCCCAAGAACAATGGTGGATCTAATACATCTACATGGCCTACCTCTTATGATCCACAAGGCAGGCTCAAGTCAGCAATGACTTGAATCTCCAAAGTGTACTAACTTTTGTATATTTATTTTGTTGTTGTTGTAGGATCATCCCCTGAAGAGTACTGAAGTAGGTATAGTAGATAGTGGTTGTTCCAGAAGCATGTCAGGGAACAAGGATAAGATGCATGACTTTGTGCCTATAGAAGGAGGAGGCAATGTGACTTTTGGTGGAGGAGATGGCAAAATCACTGGGAAAGGCACTACTAAAACACCTCTGTTAGATTTTGAGAATGTATATTATGTGAAGGAACTTCAGAACTTCAATCTATTCTCTGTATCACAAATATGTGACACCAAGAATAAAGTTTTCTTCTCTGAGGATGAATGTCTTGTGCTCTCAAAGGACTTCAAACTTCCAGAAGATACAACTGTTTTGCTAAGAGTTCCTAGAACCTTCAGTTTGTACACATTTAATCTGAATGATGTTCAACTAGAAGGTAATCTAACATGTTTGGTGGCTAAAGCTTCCCTGGATGAATCTACAAGATGGCATAGGAGGATGGCTCATGTGAATTTCAAGACCATTAACAAGCTTTCTAAACTTGGTTTGGTTCAGGGACTTCCTTCAAAAGTCTTCACCAATGAACACAATTGTGTTGCATGCAACAAAGGAAAGCAACACAGAGCCTCATACAAAGCCATAACAGCTGTGAGCACCATTTCAGAACCTCTTTAGTTGCTGCACATGGATCTCTTTGGTCCAACTCCTATTAGAAGTATTGATCATAAGAACTTCTGCCTGGTTATCACTGATGATTATAGCAGGTTTTGCTGGGTATTCTTTTTGAAAACTAAAGATGAAACCACTCCTATTTTAAAAGAATTCATTACCCTGATTGAAAACCAGCTAAATATAAAGGTTAAAGGCATTAGGTGTGACAATGGGACTGAGTTCAAAAATGTGATCTTAATAGAACTCTGTAAGTCTAAAGGGATAAAAAGGGACTACAGCACTCCAAGGACCCCACAACAAAATGGGGTTGCTGAAAGGAAAAATAGGACCTTAATAGAGGCAGCAAGATCCATGCTTGCAGACTCTAAACTACCCACTATGTTCTGGACTGAAGCAGTAAGCATTGCTTGTTATGTTTTGAACAGGGTATCAATCACTAGACCTCATGTCAAGACACCTTATGAACTTCTCACTGGGAAAGTTCCTGATATTCATTACCTTAAACCTTTTGGTTGTAAAGTGACCATTTTGATTACTGCTGATACACTGGGAAAGTTTGATGGGAAAGCTGATGAGGGGTATATTGTGGGTTATTCAGGTCATAGCAAGGCCTATAGAGTGTACAATTTGAATGCCAAAAGGATAGAGGAGACTCTTAACCTAAGATTCCTAGAAGATCAGCCTAATATTTAAGGACAGGGTCATACTTGGTATTTTGACATGGATTACTTAACTGATCACTTGGGTTATACTAGACATGTTTCTAATCAATTTGTAGGAACCAAAGAGTCTCCTACTAACCCTGCAGGTTCCCTGGATGATGACTCAGAGAGTGACTATGAGAAAGATGAACAAACCATTGTTGTACCTTCTTTTCCCCCTAACCATTTTGCAGGAGATCATTCTGCTGATGAGCATGAAGATGAGTCACATTATGCAGAGGATCTTGCTAGACTCAAGAAGCAAGAACATGCAGCCACTCAGGAAGCTAAGAGACTCAGTGAAAAGTTTGCACAAGAGACTGATGCCTTACTTCAACAATCAGCACAAGCAGTCAGTGGAAACCAGGTTGCTGCTGACAGTCCTACTGAAGGCTCTCCTATTCCTGCTGATGTGATCAAAACTGCTGATAATCCTGCTGCACAATCTCCCATTTCTACTGAAGTGTCTATAGACTTTGAGAAGCCATTTACAAGATTTCGAAGTCCGTCTGATCTTGGTAATTATCAACCCATGGCTAGTATCTTCAACTCCTCTTCCTATGATAGTGAGTTTGGACCCACTGTCAACAACCTTGATACCACAATCAATGTCAACCCCACATCAACAAAGAGGATCAATATTGCTCATCCCCTATCAAAGGTTATTGGAGATCCTCAAGCACCTGTTAGAACTCGAAGTACTGTGAAGAACACTAAATATGGTGAAGTTGCTTTCATTTCCTATGTCTACAATCAACAAAGGGACAATTATACAGACTTCAAACATTGTCTGTTTGCTTGCTTCCTTTCTCAAATAGAGCCAACCAGTGTACCTCAAGCACTTGCTGATTCAAGTTGGCTTGAAGCAATGCAAGAAGAGATGCTGCAATTTAAGAATCAGCAGGTTTGGATACTGGTCCCTCTCCCTGATGGTAAATATGCAATTGGGACAAAATGGATTTTGAAGAATAAAAGAGATGCAAGGGGTATTGTGGTGAAAAACAAAGCAAGGTTAGTGGCTCAGGGGTTCAGGCAAGAGGAAGGCATAGACTATGATGAAGTCTTTGCACCAGTGGCCAGAGTTGAAGCAATCAGGATATTCTTGGCCTATGCATCTTATATGGGAATTATGGTATATCAGATGGATGTAAAAGGTGCTTTTCTGTATGTGAGATTGAAGAGGAGGTTTATGTGACTCAACCCAAGGGTTTTGAAGACCCAGATAATCTTGATCATGTTTATAAGGTTGTTAAAGCTCTCTATGGACTACATCAGGCACCTAGAGCTTGGTATGCTAGGCTCTCTACATTTCTGCAGAAGCATGGTTACAGAAGAGGTGCCATTGACAAGACTCTCTTCCTTAAGAAAGATTCCAGGGATATCATTCTAGTGCAAGTTTATGTGGATGACATCATATTTGGTTCTACTAAAGAAGAATGGTGTAGAGAGTTTGAGGATTTGATGAAGGGATAATTTCAGATGAGTGCCATGGGGGAGCTCACTTTCTTTTTGGGTTTACAAGTTCAGCTGAAACCTGATGGTATCTTTATCAGTCAGGATAAGTATGTAAAAGATATGTTGAAGAAATTTGATATGGACAATGTCAGAACTGCCACTACTCCCTATGAAGCTCCCAAACCAAAGAACAATCTTGAACCTGATCTTCCGGCGAATATCCAATTGTACATGTCCATGATTGGTTCTTTGATGTATTTGACTGCTTCTAGACCTGATATTACATTTGCTGTGAGTGCTTGTTCAAGGCACCAAGTCACTCCACTTACTTCTCACTTGAATGCTGTCAAAAAGATCTTCAAGTACCTGAAAGGCCAACCCAAATTAGGTCTTTGGTACCCAAAAGAAGCTCCTTTTAAGCTGGAAGCATTTAGTGATAGTGACTATGCTGGTGCCAATATGGATAGGAGATCCACAACTGGAGGTTGCCAATTCCTTGGAAGAAGACTGATTTCTTGGCAATGCAAGAAACATACCATTGTTGCTACCTCTACCACTGAAGCAGAGTATGTTGCTGATGCCAATTGTTGTGGACAGGTTCTATGGATTCAGAATCAATTGTTGGATTATGGGTATAATTTCATGAATACCACCATTTATATTGACAATCAAAGTACCATTTGCATTGTTAAAAATCCAGTTTTTCATAATAGAACCAAACATATTGAAATCAGGCACCACTTTATCAGGGATGCTTATGAAAAACATTTAATTAAAGTGGTTAAAATTCACACAGATGATAATGTGGCAGATCTGTTAACTAAAGCTTTTGATGGACCTAGGTTTCAACACTTAGTGGTCCATATTGGTATGCTTAACCCTTGAATGCAAAGTTTGAAGGGAGGCATATGCCTCAGGGGAGGATTGTGATTGTAAACTTTGTATAAGTTATGTATATTATTGTTTGGCTAACACTAACCAACTAATGTTTCTGTAAGATTTGTTTGTTTTGTTACTCTGTGTCTATTTTTCAGAATGTCCTCATTGTTTGTAATTCACCAAGAGCTGTCTCAAAGGGAATATGGTCATGTATGCTGTGTATTGTTTCTACTGAAGAGTCAATCATACTGAAACACATTGTTTCTACTGAATAACTACACAAGAATTGACAAATAAGGAAAGATGTTCATTCATTCAAGAAACAATTTACAACTTACATACAACTTCAAAGTGGATTACAAAGATCATTCCTATGCTAAGACTACCAAATCAATACTAAGCTTCTATCATCTATTACAAAAGGGCTGGTGGATATGCATGACCAGTACGATGAAGAAGCTGAAGGTGAAAATGGAAAGGAAGAATGATGATGATGACGACGAAGATGCTCAAGTACCTAGTTTTATATCTTTAGTTCAAGGCAAGAAGATGCTCAAGAACCTAGTTTTACATCTTTGTTCCTTGGCAACATCCCATCATTACCTACTCCATTTTCCCTTTTCCCTTTACCCACCACTACTGCCTTCTTGCCCTTTCCCCTGTGTCCATGGTATGAAGCACCAGATCCTGGAGCAGAAAGACCCAACACCACACCTCATGATGTTGGAAGAGGGATTTCTCTTCCTTGGCCTTGGTTGGGATTTCTCTGGTGTGGAAGGAGGAAGAAATGATGGATCTTCGTCTTCATCCTCTAAAAAGTCTTCATCAGAAGTAAAGATAAAGGGAGAGACATATTGTCTCTCAGCAGGAACGGGGGCATTACTTGGTTCCCCCTTCTCCAAAGCATTCCATCGTCTTTCCAACTCTCTAGCATAATCTGAATCATCTAATTCAGAAGGATACGGTGGAAGATCATCTAATGAGGAAGAGGAGGAGGTCAGGTCAATAATTTCGGGTTTGGAAGACATTATTTGGTGATGAATTTGGGTTAATTGTGAAATTAGGGTTTTGATATGATTTGGGGGTAATTGATATCTGAGAAGTGTGATTTGGGGGTTATTAAATAGGCGAAGTCTAGGCTTTATGATCTTAAATTCGAGTTGGGTAGCACAGTAAAAAATCAAGATATTCACTGAAGATATTTTTACTCATGATTCGTTTTTGGTGATTGACCATCCGTCAGCAAATTGACTTCTATTTCTACTGAAGGGTAATTTTGAAATTGGATGGATCCACTTTACACGTCAGACATGGTCAACAGTTTGTTCCGATAATTTTGACCACGATTGGGGAACTTCCAAATATAACCTACTTTGCATATCTTTGCCTAAGCTAAATTATTATCCCATCACTACATTTAAACCCATCATTCTTTTCATAATTCATTACCGTCTCTCGCAAAATAATTCAAATGGCACGACTTCAATTCAAGAAAGATCATAACAAGTTTGCTATTTTGAAAAAGGCTAAGGGTCATGAAGAGTATGATTCAATGGTGGAGTTTCTACAGCATTCAAGTATTCATTATGCCTTAACACATTCTCCAAATGTGATATATGAATCTATGGTGAAGCAGTTTTGGGCATCTGCTAGGAAAAGATCTGACACAGAGATCGTGGCTGACATTGATGGTAATGAGTATGTGGTGACTGAAAGTTTAATAAGGACTAAGTTTCATTTGAATGATGAGAATGGTGTTTTTCACTCTAACACTAAAGAGATACTTGCTGGGTTGCGGGAAGCTAGTTATCAAAGCACTGACACAACTAAGTGGTTGAAGAATCAGTTCTGTCCCAAGTGGAGGTATTTGGTGCATTTGTTGCTCCAATGTATCAGCAATAAGTGTGGTGGCTGGGATCAGTTCTCTGCCCAATTGAGTTGTGGTATTGTATGTCTCTCTAAAGGGTTAACTTATAATTTCTCAAAGTTTATTTTTGCTAATATGCTAGAAAATATTGAGAAACAAAATCATAAGTTTTTAATGTACCCTAGGTTTCTACAAATTATTTTAGACATTACTACTGAAGACAGAATTCATGTGCCCATTAAGAGTCTTGGTTCTAAGTTATTTTCCTCTATGCAAACTAACTATAATGAGGAACATAGCCCTCTGTTAGCTGTTATGTTGCCACATGGCAATGATGATGCAGTTGAGGGTGATGCTACTGGTCATATGCCCTCTCCAAATGCTGCTGATGATGGTAATCCATCATCTTCTGGTGTTACTACTGATGGTAATCCTTCAGTGGTAAATGAGGGAGAGCCATCTACAACTTCTGAACCATTACCTGTTTCTTCTGACCAACCTCCACCTTCCCCTTTACCTCTGTCACCTAGTCCTATTCCTTCACCATCTCAGGTTGCTCCTGTTGAGCTTACTCCTGAGGTTGAAGAGACAATTCAGTCTCTTGGTATACAGGTACCTACACCTCTTGAGCCTGAGATTACTAGATTACCTACACCTAGTCCTGTGAGAGAGCCATTTGATGAAGGCTCTCCCAATGTTGTACATATGTCTGTTTCTCCTGCTAGGTTCAATGAAGCTCCTTTTACCACTGAGCAATCTGTTGGTGGAGCAGAGGACCCTGTTACTCTCACTTCTGTACATGATTTGCTTTGCAGGTATATTAGAAAGACTGATGCTCTTTAAAAGGAGCTTGCTGATACCAAGTCTACTCTTGGTGGTGAGATTGACTTGCTGAAAAGCAGGGTTCTGGATTTAGAGGCACAACTTAATCAGCAGAAGAAAAGAAAGATTGTGACAGATGCTGCTAAAGTGCCTCAAGAGGGTAATTTGGATTCCCTTGAGATCTTGGCTAAAGTTGCTAGACAGACACATGCTTCTTCTCCCAAAGTTGCTGAAGTATCACAACCTAAGCCGACAATTCATTTCAGCAGAAGAAGTAGAAGACAATATTTGGCAAAGAAAGCTGCTGAATCTTCTAAGGTGTCCAGTGGTGATGAGATTCTTATGGCAGAAGCTGATGATACTCTTCAGGAGAAACAACCAACTAGTGACATTGCTACTGACAAGACTACTGTTGGGATTAATGCATCAGTAGATACATTCTTTGTAGCTGGTAAAGAGTATATGGATTCACCTAACCATGATCCATATGTTCTTAAGCAAGTTTCTCCTGATGACACCACTGCAACTCTGAAGCCTACAGGATCTGTTGATACTCTACTTGATTCAGATGTTCAAGATTAACTGTTGATCCTATGGAAGGTTTAGATATTCCTCATGTTGATTCTGCTGAAGGTGATGAAGTGTGTGCTGATGAACTTATCTCAGAAGAAGAAAGAGTTGAACAAGAAAGACTTTTGAAAGAATGGGAAGATTATAAGAAGAGTACAGACTTGGCAGAGGCAGAGCAAGCCAAATATGATTCAGAATATCAGTCTGCTACAAAGAGATATGTTTCTACCTTGCCTATTGAAAGACAGAGAGAATTGGATGTTGCTATTCCAAATTTTGATGAATCAGATTGGCAGCATATTGGAGAACAAGTGATTACTACTCCTGGTTTAGCTGCAGAAATTCTTGGAAATGAGGTGAATAAAAAGGACTGGGTTTCTAAAATAGTGAAGAAGATGAAATTAAGAAAGAAAGAAACAGATGAGCAAAAAGCCAAATCAAAAAGGGATAAACCAATGACTCAAGCACAGCAGAGGGATTATATGAGAACCTATGTGAAAAGTCAAAGTAGTGCTCTCTATAATAATGCTTGGACTAGGAAACAAATTTGGGCTCTTTCAGATGAACAATTGGTTCTTATGGATAATAGAATCAAGTCTAGATGTGAAAAGGATGGAATGAGTGCTCCTAAGCTTGTTCCTACCATTCTTGCTGATGATGCAGAACCATCTTCTCAGAAAGTTCAACTTGATGAAGCTGTTTCTTCTAGTGTGTCTGCTAGGTCTCCATCATTGTCTGCTGATGTTGTTTCTACTATGCATGTGGATGTTTCTGTTGTTGATCAGGTATCTTTACCTGCTACTTCTGCTGATGTGCCAACTGTTGCTGCTTCATCTAGTGTTGATAAAGGTAAAGCTAAAGTTGTAGCAGAAGCTCTTCCTTCTAGAAAGAGAACCAGGAAACAAATGGAGGAGGAGAGGTTGGGTGAAGAGGCTGCAAAAAGGTTAGCTGATGATCAACAAGCTGAAATGGCAAGATTTCATGAGCTTAAGGAAAGAGAAGTAGAGCTTGCAGCTGCTAGGGCTAAACAGATAAGGAAGGCCATGGATGAACAATATGCATCTGCTGCACTTGATTCTCCTTAGGATTCTGCTGATGAACAAATGGATATTCCATCAGTGGAAACTAATGCTGCAGAAGATGTATCTACTAAAGAAGTAGCTCATGAGTAACCTTCTTTACCCCATGATGCAATTTATGTTCCTGGAAGAAGGGCCAAGAGAATGGCTAGTGTGAGAACTTCACATTCAGCACAAAGACTAGTAGATGTGAATGCTCCTGATGCTTCCTTTATCAAAGAAGGATCCCCTGATGATTGGCCATAGGGTGTTAGAGATGTTTTGGTTCATTGGGATTTATCTAAGAATGGTCAGATTAATACCATTTATAGACTTGATAAAACTTCTTTATCATTCACATTCCTACAAAAAATACTACATCTTGTGGATCATCAGGACATCCTCACTCTAGTGTGCCTGCTAGAATTTCCAACTTATTTATTGGGTGATCTTAGAGTGCTTTTGGATTCTTCTACTCCTACTGGTGCTGGTTATGATGTGTGGAAAAACAATCAGAGGTGGAAAGTTCAGAGTTGGAAGTTTTACCCTATGCCCTATGTTCATGTGTTGGAAACTACATCTGGACTCAGGCTTCTCATGGTTCTTGGGAAAAGGTATCCTCTGACAGTGTCTCTTATGGAGAAAATGCTTCAACAGAAGTTGGAAATTCCTCCTGATCCAGCTGGGAATGCTAGGTTGTATGCTGAATCTCTGGTTAAAGTGTTCAAACTCAGGATCAGGACTTCCAGAGCTGCTTCTGCTTGATGGTATTTTGTTATATATTTCTTTATTTATTAAAAAAAAAAAAAAAAAAAAAAAAAAAAAAAAAAACAGAAAAAAAAAACACTAACAGTTTTGTATAGTATTGTGTATGTTGTATGCAGGTTTTGGTGTTGGTTATTTCCACACCTTATCTGGTTATCAACTTACCTGATGTTGACTATTCCATCAAAAAGTTGGCTAGTCCAAAGGGTACAGTTTTGGTAAAGACATGTCAAATCTGTTGATAGCTGTAATAGTTTGCTAAAAACTATTGGGTACTCAACTCACCCATGCTTAACAGCTGAGAGTTGAATGGTTGTCAATTGACCATGGATTTTTCCTATATGGATTCCCAATAATTGGCTAGCCCACAAGTGTATGCCTTGTGGTAAAGTCTGTGGAAAACCATATTTGGTATTCAATTGACCAAGGTGATTCAATCAACCAAATAATTGACTAGTCCTGAGCAAACGGCTACAGGTAAAGACAACTCAAATCCGTTTATAGCTGATGATTTGCTAAAAATCATATGGTCATCAGTGTACCATAGTTTTCGAACTTAAACATTTGGCTACTCCAGTAGTGATGGCTATTGGTAAAAGAGACATCAAATCCATTATTTTCAATGATTCACCTCTCACAGGAGTTAACACACCTGGATGTGATGAGAATAGTATGAAACTAATCTGTTTTGATGTACATTTGGTCATTTGTTGCTGCAAAGAATGGAGTTTTCAAGTATGTGCTGATCATAGAGATCCTGCTGATGATGATTCTTTGCTGCTGATGTTCGACTTCAATCCTCTTGGTTTATAACTTTAAAGATCTATCAAGAATCTTGAACTTAACCATGTCAAATTCAAGATTAGGGGAGGATTGTTGGGAATTCTGCTAAGTAAGAATTCTGCTGACGGTTACTGTTGAAGGATACTGCTGAAGAGTTGGTTCCTGCTGAAGCAGTGTATCTGCTGAAGTCTAGTTTCAGCATTATTAGTTTCTGCGGATATAGTTATTCCGTATTTTATGTAATATAGTTAGGATATGCATGAGTTTATTTAGGAAGTGATAATGCATATCTTTTAAAGTTTTTAGAATATAGGTTTCTTGTGAAACGGTTTAGGGTTCCTTGTGTATAAAAGGAACACACGATTATGTATTGTATACACGTTTTTAGAAAACACTTTCAGTATAATTAAAAGATCCTTAGAGGATCAAGTGTTCTTAGTATTCACTTGTTCATACCTGTGTTTGTTTCTGCTTTAGAATACAAGTTACAGAGATTATCTTTTAGTGTGCTAGTGATTACATTAACATAACTAACGATCCACAAGTGCTCAAAGATCTATCAAGGTCTTAGGTTCAACACTTCGGTTCGACAAGCGGATCCTTGCATCCTTTGTTCTGAAAGGCGCTTAGGTCTGGGAGATTTACCGTAAAGCTCTATATGTTTGAGGTACAAGTTATATATTAAAACCAAGTAATTCAAAAAACATGAATGATGAAAAATGAAAAATGAAAAATGAAAATATAATACATGTGGTGTGAACGTGTGAGCCTTTTGAGTTAAAATTTAAACGATTTTTAAATCAGCCTAATTCTATCAGACTTTAAAACTATCAAAACGAAAATGAGAAATCATTTCTTTAACAAAGTCTAGATACAATAAGACTTTGGAGCAGGAATTTACAATTAGCATTTATGAGTAGTGTTAACAACTAATGACATTTTTTGCTATGATTTTGTTTTTACGCTTAGCTTGGGAACTTGTGAAAAATGATGAAAGTCAACATCTCGTCACATAATAAGTGAAAATGTATAAAAAAACGGTAGTATAGAAAATAAAGTTGAAAAATGGGGCGTTTTCGGGAATAAATAATTTTGTACATCTTACTACTTCTTCAATGTTAATAAAAAGAGTTATGAAATTATTTATCCCAAGAGCATAAATTGATCACATTGCGTGAGGACACGACAATAACTTAATCTGGGGGATTTTGGTGTATGCTTATTCACACACCTTTTTCTGGCCATATTAAGACCAAAACAGACATAAACTAACCATAAAAGCAAAAGATATTGTGTTTTTGTGTTTGTGATCATGCAGGAACGGATATTTCAGAAATAGGCATAAAACATGCCAAAAAGGACAAAAACGATCACGAGTTTCGAAAAGGTGAAAAAGCCAAGAGCCGGGGAAGCAAATTACCATTTTTGAGCTCAAATTGTCCAAACATACCTTGGGGAATCACAGAATGCCAGGAATAGTCCTTGGAGCAAAAGTTTAAAGAATTGACAGAAATGGTCCCTTAAGTTTGAAAATTGACAGAATTGGCCCCTGGGTATTTGTTTTAGAAGAAAAGTCAACTAAGGTCCTTTGGAAATCAAAATTTGTCATAATTGGTCCTTGGGTGAAAAGTTTGAAGAATTTGCAGTTTAGCCCCTCAAGTTTCAACTTTGGCAGATTCAGTCCCTAGATATCTAATTTTGGAAAATAATCAACAAATGTCCTTGGATTAGTGAAAATTGGCGAGTTTTACCCTTGGAATACTATTGGAAAGTTGACATTTCACACCCTTGGATTTTCAGATTTTACATGAATGGTCCTTGTAATAGTTTAAACCAAACGGACCCTTGTTATTATTAACCCAAGTCCAATCCAAACATAAACCCAAAACCAACACAACCTTCACCCAGCCCACTCCCACCTTTGGCCCAGTCCATCATCCCAACCCAACTCACCCTTAATACTAAAATGGGGTTTGACCCCAGTCAAACCCCACCTCCTTCCCTCCATCATCACCACCCAACTTTCCTGCAACACCTCACCCCCCCCCCCCTCACTTAACCACCTGCTACCACCCATCACCTCCAACCGCCCAAAACCATCACCTCTCAACACCACAAAACAACTGCATTTAATGCACCCTCTCCCCCACAAGTAACAGACCAAATTGCAATTTACGCCTTTTGGCGCCAAATTTTAATTGAGGGCTAGGATCAATTCCAGAGATCCAATGGTCAACATTAGTGCTGGGAAAGCTCGAGTGGGTCCCCTAGAACCCTAATTATCACTATAAAAAGGAGAAGAAGCAACAGGAAGAGACATGTAGTTTTTAGCTTATTTTTAATGTCGAATTAGTTAAATTTCACTTTTTAGTTGTACCTCTTAGCTTAAAAAGTTGTATTCAGTATTCTCCGTGTATTTCAAGTGCTTTCTAATATAAACTTCAAGCATTTCAGTTCCAATTCAGAATTTGCATTTTAATTTGAAATTTCCATGTTTACTCTAGCCATGCTATAAACCATGTTTTAACTGTTTCATAAGCTCACTTAAGCTCTTAAATTACAAAAGAAAACATAAAAAATAATAGAACTAGGTTTAAAAATGACACAAGGTACCTATGCATTGGCCTGTGGAAAGCTTTGGAAGTGGTCTTAAGGGATTGGCCAAAAGGACTTTTACCTAGCTTATTCTATAAGTTAGGAGCTTGTAGCTGCCCATTTGGGAGCCTCTATTAAGCTGAGGCCTAAGGTGTGTTCAATTTTTCTCAATTTTAGAAAATTCCTAGTTCCTACTGTAACCTAGCTTATTACTGCTTATCTCTATTGCTTTTATGTGTCTTTATGCTTATCTAGTATAGTTATAGTTTATTTATTGCTTAAGTATCCATAGTTGTTCATTTTGAAACCAATCTTTTTCCATTTATCTCAAGTTCACTGCATACCTTGGGTAAGGTTTGTTTGTGCTTAATTTTGGTTTAAAATCAGTTCATATAGCTTATTGAATAGTTCGGCATTAGTTTCATGGTTTAAATCCTTCATTTGCATCAAAAATCTCAAAATCAGTTATATAAAGGGTTGTTTGGATTTACTAATCTACCTGGGATTAAGGTTATTTTTGTTGTTGTTCTCTATTGAATCTTGTCACATTAGGTCATCATAGGATAGTCTAAGTATAAAAACCTGTGGTCACTTGTAAAAAGTCAAAAATCTCTTTAATCTCTCCATATTTGTTAACTATCAAGCAACTAGGTTACATAATCATCATTATTAGTTCATTAGGTGTTAGGATTGCTTTAACTCATCTCATATTAGCTTAACAAAACATATTCAGTAACTTAAGATCAATAGAAGTTCATCAAAATCAAAATAGGTTCATGATCAAAAAAGTCAAAATTGCATAAGTTTTGAAAAATCCTTTTATGCTTGTATTTTTCATGACCTCAGTTTTCAAGATTAGCTTTTGAGCTTTTTGTATATTAGAATTTGGCAGTAGAGCTTGTTGATCCATATTTTTACTTACTTTTAGTAATTTTCTAAACTGCTTATTAATTGGCTTCTTTTAGCTTGTTTTTCAAAAACCTCCCCTGCACCAGGGGAGTTTGGCTCATAAGCCTATTTTCCAAAGCTTGCATCTCATTCAATAGTGGACCATACCCTGAGCTTTAGGGTGATTTAGAAATCCCTTCTTACTGACTTCTTAGACCTGTGCTCATTTTTGTCTTGGGACCTTATTTGAGTGCTTATTTTTTACCTAAGAGATAGCCCCCTTTCTGCAGATTTTGTGGAAAACTAGAAGGGGGTTGAATAGTTTTACGTCAATTTAGTATTTTAAAAACTTTGTTTTCAAAAACTTCGATTCTTATTTATGTGAAATTCAACACTTGCACAATGTAAACAATTTAATCTAACTAACTAAACAATTATAATGTAAGTTTGAAAGTAAAGAAAAGATAGAGATAGAATGATCAAACCACAACACAAGGATTTATAGTGGTTTGGCTACGAAGCACCTCTTTGCCCTACTCCACTCCCCGAGTCATGTACTAGAGAGTTTTCTTCACTATCTCAACAAACTCCCTTGTGGCGGAGAAACCTTACACAACTTTTGCTTACTCCAATTTACGACACTAAGCTAAATGTTGAGTTCTAATAGTAGCTAGAACCAATCTCACGATTTCTTCAAGACAAGACACACCTTCTACACAACTTGTACACACCACTACTACTTCACACAACTTCACTAGTTCTTCTTCACACCACTATTTCTTATATACTAGATTCACAAACCTACCTAGATCTACTTATTACAATCACTACACAACTTTACAATAACTATATGCAAACTACACAACTAATCTTCAATACTTCTTGATTAGATAATAAAGGAGTATTCTTCTCTTGCACTTTGAATGATGAGGGAATGAATCACTTGAAAACAAGAACTTAATAAGTTTATGATCAAAGGTTTTAGGAGGATGATTTGAGAGGATTTGGACAGAAAGTTTTAGTGCAAAAGGTGAGGAAAAATTACAGATTTGAACCAGTATTTATAGGCAAAAGATTCTGACACAGGAGTGTATGCCGGCCCCTTTAATTCATGGCCGGCCCCCCTTAAAATTAAGGGGGACGCCCCTTATAATTAAGGGGGCCGCCCACCTGTAACGGCCTAATTGTTTTGTCTTTTCTGGGGAAAGTTTATTTGGTGTAGATTTAACTGATTTTGGTTAAAAATTTGAATTCATATACTTATTATGAATTAAACATTTTCCGTTAATTAACAAAAGTGTTTTTCTAAATATATAAAATGTTTATACCATTTTATATAATTTGTAATTAGTAAACATTTTCCTTTAGTTGGATGTAATGATATTTTGTCACTAAATACTTGTTTACGTAATGATTTTACGTTTAATGATTTTACATTTTGTGATCGTCAAAACATAGGGATATCGAGAAATATTAATAACGTTTTTACGCATTATTTATATCAACAATCTCCCCCTTTTTGATGATTACAAAATCTAAACTCGTTAAATCAAAATTTATTATATATGCAAGTATTTAGTGACTTTATATCACTTCTTCCCCTTTTGTGAACATCAAAAAGGTTATCCCGATGTTGGATGAGCTCCCCCTTGATGTTTTCTCCCCCTCGTTTTAAGGTTACAAGACAAGTCGAGATATGGAATGCTTGCGAAAATATTTAGATAACACAATATATATGGAGCATGAAACAAATATATATAGATATAAGTGTAACAAGCAATATGGGCATGAAAGAAAGACTTCAACTAAATATACAAAAAATACAAGCAACATGCATCCAAGATGCATAAACAAGACAACCAATAAACTAAAGCCCTATGGGCTTACAAGCATACAAAATAAACTAACAACCAAAACTCTAATAGAAGTATTTTTCCTAGAGCTTAACATCAAAATGGTTGAAACATTTTATTTTCCAAACACTAAACATGCTTAGTTGGAGGGAAGCAATGTTGTAGGTGGAGATGATGGTGTTGATGGAGGTGTGTTTGATGTTGGTGGAGGTGGTGGTGTAGTTGATGATGGTGGTGGAGGTGTGGATGTTGTTGGTGGAGGTTGAGGAAACAAGCTTTCAAGATATGAAAACATGTAGTGTATTTCATCTCTTAGGCCAAAAATTATAGTACGGTTATGGATGCAAAAAAGGCAAGTGTCACCATGAGCTTCAAGTAGGCTCCATGGGATGGGATTGAAGTTTGGTGGGTTGAGTGGTGATGGTGAAAATGTGCATCAAGAGGTGTGATGGGTGATAGTGAAAGAGTGATGTCTAAGGATGCATTTTCCATAGGTGGTGGTGGTGGTATTCTTGGTGGAGGTGATAAGTGATTGTTGATGTAGTCATTGATGGATGATGATGATGGTATTGGGGAGTTAGAGGTTCCATGTGTTGATGGTGTTTTGGATGGTGCATTTGGAGCACTAGGATATGAACATTGAGGTGGTGGTGACGGAGTGGTATTGTCTTCATTAGTGAGATAAATAAAAAGTTGTTTTAGTGGGATGATAACATGTTTTTGTTTCTTGGCTTTGTTGGAGGTGGTGGTTTTTGGTGATGACATGATGAATTGGTTGAGTTTGCGATGATGATGGAGTGTGGATGAAAGGTGTATGGGGTTTTATAGCATGAACGCATGTTTAGAAATGGAATTAATTTGAAATTGCATGTTTAGATTCCAAAATCAGTTTAGTTTTTAAGGGAAATGGTAGCTGAGACTAGGAAAAGGAGTCACAAGGTGCTAAAGAAAACAGTGTAAAAACTGTTCTAGAAGGCCGGTCCCCTTACATAGTGGTCGGCCCCTTTAATTTTAAGGGGACCGCCCATCTGGTGATGCACCAGGCGACCAAAATTTGAAATTTTTTTGGAAATGGTTTATTTTAGTTTTGTGTTTGCAGCAAGCTCTATTTTAGCATTTCATTTTGGTTCTGGTCAATTAGAAAAGCATGTAAAGCATATATAAACATATATTGATCATGCAAGTATATAATATATATAAAAAGGCATGCATGCATATTGGTAGATCAACTAATAATAATAATAAGTCATCAAGGTTATAGTCTTAAGGTACCAAACTCCATAGCAACACATAACTATTTCCGAATACATATCGGAAATATAGCACATAAGTAACATATTATAAATTGTTCAAGAAGAGTAATTAAGCTAATTCCACAATCTTCATCACTACTTTTTCTTTCCCAGCACCCCACCAAATGTAATGTCAAATGACTATAAGTCCTCCTCATCGTCATCCATTTCACAAGAGAACGAAACAAGAATGCTAGGACGATGAGATTTAACCTTATCACTATGAGCTTTGTGGGTTTATGTAAGAATGAGAGGACGGAAGGTCGGATAGATAGATTGATAAATACTATCATCGAGATCGGGATAGTTTTCTATGACATGATTGTAGAGACGAGTGAGAAACATACCATATGGAAGAATAGCATTAGGATTTGCTCTTGCACATTCAATACGCTTGATAAAGAAGTAAGCCAAATTGTAAGGTTGCTCGGCAACAATAAAAAACAACATATGAGCGAGACAAGCCGGGAAATGGTCAGGGTCTCCTTCGGAACCGAACACATTCTCTTGAACTAGTTCTTCCCAATGCTCCATGTCAGGCCTTAATTCTTTAAAAAGAATTTGGTTTTCAAAAATAGAGACATATTTGGACTTGATGCTTTGGGTGGCAATTTCACATTCCAACCAGAGCATTTGACGAATTTCTTCGGGAGATGGAATTTTGGAGACATAAGAACCATGAGTAGGACGAGAACATTGGAGAGCACAAAGATCCCATTCATTTGTGAATACGGATTGACCGGAAATTTGAAGAATTTGACCAAATTGTGCAAGAGTGAGAGTAATGAATTCATGTTGGATCATGAATGAGATGAAGATGGAGCCAAAATCATCAGTTTGGACCTTGAGTTGGCTATAGAATTTGAAAATAAAGCGAGGAATGATGGGTTCATTGATTTGGTAAAGACATTCGAAGCGGATGTTTGTAAATAGACGTTCAATGAAATCGGATTGATAGTAAGCATGATTAACAACACGACCTTCATGAATATTTCTATCTTCAATTTGACGATAGAAATGAGCAATGGAAGGAGAGGTGGTGGGAAGTTGTGAGACTTTGGGAATATAGTTTTTGGTTAGGGAGATATCTTCGGTAATGACTTTGGGCATTTTCACCTAAACACGATAGCAATAAGATAAAATTAAAATAAATATATCAAAAAAAAAGATGTGGTGTAAATGTTTTTGAGACATATGTGGTACGTAAACATACTTCGACACTAAGACCCTTAACCTAAGAAGTAGTTTACTATGTTCCTTATTTTTATTTTTAACTCGTTCTAGATATATTTTACGATGTTTAGCAAGTTGTTATGTGATAATCCAAACGCCCCTTTAAACATCTTAATATATCATGAAACTTTGTTAGATATACATTAGATTGTATAACTAGCTATTTCTAACGAGTTTCTTATGCAAGTGATTTGTTTCGAAAAAGATGGTTTATATTTTGACTCAAAAATACTATTTTTCTAGTTAAACCAAACGCTTCCTTATCTAGAAAATTTACTACTAAAATGTCAATATATATATGAGTTATATATCTTGACAACTCTAAATTGTTAGTTTTAAGCTTATATTCTTGACAATGTATTATAAAGATTAAATTGAAATAATTTTTGACACTATTTGGACATGATCCAAACACCTTCTTATCAAACAAAAAAATATTTTTATTTCATTGAATAGTTTGTTTTTGGAATTAATAAGTTATGAAAACATAATGCGATATGTTTTAACAAGTTTTTATAGCATTATTCAACAATGTATATAAGAAAATATTGAAAATGAATGTATGAGCTTTTTTAAAAAATTTTGACAAGAGGGTTTGTGATTATTACTTTCTACTCTTAATTATACATTCTAATCCTAAGGGAAGCATTTAGTTATGGAAATCCTAGACTCTATTTAAAAGAAAAAATGAAATTGAAGAAATTGAAATAAAATGCTTAATCATTATTATTACCAAATTAGATGAAATTAAAAGAAATTTGTTATGAAAAACTTACAATACTTGTTGCTAATCGTGTTATAAGTATTTTCCCCTTGCAAAACACGATGAATTGGGTGATTTGGAAGTGGGTTTTTGATGGTTTTGGGTTTGCAATTCGTTCACAGCAGGTAAGGAGTAAATGGGGAGTGAAATATGGAATGTTTGGCAAGTGGAATAAGGAGGAAAAACGTGTAGGAAGCATCAGATGGCCAGCCCCCTTAAACATTAAGGGGGCCGCCCCTTTTAAACCGCCGGTCCCCTTAACTTTAAAGGGGCCGCCGGGCTAAAATTCAGTTTTTCGCGGCTTTGATTTTGAAAATAAAAATAAGTATATATATATATATATATATATATATATATATATATATATATATATATATATATATATATATATATATATATATATATATATATATTAGATTTATATTTAATCAAAAATACGTTGGAGAGAGTTCGCACGAAGAGAATTACTTGACATTTCGTCAACTAAAATTTTCTTGATAATTATGGATAAAATTAATCAAGACGTCAAGTTATCAAGAGAGTTGTGGAAGGTGTATATATATATATATATATATATATATATATATATATATATATATATATATATATATATATATATATATATATATATATATATATATAACTGGAGGCGTTTGATTATTTTTTGCCACATATTCATGGTCAATGCCCAGTCATTGCCAAATATTCATGGTCAATGCCCAGTCATTTCCATGTCAATGCCCAGTCATCAGATTTTTGCCTGCCATGTCATCAGTAGTGTTAGTTATGATGTCCATGTCAGCATGTTTAATTTGTGAATTTCGTGTATGTTATTTTCTACCAAAAAATATGTATATGGATTCGAACTCAAGACCATGCAGATATTAGGTGGTATCTTAACCACTGAACCACCACATTTTTTTGTTGAGATTCTGTATTTCGAAATCTATATACGATAACAAGTTATCTCTTTTAAAAGGTGTATAGGAAAATCCATGCATTAACTAATATCATTCGTTAAAACCCACGCAAAACCCTAAAAAAGAAATCCAGAAGCAAAACAAACATATTCAGCCACCACCACCATCATCTTTTTTGCAACCACCTACTGCTGTATATGCTTCTAATATGCAATACCATATATATTATATGTAGGTACTTCAATTTCAGTTTAATCATTCAATTATTTTTCGTTAATTTTAGGGGTTTTAGTTGGTTTTGTTATTATTCTTTGTTTTTAGATCTCTCTTATTTAATGGTCCAATGTGAATAGCATATATGCGATTACTGGAAGGCCATGGTCAGTACGACGTTGTTTTATGTACCTAATGTAAGCATTTATTATGACATGAGAATGAAGGTCATGCACATTGATCATAAGAAGCTGCGATGAATACTGAACAGGTTCGATTAAAGCTGTGATCGTTTGCGTCTTGGCGTGACTAACCCTTAGGTTTGCAGCCATAGCTGATGTATCCACTTTTTTTGACCGTTAACCTATTTGAGCCTCATAGACACATTTATCTCATGCTTTAAATAATGTCATATTGATTTCAATAACTATATATTATAGATGGAAGGAAACGATGTCATATTGCCCCGCCAAGATGTGACTAAGAAACTAATTTTGATTAAAGTATTCATAATCTTTTGGGCTGCTGCTGGGTTGCTGTAGGTCTATTTTGTTTATTGGTATGATAGGAAATTTCTGAAATGAGATATTTGGAATGAATGTTTCATTATAATTTGGGCTTTTATGTTACTGCTACTGTGTTATAAAAGCATGAATAGATTTGGGAAAAGTTGAGATTGTTCGCATCTTGATGGGGCAATGTATTAACTTTGCAGCCATGGCGGAGGAATCCTCTTTTTCCGATAATGTGATATGAGTTCTAGTGAGTTTTTTTAACTGTGGTTGTGTGTATCTTTTTAGAATGAGAAGGTATTTTCATTTGGATATGATAGAGTTTCAATGCGTGTGACTGGATTTTACGTCGTCTGTGGCAGGTTGTGATGAGTCTGAATGGCTATGATGAAGATGAGACCATCCGTATCTTGGTGGGGCGATCTATTATGCTCGCATCCATGGCAGAGGGGTCCTCTTCAAGTTGCTATTAGCCTGAAACACCCTGATAATATAGGCGGAGATTTACATAAATGCCCTGTATGTTGTGGTTCTTGCAGACTATGTTAGCTTCCATCCAAATGGAATTCATGATGCCTACAACAGAAGCACCTGGCGAATGCTGCATAGGTTTGAGTGTTTGACTACCATGCATTGTATGTTGCTCATTTTATGTAAGTCATTTTCCTGATTGAATTCCTCCTATTTTTTCCTTTTTGACAGCCATCAATTTCCATATGCCACCAATTTGTTCTATTGTTCGGCCTGGCAGGCCTGCTGAGCTTGCCCCTGTTATATCCAAGCAATTATCGTAATGACCTCTCCGACAAAGCAAATACAAAAAAGCATAAGGAAGGGCAATTTACAGGTTAACCCGTTTACTTCCTCCTCATATATGAACAATTATACGCGATCTTAAATGCACACTACATCTCTTTGACAAGGCCAGTTACATTTTTTGGTGCTCATACATTCAGATATCTAAACATTTCTTAAATTAACTTTTATACATGTAATGTAATAAGATAAATGAGCCTATTTATGTAATTGCATAGTGACAATATATGTAACCTACATGCGCAAAAAAACCCCACATTATGTTTTTTTTTTTTTTTTTTGGTTTCTGGATTTCTAGAAAATGGTTGAGGAAAAGTTTGATGAATAGCAGGCCGACGTAACACCCAAGGACACTGTTCCCGTAGAAGTTCAGGTTTTTGAGAATCAACAAGATGAGGCGGCGTCGGATTATCAAGGTTAGGTTCTTAATGTAATTCAAGTGATCTTGATTTTTTTGAACGGCAATTGTGGGTATATGGAAGTTGTTGCCGATATTATAATCACAACATCTTATCAGGTAATACAACTATCTTTTCCATGAATATTTTTACCAATTTGTGGCCTTTCTTAATTATCTTGAATGGCACATGCAACAATTCATGGGTTTGAGGCTAAAGGATACTCTTTAGAAGAAGATCAATCTGTGCTAAAGAAGTGTAGAAATTTCAAATGCTTTGCATCAGCTACAAACATATTATCAAGCCACTGCTCTGAGTTGGTTGAATTAGTTGCAGCTGATCATGATCTTGTGGTTTCTGTTGTGCAATCGGCCATCAATATCTACAATTCGAGCGATCTAATGACTCTCGCATCTACGGCTGCAAAAGGTAATTCTTCATTCAGTACATACACAATATCCTAAGTGAGACGTGTTTTGTGCTATAAAGTTTTCTATGACCTCTCCATGACTCTTTTGCACATTTTTATTTGAACCATCTTATATTCACTCAATTACCAGCAAAATGATGTTTATTAACTCAACAAGATTACTGGCATCATTTTCATCTAAATTGAAGGTGATAAAAAGGGCTGATTGGGTAACAGGTCAAAACAAGTCCGGTCAAAAGGTTTATTATCTTAATGCGCTCAAAATAGGTTGAGTGTGAATTGGAAAAAGAAAATCTGAAGAAGCAAGTATCGCAACTGAAAGGCGATCTCAAGAAGAAAGATGAAGCAGTTGGTATCATAGAGAAAAAGCTCAAGGAAACAAACAAACTAGCTGCAAGAAACAATAAACCTGTACCTGTTTCTCGCACTCCCGAGAGAGGTGAAGGACCAAATCAAACTACTTAAGGTGAGCTTTCTTTTGTTTTTGGAATGTTATTTAATTTAAAATTACCTATAACATGACTATTCTTAAAAATTAAGATTAGACTAAAGGATATGAAAGGTTACCAGAAACTGTTTCATTGAGAATTCTCCTTCAGGTTTATTTAAGACAATGTCTCGATACGGTTTAAAAGGTCAGCCAAGTGTTGATTCCTCATCATCATCATCATCTGAGACAGCGATGATATCAGTGCTTGGTGCATTTGTGTCACGACTTGGCACTATCATCCAACATAACGATATCCCTCCCAGAATTTGCACTGGAATCCAGAAAAGAGAGAAATCAGAGAGCTAATACGAACCATTGCCACAATGGCAGAAGCAGACACCTGGAACATCTAACGTACATGTAAACAGCATAGTGCGTTGGGAAGCTGCTGTACGACAAGGCCAGTTTCAGGCTGTTCTTTTGGCTATGGTTTCAGGCTGTACGACAAGGTCAGTTTCAGTTTCAGGAGTTTTAATGTTCTTTTTTTTTCTCAGTAACAGAGATTGGATTTCAAAAACATTTATGTGTAGTTTGTTACTCTTTGTTTCTTAAGCTATTAATAAATTGTAATAGAGTTTAAATTCTGTTAGTTATCTACTTTTTTAAATTGTAATAGACTTTTAATGTGCTTTAGATACATCTTAGGTGAGTTTTCACCTGACTCTCTCATAAACCTATCTGACCCATTTTCAATTAATCTAATCTGTATGTTTTGCTTTTACTCTTTTGAAGTAAAATGTAACCCAAAACTAACCTATTTGCATATGAAAAACACACGTCAGCCTATCAGTAAAATGTGAGTTTTGAAGAACTTCAATTGGCTATTTAATTTTCAGTAAGCATCTACTCAGATTATTAAAAATAGTGCAATACAATTAACCTCTTTTGTAATGTGTATGTTTGTTTCCCTCATTATATCTCTTATTTAATAAACAAATTTTCAGTAAGTTATGCATTGGCCGTTGACACTACCACTGGGGTTACGGTGCTTGATTTTGTTAGAGGTATTGTTCGTGTGGAACCACTGGAGTATGATGCATTTCCATTACTAAACATCTGAGACAACGTGTCTGTGGAACGCGCTCAGACTGTTGCCACCATGATTCCTTCAGTCGCCTTTCACAATTTCCCAACGGTTTGGTAGTTTCTGTCACACCCCCAAAATCGGGTCCAGCGGAAGCATACGTGTAGCTGGGGTGTAACTCAATTGGTATTACAACACTAGTTCAAAAATGGTTTTCACTTCAATCATTTAGAATAAAATAGTTAAATCAAAAATATTGAATTTACATCGTTAAAAGTAGTGCGGAAGTAAGCCCTTAAAATAGTTTAAAACGGTCCCCATATAAATTATCAGTCTTCCATGACCATGCCATGCCCTGCCAAAACCTCCAGTAGCGTGCCATTGGTTAAAACCTGAAAATACATGCTAAAGTGTCAACACGAGGTTGGTGAGTTCATGGAGTTTGTTTAACAAATAAAGTTTATAGAAAAATGGTCACACAGCAAAGGCATCGTAAATCCACTCAGTTACAAGTCCCGCCATAAGAGACTTGTAACCTGTGTGTTCACAACCCACTGCTAACATATATATAGTAAGATTAAGACACGTATAAGTTCATCACAATAGTTAAGCAATTAGTCGTGAGTCTACACTTCATCTCCGAAGACCTCACGTTTGTATGTATGTCTCAATGGTTGTGTCCAGCAACTTAATCTGGGGCCATTGGATATGTATGTCTCAATGGTTGTGTCCAGCAACTTAATCTGGGGCCACTGGAAGTCTGTATGTATGTATGATTATTGGGTGCCATTTCCCAAAGTATCAGTTGCTCAAGAAAACACAATCACAGTTTAGTATAACACAGTTAAGTATAGCACAATCACGTATGTATGAAATTAAGTATAAAACAATCAAGTATAAATGTTTTGAGTATCAAGAAAGTATGTTTTGAGTATTTATACTAGTAAGCAAGTAGTTGAGCATGTATCTCCCCCAAAGAGTTAAAACAAGTATAAAAAGAGTAAAAGTGGGGCTATGACTCACCTGGTGCGATAGCTACGATGACAAAAGTGGATACACAGAAAAGAGGTTTGATCTCTAACCGCAACCTAATATGAATGATAGTGATCTACTTAGATCATGAAATGATGAAGAGAATATGCATACACATGATACCTATACCACTCATAACTTGAAAATACTAGTTATAGTCAAAGTAAAGTATTTTCCATACTTAAGAAAAATAAGTCCAACTATAATAATAAAAACTTGTCGTAATATATCGTATATAAAAACGTTAGTGTTATATTCCTCATTTTGAAAACCTTAAGATATCGTCTAGTAGTCGCATAAATAAACCTTGAGTCGTACGTATTTCGTTAATTAAAAATAAACTCCTTGAATAAGAAATCTAGAAAATATATTATTTAGTACGTAGTTATATTATTTTCTAGTAGTGACTATATATATATATATATATATAGTTTTGACAATTTTAAAACATGTATAACTTGGTCGTTTTAAGCTCATTTTACTCGTTCTTTATATCCACGGATTCGTTTTAGTATATACTGATATATTTTCGATAGCTCGGCTCCTCTAGGTTACGTTTAACACCTCTATTTGTCCAACGAAAACTGTCAAACAGCATGCAGTTTTTCAGAAAATAGTTTTCGTCGTTAAATTCGGAAAAATCATATCTCCTTCGTTATTAACTCGTTTTAATCCGTTCTTTCGCCAAAAGCTTCGTTTTTAAAATTATTTTCTAAATCTCTAGCCCAATGTTACCCGGAAACCCCTGAGTTTTCTGGATTGGTCGATTTGGGACAGTAGGTAAATATATATGTTTAAAATCCATTTCTATTGTTTCAAACTAGTTTCTAATCCAACCAAACCACTTTCAATCACCACAAATCTAGTCTAATCTTACCATACACCTTCTTAGGGTGTCATGGGTTCCTAAACATCATAAATCAAGTGGATCTAACAAGGATCTAACTATAATCCATTTCTAGGGATCAAAAGTTATATATATATATATATATATATATATATATATATATATATATATATATATATATATATATATATATATATATATATATATAAATGAGTGGTATAACTAACATATGCATGTTGATCTTGAATGGAAATCATATGATGATAAAAAAATAACATGAAGAAATTATGAACAAGAGTTTGACAACTTACATAGAAAGATTATAGAGCTTGGATGAGTAAAACCTAAGAAACCTTGAGTTTTTATCACAAAACCCAAACAAGGACAACTAAAGGAACTAGATTAGAGCTTGATCTTGGAAAAATGATGGATCCTTGATGTTCTTCTCTTCTTGGCCGAGCACCACCCCAAAGGAAAAAGGAGAGAAAGTTGCTAGTTGTTTGAAAATGGTTAAGTGTGAAATGAGATGAAAATGGGATGATATGTGTGTATTAGACAATAGTTAGGTGAGCATTTATGTTTATTGGTGAAGTTAACACATGAGAAGGCTAGGAGGGGGGGGGGGGGTTTACAAGGAGGAAAAAGGGGAAGGTGTTTGTTGATTTAATTAGGAAGTGTAGTGTAGTTTGTGTTGTTATTAGTTAGTTTAGGTATAATCGGGTACCGGGTTTGCTAGAAATAAATTTTATCGGAGTTAACCGGGACATAATAAAGTCATAAAATTTGTAAAAATATGTTGGGTACAAGTATTGAGTGTTTGGATGATTATCGTTTAGTTTTTAAGAAAACCATCGTAATTATATTAGACGTACGATACGAATTAAATAAATTTCCAAAATAACGGGTAAATGAATTTTATAATTTTTGTATCATTATAATGAGTGTAAAAATGTCTTAGGACCATAGTTGGGATTTGTCAGATCAATTATTCATAGTAATAATTTATAGGATAACGTTTATTAGGTAAATAACCGTGCGTATACAGAAATGACGCAACTTACGCATAAACGACAAATTTTCTCCGGAGGTGAATAGTGTTTTATGAATAGTAAAATTTTAAAACGCTTCTCAGAATATCAAACTGGCTCCGAAAAAGATGAATAGTAAAATGATGAATAGTGATCGATGAATAGTAACCGATGAATAGTAAATGTTGAAAGTTCGGGAAAAGACTAGAATTTACGAGTTGTGACAGTTTCCATTTACCATCTGTTAGTCTTCAATATTTGTACGCTAAATTCCTATTTTGTATATCTTTTGCAGGAACTGACTGTAGTATTGATGCGCTGGGTTCTGACAATACGAGTTGGAAAATCATGATGCTTTTGCAGGAACTGACGGTTGCTCGCTCTGTTGTTTGTGATGCAGCTTTGCAGCAGCCAGCATGAACTACGTGTGATACTTTTGCATTGCTAGAGTCACAAAGGCATAGGGCCATTGCTAGAGACATGCGTGTGCTGGAAGACGATGTTAATTCAGCGCATTCTAATATACCTATGCACTAGCGGCTACGTGTGACTAAAGGAAGCATTCATTCAGACTCACACGGGGAACTCCCATTCATGGGTACATTACCTGCAAATGGTAACCACCATGAAATCGCCACTTCCACGCCGCGAAATATGCTAGGTACTGTTTCATGGTTTTTGACATTCTATATTTATGGTTTACTTTGTGGATTCAACCTTCTGTGCCACATAAAATTGAATGATTTATCCGCTAACAGGACAAAATTAGTAGTTTTTAGGGCCTTTATTAATAAGCTTGATCTATTTGTTATTGTTTTTATATGAGTAGAAAACTAAAAGTAGGTCTTCTTGCGTTACTATAAAAGTGATTTAGGCATATAAATGAATTTTATGCGACTTTCAACCCGTTTTTATTGTGACCTTAAGTTTTCAGGCAGGTGGGGCAAATTTGTTGTAACATAACGTCATTCTTATGAAACCTCTATGTGGAGTGGGCTCTTAAAAAATACCGACATTTAGTTCGACCCTTTTTACAATTGAAAGTCGGATCTAGGTTTAAATACCCAAAGTGTTGTACAATTATTTGTAGCACAAATGTGATTCTATAAATTTTGTTTGTTAAAGATTCTAACTGTTCTAAAGGTTTGTTTTTTGGTATATTTTGTTTTCATGATTTGTAAACATATCCTTTGTAGTTGAGAAGTGAGAAGGTTGATCCATGGAGGAGAGGCCTTTCACAATTCGTTTGAGACTTTGACAATTAGGTACGTTATTATTTATTTTTTTAATGCTGTTCCAGTTGACATTCTATAAACATAAAGGTTCATTGAATTTATTGAAGTGATGCAACTTTAAAATTTATGTTCCATGATAAAACTTTTTCTCAAGATTGCTCCCAGCCACATCGTTCTTTTCCATCCTCTCAAATGCTTTTTTCACATAATCCTCTTTACTACTACTATCATCGTCTTCAAATCTTTTTCCACCCAAAAGTCAAGTATCTCATGTGTCTCTTGAATGCTTCCAATGAAACTCCCACTTATTGTTTTCTTTGTTGTAATTTTCATATCAGTTGTCAGTTTCAAGTCCAAAACAAGGCATAAACTGAATATTTATTTCTCCATTTCAGGTGAGTCTGAGCTCACCAAGAAACAATCAGCACCTAAATCAGTGAAAGCCTCTTCTCTCTTCCTATTAGAAGAGCTAATCACTGTCACATAATGACCCGTTGCTTTTGATATTATAACACCCAAATGACCTACCCCACCCAAACCCAATATTCCTACTTTAATTGGCTTCTTGGAGTTGATGAACTTTTTTAAGGGACTGTAAGCCGTCACTCCAGCACATAGTAGTTGCACTGCCTGCTCAGGTGATAACTTATCGAGTATGTTGACTACACAGCTGCCAAAAAAATGATTTGACTTTTAGTTTGCAGTTGATCTATAGGCCTGATAACGGGGACATCCTTGGGGTTATATATTTGGTATTACTATTACTTCAATCCACCAATTCCCAAAACTAAACAGATGCTTAATATGTACGAGTAAAAATGCCACATTATGTCAAGTATTGTGTCTCGAGTATTACGATGGAAACAGATTTAACATATTCGTTCCATTTATTTTTATATAATTTTTACTTAAATAGCTTATACTGGTGTGTTTGTTGGTATTGTTATTGCAGCTGATTTTGGCCGCCATGATACCTGCTTTTATAACGTGAATGCATGTTCTAGACAAGATAAACTCAGACGACACGGTTCATGTATCTGCCAGGGTTGTCCCTAATCTCTTAATCTGGGAATATGTCCTAAACAAATACAATAACACAATGAACTTTCTGCGTATTTATGATCCTAATTATGTATAGTTACTGAATCATAATATGATTGTCATTGTTGCTACAAACAGGCCTGATAACATTAACACGACCCTATAAACACCAGGTACCATTTCCTAAGTCTATGCGAATGTTCATATCTGTATCTTAAATTTGGTTACGTGGTAATGAATAATCGCAAACGGATAGTTAGATTATGAAAATTTCAGGGTGTGGGGAATTAGGAAAATCAATGTTTTTGGGAGGTGGCAACAATAATACACTCGTCACGCTTTAGTTCACATTTCGTGATAACTAAAACTTTTTTGCAGGATATGAGCGGGTTGGGTAACACAATGTTGCATTAGAAATTGTCAATGCCAAAAGGAACACAAATTACAGGCCAAGGGAAGATGCTTTCTACCTCCTTGAATGGGTAAAAGATTAATCTCTTAAATCATTGGGCGGATTAGGCAACGGGTCAAAATGGGTTAATTTTTTGGACGGTTGAAAAACCTCTTTATTTGTATACAATGCCTTAAAAAAGATACAAAAACCCATAAAACGACCCACTTTTTACTTAAAAAAGCAATATCAAACAATGACATGACTCTTAACAAAATAACAAATGATGGTAGAAGTAACATATAATGGCATGGGTTGGATGGTGGACTGTGTGCTAGATGTGGGTCTTTTGAATAACAAGCTTGCAATTTGTTATACTCTAGATATGAAGACTAAGGAAATAATGGTGAAGTATAATTTTTGTTGGATGGCTAAAGGTATTTGGGCTGGCTACTGTGTTAATGATTGTTGTGTCATGTATAGGAGTAATGGGGTAATTTTGGTGCATAATTTTATTGGTGAAAATGGAGTCCTGTCTTTGGTTGTGATCTGTTTGGGAGCACTACTGGAATGCTACATCTTTTATTTCACTTGGGCCTCGGGCCAGAAGTATACCAGTGACATAAAAATGGTTATAGGCCTCAACATTTTGAATGGCATTCATCTGAAGATTTTAATAAACAATTTGTGGTCTATTAATTTGGTACGTTTATAATTGATTTGCCTTTACTTAATTTTTTTGTAAACGATATTCACAAAACAAGCCCGCCCATCGATAACCGTTTATTTCTTTTTGTTCTTAATGCATTCAATATAGAATTTGGTATGTTTATATCTAATTTATAACTAAAACCATCCATATAATTTTAAAAAAATACGACTTAAAACATCAATTTACGTTAACAAAAACTATGCAAATTATAATTACAAATCATGCCCGCCCCTTGGGCGGGCTTTGAAGTCTAGTATATATATATATATATATATATATATATATATATATATATATATATATATATATACATATATATATATATATATATCGATAATATGGGCTTATAAGACGAGAATATGAGAGGGAGACGAGCGCAAGAGATGACGGGAGTTTGTTTCATCCATAGATTTTTCAACTCATTTCTCTACATCAACATGAGTATTGTTTGAACGTAAGAGTTCAAGAAGGCCAAAAGAGGGGAAAAGAAAAGGTTCGTAAACGAACAATTTCTAGTTCTAGAAAATCAACTAATGAGTTTTCTAGGTTATAAGTACATGTAGTATATATAATAATAATATATATATGTATATATATATATATACTAGCAGGGTACCCGCGCGATGCGGCGGCGGGTACCTTGTGATTATATTTTGTGGCGAGCGGCAGCGGATACCTTAATCCATCACCTTATTTCATTAATTCGCAGTCAAAATATCTCCCTTGTGTCTCCAAAAACACATGATCATATATGTTCTATCCCATTTCACTTCCAAAAATGAAACACATGTCACTCTTCTCTACATACACACAACCACACAAATTTATCTTTTACATAAAGTTAGACAACTACTTCAATCAATCATTTTTTTTTTCTAAAGGCAATATATATATCAACGCAAAGAACCATGATACAAACAGAGACATCCATTATACAAAAAGTGGACCTTAAAAAGAAAAGCATACGACAAAGACTAAAAAGAAAAGCACAAAAAATGCAAAAGACCAAAATGCTAAGAGGCCTAGGTACAATGTGGTGACATGAGGTGGTGCCATCAAAAAAGTTGTGTCACCTCAACACTTTTTGCCCATAGCATCAGATTTGCACATGGCACCAAAACACCCCTCCTCTGGCATAACACCAGTTTTCTAGTGCCATGGTGCAACATTTTTTTTTAATAAAACATAAAACAATATATTTAACTAAAATTAAATTTCATTAATAGAAAGAATATTAAATTTCATTAATGCTTGACGATGTCTTGTCGAAGTTTATTGTGCGCTCTTCTATCTCGAAGTTCTTTGGTTTTCCTAATATGTAAGTCGCATCGTTCGATCCAAGTACGTTGAATGTTCGGTTGCGAAAAAATAAAGATTTCATTAAATTTAGACAAAAAGTAACACAACTCGTATTTTGATCCAAATCAAATCACCAGCCTTACTACCACTTTATCACATGCAAGCCCAATAACAAATCCAACTTTGATAAGCCTAGCCTAGTTTTATTTATATAAGAAACTCTAATTATTTGGAAATTTGATACCCTAATCTCACTCTTATCACACTTCACGCAGCCACACTTATCTTTTTCTCCCAAAAGATACCAACCAGATGCCGGACCAAAATTAAAAAAAAAAAAAAAATCGTCCCTTGTTCTTACTTTATCTCACAAGCTACCAAGAACGAACGGTTTCTAGTTAAACACGCAACTACAAGATCTTTAAAAGGTCTCGGTAAGGTAATTTATGTAGTCTTCTTGTTTTTGTTACTCTTAACCGAACAAAATAAAATAAAAAAAAAAAAAAAAAAAAAAAAAAAAAAAAAGTGAATCTTGTTATAGATTATGTATGTTCCAACTTAAAATCTTTAAAGATTTGTGTTATAGTTGAACAAAAACCAATTTTTTTTCGTTTATGTTCTTGTTAGATATACTTTTTCTTATAAACATATGAACCAAACCCAAAAGTGTTCCTTATCCTTCAATGACACAAGCAAAAATTTAAACTTAACTCCTTTTTATTTCTCACCTAATCATGCGTACCACACACACAGATTTGTGGCGCTTATTTTTCTTTCACAAGTGTTTGTAAGATCTATTAAGATCTTTAATTCTTGTTATGAAAACACACTGAGATCTTCTTTATTTTTCTTTGCATTTTGAAACAGAGTTTAGATTATATGTGGGTTGTTCGTGAGTTGGGGAATTGATGTGAGTTGTTGTAATTTTGTCTCATTGTTGGCAGCGGTAGAGATGTGTTCCGGTGGCATGTGGTTGTGTGGCTGGAAGTTATTTTTTTGGTGTATTTTATTTTTTGGTTTGGGTTATATTTAGTTGGGAGGTTACGAGAAGGAGTAAGTATGGTGATGATGGTTTCAATGAGCAGTTACAACTTACACTTCAATGGGCAGTTACTACTTACCATTGGTCACTTTTGTATTAGTCATAAAGTTATTCATAAAGTCTATTAAATGGATTGTTATTAGTCATAAAAGTATTAACAATGTAACAATATAACTAAATGGCTTGTTATTTCTTATTTGGGAAATGTATTTAGGTCAATTTAGTATTTTAAAAACTTTGTTTTCAAAAACTTCGATTCTTATTTATGTGAAATTCAAAACTTGCACAGTGTAAACAATTTAATCTAACTAACTAAACAATTATAATGTAAGTATGAAAGTAAAGAAAAGATAGAGATAGAAAGATCAAACCACAACACAAGGATTTATAGTAGTTCGGCTACGAAGCACCTCTTCGCCCTACTCCACTCCCCGAGTCACGTACTTGAGAGTTTTCTTCACTATGCCAACAAACTCCCTTGTGGCGGAGAAACCTTACGCAACTTTTGCTTACACCAATTTACGACACTAAGCTAAATGTCGAGTTCTAATAGTAGCTAGAACCAATCTCATGACTTCTTCACGACAAGACACACCTTCTCCACAACTTGTACACACCACTACTACTTCACTACTTCACACAACTTCACTACTTCTTCACACCACTATTTCTTCTATACTAGATTCACAAACCCACCTAGATCTACTTATTACAATCACTACACAACTTTACAATAAATATATGCAAACTACACAACTAATCTTCAATACTTCTTGATTTGATAATAAAAGAGTTCACTTTGAATGATGAGGGAATGAATCACTTGAAAACAAGAACTTAATAATTTTATAATCAAAGGTTTTAGGAGGATGATTTGAGAGGATTTGGACAGAAAGTTTTAGTGCAAAGGTGAGGAAAAATTACAAATTTGAACCAGTATTTATAAGCAAAAGATTCTGACACAGGAGCGTATGCCGGCCCCTTTAATTCATGGTCTGCCCCCTTAAAATTAAGGGGGTCGCCCCTTATAATTAAGGGGGCCGCCCACCTGTAACGGCTTGATTGTTTTGTCTTTTCTGGTGAAAGTTTATTTGGTGTAGATTTAACTGATTTTGGTTAAAAATTTGAATTCATATATTTATTATGAATTAAACATTTTCCTTTAATTACCAAAAGTGTTTTTCTAAATATATAAAATGTTTATACCATTTTATATAATTTTAATTAGTAAATAAACCTTCCTTTGATCATAAAATGTATTAGGCAATTGTTTATTCATACCTTAAGTGATTTAGTTGGATGTAATGATATTTTGTCACTAAATACTTGTTTACGGAATGATTTTACGTTTAATGATTTTACATTTTGTGATCGTCAAAACATAGAGATATCGAGAAATATTAATAACGTTTTTACGCATTATTTATATCAGCAGGAATCACTAGCTCATTTTCACAAGCCCATAGCTTGTTCATCTGTGGGACCCAGCCTTAGCTAGTTAGTGTTTTAGAATGCTCACCAGCCCAGCTTCTTAAATCAGTGCTTATTTTGGGTTTTGGAGGTCTTGCCCATAGCTTATTTTTGTCTTAGAAATACCCAAACCACCCCAGTATAACTGAGTCATCAGTGTGAGTAGGCCTTATTCACAAGCTTTCATAGTGCTTATTAGTGGACCCTACCTTTAGCTTCTTGGCTTATTGAGGAGCTCACTAGGTTGGCTTATTAGCTCAAGGTTCATCTTGGACCTCTGAGCTTATTTAGTGGGCTCCAACTAGGCCTGCAGTTGCCCCCATTTGGCCTATTTGGTTCTCAGGTTTTGGATTTGCTTATTTGTGCTTATTACCTTATTCAGTAAGATTGTTAGTTTGTTTTAGCTTATTTAAGATTACATCAGGTCCCATTTAGCTTATTTCATCCATAGTTCAACTTTTTGTTTTGTTTGCTTGCTTTTTCAAACTCAAAAATCCTTTTAAGCTTTAAAAAAGCTTACTGTGTGAACAATAAGCTCACACAGTGCTTATTCTTGTGTTATAAAAAGTTTTTTTTTATTAAAAGTTGTTTAATATTAATGGTTAAATAAGTTTGTAAAAGAAAAATCAAAAAGAAAATAAAAACAGAAAAAGTGACCAAAGTGGGATTCGAACCTGTGACCTCTTGGTACTTTTGGCCAAAACCAAACCAAGCCTGTGCACCATCTGGGCTAGGGTGTTATTAGTATTTAAGTTTCCCCCTCTTTTACTTATAGTGATGGCTTCTATTTAATCTATTTTAGCATTTTAGCTTATTTTTCTGCTTTTTCATTAAGCACTTGGATGTTTTTATCTTTTTCATGTTATTCTGTCATCTTATAGTAGTTGTATAAAAAATTTCATAATTTTCTGTTTTCATTTAGTATTTTTAATAATTAATATTTGTTTAATTAGTTTTAATTAAAAAATCAAAAATAAAATCATTAACTGCTTATTTATAAGCACTAGCATCTTTTTATATTTTTCTTAGATTTTTATAATTATAAAGTATTTTTAGAAAAAGTTTCATAGTTTTTACTATTCATTTGCTATTTTTTATAATTAAATTAGTTTAATTAGCTTTTAATTAATAATAAGTAAATAAAAATCTAAAATAGCTTATTTATAAGCTTTAGAAACTTTTTATAATTTTTTAGGATTCCTGTGATGGTTAATTAATTTTAGAAAAAATTTCATAATTTTTCAAGTTATTTTAGTATTTTTAGTTATTTAAATTAGTTTAAATTAGTAATTAAATCGTTTTTAATTAATAATAAATAATTAAAAAATCAAAAAAATAATTTTCTTTTTTCTAAAATTTTCTTTTATTATTAGATTTATAAACAAAAAAAAGTAATTTTCAGCCTCTTATGATTAATTCTGCTTTAATTTCACTTTTTTCTGTACGCGTTTATGTTTATTTTAATTTAAACTTACGTTTTTAGTTTTAAATACGTTTTAGGGTTATCTGATTTTCAGTCATTGTTAATATTGTTAATTTAGCTTATTTCCATTATTATATGTTTAGTATAATCCACCAAATCGTATTCTTGTTACCTTTTCTCAAAATCACCCGATCTCCAAACGTTCCAAAAATACAATTTCAATCCTCGCTGGGACTTAACGACCTGGGAAAATACTGTGCTTACACCGGATCATAAATTGATCACTTGCACACACACTCAGGTTTGACTTATTGACCACCCTTGGTTAATTAGTTAATCTGAGGCAAGTCAGTGTCCTTTTGAACTCTAGTTTGGCCCCAATCCCCCACATGGAATCAATCTTAAGAATTTTGTGAAAGGTTCTCTCTTTTAATGTATTAATCTTGTTTATAAGATTTTTTCTCACAAATATATGACATCAAGACCATTAGTAATTTATCACTTCACAATTTCCATACTAGTGTATACACACCGTTTGAATGTTTCATGTTAATTATTTTCCGTGTCATATAATTAACAAATTCCAAGTCTAGCATGCTATAAACCAAGGAATCAAGTATATAACAGAAGATGCATCATTCTGATTAATCATAGCTTCATCTACTAACATTCTTCTTTTGGACAAATCACCATGTAAGTCCTACACTTACAACATGTCATTCCAATCCAATTGTGATTATATGTGTATCATATTTAATCTCTGATCATTATATGATTATCACGACTTATCATGTGATTATAATCATATAAAATCAATGTGTAATTATTTTACACAATCAAACTATGTCTAACTTAGCGAATGGACAATAACTCACTTTGGATGACAATAACACCATTCAAATTAGTTACATAAACCAACGTAATTTATTGTCATCTATATGTGTGTTTGTTTCTTGATATTTCACAATGTCTTATATGGTTATCTTCAACACATAGTCATTTCTTATATAATGACAAACCATTATATTATTAGCAATATGAGATCGAACAAGTCTTAACAATTTTTCATCTTTCTATAATAACAAGTAGTTTGATTATTTGCAACAATATTCACAATAGAATATTTGCAACATCCAAACTTTCGATGCTCGGTACAAAATTGAGTAGCTTGTTTATTCTCATGTAGCAAAACTAGTTGACTAGTGCGAAACAACATCGCACCAAACAACCTTAAGTATGCAATATTTTGCTCCAAATAAACAAAAATTAAGTTGTGCTAAACAACTTAAATTTATGCATCCAAATACCAAATCAATTTAAGGAACTAGACATCATCACAAGACAATGAACAGTAATTATGCCCACAATTTCATAATCGTTTCTATACACGCCAAAATGTATTTATTAAGTAACACACTAACAAATAATAATACTTCCATAATGAAATAGTGGTGGCAGACACAGAGATAAAGAAAAAGGCGGGTCAAGGCAGTTGACTTTTTCTCCCAAGCTTCACTTCCATGGCGATTCCAGGTCAAAATTTGAAAATTATGGATTGAATTATTAGATTAACCCACCTTTTATTCATTAAACTTCAATTCATTCAAAACCCATTTTCAGAACTTTCAATCCATCATTTCCCCTAATTCATTAGCATCTCATAGAGGCGTCAGTGGTGGTATGGCTCCAGCACCATCACCACCACCACCGCAGCCTAACCCCAATCCTTCATCTTTAAATCCACCTGGTGCGGGGGAGGAGGATATTGGTTCGATATTGAATAGTTTCGCTACTACGATGAATAACGTGGAAGGCAGTATAAGTGTGAATGATTATAAAATGGTGCACGAATCAACTAGGGACGTGAATGTTCAAACTTTTTCGAAGGCCGTGACGTCTGAAAGTACACAACCAGTAACTAAAGTTAACTTTAGGAAAATGGAAGTAACGAGCTCACCTATTGGTGAGTACGAAGCTATGATCCCTGTGTCATCGGTAATGGAGGTTAGCCATAGGATTAGTAACTCGTTATTTGGGAATTTTATAGGTAAGCGCGTTGCTTTTCCAGTTGTTGAGAATTACGTGTTTAATGCTTGGGGAAAATTTGGGATTCAAAAGGTTATGATGAATGTCAAAGGGTTTTATTTTTTCAAATTTTCGTCCAAAAAAGGGGTTGAAGATGTTCTAGAGACTGGTCCATGGTTGATACGCAATGTTCCAATCATTTTGAATAAATGGACACCATCAACTAGTTTGACAAAAGAAAAACACACTCGTGTGCCGGTTTGGGTTAAAATACACGATGTTCCATTCACGGCTTTCACTGCCGATAGGCTTAGTGTTATTGCATCCAAGATTGGTAACCCGTTGATGATAGATTCATGTACTTGTACTATGTGTAATGAATCTTGGTGTAGAAGTTCATATGCTCGAGCCATGATTGAAATTGATGCTGAATGTGAACTCAAAGAATCGATCACTGTGGCGGTTCCAAACTTAGAAGGAGACGATTATAATTGAGAAAAGGTTAATGTCGATTATGAATGGATGCCACCTCATTGTGTTAAATGTAAGACATTTTGTCATTCTTCTGATTCATGTCCGTTGGCTGTGAAAGACGTTTCGAGGAAAGGTGTGGAGGTGCGAGATGATAGGTTTGAAGCAGTGAAAGGTCGAAATAAGGGTAAGAAACAGTTTGATGGGAAGTTTGTGGTAAAATCCAAGACTACCCTTGTGTATAAACAAGTTACTAAAGTAAACAGTAAAGGTTTACCAAAACAAAAACAAGATACAAATAACAAGAATTCAAACCGATTCTCTGCTTTAGCTAATGAAAGTTCAAGTGGTGCAAATGATGGATATGGATCAGTAGGAAATGAAAAAGAAGATAGAGAGGGATTGCATGTTGAGTCGGACAATGATGATGTTGAGAATGTATATGATGAAACATGTAAATTCACTATTGGTGATAAGTTGAAAACAAAGAGAAAAGGGGCAGGCACTCTAGTTGTTAGCATGTCCAATGTATAGCGTCACCACATGGAATATAAGGGGTTTGAACCGCACCCCTAAACAAACGGAGGTTCGTCAAGTAATGAAAGAAAATTGTTTGAATGTGTGTGCTATATTGGAGTCTCTCGTGGATATTGGTAAGCTAGAAAATGTGTGTTCGAAGGTATGTAACAAGTGGAAATGGACATCGAATAGTAGTTTTTGTTCAAAAGGGTCTCGCATTATCCTCGGTTGGAATGATGATGTTGTCGATGTTATGGTATTGTCATGTTCAAGCCAAGCAATGCATACCCAAGTCATGTTAAAATCTGATCGCAAGGCCTTGTATTGTACATTTGTTTATGCATCTAATTCATATGATACTCGTCGTCAATTGTGGCAAAGTCTTGAAGTTCATAAGCGTTTTGTCCATGATAGGCCTTAGGTTATCTTGGGAGACTTTAATTCGGCTCGTTTTATTGAAGACATGTATGCTGGTTCTAAGGACATTAATGTGTCTATGCGTGAATTTAATGCGTGCATTTCCAGCATTGAAGTAGAAGATGTAAACTCCACTGGTTTGCATTATACTTGGAATCAAAAGCCAAGAGCAGAGCAGGGAATATTGAAGAAGATAGACCATGTAATGTGTAACATTGGCTTCAACACTGAATATCCAGAGTCATATGCTATTTTCCAGCCTTATAGAATATCGGATCACGCTCCTGCTATATTAAAGATCCATAGAGTAACAAAGGACAAACCAAAGCCATTTAAATTCTTTAACTTCCTCGTGTATAAACCTGAATTTATGGACTTGGTGAATGAACATTGGGGTATGAATGTAAGAGGCTATAATATGTTCAAACTTGTCAAAAAGTTGCGCTTTCTAAAGAAACCATTTTGTAAGTTTCTTCATTCTCAAGGTAGTCTCCATGATAAGGTTATTAGACTTCGTTATGAACTTGATGAAGTCCAAAAGGCTCTTGATAAGGATCCGTCTTCCCTCACTCTTCGTGATGAAGAAGCGGTATACTTATCAGCTTTTACTCAAGCCGCATTGGATGAAGAGAGATTTTTAAAACAAAAGTCGAAGATTGAATGGCTTCAAGTGGGGGACACTAATTCTGCTTATTTTCACCGTTCGGTTAAGGCTAGAACTAGGCGGAGTAGAATTGATTGTGTGATGGATCAAAATAATGTTTTGCATGTGGGAACTTCGGTTCCTAACATATTCGTTGAACATTATAGGAAGTTTCTTGGGGTGGAATGTCCTATTTTACCTTTGAATCATGAAGGCTTATTTGTTCGAAAATTATCACCAAATACGGCTGCTAATATGATTCGAGTTGTTATCGACAAAGAGATTAGTGATACTATGTTTTCGATTGCAAATGATAAAGCTCCGGATCCGGATGGGTTTACTTTGGTGTTCTTTAAGAAAGCTTGGGATGTAGTGGGGAATGATGTTTGTAGTGCGGTTCAGGACTTCTTTTCTAATAATAAACTTTTACAAGAGGTTAACCACACTATTCTTGCTTTGCTTCCTAAGGTTTCTACCCCTTCTCGTGTTAATGATTATCGTCCTATTTCATGTTGTAACGTTATCTATAAATGCATTAGCAAAATAATTACGAACAGGATTAAGGATGGTCTTGATGATGTTGTTAGTCAAAATCAATGTGCTTTTGTGCCTGGACGTTCTATATCGGATAATATCCTTCTTACACAAGAGCTTATGCACACGTACCATCTAGATAAAAGTCCCCCTGGTTGCGCTATTAAAATTGACATTTAAAAGGCGTATGATACGGTAAGCTGGAGCTTTTTGAAGGAGGTGTTAATCGATTTCGGTTTTCATTCTAGTATGATTAACTGGATAATGGCTTACGTGTCTAGCACATCTTTCTCTATTAATATTAACGGCGAATTGCATGGGTATTTTAAATGTAAGAGGGGTTTACGTCAAGGTGACCCGATGTCTCCTTATTTGTTCACGCTTGTTATGGAGATTCTTACTCTCATTTTGAAACGCAAGGTTAGAGAAGAAGAGGATTTCGTGTACCATAATAAGTGTAGCAAACATAAAATCTTGAATATTTGTTTTGCCGACGACTTAATTATGTTTGCTCATGGTGACTTGAAATCTGCTAGGATCCTTATGGAGGCGTTAAACGAGTTTAAGGATGTTTCAGGATTGGTTCCAAGTATCCCTAAGAGCACTATTTTCTTTTGCAACGTCCCGGACCAAGTAGAGAACGCTATTTTACATATTATGCCTTTTGAAAAGGGTTCCCTCCCAATCAAGTATTTGGGGGTGCCACTTATTTCATCGAGACTTCTTTACAAGGATTGCAAAATTCTTGTTGAGCGTGTTCGGAACCGCATAGGGGATTGGAAGAACAAATGGTTATCGTTTGTGGGGAGGCTCCAACTTGTACTTTCGGTTTTGTCTTCTATGCACATTTATTGGGCTTCGGTATTTATTCTTCCTGTTAGCATTATACATGATATCGAACAACTAATGTGTGGTTTTCTGTGGTGCCATGGAGATATGAAACGTGGTAAAGCGAAGGTTTCATGGGAAGATTTATGTTTGCCTAAATCCGATGGAGGGTTAGGAGTTCGTGGTTGGAAACTTTTAATGTTGCGCTGATGACAACTCACATTTGGAAGCTCCTAGCGCATAAAGAATCTCTTTGGGTAAAGTGGATTCATGCATATAAACTTAAACATAGAAATTTTTGGGATGTCGACCTTGCTTCTAATGTGAGTTGGGTATGGCGTAAGTTATTGCAAATCCGTCCTCTTGTTCGACCCCATATTTGGTATAAGCTTGGAAATGGTGAGAAAGCTTCGGTGTGGTTTGAAAAATGGGAGCAATCAGGCCCGTTGATGAATCATTTATCGTATAGAGACATTGTTAATGCGGGTTATACATTACAAGCCAAAGTAAAGGATGTGGTGCTTAATGAAGCGTGGACATGGCCTGATACTTGGTTTGCTTCATTTCCTGTGTTAAATAATATTTATGTCCCATTATTACTTGATGACCAGGATGATATTTTACAATGGAAGAAGAATGATGGATCATTTGTTCCGTTTTCGGTTCGAGATGCTTGGAATAGTTTACGTGAGCAGGCCAATGATGTTGACTAGTTTCACTTGGTTTGGCCTCGTTATTTTATTCCTCGGCATGTTGTTCATTTATGGTTAGTTATGAGAAGAAGGCTTAAGACGCATGATCGTATGAGGCAATGGGATGTCGGTAGTGATATCGATTTAAACATGCTTCGATGCTCTTTATGCAAGACACAACCTGATACGCACAAACATTTATTTTTCGAGTGCCCATACTCATCATGTGTTTGGTTTCAAGTCTTGCATAAGGTGGATATTCAGTTTGCTTCGTCGAAATGGTGTGACATTATTGCTTGGTTACTGCCAATCTCGAAACAAAATAGTTTTTTGAGTATTGTGGGTAGGTTAATTTTGGCTGCGGTATCTTATTTCATCTGGCAAGAACGAAATAATAGAGTGCATGGAAAAGGCGAGAGGAACCACGAGAAACTAGTGAAGATTATTGTTGATGTTGTTCGATTGAAGCTTGCAACAATTCGGTTCAAGAAAAAAGCTCGGGTGGACAATTTGCGCACTACATGGAAGATTGCGAATTTAGTTACTGATGGTGGTTGAGTTAGCATAGTTTGTAGCTAGGAGTCAATGTGTTCTCTCATGTCTCATTTTTTCATTGATTGCTAGCTTGTGTTTTTCCTGGTAGTTGTGTGTTGAGTATGTTCAAAACACGTAGGTTTTTTAGAGTGGCTCATTACCACTCTTCCATGTACTCATTTTTATTCATGAAATAGTGGTGGCAGATGCATCCACCTTCGATGAATCACACAAGATTCAACAACACAATAAGACAATACAAATTATTATTATTGGGAAATCTTTACAATACAACACCCGTGTATTTATAATACAACGTTAAGGATATAAGTAAAGTATTGGTTTTATCATAAAACCAAGTGTATTTTATTACATTCCACATGTTTGTAAATATCAGACTTAGAGATACAAGAACACGTTTGAAAATTTTAAAATATTGACCCGTATGAAAGGAAGGTTAACTATCCAAAAAGTACCATAATAAATATGCGAGCAAACGATTACCCATTGAGCTTAAACCATGAAAAAATCAAGTTTATTGTCTTAGCTACGCATAGAGGTGCAAAAAAATCAGTTTTTTCCGTTTTCGGTTTTAGAAAAACCGGTTTTTTTAAAACCGGTTTTTCTAATAACCAGTTTCGTTTCGGTTTCGGTTTTTCGGAATCGGTTTTCTTCGGTTAAAAATGTTCGGAATCGGTTTTTTTCGGTTATAAATTTTCGGAATCAGTTTTTTTTTTGTTTTTTACCGATTCTTTTTTTCGGTTAAAAATGTTAGGATTTGGATTTTTATCGGTTATTTACCGGTTCGTTTTTTTTCGAAATTTTACTAAAACTTCGAACATTTATTTAATAAACTTGTTAATTATCAAACATATAATTAAAAAATATTCTCATAAATTTTATTTAAATGATACAATTATACAATCATAAATTTGTTCTTCTTAATTCTATAATTAAACAATTTACTAAAACACGACACCACACGCGTACCGACACTGCATTAGTAATGATTTAAGTTCAATAATTATTTTTCAAAGTCACTAATTTTGTTCTTATTAGTTCTATAAAAACGTTCCCAAAAATGTATTCCTCGCATATTTGCTAAACCGGTCTTAAAAAGATAAAAAAAATAAAAAAAAAATAAAAAACCGGTTAAAACCGGTAAAAAACCGGTTGGGGCAAAAAACTCAAAACCAGTCTAACCGGTTCGGTTAAGAAAAACCGGTTCTGGTTATTTTTTCGGTTTAAAAAAACCGGTTTTCAACTTGCATCTCTAGCTACGCATCGTAAAAATTTTGACAGGAAAAAAAAACATATGTTTACTATGCAACAATTCATTTTCCCATGACTGCATCACTATGACCAATAACTCCAAAACCGCATTCCAAATGAATCAGTTTGCTTTGGAGTCCAAATAACACCAAAAAGTGCATTCCACATGAATCGGTTTACTTTGGAGTCCAAATAACACGAAAACCGCATTCCAAATGAATCAGTTTACCTTTGGATTTCAAATAACACCAAAACCACATTCTACAAGAACGAGTTTAATCCCAATATGTGTGTCATGAAATGAATACTAGTTACACAAACCAGTACCACTACAATATTCATCAAACATGTTTCGAACACTCAGTTGTTCTATCCAAAATTAATGTTTTCCAAAAAAATGAAAACATCTGGTTGATTAATGATCAAATAAGTAATCTCGTCCTTGTATTGCAAGTTAAAAAACAGTAAAAAAAATAAAATAATTGTAGGACCTTAGATATCACAACTTTATCACACACAATATAAGCACAATAAGAAGGAAAGATGGAAAGATGGTGACTTGTATGAAGTATGTAATTTGTATGAATAGAGAGAGAGATAAGAAATACGAGAGCTTTTATTAAAGAAAACACACACAAATACACACACAAGCACACCTTACAAATGAGAGGTAAGGTGCCTTATATAGTTAGAGAGAAAGGCCTCATGGGCTTTTCTAATGGACTTGGGCTTGGACTTGGTTACATGATTAGATAACAAGGCTTATGAAACATAGCACATAATATATTAGCTTGCCAAGTCCAAGGCCCAATGACTAAACTATTACTAATCTTGACAAACCACACAAAGTTACAATATGAGAATGACCAACACTTCAATATATATATTTTTAATGATAACAATCTCCCCCTAAGGGGTGGTCATTCGAATGATGCTCCACGTGAGTGGGTCTTCCGTGTTCTTTGTCTTCAACTTTGTGTGTCGTTGTAGAATAGTCTTTAGTCTTTGTTCCTTCATGCTTTGTGATCTTTGATAACTGATTTTTCATCGTTCTTTGTTCTTTTGTGATGTGGAGTTATCTGCCTTTTGTCACTTCTGCGTCTGTGGTGGTTGTTTGCCATTCCAACATGCTCATACATCTTTGGACTTTGATATTCGTATGCACGTAGTTCCCTTTCTTTCACTTTGATCTTTAGTCTTTATACTTTGTAGATTCTTCTTTTTGGCGTAGAATCTTTCTTTGAACTTTGTGTTGTATAGATCTTTGAGGGAGCTTTCTTTAACTTCCAGATGTATGTATGAGCGTGTGGAATCTTTCGCCATGGAGATGAAGTGTCCCTGCATATAAACAGTTAGCAATAAAACATCCGGTACTTACAGATAAGAATTAGAGATCGTCAACAGCATAGTGTGAAGACTCCTTCTAACCCTTACCAAGGCCGTTCTCATATCAGATACTCTCGAGAGAGCTTACGAGACCTACTTAGTAGCTCAATGACTGGGTGAGTCGCTGGGGATCACTCCACGACTGTAGACCGTTTGAAACCACCACGAACACTAAGCGTAACTCATAAAGAATTACCGAAGTGACCTGCTGTCAGGGCTGCTTGATGTTGACCCTGGCAAGAATTTCCATTCAATCATTGAGAATCACAAAGGTGAATCCTCTCATAAATGTTCTGGCAGATTGCTAAGATCTGCGTAGGACTCTAAAGTTTACATCTGGCGTCCTTAATGATGAACAACCAGTGTAGAAATATCATGTGTTCCTATGAGATCTTTTGATGAATCTCGGGGCTCTAGACTCGATAAGTGCACATTTGGTTTCCTATGCGGAGATTAGGGAGAGGTCTCCTGCTTCAATATCAACCATCTCTAAGAGACAGGTCGATAGATTACACCGGTTCCCCGTGAGAATGAAACAAGCTCTTTTAAGAGAACTTGAGTGGTTAAGAAGGTTTAGTGCAGTGCGTCACTGGGTCCATGACGTCTTTGTCTTCAATACCGGTGTCACCTTAGTAACAACCAGTAGCATATGAGTTGAACCCGGTGTCTGCCCTAAGGTTGAACATTTGGAGGGCTATTTCTTTTCACCCTTTTTTATGACTTTTCTTTTTAATTCTTCAACCCCTTCTTTCTCCTTTCTCATTTTCTCCTTTTTTTCAATCATACCTAAGGACTTCTAATTCTAATCTATTGGATTTGTCCTTGGGTAGATCCCTCCGGATCTAGCGGATCATAGGACGGTTTTTCCTAACCTTAGTCACCTTATAACTCCATGACTATCCTATCATTAATCACATGCCAAAAAACCTTTTTGTGAAAAAATCTCTCAAAGCGTTTATGATAAGAAAACACATTGTTGTTACCACTTTGAGAGTTTTGCAACTTTTGAAGGACTCCCCCTTCACATGTGCTCATGTATTTTTAAGAAATTTGCACTTGCGTGAGGAGTTTGCACTTTTTGAATTGATCCACTTTCAGTAAACATGACCGATTCGAGACACGCTTACATCACTAGTTAGACTAGCTTGAAATTATTACCCGTCCTGGTCAAGTCCAAAGAAAGTCTCTCGATACGGTACATTCTACTCAGACAAGTCCTATTCGAGACACGCTTACATCACTAGTTAGACTAGCTTGAAATTATTACCCGTCCAGGACAAGTCTTTTCGATTACTAACATTTAAAGCTTCGTCAATTCATTGGTACTATCTGAGTCGAGCTCTTTTGAGATTCAGTCACAAACTTTAAACATCTTTGATCACATTTTAATCATGTCTTCTCCCCCTCAAAAATAGCATAGCGTGATATTTTTTATATCAACTGATTAAGAAAAAGCTTTTGGAGAGAAAGACAGATTCTGCATGAATTTGGAACATTTTTCTTTTTGTACTCCCCCTTAATGATAGCATATTTAAAATTATTTAAGGGTTTTTGAGGGAGTTACCTTGAGCACTAATTTTGAGAGATTTTGAGAAATCTTTTGAACAATCTTGAAAGAGTGCTCAAGAATTTTGTTTGAAAACGAGTTTATGCTTGAAGTCTTTTTCGATTGTTTAGACTCGAACTTTTTGAAAAAGAGTTCGTCATTGAACGTACGAGTCCTTGATTTGAAAATAATCAGAAGTCGTCTTTGAAGTACGGGTTTCGTACTGAAGTATACGAAAGCCATAGTGAAGAAATTTTTGAGAAACGACATGTTTTAGAAAACATTAAAAAGAACTCCCGCTCAAGCATCTGTACATGTCCGTATCATTGTTGAATGACATTTCTAGAAACGTACAGAATATTGATTTATACGAGAGACATGTCGTGAGAAGAATATTTTTTGATTTTTTGATTTTATATTGTTTTTGTATTTTTTGAAAATTTTATATTTTTGTATTTTGTTTTTGTTTGTTTTTCAAATTTTGTATTTTGTTTTTCAAAAATATTTACAGCGAAGCGATTTTGTAATCATTTTTCAAGAAGATTCGAGAAGACGTTCTAGCTCCTCAGGAGTTAGGCTTCACATGCCAATTCGTCAAACTAAATAGTCAAACTGTTCTTTTGGAAGGGCTTTAGTAAATAGATCGACGAGTTGATAATCAGTCTTAACGAAAAATAATTCAACAGTACCCTCTTCCACGTGTTCTTTGATGAAATGGTAGCGGACTTTGATATGCTTCGTCTTTGAGTGGTGTACAGGATTGCACGAGATGGCTATGGCACTTTTTGAGTCACAATACATAGGTATTCTGTCAAAAGTAATGCCATAATCTGTGAGTTGTGTCTGCATCCAAAGAACTTGGGCACAACACGCAGATAGAGACACATACTCGGCTTCGGCGGTTGATAGTTGATTGAGGCCAAACGGTCAACCTAACTGACCAGGTGATGATCAACAAGGTCAAACTGTCTAGAATCAATGCTCCGCGGAAGTATAGTGTTTCCCCGGGTCGTTATGTCCCAGCGAGGCGTGATGGTAATCAAAACGGGTTTGTGATCGGGTGAATTTGGACAGGAAAGGGTTTGAGATGATTAAACTAAGGAAATACGAATGAGAACGATGTAAAAAAACTATATTAACAATAACGCAAAACCTAATTAACCTAAAACGTAATCTAAAAACTTAAAATCAGAATTTGCTTATAAATAAGCAGAAAAAATAAGCCAAACGGCTTAAATAGAAGCTATCACTTTATTTATGTTTTTGGTTTTTCTTTATTTAACAAACTACTATTACAAACGTAACCTAAATTTAAAAACACAAAAGTTATTTAAATAAAACGCGAGTTAAAATTAAAATAAACGCGAGTGCGCGAAATAAAAAGTGAAAATTGAGCTACGCTAACCGTACGGACGTGAAAATAATATTTTTACGAACCTAATAATAAAAGAAAATTTTTAGAAAAGGAAAAATAATTTTTACACTATGTAATTAATTACTATTAATTAATTACTATTTAATATCTAATTAATAATATTTAAATTACACTAATTATGAAATTAAGCTAGAAAAATGAAATTTTAATTCTAAAAATGCTAAAATAATATAAAAGAAATTTTAAAACTAAAAATATATTTTTCCTACTTTTTATCTATTTATTATTAATTAATAACTATTTATTAATTACTAAAACTACTTTTGATTTATTAAAAATACTAAAAAGGCAAAGAAAAATCTGAAACTTTTAGGAAAATTCTAAAATATAATTAGGAACTTATGAAAAATAAAATCTACTGAAAAAGCAATCACAATAAGCAGAATGGGGCAATAAGCAATTGCAAATAAGCACTTAAAAATAAGCAAACAAGGCAAATAATTATCAAAAGCTAGAGTACACTACAAATAACTTATATGAGCTTAAATCAACTTAAAACAACCAAAGAAAATCACAGATTAAGCCATAACAAGCTAATAAGCAAAAATAAAAAGCTTAAAACCAAACAGTCCACTGGGCTGAATAGCAGGCCAATTTAAGCTTATCTAATAAGCTTGGAACCCAAAATAAGGACTGGAACTCATAAGATGAGCTGGTGGGCTGTCCAAAAAGCCTAAGCTCAAGCCTTGGGGTTCACATATGAACTGGGAATTGGCTTATGAATCAGGGCAAGTGAGACAGAGATCTGGTGCAAGGCAAGAAAATAAGCTCTTCTGTTCCCCACAAGCTTAGATCTTATAAGACACCCTAACAAACTCTCCAAATCACCAATTCATAGGCAACAAGTTCAAGAAATGTGCATATAATGGGGTTTGGAAAGATGGTCAGAAATGAAAGCCAAAGTGAGTTTGTGGGATTTGGCAACTTATGCACAATAATCACAAGAGCTCATAAGCTCAAACAAGCTTATACAAACTTAATAACAACAACAATTATAACAGCAAATAAGAACAACAACCAATAGAAACAATGACAAGATCAGACAACAAAACTAGAACAAGAGTAGCAGCAACAGCAAATCAACAAAGACAGACTAAAAGAGGGCTTATTTACTAGCACTCAATAAGCTGATGAGAACAAACAGAAAGTACAATTAACAAAACAACCTAAGTGGGGTTCCAAAACAACAAGAACCAGAACTAAAACTCAAGAACTGAGCAACCTATGGCCAAATTAAAATGGGTCAAGTCTGACTTCTCATGGGTGCAGGGCACAATCATGTCTCAACAGCCAACTTGGTGATTGATTCTAACCAAACAAATGAGTTCCAAATCCAATTTTTCTTTTTGATCATGAAAGTTCAGCAATCATAGAACACAAATCATCATCCCTTTTCCATTTCCAATCAATAACAAAGATTATGGACTGATTTGAAAGTTGGACAAAAATTGAGTATGCAGATTTTGACTCTTTGAAATAATTTGGAAACTTTGAGTTTAATGAAATTAGATTAACCCTAGGCTACTGATTTTGTTGTGTTAACCTATAATAAGACCAAATTGAGATAACCTAACAAGTTTTAAGCCAAATGACAGATTATACTAACTATGAATCTCAACAGATTTGAGAATATGGAGGCTTAGAGTGAAACTTGACTTTGATCAATGGGACATGGAATATTAAGGCTTAACTACTCTACTATGCCCTTATGTGAGATGGTTGAACTAGAATCAACCACTACTAACCTATCTAAAACTTGGATCAAAGGTGATGTAGTGGAGATACAACCTGCTGATGCAGCAAGCCTAGAATCAGCAGGCCTGGTGAGCTACCTTGCAGCCTTCAATTTAACCATGAACTGATTTTAAAAATGAAACTTAGAACACAATTATCAAATACCACACTACCCAGTACTTATGTAATAGAAATCTAACTCTAATTTAACCTTAAGCTATCTACAACCTAGAGCAAAAAGGTATTGTTGGGACAGAGTGTTGATAAAACAGGTGTGCAATAGGTATCACATGGGTCAAACTGGGTGATTTTGACTTACAAAAACCTGTGTAACAATTATCCTAAAGATGCAATATACTAAGCTAAACTAGATGGGAACAAAATTAACACGCAAATTATGGTCTAATCTAATTTCCACCTAGGCTGCTTATGAAACCATGAAACCAAATAATCTAATTGAAAAGCAGGGTAACTAATTAAAGTGGCCAAATCAAACTTCTAAACGACTGAACATGCTGAATCAAAGCTGTCTAAATGTGCTATGCAAACTGAAAATGGGTAAGAGATGGAAGTTAAGCTAATGCCAAACACCACTTAAGGTGGTAACTGTTGGTATTTTCAATTAGAACCAAGGATTTAAGCTACAGTTGGGATATGTACTTGCACACTAGGCTAAACTAAACTTAAATAAGCAATAATACATCAAACAATAAGCAATGGACAATAAGCATAAATAGATAAGCAGTTATTAAGCTAATGAGCAGGGTAATAAGCTGAGTATTTTTTTTTTGATGAAATAAGACTTTTATTTAATTTAAAAACAAAGGTTTACAACTGAGATTGAGAGCAAACAACATTTAAACTAAAATTAATTCTAAAACTAAATTACACTACTCCCTAATATTAAAACCTAACTGCCAAAAAATGGCTTACAATGGTTCTATTTATACAGAAAATTAAAACTAGGCTTTCCCTTTTGTCTTGTTCCTTCTGCTTGCATATTAGCCCTAGGATTGCTTGGATATCATCAGGGCCCTTGGTTCCATTTTCTTGGCGGGAAAAGTTGGGGAAGCACTTTGGCAGTTAGCTTTTGGCAGGGGTACAATTCTTGGATTGTAATGGAGGAAAGTAGAAGTAGGGGTGGAGTGGAGTAGGGAGTGTGATGATTGTATGTTGATGTTGCAGGTTTTGGCAGAGGGGGGGGGGGGGGAAAGGTTCACGGGTTTGTGTTTGGGGGTGGAGGTTGACTAGGGTTGACCCTGGGGAAGTATTAAAACAAATGGGGTGTGGGTTTTCGTTTTGGTGGGCTGGGAATTGTTGGGCTTGGGGGGTGTAAAGGGTGGACTGGATTTGGTAAGGGTGTTGTTTGGTTTGTATGATATTAAGGGTCCATTAGGTTTGTAGTAAATAATTAGCCCAAGGACTAATTATGTACAAGCTGAAATTTTAGGGACCATTCATGCCTTTTTCCCAAACTTTGCTTCACGGACCAATTTTGCCAAGTTATAATTCGATAAGGACGTTTGAAGTTCTTTTTCCAAAATTAAACCACCCAGGGACCATTATTGTCATTTTTACAAACTTAAGGGACCAAAGCCGTAATTTCTCCAAACTTTTCACCCAAAGACCAATTGTGATAAATTTTAACTTTTAAAGGACTTGGGTGATTTTTCTTTCAAAAATATTTGTTCAGGGACTAATTTTGTCAATTTTTGAAAGTTGGGGGACTGAAACTGCCAATCATGCAAACTTTGTGCGTTTTTCATCTGTTTTTGCTCATTTTGCATCTAAAACATATAAAACACAATTTTGGAATATTTTCAATATTTTGATGCATTTCTTAGTGTTTTTGTATGTTTTGCAGTTCAGATTTGACCAAAAATGATGAGTATTTGAGCACTCATCAATAGTGCAGTACAATCCTGTTTCTTTGACGACCAGCTTACAAGCTTTTCACCCAAAAATTGTGCTCCACCTGATGTACACTTTGCTGTAACTTGATCACCAGCATGGTCTGCATCTGAAAATGCTGTTAGATGAAACCCCGAATCCTTCGGATACCAAAGTCCCATGTTAATGGTGCTTCGTAGGTACCGAAAGATCTGTTTGACCTCTTTGAGGTGATGTTCGGTAGGCTTTGCCTGAAACCGTGCTAACAAACAAACAGAAAATTGAATATCTAGTCGACTAGCGGTTAGGTACATGAGAGAACCGATCATGCTCCGATATTTCTTCGGATCGATAGGTTTCCCAGACAAATCAGCACCTATTTTTGGTGAAGTGACCATTGGTGTACCAACAGAATCACAATTTTCCATTCCATGTTTTTTCAAAATCTCTATTGTATATTTAGCTTGATTGATAAAAAATACCACGAGGGGATTGATGTATTTGTAAACCAAGAAAGAATTTTTGTTCCCCCATCATGGACATTTCAAATTTACTTTTCATGAGATTTTCAAAATGTTTTGAATGGTTAGGATTGGTTGATCCAAAAATAATGTCGTCCACGTAAATTTGAACGATCAAATGTCATCTTTGAACTTTTTGATAAACAAGGTGTCATCAACCGTTCCTTTTGTGAAATTGTTTTTGAGCAAGAAAGATGATAGTTCGTCATACCACGCTCTTGGAGCTTGTTTTAAACCATAAATTTCTTTCTTAAGCTTGTAGACGTAGTCTGGATGATCTTTGTCGATGAATCCCTCTGGCTGACTCACATACACTTCTTCTTTCAGAGTTCCATTTAAGAAAGCAGTCTTAATGTCCATCTGATAGACTGTGATGTTTTTGTGAGCTGCATAGGCTAAGAAAATCCGGACTGCTTCAAGTCTAGCTACAGGCGCGAATGATTCTTCGAAATCTATCCCTTCTTCTTATGGATAACCTTTAGCCACGAGACGAGCTTTGTTGCGAATTACAGTCATTTCCTCATCCAGTTTGTTCTTCCACAACCACTTGAGATCAAGAACTCGTTTATCACGTGGTCGTTCAACAAGTTCCCAACTATCATGTAACAGGTATTGAAGAAATTCCTCCTGCATCGCTTCAATCCAAGGGTTTTCTGCCATTGCTTCCCGAATGTTCTTTGGTTCTTTGAGGCTGATTGAGCAAACGTAGATGCACAATTCGAGATCGGTGGCAAGTTGTCTCCTTGTCAGAACTGGCTTTGAAGGTTCACCAATAACATGTTCTATTGGATGGTCTTTTGTCCATTGAAACGTAGAAGGGTACCTTGGGTGTAACGAATGTGTGTTAGATGGTTCTTGTAACCTTGAAGAAGATTCAGCAGAGTCTGTTGCAAACGGGTTTTCAAATACTTCTTCTTCTTCTAACGCAACATCGTTTGAATTATTTGTTGGTTCTTCTTGAAAATTTGTGTTTTGGTTTTGCTCATCAACTCTTGGTAGTTCAGTTTCAAGTACTGGAGTTGCTTGAGTAGATGTAGATGATGTTGATGTAGTTGGTGCTTCAGCTTCGATTGTGGTAGATGCATCTTGTGGTGGTGGTGGTGGTTGATGGTTTTGAGCGGGTGCAGCGGAATGTTGTTGAGATGCATTTGTCGAAGTTCCACCATAATATTCATCAAACATTAACTCGAAGAAATTTTCCAGTTCTTGTACTGAAGGTTTATCTGTGTTTGTTGACTGAGCTCCTTGAGGTACGAGTCCTGAACTGATGTGTCCAGAAGTCTGCATGTTTGGTGCGGGTCCTAATCCGTTTTGATTAGAAGCCATTGGATTAAGCGCGGGTTCTAGAGCGTATCACACAACTTTATCACACACAATATAAGCACAATAAGAAGGAAAGATGGAAAGATGGTGACTTGTATGAAGTATGTAATTCGTATGAATAGAGAGAGAGATAAGAAATATGAGAGCTTTTATTAAAGAAAACACACACAAATACACACACAAGCACACCTTACAAATGAGAGGTAAGGTGCCTTATATAGTTAGAGAGAAAGGCTTCATGGGCTTTTCTAATGGACTTGGGCTTGGACTTGGTTACATGATTAGATAACAAGGCTTATGAAACATAGCACATAACATATTAGCTTGCCAAGTCCAAGGCCCAATGACTAAACTATTACTAATCTTGACAAACCACGCAAAGTTACAATATGAGAATGACCAACACTTCAATATATATATTTTTAATGCTAACAATAATACTCCCTCCGTCCCATATTAAATGTCCATGTTTGACTTTTCAAGTCTTTCTTTATCAACTTTGACTTTAAATATTTTTGTTTGTGTTATATAGTATTTGATAAAAATTATACACAATAAAAATACATTTAAAAATTCATTCATTTATATATTTTGTATCAAGTATTATATTACACAAACACAAATATTTAAGGTCAAAATTAAGAAAGAAAGACTTTGAAAAGTCAAACATGACATTTAATATGAGACGGAGGGAGTAATTATATATGATTGTCAAAACACATTTGTGGATGTGAAAAAATCTAACTGTTTATAACATTTATCCCCGACAATTCACAATAACTTATTGACAACGAGACATGCAGAACCCGTGCTACGCACGGGCTAATAATCTAATTGTTAATCGTGTATTCTTTCTGTATATTGGCGAGTGTATACTTAATTATGGTTTAGTATATCATATGAAATGTTTTAACTTTCTTGTATAAAAATTGAAAGGTGTTTGATGTTGTTTTGGTTTTGTGGTGTTGTATTCTATATATGGGCTTTTGGTTATTAAGTTGTGATGGTTTTGTTTCTTTTGGCCTATTACTTATTTGCATGATAAAAAAATGGTTTTGTTTCTTTTGGTCTATTACTTATTTACTTAACCCTACAATACTTGTCTATTAGATGGTTTTTGCATGATAATATGAAGCACACGGGGTTTATCTAATTTGTTATAGTTTAATGTGCGTTAAATATTTTCTTTATTAATTTTGTAAGTTAAAGTTTGTGTAATAATGTATATATAATAATGACACATAAACTGTATAAAAATTGTTACAAACCTTTTTAGCTTCATCTCATTTTAATGTACAACTAATTTTATTGAAAATTAACATTATAAAGTCTAACTAATATTAATAAATCTTATCAATAAACTCGATTCTAAATAGCTAACAAAATGAATATTAATTAACACATTATTAATAATTCCTAAAACCTTTGGACTCCACTATCATATCTTAAACATAATTTTTTTTAATTTACAAATGGGTTTGAGCAAAAATTATATACTTTTTCTTTTATATTCATTATTCAAGTTGCATGCTTACGTAAACTAATCATGCTAAAAAGTATCATTTAACCATTTAAATGTTGCTTTACATACATGCTCGTGCACATTTTCTTTAATCAATTCGCACATGTGAGCTACATCAATAGAAAATACACATAAATTACTTGTATATGAAAATGCATTAACATAATACATATATCTATATATATTACATTAGGTTAAATCATCAATTATTCTTGCAACCTTTTCAACTTCATCTCGATCCATAACCAAATTTTAATTGTATACTAATTACTAAATATCATGTGATAAATTTCAGCAAGCCTTGCACTTCCATCTCGATGTTGTATATACTTCACATTAAATGCACCGGTTTTGTTTTTCGATAAAAGTTTGAACTTTTGCTTATGTTTAAAACTCAACTTTTTTATTTGATATTACAATTTACAAACGGATTTAAGTCAAAATTATGTATTTTTTTCCTTTCTATTAATTACTCAATGTGATATTTTTAATATGTCGTATTTTGCTATTATGGCAAACTCATTTAATTGGCGTAAATATTAGTTTCTCACTAATGATTCTACATATAGAAAAATAAAATACTTTGTGATGCGCGACCCTTCTTCTTTTCAATAATAATTCAATTGCACACGATAAATTCATTCTAATATTTCTCAAAAAGCATTCGAAAGGAACTACTTACATAAACTAATCAAGCTAAAAAGTATCATTTAACCATTTAAATGTTGTTTTACATACATGCTCGTGCACATTTTCTTGAATCAATTCGCACATGTGAGCTACATCAATAGAAAACGCACATAAATTACTTGTATATGAAAATGCATTAACATAATACATATATCTATATATATGCGTATCTATAACAATCACCTAAATATGTAAGAAACAAAGAAGATAGTTTGTATCTCAATCTTTGGTTCCATTTATCTGAGCATGCATGATCTTGTGTGATTTTCATGGTACCTGCATATGATAACTAAATTAAGAAAAAAAAAGAAGACCAAGTTAATTACAAAGATCTAAAAGATGTTTGAATCATCTACAAAATGTTGCAAAAGATAATTTACATACCGCTACCAACAATCAAAGATCTAAAAGATGTGTGAATCATCTTAAAATGTACATACTAAATGTGATTTTTGCCGGTTTATATAGGCATGAATTAGGTTAAATCATTAATTATTCTTGCAACCTTTCGCAACCCTTGCACTTCATCTAACCGACTTTTAATTCTATACTAAATGTCATGTGATCAATTCGGGCAACCCTTGCACTTCATCTAACTGACTTTTAATTCTATACTAAATGTCATGTGATCAATTCCGGCAACCCTTGCACTTCATCTCCTTTCATGATTGTATAGTTATTATGAGGCTGCATTGAATTCCGAGCATTAGCTATCTTGTACTCTACGCAACTACTAAACGACTCCAACTTGTTTCTAACTCTAACAACTCTATCATCATAACTCCACATTAAATTTAGGGACTGAATCTTATAATATTATAGATTATTGTAAATAATACAATTGAATTGCATTAAAAAAGAAATGTATTACATGGGGAAACCAGTTAATTTGGTTTTCATTGAATTTCCTCAAATCATATTCAGTCCAATGAAAGTCACCCCCACTAACAAACTAATATGGTCTGATCCAGTATGATAATTTATTTACTTCTACCAAATTAAGAAGCTAGGACCAATACTACAAGTTTGAAGAACCTTTAAATATAACTTGTCTTTATTCCATTTGATATTATCATAATACTAACATCACTTGAAACCAAACGATTGTCCAACAAGGCCACAAAATCAATTTGAAATGACAAAGTATTCTGATTTAGATTCCCCCAAGTTATATCCATTTTTTTTTTCTTGTATTAAATCATTTACACACTTAAACGAGGAACAAGAATAAGAATAAAGCTAAAATGGAGTGTCGCATAATTGTGAAAATTTAAAGAATTTTCCTTTTTCTTTCCAAATACCAAAAGTCCAACACGTTCCATAGCATAATAACTCATGTGTAAATGAAAAATAATTGTAATCATAAGCAGTACAATTAACTTTTATTTGACAAGTGAAGGGAAGTGATCCAGTTTAGCCTCGGCATCAATCAACATAACAAATCGATCTTAGCAAAATATTCAGCATCAATTACTCTTATATATATAAACCAACTGGGCTAGCTCAGTTGGCCACCAAAGGTAACCTTGGGGAGGTTTCTTTGGAGAGGTCTGAAGTTCGAGTCTCACTATGGACCTTCAGGGGCCCGAAATAAATAGAAGCATGAGTGGGGTTTATCCTCTAAGGAGAAAGGTTCGAGGCTTGCATACTACCTAATTGGATGTCACTGTAGACTCGGATCACTAACTACTAACTCGCCGTTCAAAAAAAAAATACTGTTATATAAAATAACTCACATGCAATTTAATAATAGCTATATTAAGAGTAACATACCCACATCAAAACAGTTTTAGTTTTCTTTAAACAAAACACTATTAGTAAAAACAATTTCAAAAGTCAAGATTTGTTATGTTTTTCCAGCATGCAAAATTGTCTTTCATAGCAACACAAAGAATTGTCTTAAGATTGTAGTATATATGATGTGTATTGCTACACGAGACAAACATGATAATAACGAGATAAATATTAAGTGTAGAAAATAGTATCATAAATTTTTTGATTGTTGAGACACAAAAACACAAGTAAGAAAAATGTTGAGGCCTGCGATAGTAACAGTTTCCTTAAGACAGATTTGTCCTCTTCACGGTGCTTGAGAATAGTGAACGTCTTGTTAAATATATGGATAAACATTAATATGTAAATGTCTAGTATCGAACCCGAGACCTCGGGATTGCACACTTTACAAACAAGAATAATGAATAATAAATATATATATGTTAAACGTATCGTATATATATATTTATAAACACTTAATGGACTAAATGGTCGTTAGTTATTAACCGTATGGACTAACTATCATTAGTAACGAAAGACATGGACTAGAATGTAACTTGGGAGTCAAGAAGGTTCTGGAACACCCCTTAGGGGTCCATGGCCGGTCGATCATGGGGAGGGGAAGCCCAACCCATGTTTGTCTTGTGCTCCAAGATATCTTCTAGTATATATACAAGGCCAAGGATTAGGGTTTCACATCTTTTGTGCACACACACAAAACCCTAAAACATTTTCTTCCTTTGATTCTTTCTTGGCCGATCGGCACAAACCCCTTCCTAGGGTATGGGTCGATTTTGGTTATTCCAAAACAAAGTGTTTTTGTTTACTTGCATCAAACCTTTATTCGTTGGTAGTTTGTGTGTACAAGAACGAGGTAATAACTTACTTTAGTAATTATCAAGGGATCGATTAACAAAACGGTAAGGGGTTAATCATTGATCCATATAAACCCTAATTAGGGTTCTTCATATTGTTAAAGACAATTGCTTTTGATTCTTGTTCGGGCTAGAATCACCACGGTACGTTCCTATTTAATTTATGTTAATCTCTTATGTGTTATAGATGTTCCTACGCTTCCGCATATGTGTTTACCTATTTTATGATTGTCATGATTCTCATATTCTAACAGTGGTATCACGAGCTTGCTATAACATGTAATTGATTACATAAAACACATAAAAAACGAATTTTGATTGTGTTAGATACATGTTTTGGACCTAGGGTTTTGTTTTTTTACCCTAACCCTAATTTTGGGGGGGGGGGGGGGTCGATTTATTCCATGAACCCTAATTAGGGTTTGTGGTTTTATTAATTAATTGGATTAGAAACCCTAGGTTGCCTACATGTTTATGTGTTATTTGGGCGTATCCTTGACCTAATTGGTAATTGTTATGCTTTGATCCGTGACGAAACATGCATGTTAGTCATGGGTTATTAATTGTTTATTAATTGTTAAGTTTTTTCACATGTTTAGATAGGTCTTATATTGGGGAAGACCCCATAATTATTAAAATCAATTATGTGCTATGTGGTATGTGATTAGCTTTGGCCTACGCAATTGACTTGTCAATGTATGTGGCTCACTTCCATTAAGAGGTGAAGGCCTTAGTTAATTATATGCATATAAAAACCTAGAATTGATTTTGTTAGGATCTTTTCTAAAAAGATTGCATGTGGCTAATTGTTTCACCTTTATAATTGTTATGTTATTAGTTGTTTTTATTTGTCTTTATTACTTGTTTTATTGTTTGATTGTTGGACACGTTTGTAAGCAATAAAAGGGTAATTTTTCCATAAAGAAAATAATACGGACTAATAATGGTGAAACCCTAAGTAATAAAGTAAGAATCTTGCAAGGTCTTAAGTGCCGCTAGTGGTCCGATTCGCACGGTAATCAGCTCCCAGGCGAGACTAGCAAAATTCATACTTTATTACATGATTTTGAGATTGAATCCATAAACTTTTGCTTGATTGTTGTTTTGTACAAATATGCTTTTAAAATTAAGTCCTTTAAGACGATATTCATAACCGTGATTTGAAGGCTTAGAAAAGAGCCTTAGAGTCTCCCTTGGTTATCACAATCTTGAATATGTCTTAAACGAATTACTTTTAAAATCATAATTGTAGAAAGTCATCTTAGAGTTTATTAAACCTCAAGTAAAACTTTGTGTATTAATTTCACGAATTGGTAATAAAAAAGTTTTGAAAACTTATGTTATAAAGATGAGTGCATGCATCTTTATACATGTTTTGATTTTCATATCAAAAAATTTATACCCTAAAAATTTAAGTTACATGCCATCTAACTATAAGAAACACTTGAAGTTATTATTTAGTAAACGTGAGACGCAGGCTAAATTTTAATGACAAGGTAAATTTCTGAGTGTGCATGAGACCACACATGGAGAATTTGCAGTTTCTAAGTTAGACAACTTAATTAAGTTGATGCGTGAGACCTAGAGCTTAAGGCATGAGATGGGATGAAACATGCTTACATGACAAATTGATGAATCAATTTGATGTAAATCCCATAATAATCTAGGAATTGGAAAAGTGTTTGCCAATTATTGTTCGACAGATTACCATCTTTTATACTTTCATCACTAGCAGATCAACTGATGTGGTGGAATCTATGTAAAGTTGGATCCTAGATTTTCAAGAAAGTATGTTGGTTATATGAATATATCCTTGGGTATTATATTTTCTTAGAAATATAAATTATCGAAAATACTAAAATTGAATTTTGCAAATTCTTTAAATGTATTAATGCAACTCAAAACCGTAAACGTAAGTTATTCTTTTAATTGATCTACACCCGTTTGGGTTTTTGGTTAGAGTCAATATTTACAAAAAGAATAAATATAGTCTTCTTTCCATTAGGAGAAGTGTGAGACTTAAATCCTATTCCTTTTCATGAATGAGAAAGGTACAATAGGATGATTAGAATTGTCTAAATTCTAAATACATAACTCATAGCAAACTTTAATAGTAAGAGTATATGCACCTTATGAGTTATTAAATTAGAAGCTAGACTGATTACTGCATAATGGTAAAAGACGAATTAGATTATTTTATCTAGTTGTTTTGGTTTGACCATTTACAGATACTACATACAATTGTTGGAATGGTAAATCTATAAAGGAAGAAATTGCATGCCCAGTTTTTTCAAGTTAATAGTTTGGAATGTGATGAATCACATTTATGTAGTAGATTACATCCTTTTATAACCTATATAATTGTTTGAATGGGTTTTCTTAAATGATGTAGGAAAGTAAACAAGTACACTATTTCCTTTCACTGATTAATGAAACATTTACAATGTTGTCAAATTCAGTGGGAGTATTGTGTTCTTATGGATGAATAAGGGATTATTATAATGTTCTCTAATTCAGTGGGAGTTACAAGACTTATTGTCTTGATTGTAACTTAGATTATCTTTTGAATATCTCAAGGTAATTACTTTCCAAATATAGACACTAATATTTTCAAGGATAGTCATGTACGTTTCCTTGATTGATTGAGTAAACTCTATATCTACTAAGTTAAGTTAATGACACAAATCATATTGTTCAAATTAACAAACGCGTGCGTGTTGTTTATATGATACATGGTGTTGTACCATGCACAAGTGGGAGAAATATTCATTATGTGCAAAGTACAACACATAAGTATATGATTTAAAGGACTCTCTTAACTGCAAAGTAAGAGATTATAATTCTAATTAGATTAATACATCTAATCTTAGAAACACTTGGTGTTAAAATTTAGTAAACGTGAGACGCAGACTAAATATTAACAACAAGGTGAATTTCCATGTATGCGTGAGACCAACATGGATAATTTACAGTTTCTAAATTAGACATCTATTAGAACAATTGTGTCAAATAACAATACTACTTCAGCTTTAATATTTATGTATTATTGGAATGACATAAATGCATGAAGTAATATAAAACTACTTCAATAATTATGTATTCTTAGAATGACATAAATAAATAAAGTAATATGTTAACTTGAAAATCTTATTGAAACCAATTGATGGTGTTCATGATTACTTTAATTATACATGTTTATACTTTATTGTATAGTTATAAACATGAATTCTTTTAAGCATTACAAGACTTATAATAAAGTAAGACGTTAGCTTGTTATGGTCTTTTAATTAAGACATATACAAGAAATCATTGAATTGATCAATGATTAATATAGTATGGTGGGATTATAACAAGTTTATGTTTTTATAAGACATAAACATGAAGTGACTTGGTCAAAAGTACTTGTGTTATAAAGCATGCAATTGGTTTGGAAATACTATTATACCATTAAGTTGACTTAGTTGGTAAATAAGTATGCCAACAGGAATATGGTTATCTTATATATATATTGTTAGATCTTCTTACAATATTAATTCTAATTGAAGTACCACATATGGATAGTATGTTCAGTTAGGGAATCAAACTCTTGTTAGATTGTTTGATTACAGATAACTATGACTTCTTTTCTTCCAAAAGTTATCAAGGTTAGAAATTGAGTATGAATTGAATATACTCAATTAGACTCCTAGAAGATTAATAAGACATTATTGAATTATGAAATGTGATGAATCACATTAAGTCTTAAAATTGAAGTTCTGAATTTGTTAAGCTACTTATAAGAAGGTTGTTAACAAAAGAATATCAGGAACTATCAATGTGTATTTGTAATGTCCTAAAAGAGAACGCTGGATTGTTGCTCTAATTGCTAAGTAGTTATAGATAGTCTCTATATTACTAAAGGCAAGTGGGAGTATTTTATCTTGAAAAGATAGAATTACAAGATACATAATCTTCTAAAACCACACTAGTTAAAATCATGATGAGGCTTAACATGTAAATGATAAACCTCAAGATGATGGAATTATCATTCATAGATCCACTTGGATATCTCATATATTTAATGAATATACTGACGATTATATGATGTAGTATTACCAAAATAATGAATTGGGTAAACTACTCATAATATGAATGTTATAGATGTTGTTCATAAAGATATTCAAATTTAAAATTTGGTTTATCTTAATTCTTAATGGTTAGAGAATGAAGATGAGTTTATTCAAAGATAATGTAACCATAGTGGGTTAAAATCTTTGAGTAGAAATCATATGGACAAAATTGTACACATATCTTAATGAATATCTTATGACAAGATTATTAATCATACTTAAGCAATTAACTATGATTGAATACTCTTTTTTAAGTACATTAAAGATATAAAGATGGTAATTTTCATATTTACATGAATGTGAAATTTGACAATGGAATATCAAAAACTCTTTCTTGAATAATTACTTGAGCGAGGACGATAAGTAATCAAAAAGGAGTTTATGAATTCAAGAAAATCTTTGGAAGTGTACAAAGTGCAATAATCCATGAATGGATAAATGCATGCATCTAGGAGATTATTCTTATGATAAATTATTAAATCAATGAATTGATTTATAATTGAAATAAGATAATTTCTAAGTATTCCTGAAAGCTAGTGGGAGTATTATGTTTGATTCACTAAATCATATATATTGTAGAGTAACATTCCATATAAGTAAAAGGTTAGACTTAATTTGGAATGAAACTTTACTTGAAAGATTTAGGAAATATAACATACAACCTTGAAACAAAAGTTTATTATTAAATGAACAAGTGCGGTAAATAAATTCTAAATAGAATATGATATATTATTTTGGATGACTAAATGGATATACATATTTGTAAAGATCAAACATGAATAAAATCTAAGTTTGACTGAAGGATTTTCATGTGCATTATATTATTGTTGTATTATGCTTAAGTGCTTAATGATTTGACAATATTTGATATCCAATTAAAAGTTATTATAATTTGTGTAATAGATATTCTAATGGAAAATGTTTGAAATTAGAATAATGATCCTCAACCAGGAATAGCACCTAAACATTACACAATGGATATTATGTTTACGAAAATTTTAAAGAGCATATTGTGATGATATACAATGATGCTGGTTTAATTGAGATGACACTCAATAACTAGTCATGGTAGGATTTTATCCTTGTTAATGGCCATGTAAACTAGTTGTGCTCAACTAAGAGCATAGTTGTATTATACATTAAAGAATTATAATACTTTAAACTTTAAAATGTTTGAAAGTTTGATTATCATAAATTAGTGATTGAGGATGTCACATCATTTATGAATATTATGTGGCTATATCAAGAAAGTTGGATGAACACATACAAGAATCTCGCTTATTGAATTCTTGAAATAAGTATTCTCAAAATTCCTTTAGATCAAGGTTAGTTGATTTATGCCTTGTCAACAAGTATGAATGACATGGCTTAAGGCATAATTCATTAACTAGAATTATCATGCATTGATCTATTTAGTGTTTGGATAAAGGACATTAAGCAATTATTATTTATAATGAATTAAAGTACTTAGTACGTTTGTTTTCATTAATAATAAAGTGTGTCCTATATTTGCATGTTTAAATCCGTGAATAACTTATGTTATTCTAAATTGTCCATTGTCGATTAATGATATGGGAATATCATTAAACTAAGACAAATCTGAGTATTGGTTAAGAATATACTTGAAAGTATATTGATGCGTTGACATACCAATTTCACATGATATTCGATATACTTTCAAGTATATTCTTAACCAATACTTTGTTCAGAAGTTTAATACTGCTGGGCCCCTAGTAGGGTTGACAAAATGTTTGCGTGGCCACGCCCAAAGTCTATCTGGAATACGTTCAGATGTTTTGGTAATTTTGTTAAATCATAAAGAGACGAGAAACAGAAATTTGATAAAGAACCTCACATCTTTATTAATGTGGTATTAGTAATGAAAGGATAATTATAATGATGAATCATTAAAGGTTTTTCAGGAAACCTAGCTCGGATTGAACTAGGGGCATTGGAGTGTTGCAAGACGCTAACCAATGTCATTTTACTATTAATAGATATCCAAGTGGGAGCTGTTAAATATATGGATAAACATTAATATGTAAATGTCTAGTATCGAACCCAAGACCTCGGGATTGCACACTTTACAAACAAGAATAATGAATAATAAATATATATATATGTTAAACGTATCATATATATATATATATATATTATATATATATATATATATATATATATATATATATATATATATATATATATATATATATATATATGTATATATGTATATATATATATACATATATAAACACTTAATGGACTAAATGGTCGTTAGTTATTAACCATATGGACTAACTATCATTAGTAACGAAAGATATGGACTAGAATGTAACTTGGTAGACAAGAAGGTTCTGGAACACCCCTTAGGGGTCCATGGCCGGTCGATCATGGGGAGGGGAAGCCCAACCCATGTTTGTCTTGTGCTCCAAGATATCTTCTAGTATATATACAAGGTCAAGGATTAGGGTTTCACATCTTTTGTGCACACACACAAAACCCTAAAACCTTTTCTTCCTTTGATTCTTTCTTGGCCGATCGGCACAAACCCCTTCCTAGGGTATGGGTCGATTTTGGTTATTCCAAAACAAAGTGTTTTTGTTTACTTGCATCAAACCTTTATTCGTTGGTAGTTTGTGTGTACAAGAACGAGGTAATTACTTACTTTAGTAATTATCAAGGGATCGATTAACAAAACGGTAAGGGGTTAATCATTGATCCATATAAACCCTAATTAGGGTTCTTCATATTGTTAAAGACAATTGCTTTTGATTCTTGTTCGGGCTAGAATCACCACGGTACGTTCCTATTTAATTTATGTTAATCTCTTATGTGTTATAGATGTTCCTACGCTTCCGCATATGTGTTTACCTATTTTATGATTGTCATGATTCTCATATTCTTACACATCTGTCTCCCAGGATACAACAACAACGGATAACCCCGTTAGTACAAACGGGTTTTCAAGGCGAACCAAAACTGTGCATTCCCTCTATTACGAAATGGATACACAAGAAATATCAATGGTATCACAAAAGGAGAAGAGTGATAAGTTGCGTATTTTTAGGTGTTTTTTCGATAAATGAGAAAAGCTCTCATTTATAGGTAAAAGGAAGTGACAATTAAATCTACTAATGGCTCATAAACACACACTTAATTCGGTCATTACAATTGACCAAACATTAACCTTGTTCTAAAATTCAAATCTAAAAATTTGGATCACTTAATTTTTCCATAATTGTCATTCAAATCTAAAAATTTGACCAAAATTTTTCTAAAAAATTTGCATCGTTGTATTGCCTCAGTGAACTTGTTTGCACAATTCTAAGTAACTGCTATAATTTTGTCCTTAGAAATTTGGATCACTGAATAACCCCAAATCTGGTAGTATAATCTGTTACGGGAACTAGCAGATTTTGTAAAAGCAGACAAAAATCATATAAATTCCGACTTACAGTTACTTATTTGTTCCGTTATACCAGTGACTGTTCGAACTGGTTTAGAGGCAAGTCTAGGATGGAAAAAAAAGTCACCGAATAAAATGCCGAAGATGATGACAAACATAACTAGAACAGGTAATTTCTTGGAACTTAAATTCCTTTTTGATGGACACTGATTCCAATTCTCATAGAAGTAACTCAAATTCACTTAATGGAACATTTCTACTATATGACCATATTATATGTTTCATTTCAAAAGAAAAAGAAAAAGTATTGTGAAATCATGTGAATATGTCAGTTTGTATTTTATTTGTGTTCAGTTACATTCAGAACTTATAGCACTGTGTTTGTTATCTCAGGTATCCATGTGCTCTAGTAAATACAAAGGTTGTTAAATGACATACTTATCTTTTATTTGTCTTTTCTAATTTGAGAACTCTACTACTCCGTATTTCACATGCAGTTTGCTAAGTTGGTTGTAGCCTAGCGGTACCGTGAGAATGCTCCATAACAATGAGTTATAACAATGAGTTCAAGTCTCGCGTAAGGCATAATGTGATCAAGTCTCGTGTAAGGCATAATGTGATGCGGTATGTATAATATGAGATACGAGTAGTTAATATGCCTTTAAAAGAATATCTACACGTACTAATACCAAGTAAATGTTTATGCAAGTAAATAACACAAAACAATTTTTGTTTAGGAAAAACAAAAACAATCGACTCAAAGAGCGTGTTTGGCCGATCGGTTATGTAAACAAAAGAAAAGAGAAGAGAAAACTTTATGGTTTGGTATTATGTGTGTGCACAAAAAATACCAAAGAATAACCCTTAAGTTTCTATATATATATATAGGGAAGGGATCCGGTACATTTTTGGATTTTAGTGCGGATGTACGGACGAATCTCAGCCCTCCATCTAGTCAACCATCTGAAAAAAGCGGAGTGGCATTATCGTAAATATCCAAACTTTTTTAAAAATCGTTAATATTACAGTAGATTTTTTTTATTGAAAAAAATTCAAAAAAATCTGAAAAAATTAAAAAAATAAAGAGAACAACAAATAATTATAAATCGCTGAAAAATATTTAAAAAAAATCATTTTCATCATTAAAGGTATTGTGATATTAGCGTATGATTTTGATTTTTTTTACAAAAGTCAAGATCTGATCAAGTCAAGATCAGATATTGACTTTTGTAAAAAAGTCAAAATCATATTCTGATATCACATAAACTTTTTTTTTTAATAAAAAATTTAATATCACAATAACTTTTTTAATATCATAAAAACTTTTTCTTAATAAAAATTGTTAATATCGCCGTAACTATCATGTTTTCTTAATATCAAAGTTAATTTTTTTTAATATCACCGTAACTTTTTCTTAATATCGTAATAAAAAAAACAGTGATATTAAGTTTTTTTAACTAATATCGTCGTAACTTTTTAAGTAAAATCGTTAATATCACGGTAAGACTCATAATATCCTAAATATCATCGTAGCACTCATAATCAAAAACAAAAAAAAGTGCTTAGAAAAATCTAAAAAAATAAAAAAAAGTAAAGAACACAACAATAGTAAGGATCGCTCAAAAGGAAAAAAAATTAAAAAAATCGTTTGAATGGTGATTTGGTACTGTGATAGTTGCGTAGATCTTGATTTTTCTACAAAAAGTCAAGATCAGATCTGGAATGGACGGCCTAGATCTATCCGCACGTCCGCACTAAAATAAAACATCTGCACGTGATCCTTTGCCTATATATATATATATATATATATATATATATATATATATATATATATATATATATATATATATATATATATATATATATATATATATATATATATAGTGAAGATAACTTGGAGCTCAAGATTTGTGTGGGTTAGGTTATACCCCAATACCCACGACCGGCCATACCATAGGGGTGTTCCGGATCCTTCTTGACTTCCAATTATTCACATATAAAACTTTCCTTTTATTTGTTTAACGGTCGTTTGTCATTATTCCGTTAAATACTAATGGTAGTTACATGTTTTGTGTTTATTAATAATTATAAATAATTATTATTCATTTACTCTTCATACGTAAAGTGTGCAATCCCATGATCTCGAGTTCGATCCTAACACACAACTATTATTTTATGTCTACAAAACTAACAACACATAGTTGTGACCATTTGCGCAGAACAATCGAGCATCCACAATGCTTAAAGCTTTTGTGTCACACTATTTCACGAAATTGAACGATCAACATGTATTCCATAACAATTCGTTACTTTTCAATTAAAGTGTTCCCACGTAGGGATGGCAAAAAAACCCGAACCCGACGGGGAAACCCGAAACCCGAACTTATTGGGGCGGGGCGGGGCATGCTTATCGGGTTTTGGGGCGGGTTTTGGTGCGTTAATGGGGATTCTTATCGGGTTTGGGGCGGTGACGGGGCACACTATCCCCGCCCCGCCCCGAAACATATACATATACATATACATCTACATATACATATATCTATATGCCTAAAAGATTGTGCTAGTATTTACGTACTAAATATAATTCTCTAATTTTTGTTAATTTTTATCTTTGTAATATTTTCAAGGTGTGGTCATAAAATTGTATCATAATATTCTAAAAAAGTTGTGATTTATTACAATGCTTAATATATTATTAATGGGTTCTCGATTTTTTAAGTTATTCCGTAAAATCATATTGTTAATAGTGTAAAAATAAGAATAAACGGGGAATGACACGAGTATGATGGAGCATCGCGCTTAAAAAAGACAACCCGATAAGACCCCAATGAGGAACGGGGCGGGTTTGGGGGAGCATCTCGCCCCAACGGGGCGCCCTGATAAGATCCCCAATGAGGATTGGGGCGGATTTGGAGATGATTTTTGTAATCGGGTTTGAGGATGGGAATGGCCGCCCCAAACCAAACCCGCCCCATTGTCATTCCTCTAATCCCACGCACTAATAACTCTTTTTCACATTGAGATACAAAGAAAAAAAAGTACTTGTCGGATGCACATATCCATGTAGGCCTCAAAGCCATTCCCACTCACTACTACAAATCGGTATGACACTTCCAATTAAAAAAAAAAAAAAGAAAAAAAAAATTACAAGGACATTGAACTCTTGATTTTCCATTCTTCACCCAATCATCTTCGGCAGCTTTTAGGAAATGAGACAAATGTTCCAAGTATTCGATGGTAGCACGTTCTACCTGGTACATCCATATACTATGATCCATCTTAAATCATACTCAATATGGTAATATACATTCACATCCTAAATGCGACAAAGTATTCAAAAAGCATTCTCAAACGGGGACAATTCGAAATTAACCTCTATTAGGTTTTTTTCGGACGGGAATTAAACTAATGGCGAAGGAGTTGCAATAAATTTATACTACATGAATGTTGCATAAAAAAATTATTTCCGTAAATTTAGAAAATACTTCACTTCCACAAGTTAATCAACCTAACAACGATTTCGGTAACCATACAAGGCCTATTTACACAAATGTTCATGTACAAATAGAAAAATTATTCATGTTATCTTCCATTTATGCATAATAACAAATTTATATACATAACCACACAAGTAGTGATTAATATTAGAAAGGATTACATAAATAATCATAAAAACATTAGTTGGTATTGATATAAATGTATAAGAAGTGATTCATACCTTTTAATTGTAGTTAATGCGGAAAAAATTGGTAATTAAAAGGATATTTTTTGTGGAAAACTAGAAGGGGGGTTGAATAGTTTACCGTTTTTTAATCTTAATTATCTTTTAAAACTTTACGTTTGTTTAAAGATATAGACTCAAATTACTTGTTTAATCTTTGAAAAGCTTTACGTTTGATCAAAGACATAGACTCAAAATACTTGTTAGTCTTTGCAAAGCTTTACGTGTAATTAACGATTCTAAATAAAGACAATATGTAATATGCAAAGATAAAGAAAGAAACGATCAAACCACAACACGATTGTTTATCGTGGTTCGGCTACAAGGACTCTTTTTCCTTGCCCTACATTCACGCCCCGAGTTTCCAACTCGAGAGTTTCAAGCACTAGTCAACAAGCTCCTTTCACGGGTGGAGAAACCTTTACAATCGTCGCTTACACTTTATCCGGTACAAAGCTAGATACCGGGTCCTAGTTCAAGGTAGATCCAACCTAACGTCTCCTATCCACTATTTCCGACACTAAGCTAGATGTCGAGTTCTTTTACAAGGGTACAACAACTCCCGTCACACTATGTATTTTGAGGCCTAAAATACTAACCGATCACTTCTACACAAGATACAAATGAAGTATAAACTATCAAAGTTCATACATAACAAAGCTAACAAGTCTTGCAACTTTTGAGTTGAAACTTGTAACTTCTTGGAAGAACTTGTGAACTGCTTTGCTACATAAGAGAATCACACAAGTCAAATGTTACTGAGTTAGATGAGAGAATATGTGAAATATATGTCCTAAAGTGATGGGTAAAAACTAGCAAGTGGCTTGGTATTTATAGCAAATCCTTCAGCAGGTCTGGCGGATACGGCGGAACCCTCAGATGGGTTCCGCCCGTGTACCTCCAGGGTTCCGCCAGACACACAGTAGGTTTTGCAATAAATCTTTCCAAACCAACCAAAGTCACATCAACTTAATTCTAGTCAAACACACATTGAACCAAAGTATAATGCTTCCAAAGATGTGTAAGAGCTTATGGTAAGTCAAACACACAAACTTACCATAAATGCATGTTAATGTGATGTGACACTTAGTTATTTAAGAAATAAAAACAATGTTATGTTAAAAGAGAAATGTAAAATCTAGTTATACAAGACTTAAAACTAAAGTTTTGTTTTTACTTATAAACAAAAGTTCATACTTTGTCATTAACAAAACATAGTAAAGATCGTAAAATATAAATGACGTTTTCAGGCGATATTTGTATTAACAATCTCCCCCTTTTTGTTGATGACAAAAAATAAACTTTATTTATAAGTAAGCCACTAGTTTTAGTGTTAAGTCTTAAAAATTTTGTATTAAAACTTGTTTTTGCAAAGATGATTTGATATGCAAGACAAAAGATGAGAACAAGTTTAATATAAATTCTCCCTCTTTTTGTCGAAACAAAAAGAAGAATAGCTAAGCGGAAAAATGCACGTGCTCCCCCTTGTTTGATACTCCCCCTAAAAGGAGTGCCAAGATAGGAGTCATGGATTTTGAACCTACAAAAAAAAATTAGTTGTCTCAATGGACGAGCAAAGAGCAAGTCATGAGGTGAAGATTTGCGAAGTGGAATAATGCAATTCTCATGCTCCCCCTTGAATATTACTCCCCTAAATGGAGTATCAAGGAAGGAAAACATGGATAATGATCCTACAAAAAAAATAGTTTCTAAAACACAAGATAAATGTATGCTACAATAGCAAGGCAAAGTTTTACTCATAATGCCTAAATGGTCAACAAACAAGGCATACCTTATAGTAGAATGAAATTCATTTCATATAAAATTTGACTTTAAGAAAGTTAAAGACAAGAAATTAGAAAGATAACATCCTACTTCTAAAATAAAAAAAAAAAAAAAAAAAAAAAAAAAAAAAAAAAAGAACAACTAAGAATATAAAATCCTACATCTATATAAGAAAACAATCATTTTCCTTATTGAGAAACATTTTCCAAAAACAAGGCTAAGGTTGTTTAGGGATGAAAATGGGTGTTGGAAGTGAGACGTTTTTGGTTTGTTGGTTTGTGTTTTTGGTGCTATAATGGATGGGTCCCTATTGTTGTTGGAGACTCTAGAGTTGAGGTGGGTGAGACAAAGACTCTAGACGGTCCAAAATGTGGTTTAGGATAAACCTCATTTCTTCGGTTAACATGCGAATATCCGTTCGACACCCTTCACTAATGTGAGCGGTTCTTTCGCAATGTCCGCAATTATGGCGGGGAAAGTTTGGTGGAAGAGAGGTTTGATTTGTTGGTGGTGGATGGTTTGAACTTGAAGGAGCAAATGTGGATGGTTGAGAGGTGTTTTTGGTTCCTTCACTAGATGAGTGTAACGTTGTTTGTAAAACCATAATATGGTTGATTTGAGAGTCAACCATACGTTTGAAGGCATGAAGGTGGTTTAAATGAGTGTCAATCTCATCATTAAGGTTTGGAGATTTTTCTAAAATGGACGCTTCTATTTTCTTATACGAAGGAAATAGAGATTCAAAGTGTTGGGAATGCTCTTGTGGTGGTGGTTGTTGTTGTTGTTGTGGTTCTTGTTGTTGTGGTGGTTCTTGTTGTGGTTGTTCTTCTTGTTGAACAAAGTGGCGGAAGCTTGGTTCTCCGGAAGGATTACCATGAAGGTCTTTGTAAATTGGGTGAAACACAAAAGATTGTAGGTGTATATGACCATGATCTTGTGGAAAAATCGATGGTCTAGCATAACGGTAAGCTAAATGTTCAACCAATGATGGTTGATGAGGTGCATCATCTAATGACTCATTTGGTTGGAAACTTCGTTGTTGTTGGGTTTCCATTTGAGCAATGGTGTCAAAGAGTGACAATGACGGAGGGCTTGATGATCTAGGTGATAGGTCTTCTAAAGTTTCCAAATAGGGTAGTGGTGATGTTGGTGGTGTATGGAAAAGTTCCATTGGTGTAAGTGTTGGTGATTGAGGTGATGGAGTTTTTGATGGTTGATTTTGTTGAGAAGGTGAAGTTGAATCACTTGAAGGTCTAGTTGGTTGTGGAATGTTGGTGTTGCAATGTATTGGAGAGGGTGTTGGAGTAGCTAGATTAAGCAAATCTTGTATAGTGATCACATGGGTATTGCAAGGTGTTGAGGTAGTAAGGTTAAGGAAATCTTGGATAGGTGAAGAAATGTCAAGTGATGCATCACTTGATGATGATGAGCTTGATTTGATAGTTTTGTTGAAGCAACACGGTTTTACACTAATCCTAGTGGTTTTTGCAAGGAATTTTGATGATTCGGATGAGGTGTTGGATTTAGTCATTTCAAAAGTGAGGTTTTGAAGCTTTAAGAGAAGGGATTTTGATGGTGATGGTGTGATTTGAAGTGTTGCAAAATTGTCAAATTTATAGAGTGGAAGAGATGTTGGAAGGGGTGTTTGGATTTGATGTTTTACCATACAAATGTTGAGGTTTCTAATAATTTAGAAAATTTCCAAGAACATGTCAAATCATTGGATGTCAATCCAATGGAATTGGGTGGAGTGAAAGACTAACTTATGCACTCAATGCTAAGTGATCATGGGAAGTGATTTAGTTGAAAATGTTCTAGAGGTTTTGAAGGATCCTTTGCAAGGGTTCCTTGGGTTAGTTATGTTTGAATTTTAATTTTTGGCGGGAAATGACTTCCTAATTGTTCTAGTGAGTGAGAGTGATCCTAATATGTTTATTAGAAGTAAGGGAAGATGTTTCTCACTAAAGATAATGATTTGACACTTTACAAATTTTGAAATTTAGAAAAATGACAAAAATTTTCAGCAGGTGACTGGCGGAACCCTCGCGAAACACAGGCGGAACCCTGGTTTGGGTTCCGTCTGGTCCGTCGGGCCAAAACTGGGTTGCCCAGAATTTACACTGGCGGAACCCATTTTAGGGTGCCGCCAGATCCGCCAGGCCTGAAAAACAAGGCAGTCCATATTTTTGACCCGCGAGACGATTTTCAAATTTTTCGAAAACTCTTAAAAATGAAAATTTATTGATGAGGCGAAAAATGAACCGTTTTTAGGGTGTCATTTAAGCCGAAATTGGAATTTATTTTATCAATTATTGCCCTAAATCGTTCCTTTTGTGATTTTAGGTACTTTTGGAGTGAATTCTGGATAAGGAAGCATTTCGGACGTTTTTGGAGCATAAAAGTGAAGAAAACGACAAAGTCTTAATTTTCCTTGCTGGAAACAGTACCTGACGGCGTCAAGAGCAATTTTGTGACGGCGTCAGGAGCAAAAATGATGACGGCCCAGAGAAAACGAGACGGCGTCAGAACAAGGCCGCCAAGAGTAAAAGTGGTGACAGCCCAGAACAGAAATACACATGACGGCGTCAGATCTAGATCTAGGCAGTCCGAGAATTTTATTGGCGGCGAGATGACGGCATCAGAACTTTCTTCCTGACGCCGTCACCTCATGAAATCTATATATACTTTTCTAATTTTCATTCATTATGTGTGGAACTTGCGAAGAGAATTTTAGGGCCGAACTTAATAAACCCTAGCCCGTTTGTAACAGTATTTTCAAGGGTTTTTACCCCTTGAAACCCTTCATGTTCAATTGAGATAAGTTTCCTTTCAATTCATTCAATATGTCTATGTGTTGTTTGAATATATCTTACGCTTGTCTTGATTTTAACATGCTAGGCTAGATCTTTTGTGTGTTTGCTTAGATGTAATGAAACCTAGATGTTGATTATAGGTTGATTGCTTGTTTATAGTTGTAATGGATGAATGATTTCAATGTTAGGCTTAAGAAAACTGGCAGATCTCCATTGTGTAACTTGCTTGAACGTCTTAAGAAACATGAACCAATACATACTAGGTTTTTGTGGTTGTATTTAATGCATGAGCGAATTCTAGTGATTCCATGTTAGGAGCTTCTTGCAGGCTCGACATAGGAGTGAAGTAGGAGCTTATAGAGTTGGGGAAGTACGTACGCCACCCCACAATTGGTATTAAGGAATATAACCCGTCATCCACGCAACTGTAACAAACAATTAACCTGTAAAAGGTATCTAGGGAGTAGTGAAATCTAAGTAAACACAATTCTCCCAATTACTGTTTACACCACTAGTTTAATTAGTTTTATTTACATTTTTTGTTATTTTATTTTGATTGCATCTTAATTATTGGGTTAGTTGACTAGCAAATAATTCCACCCACTCTTCCAAAACCCGAGATTTTACTTGCTTTTATAAAATACAAAAATACAAAAAGAATCATCCCTCACCTCTAGACCTAGTTTTTAGGCTTTCTAATCCTAGCGACACTATTCTTGAGTTGAACGATCAATCCCCCGGTACTTGTCACAATACTATACTACAACGATCAGGTACACTGCCTGGTGGGGGTTGTAAGCTTCTCGAGATCCCTCGAGCGGTAAAGCCTGGTGCAATTCCCACGCATCAAGTTTTTGGCGCCGCTACCGGGGAATAGTTATTGTCTAGGTTAGAATTTCTTTTTATTAGGTCTACTTGCTTGATTCCTTTCTAGTAAGATTTTATTTTTATTTTTAGGTTTTCTTTAGTCTATCTTATTTCTTCGTGCCTTTGTTCGTAATCCTTACCATCCGACATCATGGAAGGTGGTAACATATTTGAACCCATCAACCCACCACAACAAGATCACCCACAAAACCCACCACTAGCTAACCAACCTCTTAGTCCCCGAACCCTAGGAGAGTATTCCCGACCTAGCCACCATGGCTACCGAAACACCATTGAGCTCACCCAAGGAGCCAATGTGTCTCCCTTGCGATCCGACACCATCCGGTTGGTGCAAAGCCGATGTGCATTCCATGGACTTCGTTCCGAAGATCCTAATCAACATCTCAAGGACTTCCTTAAAATCGTAGATTCTATAGACCTTGATGTTACAACTAGAGAATCAACCCGATTACGCCTATTCCAATTCTCTCTACGTGATCAAGCTAGTCAATGGCTTGAACGTTTCCCCGCGGGATCCATCACCTCATGGGATGATCTCACCACTCGTTTCCTTGCTCAATTTTTCCCACTGGGGAGAACTACCAAGCTTAGAAATGATATCTTGATGTTCCAACAACGTCAAGGTGAAACTCTATATGAAGCATGGACTCGTTTCAAGGACTTACTCCAAAAAGTCCCTCATCATGGCATAGATCTGTGGCTCCAAGTCCAAATCTTCTATGACCATATCGATCTCTCCACAACACGAACCATTGACCAATCGGCCGATGGCAAGCTACGTGATCTTAGTGCGGAAGAATCATGGGAACTCATAGAAGATCTTGCTCTCTATGACAACGAAAGCTGGAATGATCCCCGTGATTTGAACAAAACGGTCAAGGCAATATCTTTGCCTTCGAACAATTCTAGCACTCCCGACCGTAGGATCATGGAACTTGAAGGTCGAGTCAACTTTCTCATGAAATCTTACGAAGCTCCTAAGCCTTTAAGCCAAGTGAGCAAAATCGCTTCTTCATGTAAATTGTGTAATGGCCCTCACAAAACTCATAACTGCATGGAGCTTCCAAAACCTGCTTATAAGGAATTCACATCGTCACACGTTGGTCGAGGTCCTCGAAACTTTGATGAGGCCTATGAGGCATGGAAGGATAAACCTAATTTTAGAGGGTACCAAACTAAGAGTGTATCCTTCAATGATTCCTCCCCACTCGAATGGTCCGAGCATTTTCCATCACAGAGCACTCCTAGGAAAAGCTATGAAGATACCTTGTGAAAGTTCATTCTATCTCAAGAATTACAGCTCTCTACGCTCGAGACTAAATTTAGGCAACAGCAAACCGACATGAATAACAAGATTTGTAATCTGTTAACTGCTATTAAAGAGCACGCTGTTAATAAACCAATTCAGGCTAAAGAGGTCAAATCCGTTACCATCATGAATCAGCCAACCTCTCCTGTAAAAATAAAAAGTCCTAGTAAACTCTTTAAACATCTGTCACAAAAGGTAAATGATGTAAGGGACCCTGTCAACCCCCTAGGACCGATCCATTTTGTAAATACTATCACCACAATATCTGCTCCTACACCTAACCTGAACCAACAACCGACTGGAAATATAGGTCATATAGCTAAGGATGAAACCTTAAGGTTGGACCACGAATTGGCCAAGAGCCCTACCAACTCATTCGAGCACTCCGTCACGCAAGAGTCTAGCAAATTGGATGAAGTAGAAGAGAGATTGAAAGAGCATACGAGAAATCCAGCGATTTTGGGTAAATCTATTATAGAGGAACCTGGGAAAAAATTGGTGGATATGACTAATGGGAGTAGTGATAGGACTGAGGGAAGCAACTCTAAAGTTTTTAAGATTTCCTGCACTATTAGGAAAAGGCTCTTAACCGATACTCATATAGATCCTAGCCTCCCTGTCAACATAATCCCCCTTTCCCTATACCATGAAGCCTTCCCTGAACGCACGGTGTATGAAAGAATCAATAACGCAAGGGTAATAAAAGATTTATCAGTCATGATTGGAGAACTTGTCTGCAACATCAACCTCACTGTGGTCAATGACATAGACCCTGTCACTAATATAACATTAATCAACCTTGTTCTAGGGAAACCATTTGTCAATGAATCGGGAGTAATCCTTGATGAGAAGGATGGTAGTGCATTATTCACCAATGGCGTCAAGAAGGTAATTTTTCGTATGGGTAATGAGGAGTTGTATGAGTACCATCCATTACTAGAAGGGAATCTATATGGATCAAGGGATGGAGGATCGGGGAAGACAAGGCGGCGTGATCCGAATAATCTCAAAATCCCCTACATGATCGGTCATAAGTATTTCGATGATGTCTACATTAACGTATTCCTACCTAAGAATTTTATGTCCCTATTCCACTATAACAATATCTGTAGATGGGGAATGATTTATAAGGAAGAGAAAGTGGTCAGTAGAGATCATGAAATCCAGGTATTCGTAGGAAATATGGCATTCACTATGGAATTTACGATCGTGGACAACATCGAAGACTATGTCGACCCAAGGTTGTCACAAGTTGTTTTCGGAGCACCCTTTTGTGAAATCACTAATTTAATGGTTGATGACCGGAACGGAATCATGACCTTCGCTGATGGAATTAGGAGGGTGTCATACCAAACGCCATACAATAGAATAGATCTCAAAGAAATCGATTGTGACGGGCTTGATAAGCTAAGTTCTCAACTTATCTTATGTGATGAGGATGTTCGGAGAGGATGTAAGGACATTTCTGATTTATCATGTAGATTCTTTAAGGATGTTAGTAAACTTGGGTCCAAGTATCGAAAAGACGTCTTTGAGTTCAAAGACCCAAAATACCTGCACTATGAAAGCGATACTGAGATAGGGGATGACCTAGAGAGTGAAACCAAGGATGAGGTCACGTAATAGCCAATGACCTTGAGTCTAGCTACAAGACTCGTAAATAAAGAAAAGCGCTTCGTGGGAGGCAACCCATGCTTTGTGTGATTTTAATTGTTTGATTGTTATTTGTTTCCGTATACATGTTTTATTTTTATTGTTGGTAGATCATGTTTCAAAATAAAATGGTGAAAATACTTTATTTTGTCGTTTGGCTTAGTCTTAACTTCATCCAAAGGTATTTCGCAAAAGATAAGTGTAAGGGGAAACCCCAAATATGTTTTTAAGAAACAAAACCGATCATGATTCTCCACAATATTAAATGAACATGTATATTCGTATTTGTTAGAGTCAAATGCTTGTATCGAGTCATAATGATGTTTTGCAGGATTTTCCAGGAAGTAGGACAAAGTTTTTCCTGAAATTTTCCGGAAACTTAACATAAAGATTTCTGCAGGTCACTTCTGACGGCGTCAGGAAGGAATTCTTGAAGGCGTCACGTGTAAAAATCTGGAAATTTTGCCAGTTTTGTTTTTCTAACGGAGTCTTAAAGTTTTTGTTGAATCTTTAGTTTTATAATCTCCAGGAAATCTGCAAACATTCATTCCACAAGCACTATATCTTACTTTGTTTTCTAGGATTTGTTAGCATATATAGATTGCCGCCGATTTTACGCGAGGTTCTCTTGTTTGTTTTTTCAGGTTTAACAGGTTATGTATGACAAGAAGATGATTTATATTCTGGAAGGGAAGCATTGATTGTTCATTTTCTTGGAGGAAGATCTAACCTTGTTACCACACTATCCATACCAAGCGAATCAGGGGAGTATTTGATTTCATTCTTTTACCTGTTTTACTTTTACATTCTTTCATTGAACATTGGGGACAATGTTCATCCTAAGTATAAGGGGAGGGTAAATGATGATACCTTATAGATAAATGTGCACTTAAGTTTGTTTGTTTGATGGTAGGTGTGTAATAAAACTATGCGAAATACTTGTTAATGTAATTTTAGCGCCAAATTTAAAATTTTTTACAACATTTAGGAGTGAAACTTTAGCCATAGCAAGCGTCTCATGGATAGGAGTCGTATGACTAGCACAAAACCGAATCATTCAGAAAAAATTTCCACCCAAATATGTGAGGTTCGCCTTTAGATTTGATAGGAAAAGCATTTACCATTAGTGCTTATGAGTGTACCGGTAGCATTTAGATTCTAGAACTTGCGTTAGTGATGCATCCCGAGACCGCTAGTGAGACTACATTCTTGTGGTAGGATTTACTACATGATAAGAGGCATTAGGATCACCCTTGTGTTAAACCCGTATCATAATTACTTGACCATTTAAGTCAAATTACTTGGCTAGTTAAGTCAATTAATTTTTCCCACACCTTAGCGTTGTACTCATTTTTAGTACACGAAACCCCTAGTACACCCCTCCGAGCCTATCTTTTCGTTTCTAACTTTAAGCATCTTACACCCAAATCGCCTTAGCCTTCCGTGTATGCACTCATCTTTAGTGCATTATTGTTACATGTTTAAACCCTTAGTTAATTATCTAATTGATTACATGGTTGCTAAGTCGAGTCATATCCTTGTACATATTGTTTTGGGACGATTGGGACTCATGGGTAAAGTACTATTGTTATGGAGTAATGGGAAAGAACATCATTATATTACCCTCATATGTGCGTTAATCTTAAAAGTACTCCAAGTGTTTTGATTATCTTAATTCGAGTCATTCCCTATGATGTATTATTTTGGATGGTAGGGTATGAACGTATGCAATATATATATATATATATATATATATATATATATATATATATATATATATATATATATATATATATATCGAAAAAAAAAGAAAAAAAAAGAGAAAAAGAGAAAAGAGAAAAAACATACGGACTACCATCCCGTTTCATTCTATGTTTATTTTATGTTTTTGTTATTTTTCATTTATTAGCTTAAGTCGAGTCGAGTCTAGGCTTGGCTTAGCAACGCCATATTGTACATGTAATTAAACAAGATTATTAACTCGCCACCAGTAAAGACTGCCTATATCCAACAAAACCGTGTTTTCCATATCCCTACACCTAACGTTATAACCCTTTAAAAGACCTCTTTGATAGTTTATCCTAGGTGCTTACGCCATGTGGTGGAGGTTTGATCCTTTCCCAAGCCTATGGTAATCTATTTTGTTATGAAAGGTAGCGAGAGATGTTTTCCATTTCCATATTGTGATATAAACTTTATTACACCCGAGAGATGTGAGTATCTAAACACTATTTGTGAGGTGCTAGTGTATGACCTTCGTGCTTGTCTTTGATCTTTAGTGGAATGATTATTTGTTGTAATTACTTTTATATTAGTGTTAAATGACCCATAACTTGTATTTTGACTAGAATAAAAGCGCATTTGCTTGAGGACAAGCAAATCTCAAGTGTAAGGGTATATGATGAGGCGAAAAATGATCCGTTTTTAGGGGGTCATTTAAGCCGGAATTGGAATTTATTTGATCAATTATTGCTCTAAATCGTTCCTTTTGTGATTTTAGGTACTTTTGGAGTGAATTCTGAAAAAAGAAGCATTTCGGACGTATTTGGAGCATAAAAGTGAAGAAAACGGCAAAGTCTTAATTTTCCTTGCTGGAAACAGTACCTGACGGTGTCAAGAACAATTTTGTGACGGCGTCAGGAGCAAAAATGATGACGGCCCAGAGAAAACGTGACGGCTTCAGAACAAGGCCGTCAAGAGTAAAAGTGGTGACGGCCCAGAACAGAAATACACATGACGGCGTCAGATGTGGATCTAGGCAGTCCGAGAATTTTATTGGCGGCGAGATGACGGCGTCAGAACTTTCTTCTTGACGCCGTCACCTCATGAAATCTATATATACTTTTCTAATTTTCATTCATTATGTGTGGAACTTGGGAGGAGAATTTTAGGGCCGAACTTAATAAACCCTAGCTCGTTTGTAACAGTATTTTCAAGTGTTTTCACCCCTTGAAACCCTTCATGTTCAATTGAGATAAGTTTCCTTTCAATTCATTCAATATGTCTACGTGTTGTTTGAATATATCTTACGCTTTTATTGATTTTAACATGCTAGGCTAGATCTTTTGTGTATTTGCTTAGATGTAATGAAACCTAGATGTTGATTATAGGTTGATTGCTTGTTTATAGTTGTAATCGATGAATGATTTCAATGTTAGGCTTAAGAAAACTGGCAGATCTCCATTGTGTAACTTGCTTGAACGTCTTAAGAAACATGAACCAATGCGTACTAGGTTTTTATGGTTGTATATAATGCATGAGTGAATTCTAGTGATCCCATGTTAGGAGCTTCTTGCAGGCTCGACATAGGAGTGAAGTAGGAGCGTATAGAGTTGGGGAAGTACGTACGCCACCCCACAATTGGTATTAACGAATATAACGCGTCATCTACGCAACTATAACAAACAATTAACCTGTAAAAGATATCTAGGGAGTAGTGAAATCTAAGTAAACACAATTCTCCCAATTACTGTTTACACCACTAGTTTAATTAGTTTTATTTACATTTTTTGTTATTTTATTTTAATTGCATCTTAGTTATTAGGTTAGTTGACTAGCAAATAATTCCACCCACTCTTCCAAAACCCGAGATTTTACTTGCTTTTATAAAATACAAAAATACAAAAAGAATCATCCCTCACCTTTAGACCTAGTTTTTAGGCTTTCTAATCCTAGCGACACTATTCCTGAGCTGAACGATCAATCCCCCGGTACTTGTCACTATACTATACTACAACGATCAGGTACACTGCCTGGTGGGGGTTGTAAGCTTCTCGAGATCCCTCGAGAGATAAAGCCTGGTGCAATTCCCACGCATCATTTATGATATGTCTGATTAGGAAATGCAAAAAATTGACATGTAGACATTCACATCATAGGACTTTGACCGGGGGCTAGCGATTTTCACTATACTTAGTGAAATTTTTCATAAGCATAAAAAAATTGACAAACACCTCAAATATTGTCAATATGCAAAAAGGCTCATACAAAACATAATCCGATGAAAGTAATAAAGCATGAAAGTAAAAAGCAATACAAATCACATAGTTTAACACATACAAAGTTCTAAAACCTTCATAAGCCAAACACTCCTTAATCACACATCTCACAATCGGTCTATCTTCTTATTGAGCTTTCTTAGGTACCTTCCAAAGCACTTGAAAATTCCTTTGGTTTGCTTGAACTCTTCGGATGCATTGCTAATGACGGTAAGTTCTTGAAGGTAGTCTAAAGGGGGTAGCTTAGAGTTAGGAAGTTTATCGTCTTCGCTCGTATCGGATGATGATGATGATGGTGAAGGAGAGCGAGTACCCTTGCTCTTAGCTTTGAAGACGCTTTTATCACTTAAAGGGACGAAAATGTGAGGAACGAGAGGATAGATAAGGCACATTCCATTATCATTAGGAGGAATGGGCGAGATTGCTCTAAAGAGGCAGGTGAGAAGCATTCTATAAGGAAGAGCGGTTGTTCCTACCAAGGGTATGTTGGCCATTCTTTTGGCTAGGTAATAGGCTAAGTTAAAAGGTTGACCGGTGGAAATGCTATAGAGCATGTAGCTAAGACATGTGTTGACATGATCTCTATTTCCTATGGAACTTATAACGTTGGCTCTAAGAATTTCTTCCCATTTCTTAAATTGTGGTTTAAGCTCATTGAGTTCCATACCAAAAGGGTCCTTATCTACCTCATTTCCCGAACGATTCTTCTTAGTTGTTGAGGTCCTAACAAAGAGATGCTCACGAATTTCTTCCTTATTAGCAAGAGGAGTGTCGTATGGATGATAACGCTCAATGAAATCAAGACTAGAAAGGGGTCACTTATCCGTGTAGAGACATGTACCCACATTAGGGACACCAAGAATTGTTGCAAAATCTTTCAAGGGTATGATGTTTGGTATTTGATTGGTTGTAAAGGTTAGTGATAACTCACCATCGTCATCGAAGAAAAGGCTTATGGTTGCATAGAATTCTAAGATGAACCTAGGACAAATTTGCTCATCTATGTCTAGGAGGCAATCAAAGTTGATTGCGGCAAAGTTTTGGCGAATGGATGTTTCTTTTAGGAAGGATGGATCAATGGTTCTTCCTTCATGAACGTAGCATTTTTCTAGACACTTAAAAGTTTCAACTTGATCTTTAGTAAGGCCTTTGGTCCTATGGTGTTTGGGTAAGTACTTAAGAGTTTCCTAGTGATCGGAGAATGTTGCGGGAGGCATGTTGATTCCTAGAAAACACAAAATTTAAGTTTAAATTAATGACTTTTATAATGTGGATGTTCTAGTATAAGCCTATATGAAAACAATGTGGAGGTGCGGTTATCTTGACTCATTTTGATGCTTGAACCATTTTTGTAATGCAAGTTATGTTATAAAACAAAAGATAACCCAAACGCTCCTAGTTCAATATAGCTTCGTTTGAATGTACCCGAAAATACATATTAGTTATGTATTCCCTTTAGCATTTAAGAGACATTATGCAAGTGATGTTTTAATGACGTTTTTCATTTGTTTAAACAATGTGGTGAAAGGTGGAGTTCTAGTGATTTTTGAAAGACAATGAACTTGGTGTGTTTGGTAAATCATGATAGTAACAAGAAAAGTACAATCCCTAACTAATGGAAATTATGATTAGTTTACAACCAAGGTTTTTCATGAATTAACAAGTTTATACATAAACCCTAAGATTCTAGTTAATGTATGTAGACGAAAATGATAGACTTTGATTGAAGATGCAATTATGATAAAAATACTTACAAAGTTGATTGGATTGGAAGAGATGTAAGTGAAAGCCCTAATTTTCGTGTGGTAAGTTGTTTGTGAGTGAGGGATGGCTGTTGGTAAGTTGAAGTTGTGAGTAAAGAGGTGGTTGGTTTTGAAATTAAAATAAAACATGCTGCAGATTCGGCGGACCAGGCGGAACCAAAGGGAGGGTTCCGCCCGTTTGGTCTCAGGGTTCCGTGGGTACTGCAAAGGAAAAATTAAAAAGGTTTTGTCTTGATTTTTGTGGTTTTATCCTAATGTTCAAAACTAAGGTTTTAGGTCTCATGAGTCTTTAACTAAGCCTAGGGAGGATGAAATTTTTATTCAAGAGGTTTCGTGAAAATGTCGACAATATGGTTATCGAGTAAGACTTTCTTGGTTGAGATGTTCCTCAATGAACATTTTTACCAAGGCAATGATGATGGATCCCAATATGTCAATTAAGAACATAATGGATTGGATTGTCGCTGAAGTCGATGCTTCCTTTTTTGAAGGGATAAAATTGTTGATAAGAGGAATTTCGTTTGTTGATGCGGTTTTGCTTGTTCTAGAGGAGCTTGTTGACGTGCTTCTTCATCTGATACTAATTTGAGAACCTTAAGCGTTTTGGAGAATAATTGGATAAGTAAGTATAAAAGTGCAAGTACCACTTATGATTTTCTTATCAACTTATTACTGACATAATTCCATTTGACATACACTATGGTTTCTATTCCCGTTCTTTTGGGATACCATAATCCTAGTTGTGTAGTGCCTTTTGATGTATCCAAACAAGCTCTTCCGAAAGAGTTGTTTTAGGATCTTCTCTTAAAAACGAGCACATAGACAAGCACTAAACATAATGTTGGATCTATTTGTTGAGAGAACAAGTAAACTTCCAAACATTTCTCTATGTTTAGTTTTACCTACGGATTCACTAATCTCATTCTGGATAAGTCATAAAATACTTAATCATTGTGAACTTGTGAATAACTAGGAATGTCTTTGAGTGATTATTCCTTGCTTTTGGAGCTTGCTTAGGTTATTAAAAAGTCTTTCATAGATTTACATTATTTTCTATTTTGAAAGATCTATTTTGTTTTAATGGTTGCTTTACTCTAATGTCCAAAAACTATTTTTATCTAATTTGTTTTAATCACAACTATGACCCATGATTCAAGTTTTTATGACCTTGTCAATATTGCTTGACTCAATGTTTGACACAAGATAAAAAGATGTTGTTTTCATTTTTAATAGTTCATCTTCCTTGTTATTAATCTTAACTTACTTGTCTTACCAAAGTTGGACTTTCGACTAAGTCATCATCTACCAAAGATGATATCTTAGAAGGAGGTGGTCTTTCATCGAATGATAAATTCATTGACTCCTCGACTCTTTAGGTTTATTTACTTAAAACACTATAAGTGTAAATGTCCAAGAAATACACCATCATAAAACTATGGGTCGAATTAGATGTGTAAATCCTAGATGTTTATAAATCATTTTCTCCCAATCATCCTAATGTATTCAAATGATTTATTTTTCTTTGTGTGTCTTATATGAAACTTTAACAAAAGAGTGATTTAATTAAAGACACGATTGAAAATATAAGGTATAATGTCAAAAGATGTTGTACCACAAACATCTATGAAATGTTGTGTTTTTGTTAGATTTGCAAGCATCACAAAAGTGTTGGTTGTTAAATCACTTAGGAGATTCTTAGTTAGCTCACTTGTAGACAAGTATTAAGTGAGACTCACTCAAGAGTTTCTCGTGTCTTTTCTCGAAAGTTTAAAGAGGTAAAGCACCTTATATCTCCTACTAGATGTAGTGTCTAAATCTTTTAATCATGGAAGATCTAATCCTTGTTGTTACTTACATCACATAAACACCTTAGAGTAAAAACTATTAATTACACCTACGACAAAGCTTAATGTCAATCACCAAGAAGCAATGAAAGATAGGTTGAAGAAACGTGTACCTTTTAAGCTCCATAGATGAACCACCAAGAAGATAATCTTAAAGCAAATTATCTTGACTCGTAAGAGAGCTAAACTCAAATACTTATAAATCCAAGAAGGTTAGATAAATATATAAAGGTATTGAACATGATATCTTTAACCTTTTATCATGAGCTCCTAATAGAGATAGAATTTCTCCTACAATTCTCTTCTAGGTTTAACAAACACAACTTGTTTTGTTTTACTTGTCGATGGTGCATTTTGAGTCAAATCCTAATCCGGTTTTATCTCTAAATGACTTTTGACTTTTCAATAAGCTTTTGAGAGCTTTTTAACTTTCTTCAAATTTAGCAAGCATTTTTCCTTTTTCATTTTGTCTTTGAATTTCATATTTGTAATCTTGACATATTTTGCATTCTAGATCAATTTCAACATCGCTTTCAAGTCTAGACATTTTATCTTCTAACATTATCTCTTTTTCAAGATTGTTCACAAGAGATTTTGAATGTTCATTGTTAAAGATAGTTTTTAGGTCCATGTTGCATAAAAGTTTAGACTCATTTTCTAGTTTAGAAAACTCTAGGATAAATGTGTCAAAGCAAAAATGTTTGTGTGAAAAACTAGAAGGGGGGTTGAATAGTTTACCGATTAAAATCTTTTTAACTTGTTAAGTTAGCTTTGAAACTTTCCGTTTGATCAAAGATATATACACAAACACAATATATAACATGCAAGTAAATGAAAGAAACAATCAAACCACAACACGAGTATTTATCGTGGTTCGGCTACAAGGACTCTTTTTTCTTGCCCTACATCCACACCCCGAGTATCCAACTCGAGAGTTACTTTCACTAGTCAACAATCTCCTTTCACCGGCGGAGAAAACCTTACACATCGCTTATACTTTTACCGACACAAAGCTAGATGTCGAGTTCTTTACCAAGGGTACAACCACTCTCGTTAGTTCTTTACAAAGGTACAACTACTCCCGATACACTTTGTATTTTGAGGACTAAAATACTAACCGATCACTACTGAAAATACACAATCAAATGAAGTGTAAACTACACAAGTCTACACAATGCTAAGCTAACAAGTCTTGCAACGTTGTGTTGAATACTTGTTACTTTTAGTAAGCTCGTGAATCTCTTTGCTACAAAAAGAAACTTCACATATGAAATGTTAAGAGGTTAGATGAAAGAATGAATGTGTGTGTAAAATATAATGTCAAGTGATGAGCCAAAATTCAACTTGTGGATCAATATTTATAGCCAAACCTTCTGCAGGTCTGGTGGATCAGGCGGACCCCTCAAAAGGGTTCCGCCCGTGTACCTCCAGGGTACCGTCGGGCTTGCAGTTGGTTTTGCAATAAATCTTGAAAACCAAACAAAGTCACATCTCATTACTCTTGCAAACCAAACAATGTCACATCACATAATATGAAGTCAAACACTAAACTTGCAAGCAACATCTAAGTAAGTCAAACACATTTCTTTTCATAAATGTATAATGAGAAAGCTTGCCATAAATGTGATGTGACAATTCTATTTTTAGAAAATAAGAAGTGTTGTGTTTTATGAAATGCAAAATGTAGCAAAAGTCTAGTTTATGCAAGTCTTTAAAACTAAGATTATGTTTTACTTAGAAACTCAAGTTTACATTTGTCATTAACAAAACTTAGCGAAGATCGTAAAATATAAATAACGTTTTTAGGCGATATTTGTATTAACAGTTTGGTTTCAAATTGTACCTTGCTTGATGCTTTATCTAGTTGAGAATCACACACCGGATAGTTGGCTTCATCTTCATCCGTGTCATTCCATGAATCATAAGCAAGGCCACTTTGAGCTTGACATAAGTAATCATCTTCACTTACACCTTCATTTAAAACATTTAAACTAGTAGCACATGTATTTATTTCAACTAAATGTCTATCTATTAATTTTTCTAAGACTTCTAATTCATATGTGAGATCAAATTGATCATCTTTGACTTGACATATTTCTTGATGAAAGTTTGACATATTTTTCCGAATATCGTTAGCCGTTTGACAAAAATACAGTCTTTCATATTCGGTCCTTGGTAAAGCTTTATAAATCATTATCTTAGCTTTATTGTTTTTATCAAGTTTAGGATAATCATCTAGATTTTCAAAACTTGTTTTCATTGGTTTGAAATCACCAATAGAAATAATATGCCAAAGATCTTGATCAATTGATTTCACATAGTTTTCAAATTTACTTTTCCATTCAAGGAAGTTTTCTTTTTCAAATAGCGGTGGCTTTTGAATAGGTTGCCCTTCTTTGAGATTTTTAAAATCCATGGATCGATCCAAGTTTTAAAATACAATATATTTTAAAGATCTTGAGTAACATAGCTCCTGATGCCAATTGTGGAAAACTAGAAGGGGGGGTGAATGGTTTGCCGCTTTTTAATCTTAATTAACTTTTAAAACTTTACGTTTGTTTAAAGATATAGACTCAAATTACTTGTTTAATCTTTGAAAAGCTTTACGTTTGATCAAAGATATAGACTCAAAATACTTGTTAGTCTTTGCAAAGCTTTACGTGTAATTAACGATTCTAAATAAAGACAATATGTAATATGCAAAGATAAAGAAAGAAACGATCAAACCACAACACGATTGTTTATCGTGGTTCGGCTACAAGGACTCTTTTTCCTTGCCCTACATCCACGCCCCGAGTTTCCAACTCGAGAGTTTCAAGCACTAGTCAACAAGCTCCTTTCACGGGTGGAGAAACCTTTACAATCGTCGCTTACACTTTATCCGGTACAAAGCTAGATACCGGGTCCTAGTTCAAGGTAGAACCAACCTAACGTCGCCTATCCACTATTTCCGACACTAAGCTAGATGTCGAGTTCTTTTACAAGGGTACAACAACTCCCGTCACACTATGTATTTTGAGGCCTAAAATACTAACCGATCACTTCTACACAAGATACAAATGAAGTATCAACTACCAATGTTCATACATAACAAAGCTAACAAGTATTGCAACTTTTGAGTTGAAACTTGTAATTTCTTGGAAGAACTTGTGAACTCGTTTGCTACATAAGAGAATCACACAAGTCAAATGTTACTGAGTTAGATGAGAGAATATGTGAAATATATGTCCTAAAGTGATGGGTAAAAACTAGCAAGTGGCTTGGTATTTATAGCAAATCCTTCAGCAGGTCTGGCGGATACGGCGGAACCCTCAGATGGGTTCCGCCCGTGTACCTCCAGGGTTCCGCCAGACACACAGTAGGTTTTGCAATAAATCTTTCCAAACCAACCAAAGTCACATCAACTTAATTCTAGTCAAACACACATTGAACCAAAGTAGAATGCTTCCAAAGATGTGCAAGAGCTTATGGTAAGTCAAACACACAAACTTACCATAAATGCATGTTGATGTGATGTGAGACTTACTTATTTAAGAAATAAAAACAATGTTATGTTAAAAGAGAAATGTAAAATCTAGTTATACAAGACTTAAAACTAAAGTGATGTTTTTACTTATAAACAAAAGTTAATACTTTGTCATTAACAAAACTTAGCAAAGATCGTAAAATATAAATAACGTTTTTAAACGATATTTGTATTAACATTTTTGATATTTTTCGGGTGAATTAAATGAGAAAATTGAGGTTGTGTAAGTATATTAATGGCATATCTGGTTTGTAAATGTTTGCCACATTTTTCATGAAAACTATATTAGACCCGTGTAAACAATACTAACATGTCTAAATGTATTTGTTATATAGACCGGTTGTTATCAAAAGCACCGGTCTAAATGAAACTCTTTTAGACCGGGTCTTCATAAAAGCACTGGTCTAAATATAAAAAAGCGATATAGATCGGTTTCTGTTATTTGCACCGGTCTAAATAACAATTTCAAGAGACAAATTGACGTTTAGACATGTGTTTTTCTTAAAGGGTCTAAAAAAGTGTTTTTGTAGTAGTGACTACGCATGCGGGTTTTATAGAATGGTCCATGGCCTGATAAATTTTGCCATTGTTGATGCTTTCATATATATAAACTATTAAAGTTCAGTTTGATATCAAAGATACATTGTACAACGAGAAAGCACACTCGAGCTATGCTTTGTTTGTAAAGATTGACGTTTACATATCATTAAAGAGTGTTTGTTTATCTGAATTCGAGGGGACAAACAAGAAAGGAAAAGCAACAAAGAACTAATTAATTATAAGCCAACTCTTGTTTAGTGAAACAAAAGGAGCACAACTTTAGATCGTAATATGGTTATCTATTCGGTTTAAGCCTAGAGGGTAAATCTTGTCTCAAAACCAGAGTCGTCCTTAGGATTGCCAAGGTGCGCGATCACCTAGAGCCCCAAGAATTTTAAGGGCCCCGAAAGTTGTCCAGTTAATAATTCTATACACATGTACACATATTATACTATATAACATTTATTGGAGTGGAGACGGGAGTCGGCACGGTTCCGAAGCCGCCAATGGGGAGGTCGGCTCGAGGGAGTGGGACGGCTTGGGTGTGTTGTGGAGCCGGTAATGTTCACACGCCGAGCCGAGCTGACGGCTTAAAGGGATAAAATAATCTTAGTTGGTTTGTTAGTGGATGCTTAGTAGGTTGAGGAATCAAATGTTATACGTGTCTTGAAGATGCACACTCCAGCAGCTCATCTTCTTCCATGTTAGTGCCAATGTTACTCATTAGCCAAAAAAAAAAAAAAAAAAAAAAAAAAAAAAAAAAAAAAACACACCATATAAACTGAGCTTTTCTTATATATTTTCAGTTTAGATTTTGCTTAAATTTTGTGGATGGTTGAGTTTTGGAGTAGCTTCATCAAATGCGACGGTCGACTAATTCAATTTGATTTTGGTTTGTGTTAAAATTTAACTGAATTTTATGATTAATTTGATTGTTGATTTTTGTTGTTTGCGTTAAGGCATGTTAGATACATGCAATGGGAGTGGCAGTCGTAAGTTTGTACTCGGATTATGGTAATATAAATGTTTGATCATTATTGTGGTGTTTCTGACTAATAAGGTGATTGATTTGGTTATTGTTTTGTTTCGATATTGGTTTAAGCTTAATTTAGCTTAATTTTGTGCTTGATTTTTATTATTGAATTTTGTTTACTACATCAATGGCAGGTTAGATACCGACAATGGGAGTGATAGGCACGGGTTTGCACCCAAACTGTTACACCCCAAAATTGGTTTTTAAGTATTATATTACGAAAATGCGATTGGATAATTTGACAATGTCTTTTATAAGTTTGAATGCTTTACGTGATTGGTTACTCAACCCGATAGTCAAACTATGAGTTAATGTATTACGTGAATGCTTTAGTGTTAGTCTCTCTTGCATCACTCTCTCATTTTTCACTCTCAATAGTCGTCAATCTCTCACCTTTCTTTAAGATATCCGCTTTTATACAAATATACCCCACTAAATACCCCACATACACTCACAAACCAAATAATAAATATTAAGAACAATCACTATGCACGTTTCCATATGTAATGAATGGTTCACCGTTCGTCACTACTTTGTCCTCTTGGTTTCCACCCTTACGTTGGTGAACACCACCCCCACCAGCAAGGTTGCCGCGTGAGGTGGTGGCTTGCCGATGCTTTGCCGCCCTTGTTGGCAGTAGTCTTAGACAAATTTGTGAGAGTGTACAATAATGTGGTTCTTAATCTTTTTAAAAAATTGTACTCCCTCTGTCCTAAAATTATTATCCCACTTTAATTTTTTTGGTCTTTCTTTCTCAACTTTGACTATAAACATTTTTGTTTGTGTCATACAATACTTAATGAAAATTATACTAATAAAAAACATTTAAAACTAAATCATTTCATATATTTTGTATCAAGTATTATGTAATATAAATAAATATACTTAATGTAAAAGTTCAAAAATAAAGACTGAAAAAGTCAAAAGGAGACAGTAATTTTAGGATGGATGGAGTAATATTTATTTATTATCATTTCGATCAATAGTTAACATTATTTTTTTAGGTAGAATTGCATATATATCCCTCCCAAAATGAATAATTGCATATATATTCTTTGTACAAGTTTTTTATGCACATAGTACAATTGTTTTATGCATGCTTTGGATATATGCAATTATGCATTTTCGCAGGGATATATATGCAAAAACCTCTATTTATTATGTTCATATAAACATTAGAGGATCTCATTCTGATTGGAGATGACAATTTTTTGAAAGATGAATATAAAGAAAGATGGTTTTTTTATTAAAATTAAAAAAAAAATAAAATGAACTATATTCATTTTAAAATAAGTGTTCAGTTTGATTTTTTAAACTTTTTTTATTTAATTTGACTTTAAATATTTTTATTTGTATTATATAATACTTGATGCGAAATATATGAATTGATTGAATTTTAAATATATTTTTTATTTATATAATTTTTATCAAGTGTTATATAATACAAGTAAAAATATTTAAAGTTAAAACTGAACAAAAAATGCTTTAAAAAATTAAAGTGGATATTTATTTAAAAAAAAGGGAGTATACCTCAATATGGCCAAAGCACTATGGTATAAATTTTAAGAGTATATAGGTTTTGGTAGTTGTGAGGTGGGGTATGTGTAGCCCATGGGGGCACGGTGGTATGTTGGCTCAATTGGTCTCCTCGATGAGTGTGCCTAGCTAGCTACTTACCGACTAAACCTAACCCAACTCAACTCAATCACTATTTGGGGACCCAATCCATATCTCTGAAATTAAGGGAAAGGCTACTACTTCTGACACCCCTCATGTGAATTTATTCAATGAATATGATCGTGTAAATGTCGGGTGCGTTTGGTTTCTTTATAAGGGAATCAAATTATCACTATGAAAGTCATATTTTGTGTTTCTTTAGAATGTCTGGGCTCACAACTATTACTATGAAAGTATAATATATTCCATACTCTATATACAACTCTTGAGGGAAGAATGGATCTTTCATAGCTGAGGGACCTACCACTACTATAAAACTTATACCCATTGTCATTCCTCGCAGCATATCAAACGCACCATTTAGTCGTGCAATAATGACAATGTGCAACTAAATGTGTTACTCCGTAAATGGTTTAGGGAGATACTAACATCACCTTATTCATCTAACACGTTATTCATCTGTCATTTTAGTATTACTTTATCACATTTTCAATAATACATTAAAAACTAAAACAATTTCTTCGATAAAACAATTAATAACACTTATTATGTCTCACAAAATACCACACAAAAAATACTCACTCACAAAAAAAGGACCAATGACATCAACCATTGCACCCACTATTTTACCATTGGTTGGCGAATGGAACGTAATATGGTGTCGTATAACACGTTGTTGGTTCTCAAAATTTACCAACATTGTTGGTTCTCCATACCGAGCACTCTTATAGATACCAAGCTCATCCTTGTTATGCATAATTTTATACCGTTACAATGTAGAGACAAAAAAATTCAAGTCTGTATCAAGGTATGTACTCAACTGCGATGCAAAATATAACAAAAAAACAAACATAGGTTAGGTTCCCTGTTTAACTGGAACATGGAGTGACAGAAATTTATCAACGGATCTTTGCCCAATGCTCCAAACGATATCTGTAATAAGGTGAATGCTTTTTCTCAAGTGATTGTGAATTCAAGTTTTGGCTAGAACAAATGGGAGATTATAAATTTATATTAAATCCCGTGCAAACGGTGCCGTTTTGCATAGGGCTTTTCCCGCCATTTTTCTTGGGCCAAAAGTGATCCACGCCATTGATACGTCACTGTCTCCCAGTCTAAAAAAAGGATGATATCATTTGTGAAACCCAGATCTACTCCTCCCAAAACCACATCTACTCCTCCCAAAACCACCTAACTAAATCTATAATCAAGGTGGTTTTTCGTGTTCCAGAATATTCAGAATCAGACAAGGTATGTTTGCCCTTCCAAATTTATACATATCAATTAATCAAGGTAGGTTTTCGTGGTTTTTTAATTTTGTTAAGATTTGGCCTTCATTGTCATTGTGGTTTTCGTGGAGATAGGTGACTGTGTGTCACTTTGTTATTATGAAGAAGATGATTATTCGATTTTTATACCGAATTTGTTGCTGTTGGGTACTTTGTGATGCCATGTTTGATACTGTTTGTCTTGATTCAAACTCATATTTTAAAAAATAAAATAAAATTGGGATGTAATATATGTGTGGATTGAAGAATTATAGTCGTTTGGTGTTGTTTTTATGAAGGAAATTGGTTGCACACCAAATGTTTGATGAAATGCTTAAAAGAAATATGTATTTTTAATTTATTTATTTTGGGTGTAATTTTGAAAGTTTTGTTTGCAAGATGGAGAATGAAGAAGATCACGTGAAGAGTTGCTTCCTGAAATCTAAAGAAGAACAACTAATGTTTGGTGAGCTTATGAGAATTCAAGAGACTGTTGATAGGTATTAACACGAGGTTTTTGCCTATTACTTTGCTTTTCTTAATTTCCGTTCATATTTGTTGGTGTCGGTAACCATTCATGGTTTGTATTATAATTTTAGATTTGTATCTGAGTTTATAGTTTGGGCCATAGTATGTTTTCTATAAACAAATGTAATATGATATTGTTTGTTCGATGCAGAAGAATAGGGTAACGTGTTACCTAAGGATGCAGATGTTCGTTTAATCTTTTGCCATCATCTGATACCTTCTTTTGAGACTGATTAATATCAGCAGATGGCAAATTAGTGATTGCATTGATCTTTTGGTGGTTAAACTTCAGACCGATGAAAAACCAACTTCGTTGATTAATGTACTTAGCCAGAGAAAGGTGACAAGCACGAGATGATGTCGTAAAAGTTAGTTTACTGCAAATTCTATTTTCATATACTCTGTTGTTTCTCATTTACTGTTGCTTCCTTTTTTCCTAGGCTCGAATACAAAGGATGATGCGACTAGATGAGGATGCTGGGAAGGCTGCTATAGCGGCCGTTCAGTTGGTGTGTAAGTAACAATTCTATGTTGCTATTATTTCTTCATACGGTCTATTTACAGTAAGTTAGAAAGGCTATAAATTTGTACTTTCATTTTATGAATGAAGCTAAAGCTTTGGAACTATTTTTATAAGATCTTTGCCAGCTTCAAAAGATGTTATAAAAATAGTTCCAAAGAAGGAACCAGGATCCGATTCAGGTACAATATGTCAATATTGACACATTTAACATTAAACATATAAACATATTCAAGGTACGAAGGTAATTACAAACTTAATGCGATAAAGACTACCAAACTTAACTAAGTGGAACATTTGTGTCGGTTAGTTTGTGGGTTTCTAAATTTAGGTGCTTTTTTCTTATTACTTTCGCACTAAAGCCAGTAACATTGCTGAAGTTTGCCATGGATATAGCAAGGTCTAAAGAAGCGTTATTTTACGCAATCTGATATCTATCTTTTAGACTTAACTCTAAGTGATGATGGTTTGCAATAGGACCGTGTGACGAAAACAACCTCATCATGAGGGAAATATTTGTCGGTCCAACCTGGAAGTGACCCCATCATTTCAAGGGAACAAAACAAAAATTCCAAGCATGAAAGTTTTCAGAATTATGCACATTATAAGTAGTTAATAATTTATCAACAATTTAGCTTAATCCGTCAACATCTGACGATAACTAAACTCACAATGTGTTTTCTTTATTTTTATTGTAGGGCCTGTTGACATGTATGCTTTGAAATCTTTAGCTTAGTATATACTTCTTTTGCTATTTTTAAGGTGATCATGAGGGCAACAACCTGAAATGATGCTTTACTTTTCAAATCCGAAAATGAGCATATGCAATCGTTTGATAACACTATCATCATAAAATTTTTGGATAACATGTCGTGAAGTTGGGTGGATCTTATCAAAAGAAGGTATGGCCAAAAGTAAGAATGTAAAATAGGAAAAATAATGATTATAGTTGAGAATTTGTTACCTGTTTCTTACATTTTGGACGTATAATGCAACTACGGTTTGTTATTATGGGAAACGTGTTCTGTATTGAGTACCTATTAATATGCTAGAAAGACAAAACAAGAATATGAACTTGAACTTGGTATTACTTGGTTTTTTTATTGACATATTCAGCTAACATGCTATGTACAGGTGGGCCAAATGGATTATAATACTAAATACTCATATATAAGCTTACCGAACATGCCGATGCCACAGTTCAGCAGCAGGCAACGAATTTGGGCTACTGAAAAGTGGTTACCAGTTTTGGGTTTCTATGACTGCAGGTTCGTCAGACGGTGCCTTATTCTGTTGAAGATTGTGTGAATACGAAAGGGAAGCAGAAAACTGGGAAACGAAACTCTGGTATTACACTCCTGGCGATGCGTGCTTACACCTGCACTCTCAACCTCTTTCTTGATCCCAAGGTGATCATTACAGCTGCTTTCATAACTACATAGTTTGCACACGATTGACACACCACTTGGAATGTAGCTACTCACACAACTGGCCAAATGACAAGCACTGATTTAGTGATGATGCTGATGACTTTGAACACTTCCGAAGTTGTAATAACGATGTGCAATGGCTGACCAACAACATTGGGAAAAGACCACTGGAAGGTACTATGATGTTGTTTACAGTTTCATTCTTAGGTTTTATATGGGAATTCACACGATGGAAAAAGAACTTATGTGTAAGGTATCTTATTTCTTTTGTTCTTGCAGATACACCGTATGGGGCCAATATTTGAGGCCCATGTACAGACGTCGAGGCAGTTTCAAGACCACTTCTGGGTAGAGCTACTCTTGCAGCAGGAAAAATACACAATTTTTAGGTGTAAATACCTACACATTTGTCGGTCTATTCTTAATGGGTCTTATTAGCGAAACAAACAAACAAGTCGCTAAAACAGAAACGGGTCAAACGGGTTGCGAGTAAATGCAGGGAGTGTTTGTGACACACACAAGCTTTGTGAACAACATCGGTGTGATGGGGAACAACAGCGTGTATAGTATTTGAAAGTGTCATGTCCGTCTTTAAGCTTCATTAGTTTCATTTACCTTTAGTTGTTCATCGATTGACAGCAGATGGATGACTCACTTAATTCTATCACTGCCATGCCTGTGATTGATTGGTCATGTACTTATTCAGTAGTTACTTTTTTATACATCGCCTTTATGTTTGATAATGTAGTTTCTTATCATTGGTTGCTGCTATGTTTTATCTGATATATACGCACGCTGCAGGGTACAAACAGGGGTCTTGGATTTTAAATCCGGTGTTATCAGACATTCAGATTTGTCTGATGCTAGGGCAGGTGGAACGTCTGAACCACATCATCATTCTCAGGTGTTTGAAGTTTCCGGATCACATCCGACGGTGCTTGATTTTAATGTGGGTGTGGTCGTCGCGCTCATGGGTTGGAATCTTCTTTGGGGTTGAAGTTGTTGGATGGTGATTTCGGAAGACCAGTTCATGTGGTTCGCACACAAAAAAAGGTTAAGCCTCTAATTATCGAATCAAGTCTATGCACATAGGATTACCAATAAATGATGGCCGTATGATTTCTGCTGCTGCACTACCTGATGTAACAGGTTGGTGTTATGTTATTTTAGTGACATAAACTTTGGATATTACTAGATTGTCCTGTTTATATCAGTTGCAAACTTGACATACTTTTATAACCACTATTTCATATTTGTAGCACAAGACCTGAACTTTGTGTGGTTTACAGTATCAAATGAACTTTTAGTGACATAAACTTTATTTTCTGTGTGTGATAAACTTTATTTTCTGTGTGTAGCACAAAGCATCAATTGAACTTTTAGTGACATAAACTTTATTTTCTGCTGCACAAGACCTGAACTTTGTGTGGTTTACGCCTAAATATTCTACTTTATTTTTATGCAAAATCGCCTCGGCAAAAAAACAGGCCCGCCCGCAACGCGGCGGATTAATGCCAGTCTAGTATACATAAATGAATGTGTTAGATTCTTTCAGCAAAAAGGGAAAAACATGCACCAAGGAAAAAGTTTGTCTACTATGTGTCACAAGGCTAAATTTCTATACAAATAATATATGTGCGTTCTCATTTTCTGATTCTATTTCTTACTCCGTATAAGTTTTGATTTGATATAGCCTTATAGAGGCGGTTAAGGTACCCAAACCCACGATTGGTTTGGATCCATTAGGTTTAGTGTTGACATTATTTTGTTTATTGTCAAAGCTATGTATTCAGTATAAATATATATGCTATCTTATATGTAATTTATTTAATCAATAAAATTATCTATTATCTTACATAGTCTCAGAGAGTAATACCAATCCTCTAAAACCCTAAAAACACCATCATCGTTTCCCAACCTCTCTTTACAAACCACTTATTATTATTTATTTTATTTTATTTTTATTTTTTTTTGCCGTCATTCAATTTTTCATCCCAAAGCATCAAGTGTTCCTTACTTAATTAATTCATTAGATTATCTATATTGCATTGCTCTACGGGTCATACAAAACCAAAAACCATTAGTATATACTACTGATATTGTTTTCTTTTTAATCTTTCTCGCTGCAAGCCCATCGTCCATTATCATTGATTTTCATTGTTTTCTCCTTGCATTCACGTGCATGTAATTCTTGCATGAAACCAATATTTTTCATTGCATGTTGCAAACCCTTGTATCCACGTCTTTATCACACATCAGTGTCCTTTTACAACCCTACTATTGCACAACTTCTTCACTGACCTCTTCTATCATAGCTCAGCCTCTTATTCACCATCATAATGACTAATGGTGATCTCCTTCTACCACCTCCAATACCCTACTGCCGTGCCGTTCATCCTCCAAAAAAAAAAAAAAAAAAAAAAAAAAAAAAAAAAAAAAAAAAGGTTGAACCTTCATTCTTCATTGTTTGTTTTATTCTTTATTGTTTGTTTTATGTTTTTATTTTTGAGCTAAGTACTAATCTAGTATAAAACATTTTTTTTGAACCCCAACACGGTCACTTTTAAACTAAATTCCCTAAATGGTCATGCGCGACTACTCAATTCCGCAACTCCTCTCAAAACGCGACACATGTCCATATTATGGGGCCCACATCAACTTCCAAATTTACTCAACCGCCGGCTACTCAACCGACGGTGATTTGACAAAGCAACTTTATTGGAAAGGTAATACTTTTTTTATTTTTATTTTTTTTGGTTTGATTTGGTACTTTATTGTTATTATTATTATTATGTTTATGTATTTGGATTCAAACAACACACAACATCAGTAATCATACTCGACCGTTAATGCTTAATTTTTGATTCCGTTATGATTTCGGTACGTTTTTTTTTTCCGATTGACGCTATCAGTTAATGCTTAATTTTTCCGATTGACACTTAAATAAATATGTTATCCATTAATACTTGTTAGTTTTAAAAATTAATTGTGATAATTAATAAGTGTTACGATACTCGATCATAAGCCGCTACTCGACCAAGATCTAATCGACCGTTATAGCTTTCATAAATTAAATATGCATTTACTACATCCCATATGTTGGTGGAAATTTAAATGTTATCAATTAATAATTGTTAGTTTTAAAAATTAATTGTGATAATTAATAAGTGTTAGGATACTCGATTATAATTCGCTACTCGACCAAGATCTACTCAACCATTATAGCTTTCATAAATTAAATGTACTTTTAAAAAAAGTAAAAGTACTTTTTAGAGAATATAGACAAAAGATTTTGTTCTTTCCCAAAGTAGTACTTTTTAGGTTCCCTATGTACTTTTTCACGTGAATCAATGTAAGTCGAATAGCCGCCGGTTGAGTAGCACAAAGGTTGAGTAAGTTTGGTAGTTATGTGGGCCCATTCAAAGTAACTAACTGTACTTGGTTAAGGACATGTGTCGCGCTTTGGGATGGGTTGCGGAGTTGAGTAGTCGCGCATGACCATTTAGGGAATTTAGTTTAAAAGTGACCATGGTGAGGACCAAAAAAAATATTTTATACTAGGTTAGTACTTCGCTCTTTATTTTTTTTCCTTCTTTTCACTTAAAGTCGACTAAATCTCGACTTGTCCCCACCTAACGCCGACTAAAGCTCGGTCAATGGTGTTACTTCATTCAATAAGACGCATGAGGTTACTTTTTCAAGAATCAATGTGCAACCTTTTGATGTCCTAATGCACATCATTGGTGAATATATACAAGTTCTTCGACAAGTACCGCTTTCTTTTTTTGCTTTGCTTTCGCTTGTTGTGGATGTCATCGTCAACAAAAATAGTTATAGCTTTATTGTTTTATGCATCTCCAGTCCGAGCTTTCGCGATTTCGTCACTCGGACTGCGAGGGAGTAGTAGCTGATATAATTGATGAACGGCCTAAGCCCGATCTGTGAGCTTATGGTACATTAGGGTTTATTGTAATTTATAAATATTGGTTATCAATAAAGTTAAAGGCACACAATTTTAATGTAAACGAGCCATTCATACCTGTGCGCTGCACAGTTTTGGTTTTACGGATATTTGTTGCCACATTTTTATTATGTTTTGTGTCGTACGTAATGCTTGTTACGTAAAACCTATCACTACAAAATTTTGGACATATACTCACTAAAACTTTTCCTCACTAAAATTTTTAAAAGTCACCAAAAAGTAAAAACTAAGCACAAAATTATAAAAGTAAATTTTTGACATATACTCACTAAAAATTTTTCCCACTAAAACTTTTATAAAGTCACCAAAAGTGTGTGAAAAACAAAATAAATAAAAAAGTAAAATTTTAACATATGCCCACTAATGAGCCAAAGAGTTATCAAAACCTTTTTTGTAACATTTGCTGACTTAAGCCTATCTAAATAAAAGTAAGGAAAAGATTTAATTAAATTTAAAAAAAAACCTCAAGGACAGACAAACTAAATTTTTTAAATTTCTAACTCTCATTGAATACTCGTATCCCCCACCTCTCTCAACGACTGTTATCCCCCACCTCTCTCAACGACTGAAACCCACCATCTCCCAAATCCGGCCTAAATCCACCATGGTTGCCACCACTGAAACCCTAAATCCGGCCTAAATCCACCATTGAAACCCTAAATCATGCCTAAATCCACCACCGAAACCCTAAAATTTTTAATCGGCACCGTCTTCTGTCTCTATCCGGCCTTCTATCCATAACTCCGGCACCGTCTCTATCCGGTCGTCTCTATCGTCGATTGAAACCCTAACTCAGGTATAATACACTGATAGTTGATGTTTAGAAAGTGTTAATAAGTGATAGTTGATGTTTCGTTTATTACATGTACTGTTAATAAGTGATATTTTTGCTATTGATTGCCGCGTGTCGATTTGTAGGAATTAGCTTATTGATGTTTAGAAGGTGTGCTGAGTAGTTTTGATGTTTTGTAACTGATTTGTAGGAATTAGCTTATTACATGTACTGGTATAATGTAGGAAACACAGCGCCTTATTTTTTTAATTTTGGTGTATCGACATGTTTAATTAGTTGTTCAGGTTATGTAATGCTTAGTCGTCTCAGTATGGAAACGTACTAATTTTGACTTTTACTACTTTTAGTGGGCAAATGTTTAACTGGAAATCTGCTTTCTGAGTAGCAGGTATGCAATGTGTGTTATAATGCGGTATTTGATGTTGTTTGTAAGATTGTTAGTTTTTTCTTTTTTTTTTTTTTTTTTTTTTTTTTTTTTTTTTTTTCGTTAAATTTATGATTGTAGGTGATGATCTGTAACTGATCTTATTGACGGAACAGTGTATGCTTAGTATGTGAAAATATGTATCTGACGTTATCAACATTTTTTCAATGAGGAGGTCTTGTATTTATTAAAATAGTTGTTGTGTGTTATTGTTATCATCTTTTATGTACATTATATTCCAGTTTGATCAAGTTTGCAACAAAGAATAGAAAATTGATTATAAGGTTATAGAAACTGACTCAATAAGACATTTCAATAGTAAATTAATAGGCATTGCAAATATGAACTAGTAACCTGGGAATGACGAATGTTTTAGCTGTTTCTACATTACTTTAGTAGATCAGGGCACTTTAAAATACTGAATACTTGAGTTACCCAAAATAGTCACACACCTTTGAATTCAGAAAATCTGAGAAGCGTCTAGACTGAGTCAGTCGGTTAAACACCATTCTTTCATCCTCAATTCATTCATTCATTAAACCCTAGTTAATTTCTTTTCGGTTAGTTTCATTCATACTTTTTAATTCTGGGTGGTTAATTTTGTTAATATATCTGAATTTTTTTGAAGATTTTTGATTATTGCCTTGTCAAGTATTATTAGTATGACTGAATGTAAGTTAGGGGCTGTTTGTTTTGGGCTTATGTTTGATAAGCTCATTTTTTGTGGCTTATTTTAAAACTTTCCGGCTTATAAGCCAACTGCCTAAAGACTACAGAATCATATGAGATGTCAAAAACAAAGATCAAGTAACCAACTCAGTCCAAAAGAAGAAGAATCTAGGAAAATTGGTGATTTAGTTGTTCTCTTATCTAATTTATTGTCTTTGTTCTGTTTCGTTGTAGTTCCCAGTTTGGTGTTATCCTTCTAGCTTCTGGCAAGCTTGTCCTAAGTTGAAATAATTTATGTTCAAAAAAGTTTAAAAGTTTCATAATATTAGACATTGAACTGTTCTGATGCTAATGCTGAAGATGGTTATGGGGCTGACAGAAATTTGTGATTAACTTGTTCTAATATCTTTATTTTGTGATTTATTTCAGTTACTTACCCTTTGAACTTTTTGGTAAAAAACCACTACTTTTAAGATTCAGTAACCAAGTATCTTTATCATTTGTAGAAGCAAACATTGTTAGGAACATCAGTAATTCTTGCAAGATCTGGTATGACATTGTTATGTATGTAACAGGATGGTTAAGAGTGAATTTCGATGACACTCATTACCTTTTAAGATCTGGCATGACATTGTTATGTATTCAGTTTAAGGGGGGCTTTGAAAATGCAGAACCTGCTAGGACAAGACAGGTATAAATTAGTTTGAATGGGTTAGTTTAGCATAAACAATTAGTACGGGTCAGTTTATAAACAATTATAGGTTTATACTAAAAGTGACCCATATCATGCTATTAGATTTAATGGGTCAGTTTAGTATGGGTCAGTTTTAATCAAACGTCACAATAATCAGGTCCAATTTGTTTGTTCAAACTATGATAACCAGATAGGTCTAATGAAGCGTATGCTGCTGGTTTTCCTAGTTGTTTGCTTTATGTGCTTATATCTCGAGGCAACCCTAGATGTCCTTCTTGCAGCACGACCATCGTATTCCCTGAGCCCGTCCAGACACCGACCTCCATGGTGATTAAGAAACCCCGAATTGATCTTAACTGTACTATGATGAGTTAGATAGTTGCTAGCTGCTTTTAATCATAGTGGTAAACTGGGGTTATATTAGTCTTACTAAAGTCTAAGTTCGTTATTGTAAATGATATAGCCAACATGGAAAAAAGAACATTACAAAATGACATACGGATATGCTCTATTCCTTATGCTTTGCTTATACTAGTACTAGTTTTGCACCTTGTTAAACAAATAGAGTACATTTTGAATCAAATGAGATTTTTCTATGTGTAAAACCTGTAATTGTTCCCATACATAAACCTGTACAAGTGACCAATATCAAATTACAGGTTTATACTAAAAGTGACCCATGTCAAATTCTGGAACTTTATCTCTTTAAAGTCATAATTCCCATACATAAATCTGTAATTTTTTTTGTCATATTTGTTTGTTTTAATCGATATGAAGTTGGTTAATACTTTTCGTTTATACTTTGTGATGTAACAGTTTGAGGAGTAAGACGAGGACAGTCGCCAGTTGAGTCATGTCACATGCAAATATGAAGATATTCATTTCCTGTAAATCGTAACCAGATTTGTGTTTAGAACCTGGAAAATATTTGTGTTTTGAATGTGATTACTGTGTTTAGAACCTGGAAAATATTTCTGTTTTGAATATGATTTAAGATAAAATTGCCTGTATAGTAGTATCATTTGGGGATACAAAAAGTGTTATTTATGAATTAGCTTTACTCACTGATCATTTAGTCACTAAAAGTGAACCTTTGCTCACTATTAGTTGTAAAAGAAAGTGGCTAAAACATTTTAAATAGGCTTTGGTGTAAAAGAGATTGACACCTTTGCCTACTAAAAGAGAATAGTCACTAAAAATTTGACCCTTTTGCTTACTAAATATTGTGTAAGGATAAACTTTTAGTGATGGCTTCAGTAGTGACTGTTTTCTTTTTAGTGGGAGTTGCCAAAATAGCTTTTAGTAACTCTTTTCATATCTTTTGCTCACACTTGAATTAGTGAGCACATGTCACAAATTTTGTAGTGTATATGCCATGCTTCCTTTTAAATATATGTTACGTAAATGTTTATAAAACATCATAGTAATTTATGTTTGTTGCGTAATGTTGTTGTAAGCTTGTCGCGTAATGTTGAAGCGTTATCCGAACATATATACTAACAAATTTACACTACAATTTTACCCCAAAAACTTATAAACAAACTCATAAGACAACTAACAAAAAATTCAAAGAACCCTAAAGTTCATTAATAATTTCAATGATACATAATATTTAATTACAAAATCGAACTGATATTAAAACATATGAATCATATATTGTATAACAACTTTTGCAGCCCATGTTTTAACAATTTCATATCATAGTCCAATACAAAATCTTGTAAGCTAGGCCAAATTTTAAATGTAGTACAACCCACTAATAATATCAGGTATTCCCTAATCCTTCTCACATGATTTAACCCTAAACAAACACCTCTCTAACAATCCGCTTCCCTCTTCACCAACTGATGAGACGAAAAGTTTACCCCTTTTAGGGGGTCATTTAAGGCCAAAGTCGAGATTATTTGATCAAATAATCCCCTAAATCGTTCCATTTGTCATTTTAGGTACTTTTGAGAAGAAATCTGGAAAATGTAGCATTTTGGACGTTTTTGGAGCGAAAAAATGAAGAAAACGACAAAGTCTCCAAATCATGCTGAAAACAGTACTGTCACGATTTGAATGTGCCGCCGTCACTCATTGAAAAAGAGGTGGATAATCAAGTTACACGTGACGCGCCAGAATGTTTTTGGAGGATTTACACGTGACGGCGTCACCAAGGCCGTCACGTACAAAATACAAGAGACGGCCAAGAGATTGTTTACACATGACGGCGTCAGATTTGGATCTAGGCAATACGAGAGTTTTTATAGCGGCGAGTTGACAGCGTCAGGATTTACACGTGACGCCGTCAGACTAAAAAATCTATATATTTTTTTTGATTTTTTCATTCATTAGTGTGTAACTTTGGGAGGAGAACTTTAGAGAAACCCTAGCACGAATTTTACCTTATTTTTAAGGGTTCCAAACCCTTGTTTCATCCATGTTTAATTGAAGATAAGTTTTCCAATAATCATTCAATATGTCTATTTGTTGTTTGATTCTATCTTATGCTTGTCTTTACTTTAACATGCTAGGTTAGGTTTTCTTTGTATTTGCTTTGATGTAATAAAACTTAGTTATTGATTATTGGTTGGTTGTTTGTTTATAATTGTTGTGGATGAATGAGTTCGATGTTAGGATTAAGAAAACTGGCAGACTTCCAATTGGTAACATGCTTGAACATCTTAAGAAATATGATCGGATGTGTACTACGATTAATTGGTTATATTTAATGCATAAGTAACTACTAAGGAGGCCATGTTAGGAGCTAGTAGTCGGCTCGACATAGGAAGAGGTAGAAGTTTATAAAGTTAGGGAAGATCGTACACTGCCCTACAAATGGTATTAAGGAATATAACCCGTCATCTATGTAATTGTAACAAACTAATCAACTAGTAAAATATAGCTAGGGAGTAGTGAAATCTAAGTAAATACATTTTTTCTCATTATTGTTTTTCCCCACATTTATTTTAGTGTCATTTTATTTTATTTGCATTTGTAGTTATTTGGGTTAGTTGACTAGCAACTAATTTCATCCATTCTTCCAAAACCCAAGATTTTTACTTACTTTCCATAAAATATAAAAATACAAAAAGAATCATCCCTCACCTCTAGACCTAGTTTAATCGAGTTTTAACCCTAGCGAATACTATTCTTTGAGTTGAACGATCAATCCCCCGGTACTTGCCACTATACTATACTACAACGGTCAGGTTCACTGCCTGGTGGGGATTGCAAGCTTCTCAAGATCCCTTGAGAGGTAAAACCTTTTGCAAGGTTGCAAAACCATGCATCAAGTTTTTGGCGCCACTGCCCGGGGAATAGTTATTGTCTAGGTTGAAATTTCTTTTTATTAGGTCTACTTGCTAGATTCCTTTCTAGTAAGATTTTTATTTTTATTTTTATAGGTCTTCTTTAGTCTATCTTTTTCTTTGTTTCCTTTGTTCGTAACCATTGCCATCCGCCATCATGGAAGGTGGTAATCTCTTTGACCCTATCAACTGACCACAACAAAACCAGCCTCAAAACCCACCGCAACCAAATCTACCTCCTAGACCCCGAACTTTAGGAAAGTACTCCCGTCCTAGCCACCGAGGCTATCGAAACACCATTGAGCTCACTCAAGGAGCCAATGTGTCGCCCTTGCGATCCGACACCATCCGGTTGGTGCAAAGCGGATGTGCATTCCATGGACTTCGTTCCGAAGATCCTAATCAACACCTCAAGGATTTCCTAAAAATCGTTGATTCCATAGACCTTGATGTTGAAACTCGAGAGACGACTCGATTGCGTCTCTTCCAATTCTCTCTATGTCACCAAGCTAGTCAATGGCTTGAGCGTTTACCCGCGGGATCCATCACCTCTTGGGATGATCTCACCACTCGTTTCCTTGCTCAATTTTTCCCACCGGGGAGAACCACTAAGCTTAGAAATGAAATCTTGATGTTCCAACAACGTCAAGGTGAAACTCTCTATGAAGCATGGACTCGTTTAAAGGACTTACTCCAAAAAGTCCTTCATCACGGCATAGATCTTTGGCTCCAAGTCAAATTTTTTTATGACCATATCAATCTCTCCACAAGGCGAACCATTGACCAAGCGGCCGGTGGCAAGCTACGTGCTCTAAGTGCAGAAGAATCATGGGAACTCATAGAAGATCTTTCTCTCTATGACAACGAAAGTTGGAATGATCCTCGTGATTTGAACAAAACGGTCAAGGCAATATCTTTGCCTTCGAACTATTCAAGCACTCCCGACCGTAGGATCATGGAACTTGAAGACCAAGTCAAGTTTCTTATGAAATCCTACGAAGCTCCTAAACCTTCAAGCCAAGTGAACAAAATCACTTCTTCATGCGTATTATGTAGTGGTCCCCACGACACTCGTGATTGCATGGAACTCCACGAACAAGCTTTTGCGGATCACGCATCCTCGCGTATCGACGGAGTGGGAGACAAGTTGTACACTTTCAAACCCGAGCCAAACCCTTACAGTGATTCATACAACCCCTCTTGGAAAAATCACCCGAACCTTAGGTGGAATCAAAACCAAAACCAAAACATGCCCCAAACCAATTCTTTCACTCCACCTAATCGTTATCAATCAAGCGGTCCACCCCAAACTGTACTTTCAACAACTATCCTTCCAACAACTGTGGTAATACCAATAATCTTGAAGGATTGATGTCCAAATTTATGGCATCTCAAGAAGCTCGTATAGCAAAGTTTGAATCCAAATTCAATCAACAACAAGCAGAGATGACCAATAAAATCGACAATTTGTTGAGAGCCCTCAACAACCAAGTGCTAACTACACCAAAGAAGGACACTAGGGACACTAGTAGCGGAACCCAAATTAAGGACCCCTCATCATCCAAACACGTCCACTTTGTCAACAGTAGTCACTATTAAGCCAGTCGATAATGATAGGGAAGAAAGTGATAAAGATGAGATTAAGTAAGTCGAGGATAAAAAGGAAGAGAAAGTAGAGGAAGTGGAAAATGTAGAGGAATACTTTGATAGGTTACCTACCAAGGAAGAACGGGAATACCATAAGGATTTATTCAATGACTCCGAAACACCATACATCCTTGGTTCACCAATCGTCAAAGCGGGTGATCCCTCTAACATCAACATACCATGCAACATTGGGCATGTGCATGTGTGGAAAGCCTACATTGATCTTAGATCTCCCATAAACATTATGACTAGGACCCATTACAATTGGGTAATGAAGAAGCAACTAGGACCTATGATGATTCCCAACACAGGTTGGATGAGTAACTTTATGGGAAGAGTAAAAGTATTGCACATCTTTGTAGGAAACTTCACTTAAATTACCGACTTTGTGATTGTAGAAGATATTCATCCGGTAATAGATGGTTGCCTAAGTCAAGTAGTGTTCGGAAAGCCGTTTGTTGAGACCTTTAAGATGAATTATGACCCATCTTTAGGGATAGTTAGGTTCAAGGATGAGAACGATGAGATAGCCTACCAAATGCCCTATAAAATTTAACAATTCTGTCTTTTATCAAACATCAAAAAGGAACACAAGCAAGCAGTCTACTATAGGAATGATGAGGATAGACGTAGAGGAGTAGACTATGTTATGAATAGAATATTTGGTTTCTACAAGGAATGCTTGCAACTAGGTCTGGAATACAAAACCAAGATTGAAGATGACCTAGAGAATGTGACTAATGACGAGGTCACGTAATAGCCCGTGACATTGAGTCTAGCTACAAGACTCGTAAATAAAGAAAAACGCTTCTTGGGAGGCAACCCAAGTATTATTTGTTTGATTGTTTATTTGTTTCCATATGCATGTTTTATTTTTATTGTTTGTGGCTCATGTTTCAAAATAAATTGTAAAAATGATTTACCTTGTTGTTTAACTTCATCTTAACTTCATATAAAGGTATTTCGCAAAAGACAAGTGTAAGAGAAATCTAAATTTGTTTCTAAGAACGAGATTGAACATGGAACACAACAATATTAAATGAACATGCATATTAGTATTTGTTTGAGTCAAATGCTTGCATCGAGTCATAATGATGTTTTGCAGGATTTCCAGGAATTAAGGCGTGAGTTTTTACAGAAATTTTCCAGAAACTTAACATAAGATTTCTGTCAGAACACTTTGATGACGTCAGGGTTATAACCTGACGGCGTCAGGTGTAAAATTCTGAAAAATTTTGCAAGTTTTGTTTTTCTAACGGAGTCTTAAAGTTTTTGTTAATTCTTTAGTTTTATAAACTCCAGGAAATCTGCAAAAATTCATTCCACAAGCATTATATCTTAATATATATATATATATATATATATATATATATATATATATATATATATATATATATATATATATATATATATATATAGATTTCCGCCGATTTTACGCGAGGTTTTCCATTATTGTTTTCTCAGGTTTAACAGGTTATATTGGACAAGAAGATGATTTATATTTCTGGAGGGAAGCTTTCAACGTTTATTTTCTTGGAGGAGGATCTAACCATGTTACCATATTATCCACACCGAACGAATCAGGGGAGTATTTGTTTCATTCTTTTACCTTCATTACTTTTACATCCTTTTTATTGAACATTGGAGACAATGTTCAGCCCAAGTGTAAGGGGAGGGTAAATGATGATACCTTAGAGAATACAATTGCACTTGAGTTTGTTTGTTCAATAATTGGTGTGTAATAAAACTAAGAGAAACACTTGTTAGGGCAATTTTAGCGCCGAATTTAATTTTTTTTACAACATTTAGGAGTGAAGCTTTAGCCTTAGTGAGCGTCTCATAGATAGGAGTTGTATAACCAACACGAAAAACCATACCACTCAAAATTTTCCACCCCAAATATGTGAGGTTCGCCCCTGGATTTGTTAGAAAAAGATGCTTATGAGTGTACCGGTAGTACTTAGATTCTAGAACTTGCGTTAGTGATGCATCCCGAGACCGCTAGTGAGACTACATTTGTGTAGTTAGGATTTACTACATGATAAGAGGCATTAGGATAACCCTTGTGTTAAACCCGTATCATAATCACTTGACCAATGAAGTCATAATTACTTAACTAGTAAAGTCAATTCATTTTTCCCGCACCTTTGCGTTGTACTCATTATTAGTACACGATACCCCTAGTACAACCCTCAGAGCCTATCTTTTTCATTTCTCACTTTAAGCATTTTACTTAAAGATGTAAGTTTTTTACAATCCACCCCAAATGTGTAACCAAATCGCCTTAGCCTTCCTTGTATGCGCTCATCTTTAGTGCATTATTGTTATTTGTTTAAAACCTTAGTTAATTGTCTAATTGATTACATGGTTTCTAAGTCGAGTTATATCTTGTACATATTGTTTTGGGACGATTAGGACTCATGGGTAAAGTGCTACTGTTATGGAGTATTGGGGAAGACATCAATTATTACCCCTATATGTGCGTTAATCTTAAAAAGTACTCCAAGTGTTTTGATTATCTTAATTCGAGTCATTAGAATAATTGATTGTAAAGTATGTAAAAGTTCAAGTGTGAGGGGGACGTAAATCCCCAATGATGTATTATTTTGCATGGTAGGGTAAGAGTGTATGCAAAAAAAAAAAAAAAAAAAAAAAAAAAAAAAAAAAAAAAAAATCGAAAAATCAAGAAAAAGAAAAAAAATAGAAAAAGAAAAAGAAAAAAAAACATACGGACTACAATCCCGTTTCCATTTATGCTTGTTTTATGTTTTTTATTAGTTTTTGATTAGCTTAAGTCGAGTTGAGTCTTGGCTTAGCAACACCGCCTTGTACATGTAAATGACCAAGATGATTAACTCGCCACTCGTAAAAATTGCCTTTATCCAACAAAACCGTGATTATCATATCCCTACACCTCACGTTATAACCTTTTAGAAGACCTCTTTGATAGTTTATCCTAGGTGCTTACGCCAAGTGGGGGAGGTTTGATCCTTTCCCAAGCCTATGGTAATCTATTTGCTATGACATGCAGCGAGAGATATCTTCAATTTTCATATTGTGATATATACTTTTATTACACCCGAGAGATGTGAGTATCTAAACACTATTTGTTAGGTGGTAGTGTATAATTTTCTTTCTTGTTTTGGTTGAAGTGGAACTAATTATTTGTTGCAATTACTTTTATATTAGTGTTAAATGACCCTTAGCTTGTATTTTGATTAGAATAAAAGCAAATTTGCTTGAGGATAAGCAAATCTCAAGTGTAAGGGTATTTGATAAGACGAAAAGTGTACCGCTTTTAGAGGGTCATTTAAGGCCAAAGTCGAGATTATTTGATCAAATATTGACCTAAATCGTTCCTTTTGTCATTTTAGGTACTTTTGAGAAGAAATCTGGAAAAGGTAGCATTTTGGACATTTTTGGAGCGAAAAAGTGAAGAAAACAACAAAGTCTCCAAATCATGCTGAAAACAGTACCTAACTGCGTCAGGATTTGCACGTGACGCCGTCACTCATTGACAAAGAGGTGGATAATCAAGTTACACGTGACGCGTCAGAATTTTTTTGGAGGATTTACACGTGACGGCGTCACCAAGGCCGTCACGTACAAAATACAAGAGACCGCAAAGAGATAGTTTAAACATGACGGCGTCAGATTTGGATCTAGGCAATACGAGAGTTTTTATGGCGGCGAGTTGACGGCGTCAGGATTTACACGTGAAGCCGTCAGACTCAAAAATCTATATATATTTTTTGATTTTTTCATTCATTAGTGTGTAACTTTGGGAGGAGAACTTTGGAGAAACCCTAGCACGAATTTTACCTTATTTTTAAGGGTTCCAAACCCTTGTTTCATCCATGTTTAATTGAAGATAAGTTTTCCAATAATCATTCAATATGTCTATTTGTTGTTTGATTCTATCTTATGCTTGTCTTTACTTTAACATGCTAGGCTAGGTTTTCTTTGTGTTTGCTTAGATGTAATGAAACTTAGTTATTCACTATTGGTTGGTTGTTTGTTTATAATTGTTGTGGATGAATGATTTAGATGTTAGGCTTAAGAAAACTGGCAGACTTCAAATTGGTAACATGCTTGAACGTCTTAAGAAACATGATCGGATGTGTACTACGATTAATTGGTTATATTTAATGCATAAGTAACTACTAAGGAGGCCATGTTAGGAGCTAGTAGTCGGCTCGACATAGGAAGAGGTAGAAGCTTATAAAGTTAGGGAAGATCATACACGGCCCTACGAATGGTATTAAGGAATATAACCCGTCATCCATGCAATTGTATCAAACTAATCAACTAGTAAAAGATAGCTAGGGAGTAGTGAAATCTGAGTAAACACATTTTCTCTTATTATTATTTTTCTCCACATTTACTTTAGTGTCATTTTATTTTTATTTGCATTTATAGTTATTTGGGTTAGTTGACTAGCAACTAATTCCGCCCATTCTTCCAAAACCCGAGATTTTTACTTGCTTTCCATAAAATATAAAAATACAAAAAGAATCATCCCTCACCTCTAGACCTAGTTTAATTGAGTTTTAACTCTAGTGAACACTATTCTTTGAGTTGAACGATCAATCCCCCGGTACTTGCCACTATACTATACTACAATGGTCAAGTACACTGCCTGGTGCGGATTGCAAGCTTTTAAAGATCCCTTGAGAGGTAAAACCTTTTGCAAGGTTGCAAAACCCTGCATCACCAACATTTTCTCACACCATAGATTACTCATCTCATTCATCTTATCACTGATGCTTGGTTTTGCAACCTTGCAAAAGGTTTTACCTCTATAGAGATTTTGAGAAGCTTGCAATCCCCACCAGGCAGTGTACCTGACCGTTGTAGTTTAGTATAGTGGCAAGTACTAGGGGATTGGTCGTTCAACTCAAAGAATAGTGTTCGCTAGGGTTAAAATTCGATTATACTTGGTCTAGAGGTGAGGGATGATTCTTTTTGTATTTTTATATTTTATGGAAAGCAAGTAAAAACCTCAGGTTTTGGAAGGATGGGCGGAATTAGTTGCTTGTCAACTAATCCAAATTACTAGAATTGCAAACAAAATAAAATAAAATGAAACTAAAGTAAATTTGGCGAAAACAATAATAAGAGAAAATGTGTTTACTTCGATTTCACTACTCCCTAGCTATCTTTTACCGGTTGATTAGTTTGTTACAATTGCATGGATGACGGGTTATATTCCTTAATACCATTCGTAGGGCCGTGTATGATCTTACATAACTCTATAAACTTCTACCTCTTCCTATGTCGAGCCGATTACTAGCTCCCAACATGGCCTTATTAGTAGTTACATATGCATTAAATATAACCAATTTATCGTAGTACACATCCGATCATGTTTCTTAAGTCGTTCAAGCAAGTTACCAATTGGAAGTCTGCCAGTTTTCTTAAGCCTAACATCGAAATCATTCATCCACAACAATTATAAACAAACAATCAAACAATAATCAATAACTAAGTTTCATTACATCTAAGCAAACACAAAGAAAACCTAGCCTAGCACGTTAAAAAGAAGACAAGCATAAGATAGAATCAAACAACACATAGGCATATTGAATTATTATTAGAAAACTTATCTTCAATTAAGCATGGATGAAACAAGGGTTTGAAACCCTTAAAAATACTGCAAAATTCGTCTAGGGTTTTTCTTCTCAAAGTTGCTCACAATGAATGAAAAATCAAAAGCTATATATAGAGTATTAGGTCTGACGGCGTCAAGTAACTTCTAACGCCGACAACTCGCTGCCATAATTATTATCGTATTGTCTAGATCTAATTTTGACGCTGTCATGTGTAAACTTGATCTTGGCAGTCACATGCAATTTGCTCTTGAGGGCCTTGGTGATGCCGTCATGTATAATTTCTCCAAAAACTCTCTGGCTCGTCACATGTAACTTGATTTATCCACCTCTTTGTCAAAGGGTGACGGCATCATAAGCACATCCTGACGCCGTCAGGTACATTTTTCAGCATGAATTTGAGACTTTGTCGTTTTCTTCACTTTTTCGCTCCAAAAACGTCCAAAATGCTTCATTTTCCAGATTTTCTCTCAAAAGTACCTAAAATGACAAAAGGAACGATTTAGGGCAATATATGATCAAATAATCTCGACTTTGGGCTTAAATGACCCCCTAAAAGCGGTACACTTTTCGTCTCATCAAATACCCTTACACTTGAGATTTGCTTGTCCTCAAGCAAATGAGCTATTCCACCAATAAAAATACAAGTTAGGGGTCATTTAACACTAATATAAAAGTAATTGCAACAACTAATCGTTCCACTTCAACCAAAACAAACACAGAAATTATACACTAGCACCTCACAAATAGTGTTTAGATACTCACATCTCTCGGGTGTAATAAAGTATATATCACAATATGAAAATGGAAAGCATCTCTCACTGCCTGTCATAGTAAATAGATTACCATAGGCTTGGGAAAAGATCAAACCTCCACCACTTGGCGTAAGCACATAGGAAAAACTATCAAAGAGGTCTTTTAAAGGGTTATAACGTGAGGTGTAGGGATATGGTAAACACGGTTTTGTTGGATAAAGGCACTATTTACTGGTGGCGAGTTAATCATCTTGGTCTATTACATGTACAATGTGGCGTTGCTAAGCCAAGACTCGACTCGACTTAAGCTAATCAAAAACTAAAAAAACATAAAATAAACATAAAAGAAAACGGGATGGTAGTCCGTATGGTTTTTTCTCTTTACACTTGAACTTTTACATACTTTACAATTAACTATTCTAATGACTCGAATCAAGATAATCAAAACACTTGGAGTACTTTTTAAGATTAACGCATATATGGGGTAATATATGATGTTCTTCCCCAATACTCCATAACACTAGTACTTTACCCATGAGTCCCAATCATCCCAAAACAATATGTACAAGATATGACTCGACTTAGCAACCATGTAATCAATTAGACAATTAACTAAGGGTTTAAACATGTAACAATAATGCACTAAAGATGAGTGTATACACGGAAGGCTGAGGCGATTTGGGTGTACATTTGGGGTGGATTGTAAACAAATTCTTCCTTTAAGTAAAATGCTTAAAGTTAGAAATGAAAAAGATAGGCTCCGAGGGGTGTATTAGGGGTATCGTGTACTAAAAATGAGTACACCGCAAAGGTGCGGGAAAAATTAATTGACTTTACTAGTCAAGCAATTATGACTTCATTGGTCAAGTAATTATGATACGGGTTTAAACACAAGGGTAATCCTAATGCCTCTTATCATGTAGTAAATCCTAACTACATGAATGTAGTCTCACTAGCGGTCTCGGAATGCATCACTAATGCAAGTTCTAGAATCTAAGTACTATCGGTACACTCATAATCATCTTTTCCTAACAAGTCTAGGGGAGAACCTCACATATTTGTGGTGGAAAATTTTGAGTGGTACCGTTTTTATGCTAGTCATACAACTCCTATCCATGAGACGCTCATTAAGGCTAAAGCTTCACTCCTAAATGTTGTAAAATTTTTTAAATTTGGCACTAAAATTGCCCTAACATGTATTTCTCTTAGTTTTATTACACACCAAGTGCAATTGTATTCTCTAAGGTATCATGATTTACCCTCCCCTTACACTTAGGCTGAACATTGTCCCCAATGTTCAATAAAAAGAATGTAAAAGTAATGAAGGTAAAAGAATGAAACAAATCCTCCCCTGATTCGTTCGATGTGGATAATGTGATGACATGGTTAGATCTTCCTCCAAGAAAATGAACGTTGAAAGATTCCTTCCAGAAATATAAATCATCTTCTTGTCCAATATAACCTGTTAAACCTGAGAAAACAATCAAGGCAAACCTTACGTAAAATCGGCTGCAATCTATATATATGATAAGGATATAATTCTTGTGGAATGAATGTTTGCAGATTTCCCGGAGTTTATAAAACGAAAGAATTAACAAAAACTTTAAGACTCTGGTTGAAAAACAAAGCTCGCAAAATTTTTCAGAATTTTACACCTGACCCCGTCAGGTTATTATCCTGACGCCGTCAGAGTGTTCTGACATAAATCTTATGTTAAGTTTCCGGAAAATTTCTAGAAAAACTCACGCCTTAATTCCTGTAATTCCTGCAAAACATCATTATGACTCGATACAAGCATTTGACTCAAACAAATACTAATATACATGTTCATTTAATATTTTTGTGGTTCATGTTCAATTCCGTTCTTAGAAACAAATTTAGATTTCCCTTACACTTAGCTTTTGCGAAATACCTTTTCATGAAGTTAAGACAAACAACAAGGTAAAGCATTTTCACAATTTATTTTGAAACATGATCCACAAACAATAAAAATAAAACATGCATACGGAAACAAATAAAATCAAACAAACAAACAATCAAACAAATAAAACAAATAAAACTTGGGTTTCCTCCCAAGAAGCGCTTTTCTTTATTTACGAGTCTTGTAGCTAGAATCAAGGTCACAGGCTATTACGTGACCTCGTCTCGCAATATGATGTACCCCTTATCAACAGAATCCACGCTATTCGGGTGGTAATGTTTCAATCGTTCGATATTCACAGTCATTTCTCCACCCCTTTCGCTATTCAAGAGTGCTACTCCATTGTTACCTAAGTTTTTGATCGTGAATGGTCCATACCACCAAGAGTTTGATTTATCGGGAGGCTCCTTTATCCCTAAATGTCTTAGGAGTACTAAGTCTCCTTCCATAAATGGGATATGATTCCCCATCGGCTGATTGCACTTGAATTTGACATGAACTTTATCACTACTTTTGCATCTCTCAAGCTTAGTTTCTTTGTAGCTTTTAATTCTTGTCTCCCATTCGAGGATTTTTTTTGAACATGATTATGCGGTGCGCCAGCGTTGTTTTTGAGCCTCCTTTCCATCATGCTTTCTCGCACATATCGTGGGGTCATAGGGAAGTGGATCTTCCTTTTTCCTGACTTAAGTTCAATTTCCCCTTTTTCATACCTAATGACAGCTCTTGCTGTGGTAAGGAATGGTGCTCAAGGATTATTGGCATACACCCATTTTCTTTATCATCGATGATCATGAAATCGACGGGATACATGAAACCAGCTACATTGACCAGCACATCCTCTGCAATTCCCAAAGGATACACGTAAGAGTGACTAGCGAAGGATAGCCTAACATGGGTGGTGGCCGGCATTTCTTTAGTGAGTTGGGTATAAATAGTTAAAGGCATCAGGTTCACCTCCGATCCTTGATCGGTGAAAGCATCCAAATGTTGCGATTTCCCAATGCTAGCTGGTATTTCAAAGTTCCCATAAGCCATCTACTTCATAGCCACTTTTTGATTAAGTAGCTTCTCGTATACCGGCCCCCCAGGTAATGTATCATATTCATCTTCTCCTGCTTCTTGTCCTTCAGAGACCCTTTTGGAAGATCGATTACGTCCGTCACCCTCTATCTAGTTGGTTATGGTTTTCTCATTTATATCATGTTTTAGATAGTATCCTAATGATTGGGATTTTGGTGGTTCCTCAACGGTTTGTGCAATAGGGGTTTCCTTTTCTTCATTTCCCTAATGGACAATGGATATAGAGTTAACAAACTTGGTAGTGGGGGTGACGCTTTCCTTCCTTAACAACACCTTTTCCAGAGTTTTTATGTTTGATGATGCGTATGGATTGCACCAGGCTTTACCTCTCGAGGGATCTCGAGAAGCTTACAACCCCCACAAGGCAGTGTACCTGATTGTTGTAGTATAGTATAGTGACAAGTACCGGGGGATTGATCGTTCAGCTAGGAATAGTGTCGCTAGGATTAGAAAACCTAAAGACTAGGTCTAGAGATGAGGGATGATTCTTTTTGTATTTTTAGGTTTTATGAAAAGCAAATAAAAATCTCGGGTATTGGAAGGAGTTGGGCGGAATTAGTTGCTAGTCAACTAACCCAATTACTAAGATGCAATCAAAATAAAATATTAGAAATGAAAATAAACTAAATTGAACTAGTGGTGTGAGCAATATATGGGAGAATTGTGTTTACTTAGGTTTCACTACTCCCTAGATATCTTTTACAGGTTAATTACTTGTTACAGTTGCGTTGATGACGGATTGTATTCCTTAATACCATTCATGGGGTGGCGTACTTACTTCCCCAATCCTATAAGCGCCTACTTCACTCCTATATCGAGCCGGCTAAGAAGCTCCTAACATGGGATCACTAGAATTTGCTCATGCATTAAATACAACCAATAAAAACCTAGTACACATCGGTTCATGTTTCTTAAGACGTTCAAGCATGTTACACAATGGAGATCTGCCAGTTTTCTTAAGCCTAATAATGAAATCATTCATCCATTACAACCATAAACAAGTAATCAACATATAATTAACATCTAAGCAAACACATGAAAGATCTAGCCTAGCATGTTAAAATCAAGACAAGCATAAGATATATTCAAACAACACATAGACATATTGAATGAATTGAAAGAGGACTTATCTTAATTGAACATGAAAGGTTTCAAGGGGGGAAAACCCTTGAAAATACTGTAAAAAATGACCTAGGGTTTATTAGGTTCGACCCTAGTATTCTCCACACAAGTTCCTCCCTTAATGAATGAAAAATAGAAAAGTATATATAGATTTTGTGAGGTGACGGCATCAAGAACAAATGTCTGACGCCATCATCTCGCCGCCAAATAAATTCTTGGACTGCCTAGATCTGGGTTTGACGCCGTCACGTGTACTCCTTATGCAGGCCGTCACAAAGATTACTGATGAGTGCTCAAACACTCATCATTTTTGGTCTAATCTGAACTGCAAAACATACAAAAACACTCAGTAATGCATCAAAATACTAAAAATATTTCAAAATTGTGTTTTATATGTTTTAGATGCAAAATGAGCAAAAACAGATGAAAACGTACAAAGTTTGCAAAACTGGCAGTTTCAGTCCCTCAACTTTCATAAAATTACAAAACTAGTCCCTGGATATTCAAAATATAGAAAATTATCACCAAAGGTCCTTTTTAAATCATAAGTTGTCATATTTAGTCCTTTGGTGAAAAATTGGAAAAGTTTTGAGAATTTACAGTTTTAGTCCCTGGAGTTTCAGTAATTGACAGATTTGGTCCCTGGTGGGATAATTTTGAATAAAAAATCATTTTGGGTCCTTGGGAAGTTACAAAATTTATTTTTAGTCCTTGGTGTGAAGTTTTGAGAAAATTACATTTTGGTCCCTTAAACTTTCACATTTTGCAAAAATGGTCCTCGGGGTTTAAAATTTTGGAAAAGTGTAATTTTGGTCCTAATAATATTCAAATGTTGTCAAAAGTAGTCCATGTGAATACTTTGTGAAAATTACCTTTTCAGCCCCAAGTTACAGGAAATTACAATAGTGGTCCTTGTGATAAAAATTAACCAAATGGACCCTTATTATTATACAAACCCAACAACAAAAGCTCACCATCCACCTTATTAATCCAAACCTGCCACAGTCCACCCCCAAGCCCAATCATCTTCCATCAGCCCACTCTACACAACACCTCCCAGCCCAACACCAAAAATACACAACTGTTTTAAATAAAAAATGGTCAAACAAAGTTTGACCCTCCACTTCATCTCCCCCACTTGAACCCTGGTTACCCTCTGACATACTCAACCTCCCCCTCCTCTTCTCAGCAAAACCCACTCCATGTTCCCTTCCAAACCACAACACTCCAAGACTCATTTAATTCGCACTAAACCCTCACAAGCAACCCAACCTGCCAAACCCACTTTTCCCGCCAATTTTGCATTTGAAGGGTCAAGATCAAACCTAAGCAATCCAATGGTCATAAATTGGTGGGAAAGTCTTTGTGGACCCAGAGGACTGATATAAGTGAAGAGAAAAGAAGCAAAGAAGTGGCTAGTAGTTAGTTAGTTAGTAATTTTAGTATAATTTAGGAAAACCTTGTATTATCAGTTTCAATTAAGTGTAATTGCATCCCTTTGTATCTTTTCTAATTTAAATCAAACTCTCAGTTGTAATTTCAAGTTCTTAGTTTAATTGAAGTTTCCATTTAGTTTATTGCAATTCGTATTTTCAATAAAATTTCAAAGTTCTTAGTTGCTTCATTCAAATGTACTCTATATTGCTTCAAAAGCTTTCATAAGGTTCCTTAAAATTGTTTGAAGAGAAAGAAAAGCAAAAGATCAGAAGAGAAAATAAAAAGAGAAAAATAAAAAAATAGGGTAAAATAAATAGAATATCAAAAAGTAAAGAAGGGAAGAAGATAAGCAGTTGCAGAATGGTTTTGGAATGGTTTTAGAGTCCCAAGGGGGGCATTAGGGTGTGGTTTTATTCCTGGTTTCATCAGTTTCCATATCTTGGACCCTCTTGTAAGAATTATGCTCTCAATTCCTTTTATTTTTGAATAGTCTGTTAAATCTGGTTGTAGTTGTTTATTTCTGTTAGTTTATGATTAATTAAGGTTAGTGTAAGTTAAGTTACTGATTTCAAGGCTTAATTTCCCATATTACTTCATAAAACTTTAAACAGTCCAAGTTAGGGGGTGTTTGGCTTTGTTAGTTTCTGTGGGAATTTGGTTGTTCCAGTTGTTGTTCTTAGTTTAGTTAACTTGAATTAGGTCTCATTAGGTTATTTAGGTCTTAAGATTCAGGCCTTGTGAGCAAATAGTCAAAATCATCAAGTTTTTCCCCAACAGTTAACTGTTGGGCATGTGTGGCCTCAAACCCCCCTTTTTAGCTTATAAATCATAGTTTTAGCTTATGTTAGCTTTATTATAGCTTACTATAACTTAACAAGTTCATAAGGATCAATAAAAATTGGCAAAAGTCAAAGTTCTAAGTTTTACTCAAAAAAGTCAAAATGCACATCTAAGATTTTTACAAATATTGCAAGAATTAATGTGATTTATGTAAGTTGTTTCAGCACTTGCGCTTTTGAGGTTAAGCACTCCCCCACCTCAGCTTCAAGTTTCCATTGTCCTATTAATTTTGTGATTTTTGTACTGGGCCCCACACAACCCCAAACTAAGTTGCAGGGGGGCTGTGTGCCCTGCATCAGCAGATACACCTCCACCAAGCCACCTTTGGTGGTGGTTTCTGACCACCACAGTGGGTCCCATAAGCCAAAATTTGTTCCTTTCAACCCCCCCTGGTGGGCTTCCTATGTTGACCATTAGTTTGACCTATAGACCACTGGGACCCACCTGAACCATCTCCACAAAGTTGTCCCATTTCTGAGCAGTTTGGAAGTTTTTGGATTGTTTATTTGTTGATTATTGCTTATTCAGTGCTTATGTTTGCAAGTCTTTTTCTTATTTCTGTTTAAGTAACTCATTTGAACTAGACTTAATCATTGTGGGTCCCACTTATGCCCAATTCAGCTTATTTCCTTTGTTGGTCAACAAAAGTCAACTGTTGACCCTATAAGCTTGTAATTTGCTTATTTTCAGTTTATAAAATGTTTTTTTTTACAAAAATCTTCCATTTTTAGGTATTAAATAAGTTTGTAAAAGAAAAACAAAGAAAAACCAATTTAATATTAAGTGATAGTTTCTATTTAATGTAATTTAATTTTAATTTTAATTTTTAAATTTTTTTAAGTACTTAGCTATTTTATATTTTTCTTAAATTCCTCATATATTAAAGTATTTATAGTAATTTTCTTAGATTTTTATTTTTTGATTTAGTATTTATTAGAATTAATCTTAGTTTTATTATTAATTAATTAATATTAAGTATTAAATATCATAATTAGTTTTTGTTAAGTAAAACCTTGTTTTTATATTTTTCCTAGCTTTTATATGATGTAAAATAATTTTAGAAATTTTATTGTAATTTTTACTGCTCATTTAGTATTTTTCTTAATTTAAAATAGTTTAATTAGGTAATTAGTAATTAATTAGTAATTAATTAATAGAAAAATCACAAAAAGACAAAAATACTTATTTTTATTTTAAAAACTTATTTTTAGTTATTTTATAATTTTAGAAATTTTATTTTCATTTTTCTAGTGTTTAAATAATATTGTATTATATTTAAGTTGTTTAAATATTAATAATAAGTATTAATTAGTAATTAATTAATATTAAATAATTAATTAGTGTTAAAATTTATTTTCTTTTTCTAAAAATTTTTCTTTTACCTTTAAGTTTGTAAAAAAGTTATTTTCACCCCCTGGGTGTTTTCAGATTTCCGTTTTCACTTTTTATTTCGTACGTTTACGTTATTTTAAACGTAAACATACGCGTTTTTAGTTTTAAACGTTTCTGGTTTTCCAACTTTCAAGTCTTTTTCATATAGCTTATTTAAGCTATTTCTTTGTAGATTCCATAGCTTAATCACTCACAAACCCCTTTTCATCCAAATTCACCCGATCACGAAACCGTTTGAATACAATCCACACCTCGTCGGGACATAACGACCCGAGGAAACCCCTATACTTCCGCGGAGAATTGGTTTTAGACGTTTGACTTTGTTGACCATCACCTGGTCAATTAGGTTGACCGTTTGGGACGAATCAATTACTCTTGACGCCCTTCTCTTGACGCCTTCAGGTTTTCTCTGGGTCGTCATGGATTTTACTCCTGACGCCGTCAAAATTTCCTTCTTGACGCCGTTAGGTACTGTTCTCAGCATGGAAAATTAAGTCTTTGCTATTTTCTTCACTTTTATGCTCCAAAAACGTCCAAAATGCTTCCTTTTCCAGAATTCACTCCCAAAGTACCTAAAATCACAAAAGGGACGATTTAGGATAATATTTGATCAAATAAATTCCAATTCCGGCTTAAATGACCCCCTAAAAACGGTTCATTTTTCGCCTCATCATATACGCTTACACTTGAGATTTGCTTGTCCTCAAGCAGATGCGCTTTTATTCTAGTCAAAATACAAGTTAGGGGTCATTTAACACTAATATAAAAGTAATTACAACAAATAATCGTTCCACTAAAGACCAAAGACAAGCACGGAGGTCATACACTAGCACCTCACAAATAGTGTTTAGATACTCACATCTCTCGGGTGTAATAAAGTAATATCACAATATGGAAATGGAAAACATCTCTCACTACCTGTCATAGCAAAATAGATTACCATAGGCTTAGGAAAGGATCAAACCTCCACCACATGGCGTAAGCACTTAGCATAAACTATCAAAGAGGTCTTTTAAAGGGTTGTAACGTTAGGCGTAGGGATATGGAATACACGGTTTTGTTCGATATAGGCAGTTTTACTGGTGGCGAGTTAACAATCTTGGTTAATTACATGTACAATATGGCGTTGCTAAGCCAAGACTAGACTCGACTTAAGCTAATAAATCAAAAATAACAAAAATATAAAATGAACATAGAATGAAAAGGGATGGTAGTCCGTATGTTTTTTCTCTTTTATATATATATATATATATATATATATATATATATATATATATATATATATATATATATATATATATATATTTTATTTTTTATTTTTTATTTTTTTGCATACACTTTTACCCTACCATCCAAAATAATACATCATAGGGAATGAAAATTCCCCTTACACTTGAATTTTTTTATACTTTACAATAAACTAATCTAATGACTCGAATTAAGATAATCAAAACACTTGGAGTACTTTTAAGATTAACGTACATATGGGGGTAATAAATGATGTTCTTCCCCATTACTCCATAAAATAAGTACTTCACCGATGAGTCCCAATCGTCCCAAAACAATATGTACAAGGATATGACTCGACTTAGCAACCATGTAATCAATTAGATAATTAACTAAGGATTTAAACAAATAACAATAATGCACTAAAGATGAGTGCATACACGGAAGGCTAAGGCGATTTGGTTTTACATTTAAGTGGGGTGTAACAAATTCTTCCTTTATGTAAGATGCTTAATGTTAGAAACGAAAAGATAGGCTCGGAGGGGTGTACTAGGGGTTTCGTGTACTAAACATGAGTACAACGCTAAGGGTGTGAGAAAAATTAATTGACTTAACTAGCCAAGTAATATGACTTAAATGGTCAAGTAATTATGATACGGGTTTAACACAAGGGTGATCCTAATGCCTCTTATCATGTAGTAAATCCTACTACACGAATGTAGTCTCACTAGCGGTCTCGGGATGCATCACTAACGCTAGTTCTAGAATCTAAATGCTACCAGTACACTCATAAGCACTAATAGTAAATGCTTTTCCTATCAAATCTAAAGGCGAACCTCACATATTTGGGTGGAAATTTTTTTTGAATAGTACGGTTTTGTGCTAGTCATACAATCTCCTATCCATGAGACGCTTGCTATGGCTAAAGTTTCACTCCTAAATGTTGTAAAAAATTTTAAATTTGGCGCTAAAATTGCACTAACAAGTATTTCTCATAGTTTTATTACACATCTACTATTAAACAAATAAACTCAAGCGAAAGTGTATGATGAGTGTTCAAACACTCATCATTTTTGGTCTATTCTGAACTGCAAAACATACAAAAACACTCAGTAATGCATCAAAATACTAAAAATATTTCAAAATTGTGTTTTATATGTTTTAGATGCAAAATGAGCAAAAACAAATGAAAAACGCACAAAGTTTGCAAAATTGGCAATTTCAGTCCCTCAACTTTCATAAAATTACAAAACTAGTCCCTGGATATTCAAAATATAGAAAATTATCACCAAAGGTCATTTTGAAATCATAAGTTGTCATATTTAGTCCTTTGGTGAAAAATTGGAAAGTTTTGGAAATTTACACTTTTGGTCTCTGGAGTTTCAAACTTTGGCAGATTTGGTCCCTGGTGGGATAATTTTGAAAGAAAAATCATTTTTAGTCCTTGGAAGTTCAAAAATGTTCAAATTTGGTCCTTGGATAAAAGATTTTACAAAATGGCAAGTTTGGTCCCTCATGATTGGAAAATTACATAAAAGGACCCCGGGATTTCAATTTTTGGAAAATTACAAATTATGGTCCTTCGGTTTTTGGAACTTGACAAATATGATTTTTTGTATAACTTTGGGAATTTTACATTTTCAGTCCATTGGTTTTTAAAATCTACAAAATTGGTCCTTGTGATTATTTACCTAAACCAAATGGACCCTTTTTGTTAAAATTATCCAAATCAAATCCTTAGTCCAATACACCCCACACCTTTTAGCCTGATCCAGTGATACAAATCCCAAGCCCACCAATAATACCCGGCCCACACCTAAACTAATAAACCACCCTTGCTTTGACTTCGGTCAAACACCACACACCCCGATTACTGTTCATCATCATCCCTAACCTCTAAACACCCCCTAATTACCAGGGCACTGTCTCCCCCCTCCTCTCACGTTTCCACCAACCCTCATTAAAGCTTTCACCTACACCCTCACCTTCCCCCCTCCTCAATAAATGCTCACCAAACCCCATTATCTGCCAAAGTCCCCTTTCCCGCCAAAACCGTTTTGAACGGTTGAGATCACATGAAGCTAATCCAAGGGCCAGAATGAGATGGGAAAAGTCCAAGTAACTTCTGAGGTGCTATAAAGTGAAGAAAAAGAGTTGAAGATAGTTGTCACTTGCTTTTAGACCATTTTTAGTGTAAACTTTAAATTTTCTGCTTGTAAACCTTTAATTCAGTTTTAAGTTCCAATTGTATCAAGCTTTTTAAGTTAATGAAAAGGATTCAGTAGTTTCTCAGTTTCAAATCTCAAGGTTAAATTCAGTTTTTGGTAATTTCAAGTGAAATTGATAATTGTGCTCAACTTTGCTAATTGTTGTTGGTTTATGCTAGTTTGAGTTCATTTAAGGTTCAATCATAAGGTTTCTTAAGCTTTTAAGAGGTGTGATTCAGTTTAGAGTATATTTACAAAAGTTAGCAAAAATTCCAAATAAATAAAAATAAATAAAAAATAGTGTTCACAACTGAAGCTGCTTGGAGCATTTTGGATTTGTGGAAGAATGGTAATGGTCTAGAGCTCATGGTGAGCATAGGGTTATAGCTTGGGTTCTGATTGGTGTTGTGCCTTGACTGCTTGTAAGACCATACTCTCATCACCTCAATTCTTGTTCTTTAGTTGCTGAAGTTTATTGTTGTTTGTTTATAATCAATTTGTGTAAATTTTAGTTTAGAATAAGTTACTTTTCAGTTTAATTAGTTAAATCTTTGTTTTGCTCTATAAACCTTCAATTCTGATTTGTATAGGGGTGTTTGGCTCAGGCCATTTCACTGTGTTTAGGGTTGTTTTGGTTGTTGCTTTCTGCTTACATTAGTCACCTAGGGTCTAAATAAGACTTTTAAGTCATAAACCTGGTACCTTATTTGCCCAGAAGTCAAAATCATCTTCATTGGCCATTAACTGTCAACTGATAAGCAGTTGTGACCCCAAGTCCACCATATCTATGCATAAGTGAGTAATGTAGCTTATTTTCATTAGCTTTTAGCTTAATATAGCTTAATCTATCAGTAGGACCCCTTAGAATCTCACCAAAGTCAACTTACCAAGTTTCTTTAAAAAGTCAAATGGTGCATTTTCAGATTTTTCCAAAAGTTCTAGTAATTTTGTGGAATTGTGTATTGTGTTTCATGGTTTGAGACTTGTTCCTAGTGATAGCCTACTACCTCAATTCCATTTTCCCATCACCATTTAATTTTTGTAATTTTTTTTCCTTGGTCCCACAGCTCTCCAAAGTGAGCTGCAGGGCACAAAGCTGCTCTGTCTCAACAGTTACACCACCCAAACACCACCCTTTGGTGGTGGTTTCCAACCACCTCAGTGGGCCCCAGGCCACAAGCATTGTACCATTCAACCCTCCCCCTATCAGGCTCCATATTTTGACCTTTGGGTTGACCTGAGTATCACTGGGACCCACCTGGAATTACCCCCAAACATCTGTCCCATTTTCAGTTCCAAACCAAGTATCCAAGTGCTTATTATCAGATTGGTAGCTTATTCTGAGGTCCATCTTTGCTTTTTCTGGCTTATTCAAGTTATTCTAACTTATATGGACCTGGATTAATCAGAGTGGGCCCCACTTTAAGCCAATTTAGCTTATTTCCTTGTTTGGTCAACTGTGGTCAACTGTTGACCCTTTTTGCTTATATTTTGCTTATTATTAAGTTCTAAAAAGTTTGTTTTTATAAAAAGTTTATGTTTTTAGATGTAAAGTAGGTTTCTAAAAGAAAAATCCAAGAAAAACCAATTTAAATTTAAGTGATAGTTTCTATTTAATTTTATTTAATTTTAATTTTCATTTTTATATTTTTATTAAGTACTTGTCATTTTTATATTTTTCTTAAATTCCTATTATATTAAAGTATTTATATTAATTTTCTCAGATTTTTATTGTATCATTTAGTATTAATTAGAATTAATCTTAGTTTATTAATTATTAAATAATAATTAGTTTAAAATAACATATCTAGTTTTTATTAAGTAAAACTTAGTTTTTATATTTTTTTATAGCTTTTATAAGTTGTAAAATAATTTTAAAAATTTTATTAGAATTTTTACTGTTCATTTAGTAATTTTCTTAATTTAAAATAGTTTAATTAGTTAATTAGTAATTAATTAATTGAAAAATCACAAAAAGACAAAAATACTTATTTTTAATTTTAAAACTTATTTTTAGTCATTTTATAATTTTAGAAATTTTATTTTCACCTTTTTAGTATTTAAATAATATTGTAGTGTATTTTAGTTATTTAAGTATTAATAATAAGTATTAAATAGTTTTTAATTAATAGTAATTAATTAAATAGTATAAAAAGTAATTTTAATTTTCTAAAAAGTTTATTTTATTATTAGGATTGTAAAAATGTGATTTTCACTTTTGTAAGTATTTTATTTTGTTAAAACTCGCGTTTTATTTCGTACGTTTACGTTTTATTTAAACGTAACGTACGCGTTTTTAAGTTTTAAACGTTTCTGGGTTTTCAAACTTACCCGTCTTGTTTATATAGCTTGTTTAAGCTATTCTCTTGTAGATTCTATAGTTCAATCACACACAAACCTTTTTCTCATCCAAATTCACCCGATCAAATAACCGTTTGTTTACAATTCACACCTTGTCGGGACATACGACCCGGGGAAACCACTATATTCCGCGGAGCATTGATCTAGGCTATCTGACTTTGTTGACCATTCCTTGGTCAATATAAGTTAGATGGTTTGGCATCAATCAACTTTTGGCGCCGCTGCCGGGGAGGTCGTGCGCGTTTTCTAAACGGTTTTTCTGATTAGTGTCTTTGGAATTCGTTCCATTGTACATTTATCCATCCTTGTTCATATTTTTCCATAAAAACCCAAAAATATTTTTCCTTACCCTCTATCAGTTTGATTCTACCTTCTTATACCCCTCTCATGTATAATTCTGAATGACATCTCTCGATGACGATTTCTTTGAGCAATGGGCCTTTCAAAGCAAAATTGAAAAACTTATGGCCTTGTCAAAAATATCGAGATGTCGTAGTGATTATGATGGACCATCGATTCATATTCCCTCTCCAGTGAGGGAAATGAATCGAGAAACCGAGGTGACAAAGGATCCTGTACTTCCCTCTAACGATGGAAGTGCTAAATACGTCCAACCTGCGGTTGTCCAAGAACCTAAGCTCACAATTGCTCCTAAACCTTCAAGAATTGATCCTAACCTTTCACGGTTTACGGTCAAAAGTTTGTCAAGCATACGTGCTGAGCTTAGGGCTGAGACTGAAAAGAACGACTTACCTAACCTTCACGATTATCAAGAACCAAAACCCGAGACCATAACGGAAGTGGTGGAAATTGCTAGCTCTAAGAGCACACCACTTGTCCCACCTCCAGATTTTGTTCCTTGTGTCGGTTGTGGTGAGCCTCTTTTTGGTTTGCCATGTCGTTGGTGTACATGTGTGCAATGTGGTAACGATATTCAAAACGGGAGTTGTTTGTTTTGTGGGTCGAGTAATTCATTTGCTTATGACCCTAATCAAGACTCATTCAACGACTCTTCAAATTTTTCCGATTACCCATCACATTCATACGAGCAAGAATCATATTATCCAAACTTCAATGATGCTTCATATCAAGTTACACCAAGCCAGACTCAACAGTTTTACTGTTGTGAGTACTGTGGTGGTTCGCACTACAGTTTTGATTGTCAATCAGGAAACACGCTTGTCTATGAGCAGTTTCCCGATAACAATTATGACTACAGCACACACGACTCACAGCCACATCAGTTTTACTGTTGTGAGTATTGTGGAGGTCCACACACTAGCTCTGATTGTCAAACAGGGAATCCGTTTCCTTGTAACAATTATGACTATTCGTATTCAGACCCACCTCCACAATACCAGATGTCCCAAGCAACTCCTCTTGTTACTGCGCAAGACATTTTAATTGAGACTCTTGAGATATTGAAAGATCTTAAGGAGGAGTTGGCTACTACATCGTTTCAAGATTCTCGTGAGAAATCAATGGCAGAATTACTTGCTGAAGAACGAGAAGCTAGAAACGAAAAGAGCATGGAAGAATTACTTGCTGAGCAAAGAGCGGCTAAAATACGTGCCAATCTTCGCTTTGCTGCTCTTCATGATGACGACGATGATGAGGATTCTATTCAAATGAAGGAATATTACAAAGATTCATCCAGTTCATCAGTTGAGATTTCTTCCATGAAAGCACAGGGAGATAAGACTATGCAAGAATTGCTAGCAGAAGAACATATGAAAAGTATAAATTCTATGTGTGCTAGTCTTTCTTATCCCCCTCAGTCTATTATCACACCCGAAGTTCACACTCACTCTCCGAACATGGGGGATGAGCATCTTAGCACTGTTCCTAATAAGGAATCGGACGAATTAATAAAGTCTAGTGTTGAGATCCTTGTCCTAATCCCAAGAGAGTCACAGGGGACTTTGGATCATGTGTGTGATATTCCTTCACCCCCTAATAATCCAAATGATCAAATTGAGACTGTCTCTGATTCCAGTGATGATTGTTTATCTTATGGAGACATTGAATTTGTTGATGCATCACTTCTCCACCCTGTTGTTGACTTTCTTCTTGAAGAGTTCGCTGATGAACTCTCTCATATGGATCCCATCCCACCAAGGGATGAAAATGAAGTCTTTGACTTTGATACGGATTTGAGAGAGTTAGAATTCTTGCTCACTCATGATCCTTCGATTGAACTTACTCAGATCAATCCACTTCCTTCGGATAGTGAAAATGATCTGGACGAATTCGAGGCTTTTCTTACTGAAGATAGTTCAACTTCATACGAAGTTAATGATGATTATCTTGATCTTGAGGGGGACATTCTTTTTCTAGAAAGTTTGTTAAACGAAGATCCATTCCCCCCTCTCCCACCCAAACAACTTCATAATGCGGAAATCAAATCAGTTGAGGAAACTGATAAATTTCCTGAGATCACGCATAAGGACTTGCCTCCTCCACTTGAATATACATTTCTTGAGGAGGAAGTTCTTATCTTACTTGCTATTCAGATCTCTCTTCTTTCCTTCACCTACCAGGTGATTTCTCCTCTTCTTCACTCCTTCGGGAGTGAGGACACTATATTTGATCCCGGCATTTTCATGTATCATTATCTTGAGCCGGGTACTTATCTCATCGGTGTGGAACTTTCACGTGCTTCATATGTTTGTCCAAACATTTTGAATGAAAGTCCGAGTGAGATTGTTCCTTCCACTTCATGCTTCCCCAAGGACAATTGAATTCGGGGTCGAGTCAAGCTAGCGACTCGGTAAACAAAAACAGTAGCATGCTTATAGGGTTTTCACCCTAAGTGTGGGGGAGTCCCCCATGCCATGGTTACATATAGAGTGAAAAAACAAAATGGTGTTTTCCACGCTTCGCTTGTAATGTTGCCCTTTTACGTTCAAAATGTCGGTATAATAGCCGGGATTTTGAATATTGAGGACAATATTCATGCTTAGTGTGGGGGGGTATTCGCTAGCAAATTTTATCGCATTTTACTATATAATACCCCCGTTTTTGCCAAAATTTCAAAAATTTTAAAAATTTTTCACTGGTGCTTCAAAATTTTCGTGGTAATCAGTCCGCCTTGTCTAAGCGACAAAAGGGATTGGCTAGTCCAGGAGCAAACGGCTCTTGGTAAAGACATATCAAATCCGTTGACGGCTGGCAATTTGCCCAAAATTGTATGGTTCCTCAACTCCCCGAAAACAAATGAGTTGGCTAGCCCGCAAGATTATGGCTTGTGGTAAAGGCCGTGGAAAATCCATAATTGGTAATCAGCTCACCAAGATGTTGACTATTCCATCAAGAGCTGGCTAGTCCAGAAGCAAACGGCTTTTGGTAAAGACTACTCAAATCCGTTGACAGCTGGTGGTTTGCTCAAAATCACACGGTTATCAGGTGTGCCACAGTTCTTACACCTGGCTACTCCAGAAGTGATGGCTTTTGGTAAAGAGTTTAAAATCCATCAAGTTTTTCTCAAAATATTGCTAGGGACTAGCAATAGTTTAGTGTGGGGGATTGATGAGTGCTCAAACACTCATCATTTTTGGTCTATTCTGAACTGCAAAACATACAAAAACACTCAGTAATGCATCAAAATACTAAAAATATTTCAAAATTGTGTTTTATATGTTTTAGATGCAAAATGAGCAAAAACAAATGAAAAACGCACAAAGTTTGCAAAATTGGCAGTTTCAGTCCCTCAACTTTCATAAAATTACAAAACTAGTCCCTGGATATTCAAAATATAGAAAATTATCACCAAAGGTCATTTTGAAATTATAAGTTGTCATATTTAGTCCTTTGGTGAAAAATTGGAAAGTTTTGGAAATTTACACTTTTGGTCTCTGGAGTTTCAAACTTTGGCAGATTTGGTCCCTGGTGGGATAATTTTGAAAGAAAAATCTTTTTTAGTCCTTGGAAGTTCAAAAATGTTCAAATTTGGTCCTTGGATAAAAGATTTTACAAAATGGCAAGTTTGGTCCCTCATGATTGGAAAATTACATAAAAGGACCCCGGGATTTCAATTTTTGGAAAATTACAAATTATGGTCCTTCGGTTTTTGGAACTTGACAAATATGATTTTTTGTATAACTTTGGGAATTTTACATTTTCAGTCCATTGGTTTTTAAAATCTACAAAATTGGTCCTTGTGATTATTTACCTAAACCAAATGGACCCTTTTTGTTAAAATTATCCAAATCAAATCCTTAGTCCAATACACCCCACACCTTTTAGCGTGATCCAGTGATACAAATCCCAAGCCCACCAATAATACCCGGCCCACACCTAAACTAATAAACCACCCTTGCTTTGACTTCGGTCAAACACCACACACCCCGATTACTGTTCATCATCATCCCTAACCTCTAAACACCCCCCTAATTACCAGGGCACTGTCTCCCCCCTCCTCTCATGTTTCCACCAACCCTCATTAAAGCTTTCACCTACACCCTCACCTTCCCCCCTCCTCAATAAATGCTCACCAAACCCCATTATCTGCCAAAGTCCCCTTTCCCGCCAAAACCGTTTTGAACGGTTGAGATCACATGAAGCTAATCCAAGGGCCAGAATGAGATGGGAAAAGTCCAAGTAACTTCTGAGGTGCTATAAAGTGAAGAAAAAGAGTTGAAGATAGTTGTCACTTGCTTTTAGACCATTTTTAGTGTAAACTTTAAATTTTCTGCTTGTAAACCTTTAATTCAGTTTTAAGTTCCAATTGTATCAAGCTTTTTAAGTTAATGAAAAGGATTCAGTAGTTTCTCAGTTTCAAATCTCAAGGTTAAATTCAGTTTTTGGTAATTTCAAGTGAAATTGATAATTGTGCTCAACTTTGCTAATTGTTGTTGGTTTATGCTAGTTTGAGTTCATTTAAGGTTCAATCATAAGGTTTCTTAAGCTTTTAAGAGGTGTGATTCAGTTTAGAGTATATTTACAAAAGTTAGCAAAAATTCCAAATAAATAAAAATAAATAAAAAATAGTGTTCACAACTGAAGCTGCTTGGAGCATTTTGGATTTGTGGAAGAATGGTAATGGTCTAGAGCTCATGGTGAGCATAGGGTTATAGCTTGGGTTCTGATTGGTGTTGTGCCTTGACTGCTTGTAAGACCATACTCTCATCACCTCAATTCTTGTTCTTTAGTTGCTGAAGTTTATTGTTGTTTGTTTATAATCAATTTGTGTAAATTTTAGTTTAGAATAAGTTACTTTTCAGTTTAATTAGTTAAATCTTTGTTTTGCTCTATAAACCTTCAATTCTGATTTGTATAGGGGTGTTTGGCTCAGGCCATTTCACTGTGTTTAGGGTTGTTTTGGTTGTTGCTTTCTGCTTACATTAGTCACCTAGGGTCTAAATAAGACTTTTAAGTCATAAACCTGGTACCTTATTTGCCCAGAAGTCAAAATCATCTTCATTGGCCATTAACTGTCAACTGATAAGCAGTTGTGACCCCAAGTCCACCATATCTATGCATAAGTGAGTAATGTAGCTTATTTTCATTAGCTTTTAGCTTAATATAGCTTAATCTATCAGTAGGACCCCTTAGAATCTCACCAAAGTCAACTTACCAAGTTTCTTTAAAAAGTCAAATGGTGCATTTTCAGATTTTTCCAAAAGTTCTAGTAATTTTGTGGAATTGTGTATTGTGTTTCATGGTTTGAGACTTGTTCCTAGTGATAGCCTACTACCTCAATTCCATTTTCCCATCACCATTTAATTTTTGTAATTTTTTTTCCTTGGTCCCACAGCTCTCCAAAGTGAGCTGCAGGGCACAAAGCTGCTCTGTCTCAACAGTTACACCACCCAAACACCACCCTTTGGTGGTGGTTTCCAACCACCTCAGTGGGCCCCAGGCCACAAGCATTGTACCATTCAACCCTCCCCCTACCAGGCTCCATATTTTGACCTTTGGGTTAACCTGAGTATCACTGGGACCCACCTGGAAATACCCCCAAACATCTGTCCCATTTTCAGTTCCAAACCAAGTATCCAAGTGCTTATTATCAGATTGGTAGCTTATTCTGAGGTCCATCTTTGCTTTTTCTGGCTTATTCAAGTTATTCTAACTTATATGGACCTGGATTAATCAGAGTGGGCCCCACTTTAAGCCAATTTAGCTTATTTCCTTGTTTGGTCAACTGTGGTCAACTGTTGACCCTTTTTGCTTATATTTTGCTTATTATTAAGTTCTAAAAAGTTTGTTTTTATAAAAAGTTTATGTTTTTAGATGTAAAGTAGGTTTCTAAAAGAAAAATCCAAGAAAAACCAATTTAAATTTAAGTGATAGTTTCTATTTAATTTTATTTAATTTTAATTTTCATTTTTATATTTTTATTAAGTACTTGTCATTTTTATATTTTTCTTAAATTTCTATTATATTAAAGTATTTATATTAATTTTCTCAGATTTTTATTGTATCATTTAGTATTAATTAGAATTAATCTTAGTTTATTAATTATTAAATAATAATTAGTTTAAAATAACATATCTAGTTTTTATTAAGTAAAACTTAGTTTTTATATTTTTTATAGCTTTTATAAGTTGTAAAATAATTTTAAAAATTTTATTAGAATTTTTACTGTTCATTTAGTAATTTTCTTACTTTAAAATAGTTTAATTAGTTAATTAGTAATTAATTAATAGAAAAATCACAAAAAGACAAAAATACTTATTTTTAATTTTAAAACTTATTTTTAGTCATTTTATAATTTTAGAAATTTTATTTTCACCTTTTTAGTATTTAAATAATATTGTAGTGTATTTTAGTTATTTAAGTATTAATAATAAGTATTAAATAGTTTTTAATTAATAGTAATTAATTAAATAGTATAAAAAGTAATTTTAATTTTCTAAAAAGTTTATTTTATTATTAGGATTGTAAAAATGTGATTTTCACTTTTGTAAGTATTTTATTTTGTTAAAACTCGCGTTTTATTTCGTACGTTTACGTTTTATTTAAACGTAACGTACGCGTTTTTAAGTTTTAAACGTTTCTGGGTTTTCAAACTTACCCGTCTTGTTTATATAGCTTGTTTAAGCTATTCTCTTGTAGATTCTATAGTTCAATCACACACAAACCTTTTTCTCATCCAAATTCACCCGATCAAATAACCGTTTGTTTACAATTCACACCTCGTCGGGACATACGACCCGGGGAAACCACTATATTCCGCGGAGCATTGATCTAGGCTATCTGACTTTGTTGACCATTCCTTGGTCAATATAAGTTAGGTGGTTTGGCATCAATCAGTGTATCTGTAAGGTATCATCATTTTACCCTCCCCTTACACTTAGGATGAACATTGTCCCCAATGTTCAAGTAAAGAATGTAAAAGTGAAATAAGTAAAAAGAATGAAATCAAATACTCCCCTGATTCGCTCGGTATGGATAATAAGGTGACCAGAACATTCAAAGCTTCCCATCCAGAATATAAATCATCTTCTTGTCATACATATCCTGTAAAACCTGAGAAAACAGACAAGGCAACCTCGCGTAAAATCGGTGGCAATCTATATATGCTAATAAAACCTAAAAAGCAAAGTAAGATATAATGCTTGTGGAATGGTGTTTGCAGATTTCCTGGAGATTATAAAACTAATGATTCAACAAAAACTCTAAGACTCCGTTAGAAAAACAAAACTGGTAAAATTTCCAGAATTTTACATGTGACGCCGTCAAGAGTAAACTCGTGACGCCGTCAGAAGTGATCTGCAGAAATTCTTATGTTAAGTTTCCAGAAAATTTCTGGAAAAATTTCGTCCTACTTCCTGGAAAATCCTGCAAAACATCATTATGACTCGATACAAGCATTTGACTCTAACAAATACAAATATACATGTTCACTTAATATTGTGGAGAATCATGATCGGTTTTGTTTCTTAAAAACATATTTGGGGTTTCCCCTTACACTTATCTTTTGCGAAATACCTTTGGATTAAGTTAAGACTAAGCCAAACAACAAAATAAAGTATTTTCACTTTTTTAGTTTGAAACATGATCTACCAACAATAAAAATAAAGCATGTATACAGAAGCAAATAACAAACAAACAAAATAAAAATCGCACAAAGCATGGGTTGCCTCCCAAGAAGCGCTTTTCTTTATTTACGAGTCTTGTAGCTAGACTCAAGGTCATGGGTTACTACGTGACCTCATCATCAAACGTTACATCCTCCTCACTAATCATTTCATTATTATTTTCTTGATAATGTTTTACACGTTGTATGTTGACAGTAAATTCTCTACCCTCATCGTCTAATAACACAACGGCTCCAGTTTTAGAGGAACTTTTCACCGTAAATGGTCCATATCTAGACTTGAGTTTCCCTGGAAATAACCTTAACCGAGAGTTGTACAATAGGACTTTGTCCCCTTCTGAAAATTCCTTGGGTTTCTTAATTCTTTGGTCATGCCATCTTTTTGCCTTCTCTTTATATGTAATGGAGGACTCATAGGCTTCTAATCTAAGCTCATCAAGCTCGTGTAATTGCAAGAACCTATTGGTTCCGGCAATTGTATAATCTAAATTACATGCCTTAAGCGCCCAATAAGCCTTACGTTCTAATTCTACTGGCAAGTGACATGCCTTACCATACACCATGCGAAACGGGGTCGTTCCAATAGGTGTCTTGTAGGCGGTTCGGAATGCCCATAAGGCCTCGTCGAGTTTAAATGACCAGTCTTTTCTATTCTGACTAACCGTTTTTTCTAGTATTCTTTTAGTAGCCCTGTTTGTGTTTTCGACCTGGCCATTGGTCTATGGATGATAGGCGGTGGAGAATTTTATACAAGTATGTGTTTTTTCTAGTATTCTTTTAGGAATCCCGAATCTAGCGAAAAGCTTTTTCAGGAAATGAATAACCACCCTGGCATCGTTGGTCCTAAGGGCTTGTGCCTCTACTCATTTTGAAACATAATCGATGGCAACTAAAATGTATTCATTCCCTCCTGAAGATGGAAAGGGTCCCATGAAGTCAATTCCCCAGACATCGAAAACCTCACATACTTGTATAAAATTCTGAGGTGCTTCATACCTATGTGATATGTTCCCGGCCCGTTGACATGCATCGCATGCTTGTACCATTTCTTTGACATCACGGAAAATTGTGGGCCAATAAAATCCCGCATCGAAAATCTTTCGGGCGGTGGTGCTTATCCCATGATGCCCTCCAGAGGGACCAGAGTGACATTCCCTCATAATCTTTACTGCCTCGCTCTCCGAAACACAACGTCTGATTATTTGGTCAGGACACCTTCAGAATAAAAATGGTTCATCCCAGAAGTAGTATTTTAACTGAGAAAAGAACCTTTTCCTTTCGTATCTAGTCAGGCGTTCTAGAACGAGTCTGCTTGCGAGATAGTTGGCAAAATCGGCGTACCAAGGCTCCGAATCAGTTATTGACATGAGTTGTTCGTTAGGAAATGAATCCCGAATCTCACTTCTATCGTGCTCATCCAAGGGATTTTCAAGATGAGATAGATGATCTGCGGCAAGATTTTCTGCCCCCTCTTATCACGAATCTCAACATCAAATTCTTGTAACAACAAGATCCACCAAATTAGTCATGGCTTAGCATCTTGCTTAGCAAAAAGATATCGAAGAGCCGATTGATCAGTGAAAACGACTGTCTTTGAAAGGACAAGATATTGCCGGAACTTGTCGAATGCGAACACCACAGCTAACAATTCTTTTTCAGTGGTAGAGTAATTCTCTTGAGCGAGATTCATGGTTTTGCTAGCGTAGTAAATAGGCTGGAATAATTTGTCACGCCTTTGGCCCAATACAGCCCCCACAGCGAAATCGCTAGCGTCGCACATGATTTCAAATGGTAGCTCCCAGTTGGGTGTAATCATGATTGGAGCTTGTGTGAGCACTTTTTTCAAGAGATCGAATGCATCCTTGCATTCTTGAGAGAAATCAAAAGGAGCATCCTTCATTAGCAATTGAGTCATTGGCCGAGCTATTTTGGAGAAGTCTTTGATGAATCTCCGATAAAACCCGGCGTGCCCCAAGAAGCTGCGTATTGCTTTAACAGTCGTGGGATATGGTAACTTAGATATAGCTTCAACTTTAGCTTGGTCCACCTCTATCCCATTCCCTGAGATCTTATGTCCTAACACAATCCCTTCCTTCACCATGAAATGACACTTTTCCCAGTTTAACACCAAGTTGGTTTCCTCACAACGTTTAAGCATTTTTTCTAGATTAGCAAGACAGCGGTCGAAGGAGTTCCCGAAGACCGAAAAGTCATCCATGAAAACTTCCATGCTGTCTTCCATAAGTTCGTGAAAGATTGCGGTCATGCATCGCTGAAAAGTGGCGGGGGCATTACACAGCCCAAAAGGCATTCTTTTGTAGGCGAACGTTCCATAAAGGCAAATAAACGTGGTCTTTTCTTGGTCTTCAGGTGCTATGGGGATTTGAAAATATCCTGAGAACCCATCCAAGAAACAATAGTACTCGTGCCTAGACAGTCTCTCTAACATTTAGTCAATGAATGGTAAGGGAAAGTGATCTTTCCTCGTGTCATCATTGAGCTTTCTATAATCGATGCATACCCGCCAGCCCATAACCGTTCTCTGGGGTACCATCTCACCCTTGTCGTTCTTAACCACAGTCATCCCTCCCTTCTTTGGTACAACCTGCACGACTAAACCACGGGCTGTCAGAGATTGGGTAGATCAATCCTGCATCCAGAAGCTTGATGACTTCTTTCTTCACAACTTCCTTAATGTTGGGATTCACCCGCCTCTAGGGTTGCACGGTAGGTTTATAATCCTCTTCCATGAGAATCTTATGTGTGCAAAAAGTTAAGTCAATCCCCTTAATGTCGGCTACACTCCATGCAAGCACTCCCTTATATTTCTTTAATACCTCTAAGAGCTTACCTTTTTATTCATGTTCGAGGGAGGAGTTTATGATTACCGGCAGTTGGTCCTCTCCCTGAAGGAAGGCGTACTCTAAATGGTTAGGAAGTTCCTTAAGATCTAGCTCAGGGGGTTCTATAATAGAAGGCTTAAGCTTGTTTTCGGGTTTTCGGAGTTCGAGATGCTCAGTGGCCTCCTGTCTAGGGTAGAAGGAGACTGCACCAACATCCTCCATCTTTTCTACCTCCAACAAGGGGAGAAAACTCTCATCCCATAACCAGCCTTCCTCGATCTGTTCATCAACACAGTCATCAATGACGTCTGTGAGTTCATCGACCTCTCCAATGAAATAGAGCCGGTTAACTGCTTCGAGAGAGAGATCCATAGTGTCCTTAATGTCGAAGGTTAAGCTATCGGTTCCTACTCGTAAGGTTAACTTGCCGTCATGAACATCAATGACTGCACGAGCGGTAGCAAGAAATGGTCTCCCTAAGATGATGGGTACCAAGTCATCCTCCTCCATCTCTAAGATTACGAAGTCGATCGGGAATTTGAATTTCCCAACCTTGACTAGCACATTTTCGCAAATCCCCACGGGGTATTTGACCGATCTATCGGCTAGTTGGATGTTCATACGGGTAGGCTTCAATCCAGAGTATCCTAGTTTAAGGAACATAGAGTGAGGCATGAGGTTGATACTCGCCCCTAAATCGGCAAGAGCATTCTTAATCGATAGAGATTCTATGGAACAGGGCAAGGTGAAGCTGCCTAGATCATCTACCTTTTTTGGCAGCCCTTGATGGGTCACCATCGAACATTCTTCCCCCAGGGTCACAAGACCCTCAAGTTTCTTTCGGTTGGCGAGTAATTTTATAAAGTATGCGCTATACTTCGGCATGTGATAACAAGCATCAAGGAGGGGTATGGTGACAACTGAGTCTTTTAGATATGACAAGAATCTCTTATTATCATTCTCAGTTTTCTGGTTTTTTAGTCGGGATGGGAATGGGATTCTCACAGGTTGGTTAGGTGGGGTTGATGGGGAGGGGATCGCCGAGGGAGGTTGTTCGGGAGCTTCGCTGCTCACATCCCCTTCCTCTTCGCGAGGTTTGTTTGGATCGGGGGTGATAGGGTGCGAGTTCGGGTAAGGGGGTCCTTGGTTGTTGTTCCAGCTCGAGTGGTTATCGCGAGCATGGGGTCTTTTTGGCTTAATGACGGCATTTCTAGGTTATCGAGGGTGGAGTTGAGCTTGTCGAACCATTCTCCGATGTCATTCTGTTGCTCATCAACTAGTTCATCAAGACCTTTTAATTGTAAGCCTTTTTCTTTAGTGAAGTGACCAAGGTCATCTTCAAAAGTGCTCCTGATTTCAAATTCAGGGCCTTCCTCTCATTCTTTTCTCTTTACCAGATTTCCCCAGAGGGTGTAATCGTCGTTTTGGTAAAAAGGCAAAAGGGTGTAATCAGTCATGGTTTCTCCTCCGCATTCCTCTACCTCATGCGGGCCCCCACAGTAGTTGCAGATCAAATAAGGATTTGAAAGTCGTTTAGGTAATTGCGACCCAGCTAGGTATTCCATTCTTTTGTGAATTTTTCTTAACCGATCTGAAGATGTTGAAGTGATTTCAGACATGCTAACAGTCGACTCAGGTTCATCCCAAGTGTCATCCTGGTCTTGAGCATGTTCCTCAATCCTATCCCATCCTTCCTCGGCACTAAGATTAGCTAATCTCCCTTTTCTAGAATTGTTGATTCTGTTCCGATCATTTGAGGAGACATTGTCGTAGAAGATTTGGACCAAAATCCAAAGTTCGATGCCATGATGGGGAACTTGTCTTATTAAATCCTTGAATCTAATCCACGATTTATGGAAGGGTTCGTCCTTCCCTTTTCGGAAGCGGAGGATCCTATCTCTAAACGCTGAAGTTTTCCCAGGTGGAAAGAACTTCTCATATAACTTGGATATGAGTTGTTCCCATGTGAAAATAGATTTAGAAAGAAGTTTATCATACCACTCTTGGGCTTTTTTTTAGAGGGTGAAAGGGAAGAATCGTAATCGGGACGTGTCTCTAGTAGCCCTATCCGTATGGAGGGTGTCTACTATTTTCAAGAAGTCCTTGATGTGTTGAATCGGGTCATCATCATCTAACCCACAAAACTTGCACACACTTTGGACAAGCCAAACATCGGTCGCATGCAAGACCTCATTGGTGTGTTCGTTTGGGTAGACAATGGCGTTTGAGAAGCCACGAGGGTTTGGGGAGGAGTAGTCCTTAAGGCGCTTAGGAGTTGGAGTTGCGGGGGTATTCATCTCGTTGTTGGATTGGGAGCTAGGGGTTGTAAGGTGATTTTCCGAATTTTCTTCAGAAAGGGGTGCATCAAAATCGATGGCTATTCTAGATGGTTCAGGTGTTGAGTGAGATCGTCTTAGCCTACGCATTTCTCTATCGGGTTCTGCAGAAGGCAAGACAAGGTCTCTAGCGGAACTACGACTCCTAGTGATCCTAAGGTTAGAGAATTCGTCTGTTGCCATAATGGCGGATGGTAATAGTTACGAACAAAAACACGAAGAAATAAGATAGACTAAAGAGAACCTAAAAAAATAAAAATAAACTCTTACTAGAAAGGAATCTAGCAAGTAGACCTAATAAAAAGAAATCCTAACCTAGACAATAACTATTCCCTGGGCTGCGGTGCCAAAAACTTGATGCGTAGGGATTGCACCAGGCTTTACCTCTCGAGGGATCTCGAGAAGCTTACAACCCCCACCAGGCAGTGTACCTGATCGTTGTAGTATAGTATAGTGACAAGTACCGAGGGATTGATTGTTCAGCTAGGAATAGTGTCGCTATGATTAGAAAACCTAAAGACTAGGTCTAGAGATGAGAGATGATTCTTTTTGTATTTTTAGGTTTTATGAAAAGCAAATAAAAATCTCGGGTATTGGAAGGAGTTGGGCGGAATTAGTTGCTAGTCAACTAACCCAATTACTAAGATGCAATCAAAATAAAATATTAGAAATGAAAATAAACTAAATAAAACTAGTGGTGTGAGCAATATATGGGAGAATTGTGTTTACTTAGGTTTCACTACTCCCTAGATATCTTTTACAGGTTAATTACTTGTTACAGTTGCGTGGATGACGGATTGTATTCCTTAATACCATTCATGGGGTGGCGTACTTACTTCCCCAATCCTATAAGCGCCTACTTCACTCCTATGTCGAGCCGGCTTAGAAGCTCCTAACATGGGATCACTAGAATTTTCTCATGCATTATATACAACCAATAAAAACCTAGTACACATCAGTTCATGTTTCTTAAGATGTTCAAGCATGTTACACAATGGAGATCTGCCAGTTTTCTTAAGCCTAACATTGAAATCATTCATCCATTACAACTATAAACAAGTAATCAACATATACTTAACATCTAGGTTTCATTACATCTAAGCAAACACATGAAAGATCTAGCCTAGCATGTTAAAATCAAGACAAGTATAAGATATATTCAAACAACACATAGACATATTGAATGAATTGAAAGAGGACTTATCTTAATTGAACATGAAAGGTTAAAATGGGTGAAAACCCTTGAAAATACTGTAAAAAACGACCTAGGGTTTATTAGGTTCGACCCTAGTATTCTCTACACAAGTTCCTCCCTTAATGCATGAAAAATAGAAAAGTATATATAGATTTTGTGAGGTGACGGCGTCAAGAACAAATGTCTGATGCCGTCATCTCGCAGCCAAATAAATTCTCGGACTGCCTAGATCTGGGTTTGACGCCGTCACATGTACTCCTTATGCAGGCCGTCACAAAGATTACTCTTGACGCCCTTCTCTTGACGCTTTCAGGTTTTCTCTAGGTCGTCATGGATTTTACTCCTGACGCCGTCAAAATTTCCTTGTTGACGCCGTCAGGTACTGTTCTCAGCATGGAAAATTAAGTCTTTGCCGTTTTCTACACTTTTATGCTCCAAAAACATCCAAAATGCTTCCTTTTCCAGAATTCACTCCCAAAGTACCTAAAATCACAAAAGGAACGATTTAGGGCAATATTTGATCAAATAAATTCTAATTTCGGCTTAAATGACCCCCTAAAAACGGTTCATTTTTCGCCTCATCATTTGAGTATTCCTCCAATAAGCTCATCATCTTGGTCATTTTCTCTTGCATCTCCTCCTTTTGTCTATAGACTGCCTCCTCGAATTTTGCTAATCGCTCAGAATGGGTTGACATATATTCTCTCATTCGAGTTTCGAATTCCGGGCTGAGGTTTTGAGGAGGTGAATAGGGTCAAGCATATTTTTGAAAGGTTTCGGTATTCTCTCTAAGAGGTGATTCGGACAACGGTGTTGGGTTTACGTTTGAGATAGAGTTGATCGATGCACGTCTGGGACTTAAGATTTTTTTCGTTTTTCCATGAGATAGTCAAATTTTTTCTCAAGTTCGCAAAGATTTTCTTCAGAAAGTTGCGTGGTCCCTCTGGTAATGAAATTGCATTGACAGCCGAGTCTACAACATGGGCAACTTCCCAAAATTCATTATCATCGAATGCAAGCTCATCAATGATTTCCCATGACTCTTTGGCGCTCTTGTCACACAATCTACCTCCGGCGGCTTGATCAATGGTGCGTTTGGTATGGAAATCGACATGGTCGTAAAAGATTTGGATTTGGAGCCAAAGATCTATGCCATGATGAGGGACTTGTGGAGTAAGTCTTTGAAACGAGTCCATGCTTCATAGAGAGTTTCACCTTGACGAATGGTGAGATCATCCCAAGAGGTGATTGATGAGGCGAAAAATGAACCACTTTTAGGGTGTCATTTAAGCCCAGAATTGAATTTATTTGATCAAATATTGCCCTAAATCGTTCCTTTTGTCATTTTAGGTACTTTGGGAGTGAAATCTGGAAAAGGAAGCAATTCGGACGTTTTTGGAGCATAAAAGTGAAGAAAACGCCAAAGTCTTAATTTTCCTTGCTGGGAATAGTAGGTGACGGCGTCAAGAGTAAATTCCATGACGACCCAGTACAGAATTGACGGCGTCACGAAGTAGGGCGTCAAGAGTAAAATGCATGACGGCCTGGAATATGCTAACACATGACGACGTCAAAAGTAGATCAAGGCAGTCCGAGAAGTATTTTGGCGGTGAGATTACGGCGTCATAAAATTTGTCTTGACGCCGCAGACCCTATTTCCTATATATAGTTTTCTAATTTTCACATTAAAAAAAGAGAAGTTTTGGAGAAACCCTAAGTACGAAGTTGGTACGAATTTTACAGGTTTTTCAAGGGTTCTAAGCCCTTGATCCCTTTCATGTGTAATTGAGATAAGTATTCTTTTAATTCAATCAATATGTCTATGTGTTGGTTGTCTATATCTTGTTCTTGTCTTAATTCCATCATGCTAGGCTAGATCTATCTTGTGTTTGCTTGGATCTAATGAAACCTAGATATTAATTATGTGTTGATTACTTGTTATTAGTTGTATTGGATGAATGAATTCGATGTTAGGCTTAAGAAAACTAGCAGACTTCCAAATGGTAACATGCTTGAACATCTTAGGAAACATGAACTGACGTGCACTAGGTTTTATTGGTTGTATTTAATGCATGAGTAAATTCTAATGATTCCATGTTAGGAGCTTCTTAGCCGGCTCGACATAGGAGTGAAGTAGGGACTCATAGGATTGGGGAATTAAGTGCGCCACCCCATGAATGGTATTAAGGAATACAATCCGTCATCCACGCAACTATAACAAGTAATTAACGTGTAAAAGATATCTAGGGAGTAGTGAAATCTAAGTAAACACATTTTCTCCACTTATTGCTCAAAACCTTAGTATAATTTAGTTTATTTTCATTTCTAGTATTTTATTTTGATTGCGTCTTTAGTATTGGGTTAGTTGACTAGCAACTAATTCCGCCCAAATCCTTCAAACCCGAGATTTTTACTTGCTTTCTAAAAAATATAAAAATACAAAAAGAATCATCCCTCAACTTTAGAACTAGTATTTAGGTTTTCTAATCCTAGCGACACTATTCCTAGCTGAACGATCAATCCCCCGGTACTTGTCACTATACTATACTACAACGATCAGGTACACTGCCTGGTGGGGGTTGTAAGCTTCTCAAGATCCCTTGAGAGGTAAAGCCTGGTGCGATTCCCACGTATCAAGTTTTTGGCGTCGCAGCCCGGGGAATAGTTATTGTCTAGGTTAGAATCTCTTTTTATTAGGTCTACTTGCTAGATTCCTTTCTAGTGAGATTTTATTTTTATTTTTAGGTTTTCTTTAGCCTATCTTATTTCTTTGTGCCTTTGTTAGTAAATTAAATTCATTGACTATTCCGTTGACCATTATGGAAAACGCGAATCCACCCCTTTCCCCTAGAGAAGTGGCTGTGTTACGAGAACAAATTGAGAGTGAGATTAGGGAACTTAGGGAGCTTAATAGGTTGATTAAGATTGAGCTCGACCAGGCATTTAGTGACCTAGCGACCGCCTTGTATTCAAATGAGGACCTAGAGCCTAATGATTTTGTGAATGTTGTTGAGGAACTAGAAAAAAGGGAAATAGATCCGAAGCTTAATGATTACTTTAATCTATACCCCACTAAGGAGGAGATTGCATATTATAATAATCTTATTGATAACCCGCAATCCCCTTTCACTATAATCGAACCTAAGATAAAGAGAGGTGATCCTAAGAATGCTAAAATACCATGTATGATTGGGTACAGACACGTTGAAAATGCTTACATTGACTTTAAATCCCCAATCAACATCATGTCCTCAAATGTTTACAATGATATTGTGAAAACAAGACTTGAACCTAGAAGAGATCCCAAATACCCCGGTGGAGTTTGTAACTTTGTCGGGAGAGTTAAAGATTTACATGTCTTTGTTGGTAATTTCACTTTTGTCACCGACTTTATGATTGTGGAGGATCTTGCTAATGTTATTGATTGTCGATTATCCAATGTTGTGTTTGGCAAACCGTTTGTTGAGGAGTCTAAGTTGGAATATGATGAGATAGAAGGGACAATCCGATTTGCAAGTAACACCGATAGTATCACTTATAGGATGCGTAATAGGATGAAAGAATTTCGCTTTATATCCCGATTTGATAAGGACAACGTTGGTGCTTTTGAGGACATCAATGAAGAGGATAAGAAAAAGGGCATGGATTATGTATGGGAAAAGAGGAGTCTTTTTTACAAGGATTGCTTAGCCCTAGGACCAAGGTATAAAGTTGATAAGGAATTGGCCCAAAGGATTATGGGGGCGATTCAGAAAAAGGTGATTGGTTTCTACAAAGAATATTTAGAATCGGAGAGTGGAACCAACGATGAGGTCACGTAGTAACCCATGACCTTGAGTCTAGCTACAAGACTCGTAAATAAAGAAAAGCGCTTCTTGGGAGGCAACCCATGTTTTGTGTGATTTTATTTTTGTTTGTTTGTTATTTGCTTCCGTATGCATGCTTTATTTTTATTGTTGGTTGATCATGTTTCTAAACTAAATAGTGGAAATACTTTACTTTGTTGTTTTAGCCTAGTCTTAACTCCACCTAAAAGTATTTTTGCAAAAGATAAGTGTAAGGGGAAACCCCAAATATGTTTTTAAGAAACAAACCGATAATGACTCTCCACAATATTAAATGAACATGTGTATTCGTATTTGTTAGAGTCAAATGCTTGTATTGAGTCATAATGAAGTTTTGCAGGATTTTCCAGGAAGTAGGACCAAGTTTTTCAAGAAATTTTCCGGAAACTTAACATAAGAATTTCTGCAGGTCACTTCTGACGGCGTCAAGAATTAATTCTTGACGGCGTCACGTGTAAAAATCTGGAAATTTTACCGGTTTTGTTTTTCTAACGGAGTCTTATAGTTTTTGTGAATTATTAAGTTTTATAATCTCCAGGAGATCTGCAAACTTCATTCCATAAGCATTATATCTTATCTTGTTTTCTAGGATTTAGTAACTTATATAGGATGCCGCCGATTTTACGCGAGGTTGTTTTGTTTGTTTTCTCAGGATTTACAGGTTATGTATGACAAGAAGATGATTTATATTCTGGAAGGGAAGCTTTGATTGTTCATTTTCTTGGAGGAAGATCTAACCTGGCCACCTTATTATCCATACCGAGCGAATCAGGGGAGTATTTGATTTCAATCTTTTTACTTTTTAACTTTTACATTCTTTACTTGAACATTGGGGACAATGTTCATCTTAAGTGTAAGGGGAGGGTAAAAAGATGATACCTTACATGTGCACTTTCGCTTGAGTTTGTTTTGTTTGATAGTAGATGTGTAATAAAATTATGAGAAATACTTGTTAGTGCAATTTTAGCGCAAAATTTAAATTTTTTTACAACATTTAGGAGTGAAACTTTAGCCATAGCAAGCGTCTCATGGATAGGAGATTGTATGACTAGCACAAAACCGTATATTCAGAAAAATTTTCCACCCAAATATGTGAGGTTCGCCTTTAGATTTGATAGGAAAAACATTTACTATTAGTGATTTATGAGTGTACCGGTAGCATTTAGATTCTGGAACTTGCGTTAGTGATGCATCCCAAGACCGCTAGTGAGACTACATTCATGTAGTAGGATTTACTACACGATAAGAGGCATTAGGATCACCTTTGTGTTAAACCCGTATCATAATTACTTGACCATTTAAGTCATATTACTTGGCTAGTTAAGTCAACTAATTTTTCCCACACCCTTAGCGTTGTACTCATTTTTAGTACACGAAACCCCTAGTACACCCCTCCGAGCCTATCTTTTCGTTTCTAACTTTAAGCATTTTACTTAAAGGAAGAATTTATTACACCCCACTTAAATGTGCAACCAAATCGCCTTAGCCTTCCGTGTATGCACTCATTTTTAGTGCATTATTGATATTTGTTAAACCCTAAGTTAACTATCTAATTGATTACATGGTTGCTAAGTCGAGTCATATCCTTGTACATATTGTTTTGGGACGATTGGGACTCATGGGTAAAGTACTTATTTTATGGAGTAATGTGGAAGAACATCATATATTACCCCCATATGTACGTTAATATTAAAAGTGCTCCAAGTGTTTCGATTTTCTTAATTCGAGTCATTAGATTAGTTTATTGTAAAGTATGTAAAAATTCAAGTGTAAGGGGAATGTTCATTCCCTACGATGTATTATTTTGGATGGTAGGGTAAGAGTGTATGCAAAAAAAAAAAAAAATCGAAAAAATTAAGAAAAAGAAAAGAAAAAAATAGAAAAAGAAAAAGAGAAAAAAAAAACATACGTACTACCATCCCTTTTTATTCTATGTTCATTTTATGTTTTTGTTATTTTTCATTTATTAGCTTAAGTCGAGTCTAGTCTTGGCTTAGCAACGCCATATTGTACAAGTAATTAACCAAGATTGTTAACTCGCCACCAGTAAAAACTTCCTTTATCCAACAAAACCGTGTATTTCATATCCCTACACCTAACGTTACAACCCTTTAAAAGACCTCTTTGATAGTTTATCCTAGGTGCTTACGCCATGTGGTGGAGGTTTGATCCTTTCCCAAGCCTATGGTAATCTATTTTGCTATGACAGGTAGTGAGAGATATCTTCCGTTTCCATATTGTAATTTATACTTTATTACACCCGAGAGATGTGAGTATCTAAACACTATTTGTGAGGTGCTAGTGTATGACCTCCGTGCTTGTCTATTGGTCTTTAGTGGAATGATTATTTGTTGTAATTACTTTTATATTAGTGTTAAATGACCCCTAAGTTGTATTTTGAGTAGAATAAAAACGCATTTGCTTGAGGACAAGCAAATCTCAAGTGTAAGGGTATATGATGAGGCGAAAAATGAATCACTTTTAGGGGGTTATTTAAGCCCGGAATTGAATTTATTTGATCAAATATTGCCCTAAATCGTTCCTTTTGTGATTTTAGGTACTTTGGGAGTGAAATCTGGAAAAGGAAGCAATTCGGACGTTTTTGGAGCATAAAAGTGAAGAAAACGCCAAAGTCTTAATTTTCCTTGCTGGGAACAGTAGGTGACGGCGTCAAGAAGAAATTTCTGACGGCGTCAAGAGTAAATTCCATGACGACCCAGTACAGAATTGACGGCGTCACGAAGTAGGGTGTCAAGAGTAAAATGCATGACGGCCTGGAAAATGCTAACACATGACGGCGTCAAAAGTAGATCAAGGCTGTCCGAGAAGTATTTTGGCGGCGAGATGACGGCGTCACAAAATTTGTCTTGACGCCGTCAGACCCTATTTCCTATATATAGTTTTCTAATTTTCACATTAAAAAAAGAGAAGTTTTGGAGAAACCCTAAGTACGAAGTTGGTACGAATTTTACAGGTTTTTCAAGGGTTCTAAGCCCTTGATCCCTTTCATGTGTAATTGAGATAAGTATTCTTTTAATTCAATCAATATGTCTATGTGTTGGTTGTCTATATCTTGTTCTTAGTTGTATTGGATGAATGAATTCGATGTTAGGCTTAAGAAAACTGGCAGACTTCCAAATGGTAACATGCTTGAACGTCTTAGGAAACATGAACTGACGTGCACTAGGTTTTATTGGTTGTATTTAATGCATGAGTAAATTCTAATGATCCCACGTTAGGAGCTTCTTAGCCGGCTCGACATAGGAGTGAAGTAGGCACTCATAGGATTGGGGAATTAAGTGCGCCACCCCGTGAATGGTATTAAGGAATACAATCCATCATCCACGCAACTATAATAAGTAATTAACCTGTAAAAGATATCTAGGGAGTAGTGAAATCTAAGTAATCACATTTTCTCCACTTATTGCTCACAACCTTAGTATAATTTAGTTTATTTTCATTTCTAGTATTTTATTTTGGTTGCATCTTTAGTATTGGGTTAGTTGACTAGCAACTAATTCCGCCTAAATCCTTCAAACCCGAGATTTTTACTTGCTTTCTAAAAAATAAAAAAATACAAAAAGAATCATCCCTCACTTTTAGAACTAGTATTTAGGTTTTCTAATCCTAGCGACACTATTCCTAGCTGAACGATCAATCCCCCGGTACTTGTCACTATACTATACTACGACGATCAGGTACACTGCCTGGTGGGGGTTGTAAGCTTCTCAAGATCCCTTGAGAGGTAAAGCCTGGTGCGATTCCCACGTATCAGTGATGGATCCTGCGGATAAACGCTCAAGGCATTGACTAGCTTGGTCACGAGAGAGAATTGGAAGAGACGCAATCGGGTCGTCTCTCGAGTTTCAACATCAAGGTCTATGGAATCTACGATTTTGAGGAAATCCTTGAGATGTTGATTAGGATCTTCGGAATGAAGTCCATGGAATGCACATCCACTTTGCACCAACCGGATGGTGTCTGATCACAAGGGAGACACATTGGCTCCTTGAGTGAGCTCAATGGTGTTTCGATATCCTTGGCGGCTAGGACGGGAGTACTCTCCTAAAGTTCGGGGTCTAGGAGGTTGGTTTGGTTGTGGTAGGTCTAGGAGGTTGGTTTGGTTCTGGATCTAGTAAGTAGACCTAATAAAAATAAATTTCAACCAAGACAATAACTATTCCCTGGGCTGCGACGCCAAAAACTTGATGCGTGGTTTTGCAACCTTGCAAAAGGTTTTACCTCTCAAGGGATCTTGAGAACCTTGCAATCCCCACCAGGCAGTGTACCTGACCGTTGTAGTATAGTGTAGTGGCAAGTACCGGGGGACTGATCGTTCAACTTAAAGAATAGTGTTCGCTAGGGTTAAAATTCGTATAAACTAGGTCTAGAGGTGAGGGATGATTCTTTTTGTATTTTTATATTTTACGAAAAGCAAGTAAAAATCTCAGGTTTTGGAAGGATGGGCAGAATTAGTTGCTAGTCAACTAACCAAAATTACTACAATGGCAAACAAAATAAAATAAAATGAAACTAAAGTAAATTTGGCGAAAACAATAATAAGAGAAAATGTGTTTACTTAGATTTCACTACTCCCTAGCTATCTTTTACCGGTTGATTAGTTTGTTACAATTGCATGGATGACGGGTTATATTCCTTAATATCATTCGCAGGGCCGTGTACGATCTTCCCTAACTCTATAAGCTTCTACATCTTCCTATGTCGAGCTGACTACTAGCTCCTAACATGTCCTCATTAGTAGTTACCTATGCATTAAATATAACCAATTTATCACAGTACACATCCGATCATGTTTCTTAAGACGTTCAAGCAAGTTACCAGTTGGAAGTCTGCCAGTTTTCTTCAGCCTAACATCGAAATCATTCATCCACAACAATTCTAAACAAACAACCAACCAATAATCAATAACTAAATTTCATTACATCTAAGCAAACACAAAGAAAACCTAGCCTAGCATGTTAAAGAGAAGATAAGCATAAGATAGAATCAAACAACACATAGACATATTGAATGATTATTGGAAAAGCTATCTTCGATTAAGCATGGATGAAACAAGGGTTTGAAACCCTAAAAAATACTGCAAAATTCGTCTAGGGTTTTTCTTCTCAAAGTTGCACACAATGAATGAAAAATCAAAAACTATATATAGAGTATTGGGTCTTACAGCGTCAAGAGTAACTTCTGATGTCGTCAACTCACCGCCATAATTATCATCGTATTGCCTAGATCCAATTCTGACGACATCATGTGTAAACTTGATCTTGGCCGTCACATGCAATTTGCTCTTGACGGCCTTGGTGACGCCGTCATGTATAATTTCTCCAAAAACTCTCTGGCGCGTCACGTGTAACTTGATTTATCCACCTCTTTATCAAAGGGTGACGTCGTCATAAGCATATCTTGACGCCGTCAAGTACATTTTTCAGCATGAATTTGAGACTTTCTCATTTTCTTCACTTTTTCACTGAAAAAACGTCCAAAATGCTTCCTTTTCCAGATTTTCTCTCAAAAGTACCTAAAATGACAAAAGGAACAATTTAGGGCAATATTTGATCAAATAATCTCGACTTTTGGGCTTAAATGACCCCCTAAAAGTGGTACACTTTTCGTCTCATCAATCACCATCAAAACGAACACACAAAGCATCGTGTTTCTGTTACAACACGAATCCAAAGCAAACTTAAACATGATGTCTTTAGTTTCTGCTCAATCCAAACCATGAATACATGTTTATGTATTCAAGATTTGAAAAAAGGTCTCGGGTAGGTTTCCTTTCTCTGTTATGTGTTTCTTGATGTAACCGAATAAAAGTAATGATGAAAAATACCTTCAAGATCTAAAAATACCTTTATACCGGTGGCCGATATTCCGGCGATTCAATAGCGGTTGTGGCGCATCTTCTGGCAGCATGTAATTGTTACAACAGAAAAAACGCAATAAGGATTGATTCGTAAGGTAAGTCTCCTTAGAAACATAAACAATATATTTGAGTATTTGTTGATATAATGCCTATCATGAAAATATATAGCAGTATTCGAACTTATGACCAATTAAATCTATTAAAAAACTAAAATGTGAAGTTTTAAAGTGGATGTAGTTGTGCACTGAAGCTTCGTGAGGGGTGTAAAAAATGGAATACAGTTGGAATCTAAGCACAATACCATGACTTGGTCTTTGTTTCATTTTGTTTCCTTTTCGTTTTACTTTCAACCGATGATGGTGTAAACCGAGGTCAATGTGGTTCTTATTTATAGGTTCGTTGTGTGAGATGGTATTAATTAAAAAGTCTCTTGATTTTCTTTAAACTTAACTTCATTAACTCCACCATGCTTAGTATTCCTTCCCATTATTTGGTTTAAATGTGAAACTCTCTTTTGCAACTCGTGGATGGGGAAGCAAAGAAATGCATCAATCAATGAGATTCAATGTAGAATTCATGAATATTCAATGCAGAATTCATGAGAATGCATGTCGAATTACCTATTCTGAACATTAAATTGAGATAGTTTGTGAAGTTTTAGCATGTTTATACCGTACTTTGTGTATTGTACATTCACACTTGCACATTCAATTTTGTGTACCTAATCTTTAACTATTATAGATATATGGTTCAACACATGCAATTCTAGGGATGGCAACGGGGCGGGTTTGGGGCGGGGCGGCCATCCCTATCCCCAAACCCGCCCAGATCTCTATCAGGGATCTAATCGGGGTGCCCCGTTGGGGCGTGATGATTCCCTAAACCCGCCCAGTATTAATCGGGGATTTTATCGGGGTGTCCTCTTTGGGTGCAATTCTCGACCAAAGCCATACCATTTCACATTTATTGTTATTTTAAAACCGTTAGCAATTGCGAACCTATAAATATAATCAATTACAAATAAGGCTTATTAAGTTGAATAAGTTTTCAAAGATAGTATTTGATGCGCGGTTTTCCAACCTTGCAAAAGGTTTTACTTCTCAAGGGATCTTGAGATGCTTGTAATCCCCACTAGGTAGTGTACCTGACCGATGTAGTATAGTGAGTGTCAAGTACCGGGGGATTGATCGTTCTCTCAGGGAATACTGTTCGTTAGGATTGAAACTAATCTAACTAGGTCTAGAGGTGAGGGATGATTCTTTTTGTATTATTATATTTTATGGAAAGAAAGTAAATATCTCGGGTATTGGAAGAATGGGAGGAATTAGTTGCTAGCCAACTAATCCAAACAACTACTTAAACAATAAAATAAAATAACAAGAAAATAAATTGTAGGAACTTCTAATTGTAGGAACTTCTATATGGAGAAAAGCGTATTTACTTAGATTTCATTACTCCCTAGTTATCTTTTATTGATTAGTTGATTTGTCACAATTACGTGGATGAAGGGTTGCATTCCTTAATACCATTCGTGGGGCCGTGTACGATCTTCCCCAACTCTATAAGCTTTTATCTCTTCCTATGATGACACGTTTAGAATCCTATCATGGCCTCATTAATAGTTACTTATGCATTTAATACAACCAATAAAACCATAGTACACATCCGATTACGTTTCTTAAGACGTTCAAGCAAGTTACCGTAAAGGAGATTAGCCAGTTTTTTTAAGCTTAACGCTAAAATCAATCACCCACAACAATCAATGACAAACCAACAATCAATAATTAATAACTAGGTTTCATTAGGTCTAAGTAAACACAAATAAACCTAAGCTAGGATTTTAATAGAAAGAAAAGCATACAAGATAATCAAACAACACATAGGCATATTGAATGATTAATAGATAACTTATCTTCAATTAAACATGGATGAAAGAAGGGGTTTGCAACCCTTAGAAAGGTTGTAAAATAGTCTAGGGTTTATTGCGCAAAGGTTCCTCTCCTCATGAATGAAAAATCCAAAAATATATATAGAATATACAAGCTAACGGCGTCACCTTTTCGGTCGTGACGCCATCAAGTCACCGCCGTACATCTTCTCGGATTGCCTAGATCTACTCTTGACGCCGTCTCATTTAAAAGGGTTCTGGCGCATCTCTCTTTATGTTAACACGTGACGGCCTTGACATTTTATAACATGACGCCGTCACGTGTAATTTTCCAATTTTCTTTCTAGCGCGTCAAATGTAAAGCAATTATCCACCTCTTGATCTTCATATGAAGGCGTCACTTTGTGACACTTAACGCCGTCAGGTACTATTTCCAGCTTGGATTCTTGACTTTGTTGTTTTCTTCACTTTATGCTCCAAAAACGTCCAAAATTCTCCATTTTCCAGAATTCTTCTACAAAGTACCTAAATTAACAAAAGAAACGATTTAAGATAATATTTGATCATAAAAACACAATTTAGGGCTTAAATGACCCCCTAAAAGCGTAACAAATTTCTCCTTATCAAATAACCTTACACTTGAGATTTGCTTGTCCTCAAGCAAATGAGCTTTTATTCCAATCAAAATACAAGCACGAAAATCATACACTAGCACCTCACAAACAGTGTTTGGATACTCTCATATCTTTTGTGTTATAAATGTATATATCACAAATGAAATGGAAAAATATCACTCACTACCTGTCATACCAAATAGATTACCATAGGCTTGGGAAATGATCAAAAACCTCCACCACTTTGGTGTAAGCACCTAGGATAAACTATCAAAGAGGTCTTTTAAAGGGTTGTAGCGTTAGGTGTAGGGATATGATAAACACGGTTTGTTGGATATAGGATATTTTTACTAGTGGCAAGTTAATCATCTTGGTCAATTACATGTACAATGCGGCGTTGCTAAGCCAAGACCCGACTCAACTTAAACTAATCATAAACTAACAAAAATATAAAATAAACATAAAAGGAAACGGGATGGTAGTCCGTATGTTTTTCTCTTTCTTTTTCTAATTTTTTCCGTTTTTTCTTGATTTATATATATATATATATATATATATATATATATATATATATATATATATATATATATATATATATATACACTCTTGCCATACCATCCAAAATAATACATCATAAGGAATGTACACTCCCCTTACACTTGAACTTTTACATACTTTACATATAACTATTCTATTTGATTGGCTCCAAACGGTCAACCTAATTGACCAGGGAATGGTCAACAAAGTCAAACAGCCTAGAGTCAATGCTCCGAGAGAGTACAGGGTTTCCCCGGGTCGTTATGTCCCGACGAGGTGTGGATGGTATCCAAACGGGTTTGTGATCGGGTGAATTTGGACAGGAAGGGGGTTTGAGATTGACTAAACTAAGGAATCTACAAGGAAATAGCTTAAACAAGCTATATGAATAAGACTGGAAGCTAGGAAAAACCAGAAACGTTTAAAACTTAAAACGCGTACGTTCACCTTTAAATAAAACGTAAACGTACAAAATTAAAAGTGAAAGCTGAAATCTAAAAACACCCAGGGGGTGAAAATGACTTTTTTACAAACTATAAGATAAAAGAAAATTTTTGGAAAAAGAAAATAAATTTTTACACTATTTAATTATTTAATATTAATTAATTACTAATTATTACTAATTTAAATAACTTAAATACAGTATAATATTATTTAAGTACTACAAAAATGAAAATAAAATTTCTAAAATTATGAAATAACTAAAAATAAGTTTTAAAATAAAAAATAAGTATTTTTGTCTTTTTGTGATTTTTCTATTAATTAATTGCTAATTAATTATTAATTACCTAATTAAACTATTTTAAATTAAGAAAAATAGAAAATGAACAGTAAAAATTCTAGAAAAATTTCTAAAATTATATTTTAATACATAAAAGCTAGGAAAAATATAAAAACAATATATTACTTAATAAAAACTAATTATGATATTTAAAACTTAAATATTGATTAATTATTAATTAAACTAAGATTAATTCTAATAAATACTAAATGATTATATAAAAATCTGAGAAAATTACTGTAAATACTTTAATATAAGAGGAATTTAAGAAAAATATAAAATAGCTAAGTACTTAAAAAAAATCTAAAAATAAAAAATAAAATTTAAATTACATTAAATAGAAACTATCACTTACAAATAAATTGATTTTTCTTGATTTTTCTTTTACCAACCTATTTTATAACTAAAATCAAAAACTTTTTGTGAAAACAACTTTTTTATAAATCAAAATTAAGCACTTTGAAAGCTTATTGGATCAACAGTTGACTTTTGTTGACCAAGGGACAAAATAAGCTAAAATCAGCTTAGGTGGGACCCACAATGGGTAATCCTGGTTCCAATAAGTTAATTGAACATGTTAAAGCAAGAAAAAGCAAAGGTTTACCCCAGAATAAGCAAATAAGCTGACAATAAGCACATTGAAACTTGATGTAACTCAGAATATGGGACAACTTTGAGGGGCTAGTTCAGGTGGGACCCAGGGGATCCAAGGTCAAACCAAGGGTCAATATCTCAACCCTGGTAGGAGGGGGGTTGAATGAAACAAAAATGGAGGGCTGTGGACCATTGTGGTAGCCACAAAACTACCACCAAAGTGAGTGGTGTGGGCTGAAAGCTGCTGCAGCAGGGCAGTTGCTTGCCCTGCAAGTGAGTTTGAGAGGGTGTGGGGCTCACAACTAAAATCACAAAACTAAGGGAACTATGGGATCTCAAAGATGAGCTGGTAGAGTATCTATGGAAACAAGTTTCACAGCCTAATCTAAAACACAAAAATCAAATTAATTGCTTGAACTTTTGGGAAAACCTGAGAATGCATATTTGACTTTTTGCTAAAAACTTAGAACTTTGACTTTAATGAGATTATATTGATTCCTACCTACTGATTATGCTATGTTATACTAGAATGAAACTAGATGGGGCTACATTAACTACTTATGAATGGGGGTGATGTGATTTGGGATCCTAAAACCTAACAGATGACAGATAAATGGATTAAGGGATCATTTTTGACTTTTGCCTTGCTAATGACCAAGAAAAGTGTTGACTGAAGCTAATTAAGGCCTGGGTTGTATGTTTACTCAGTTAGTGTCAAGGATCAACAACAACAGTCCAATCAAAATCCCTAATCCAAACACCCCATTAAAAACTGTAATTGGTGATTTTTCAAAGCAACTCATTAATTGAAACATGCAACTGATCACAGATGGTTTAATATGATCTAAAAACCTTTATGAAACACAGAAATATCACTCTAAACAACTAAATCCTAAGAAACAAAGGTATGCTAATATGGCATTGCCAGTGAAAATTAAGTAATCATGAAAACCACTAAACAACTATGCAACCTTAAGCAGGAATTTAACTAACATGAACCAAATAAGCCTGGAAATACACAGATAAGTAGTACTTAGCTATAGAACAGTATTGTACCAAAAAATGAGAACATGCTTACACTTGGCTTCCAAGCTTGAATCTGAGAACCAGGAACAAGTAACACCCTTACTAGGTCTCCACAGACCCTATAAACCATGTATGATCCAGAATTGCTTAGCTTGCATATCCCTGCTTCATCTTCTTGAAAAATTTTATTTATTTTCTATTTATTTCTTATTTTTGAGTAATTTTGATTTTCTTGGTTTTCAAAATGAAAAGAGGTTTTAAACTCACTGAGCTATCAAAAGCTTTATAATGAGCTTATGTGGGGCTGTTAGAACACTAAACATCCATTCTTAACATACTTAAATCTAAGATGGGGTTTTGAACAATCTTATAGCAAAACTGAAATAAGTAGATAAGACTTGAATTACCAACTGAATTAAGTTTCCATTACATTGAAATAATTGAGAGTACAAATCTTAAGCTAATTTAAAATAACTCACAAAAGAAGAATACATTAAAACAACATCATTTTAAACTAAAAACTACTCTAGCTAGCTAACACCTTCTGCTTCCATTTGTTTCTTCATTTATACACTTCAGGAGTGTCTTTTGGCTCTTTCCCACATCTCTTTTGGGCCATTGGATCAAAAATAAGTAATCTTGTACATCCACTGATTTTGGCGCCCAAAACTGAATTTGGATTTTTGCTTCTGATATTATTGATGCCAGGGAGGACTTTGGAGCTTTGTGTTTGTTTGAGATGCAAGGGGGGGGGGGGTGGAGTGTGACAGAGGTAGTGATGATTGGATAGGTGATGATGGAGTTGCAGGGGGTTGCAGGGATGAGGTGGAAGATGGGGATGGTCAAAGTTTGACCTGGTGTTGACCGAGGGGATAAATAAAAACGGGGGGTGGCTTTTTATATTTTTGGAATTGGGCTTGGGGTTTAAGTGGGCTTGGGATTTATTTGTGGATTGGGTGGGCTGTTTTGTGGATCAGGTTTGGTAATTGGGTTTGGTTTTGTTATTTGGGTTAAATAATTAAAAAGGTCCGTTTGGTTAATTTGCAAAACACCACAAGGACCATTTTTGTAATTTACCAAAAGTGAGGGGCTGCAAATGAAACTTTCCAAAATATAGCATGAGGACCAATTTTGACAACATTTGAGTATTACAAGTACAAAAATTAATATTTTCAAAATAAGACACCCGGTGACCAGTTTTGCAATTTTCCAAACTTCGGGGACTAAACTTGTAATTTTCTCAAAATTTTCATCCAGGGATTAAAAGTGACAAATGTGAATTCTCAAGGACCAAAATTGATTTTTTTCATCCAAAAATTCCCACCAGGGACCAAATCTGCCAAAGTTTGAAAGTTCAGGGACTAATTTTGTAATTTTCCAAAACTTTTCCAATTTTTCACCAAAGGACAAAATATGACAACTTATGATTGTAAAAGGACCTTTGGTGATAATTTTCCATATTTTGAATTTCCAGGGACTAGTTTTGTAATTTTATGAAAGTTGGGGGACTGAAACTGCCAATTTCGCAAACTTTGTACGTTTTTCGTCTGTTTTTCCTCATTTTGCATCTAAAACATATAAAACACGATTTTGAAATATTTTTAGTATTTTGATGCATTGTTGGGTGTTTTTGGATGTTTTGGCAGTTCATATAAGACAAAAATGATGAGTATTTACACACTCATCAATCCCCCACACTAAACTATTGCTAGTCCCTAGCAATCTTTTGAGAAAAACTTAATGGATTTTAAACTCTTTACTAAAAGCCATCACTTCTGGAGTAGCCAGGTGTAAGAACTGTGGTACACCTGATAACCTTGTGATTTTGAGCAAACCACCAGCTGTCAACGGATTTGATTAGTCTTTACCAAAAGCCGTTTGCTTCTGGACTAGCTAGCTCTTGATGGAATAGTCAACATCTTGGTGAGCTGATTACCAATTATGGATTTTCCACTGCCTTTACCACAAGCCATAATCTTGCGGGCTAGCCAACTCATTCGCTTTATGGGATATGGCGAGTTGAGGTACCATACAATTTTGGGCAAATTGCAAGCCATAAACGGATTTGAGATGTCTTTACCAAGAGCCGTTTGCTCCTGGACTAGCCAATCCCTTTTGTCGGTTAGACAAGGCGGACTGATTACCACAAAAAATTTTGAACTTTAGTGAATTTTTTTTTTTAAATTTTGGTCAAAAACGGGGGTACTAGATAGTAAAATGTGATAAAATTCGCTAGAATAGCGAAATACCCCCCACACTTAGGATGAATATTGTCCTCAATATTCAAAGTCCCGGCTATTATGCCTACATTTTGAACGTAAAAGGGCAACATTACAAGCTAAGCGTGGAAAACACCATTTTGTTTTTCACTTTTGTAATCATAGCATGGGTGACTCCCCCACACTTAGGTTGAAAACCCTATAAGCATGCTACTGTTTTTGTTTTCCGAGTCGCTAGCTTGACTCGACCCCGAATTCATTTGTCCTTGGGGAAGCATGATGTGGAAGAAACAATCTCCATCGGAATTTCATTCAAGATGTTTGGACAAACATTTGAAGCACGTGAAAGTTCCACACCGATGAGATAAGTACCCGGCTTAAGATAGTATAAACTATAAGCGGTGATGCCGGGGTCAAAAATAATGTCTTCATTCCCGAAGGAATGAAGAACAGGAGAAGTCACCCTGTAGATGAAGAAAGGTAGAAAGATCTTGATGACAATCAAGATTGATTCATCATCATCAGAAAGAGAATTCATGATTGGTGTATCATGAATCTCATTATTTAAGCTCGGATGATCTAGACATATTATGGGTGGGAGGGTTGGGATTTTGATATCAATCAAATTCTCAAGGTTGAGAATATTTCCCTCCGGAAAACAAAGATCAACTTTGTCTAGATCAAAGTGAAAGTTATCATACTCCGGTGGAGATATGATATGAGTGAGTTCATCGGAGAACTCCTCAAAGGTGAATAAATCATATTCGGGGAGAGAAATTTGAGAATGAGAAGTGGTACTGCCACTAATCTTCTCTCCCATATGATCAAAGGTAAAGGCTTCAAACTCCGGAATAGGATCATCGGAGAAAATGTCACTATCCTTAATCGGGATAGGAGATGAAATAGGTTTCATATTGAAAGCCTTGATTTTAGAAATGAGGAGATCGACATTCAATAATGTTGCACGAAGTGCTTCATCCTTGATTTCAGTGTCAATCTCAACATTCTCTTCTTCTAAGCTAACTAGCTTAGAAGGTAATTCTTCCATAAAAATGATGTCTCCATAAGATAACGAATCGTCATCATTAGAATCGGAGAACATCTCAACATGATCAGTTGGGAAGAATAGAGGAGGAGGAATATCACACAAATGATCGAGAGTTCCCTGTGACTCTCTTGGGATTGGGACAAGGTCCTCAACACTAGACTTTATGAATTCATCTGATTCCTTATCAGGAACAGTGTCAAGATGCTCGTCCCCCATGCTTGGAGAGTGAGTGTGAACTTTGGGTGTGATATCAACAGACTGAGGGAGTTTAGAAGTACTAGCAATGATGGAATTTTCAAGTTCCATTTGATCAACGGCTAGTGACTTTGTCACATTATTTTCTCCCTGATTCTCCATGGAAGGAATCACAACTGATGAATCTGATGAATCTTTTTGAATAATGACGATGTTAGCTTCATCATCATCACTGTCATCATCGTCATCATATAGAGCAGCATAGCGAAGATTGGTACGTATTATAGCCGCTCTTTGCTCAGCAAGTAATTGTTCCATGCTCATTTCATTTCTAGCATCTCGTTCTTCAGCAAGTAATTCTGCCATTGATTTCTCACGAGAATCTTGAAACGATGTAGTAGTCAACCCCTCCTTAAATTTTTTAAATGCTTCAAGAACCTCATCACAAAGGTCTTGCGGGAATTGAGGAGTTGCTTGGGTCAATTGGTACTGTGGAGGTTGGTCTTGAAATGAATGGTCGTAATTGTTACAAGGAAATGGATTCCCTGTTTGACAATCCGAGCTAAAGTGAGGACCTCCACAGTTTTCACAACAGTAAAACTGATGTGGCTGTGAGTCGTATGTGCTAGAGTCATAATTGTTATCAGCAAACTGCTCATAGACAAGCGTGTTTCCCGATTGACAATCAGAATTGTAGTGTGGGCCACCACAGTACTCACAACAGTAAAACTGTTGAATCTGGTTTGGTGAATTGTACGGATATTGGTCATAACCAAAATTTTGACTATTTTGACAATCAAAACCTTGGTGAGGGCCTCTACAATATTCACACGAAAAGTTTGGTGTATTTTGATATGAAGCATCATTGTGATTTGGATAATATGATTCTTGCTCGTATGAATGTGATGGGTAATTTGAAAAATTGGGAGAGTCGTAGAATGAGTTCTGATTAGGATCATAAGCAAATGATTTGCTCGAACCACAAAACAAACAACTTCCGTCTCGAATATCATTACCACATTTTTCACATGTACACCAACGACATGGTAAACCAAAAAGTGGCTCACCACAACCAACACAAGGGATAAAATCCGGAGGTGGGACAAGTGGTGTGCTCTTAGAGCTAGTAATTTCCACCACTTCCGTTACGGTCTCGGGTTTTTGTTCTTGATAAACGTAAAGATTGGGCAAGTCGTTCTTTTCAGTCACTGCCCTAAGCTCAATACGTTTGTTTGACAAACTTTTAACCGTAAACCGTGAAAGGTTAGGATCAATTCTTGACGGTTTAGGAGCAATTGTGAGCTTAGGTTTTTGGACAACCGTAGGTTGGACGTATTTAGCACTTTCATGGTTAGAGGAAAGTACAGGGTCCTTTGTCACCTCAGTTTCTTGATCTCTTTCCCTCACCGGAGAGGGAATAGGGATCGAAGGTCCATCATAATCAACACGACATCTCGACATTTTTGACAAGGCCATAAGTTTTTCAACTTTGCTTTTAAAGGCCCTTTGTTCAAAGAAATCGTCATCGAGAGATGCTATTAGAATCAATTACGGGACAAGTGGAAGAAGGTAGAATCAAAAGGATAGAGGGTAAAGGGATGAAGAATCAAAGATGTAGGGGGGTAAAGATGGATATTTTTGGGATTTTTGATAAACATTTTATAAGAAAGAAAATCTTTTTGTGTTTTTTGTGTTCGTTGAAAACTAATTTTAAAAAGTTTTCAGGAACCGTTTTGTTTTTTTAAAATAAGAAAATATGAACAAAGGATGGTAAATATACAATGAGTGTATATCCAGATTCACTAATCTGTAAAACCGTTTAGAATACGCGCACAACCTCCCCGGCAGCGGCGCCAAAATTTGATTGACTCCAAACGGTCAACCTAATTGACCAGGGAATGGTCAACAAAGTCAAATAGCCTAGAGTCAATGCTCCGAGGGAGTACAGGGTTTCCCCAGGTCGTTATGTCTCGACGAGGTGTGGATGGTATCCAAATGGGTTTGTGATCGGGTGAATTTGGACAGGAAGGGGGTTTGAGATTGATTAAACTACGGAATCTACAAGGAAATAGCTTAAACAAACTATATGAATAAGACTGGAATCTAGGAAAAACCAGAAACGTTTAAAACTTAAAACGCGTACGTTCACGTTTAAATAAAACGTAAACGTACAAAATTAAAAGTGAAAACTGAAATCTGAAAACACCCAGGGGGTGAAAATGACTTTTTACAAACTATAAGATAAAAGAAAATTTTTGGAAAAAGAAAATAAATTTTTACACTATTTAGTTATTTAATATTAATTAATTACTAATTATTACTAATTTAAATAACTTAAATACAATATAATATTATTTAAGTACTAGAAAAATGAAAATAAAATTTCTAAAATTATAAAATAACTAAAAATAAGTTTTAAAATTAAAAATAAGAATTTTTGTCTTTTTGTGATTTTTCTATTAATTAATTACTAATTAATTATTAATTACCTAATTAAACTATTTTAAATTAAGAAAAATAGAAAATGAACAGTAAAAATTCTAGAAAAAATTCTAAAATTATATTTTAATATATCAAAGCTAGGAAAAATATAAAAACTATGTCTTACTTAACAAAAACTAATTATGCTATTTAAAACTTAAATATTGATTAATTATTAATTAAACTAAGATTAATTCTAATAAATACTAAATGATTATATAAAAATCTGAGAAAATTACTCTAAATACTTTAATATAAGAGGAATTTAAGAAAAATATAAAATAGCTAAGTACTTAATAAAAATCTAAAAATGAAAAATAAAATTTAAATTACATTAAATAGAAACTATCACTTACAAATAAATTGATTTTTCTTTTACCAACCTATTTTATAACTAAAAACAAAAACTTTTTGTGAAAACAACTTTTTTATAAATCAAAATTAAGCACTTTGAAAGCTTATTGGATCAACAGTTGACTTTTGTTGACCAAGGGACAAAATAAGCCAAAATCAGCTTAGGTGGGACCCACAATGGGTAATCCTGGTTCCAATAAGTTAATTGAACATGTTAAAGCAAGAAAAAGCAAAGGTGTACCCCAGAATAAGAAAATAACCTGACAATAAGCACATTGAAACTTGATGTAACTCAGAATATGGGACAACTTTGAGGGGCTAGTTCAGGTGGGACCCAGGGGATCCAAGGTCAAACCAAGGGTCAATATCTCAACCCTGGTAGGAGGGGGGTTGAATGAAACAAAAATGGAGGGCTGTGGACCATTGTGGTAGCCACAAACCACCACCAAAGTGAGTGGTGTGGGCTGAAAGCTGCTGCAGCAGGGCAGTTGCTTGCCCTGCAAGTGAGTTTGAGAGGGTGTGGGGCCCTCAGCTAAAATCACAAAATTAAGGGAACTATGGGATCTCAAAGATGAGCTAGTAGAGTATCTTTGGAAACAAGTTTCACAGCCTAATCTAAAACACAAAAATCAACTTAATTTCTTGAACTTTTGGAAAAACCTGAGAATGCATATTTGACTTTTTGCTAAAAACTTAGAACTTTGACTTTAATGAGATTATATTGATTCCTACCTACTGATTATGATATGTTATACTAGAATGAAACCACTAATAAACAATGCAACCTTAAGCAGGAATTTAACTAACATGAACCAAATAAGCCTGGAAATACACAGATAAGTAGTACTTAGCTATAGAACAGTATTGTACCAAAAAATGAGAACATGCTTACACTTGGCTTCCAAGCTTGAATCTGAGAACCAGGAACAAGTAACACCCTTACTAGGTCTCCCCAGACCCTCTAAACCATGTATGATCAAGAATTGCTTAGCCTGCATATCCCTGCTTCATCTTCTTGAAAATTTTTATTTATTTTCTATTTATTTCTTATTTTTGAGTAATTTTGATTTTCTTGGTTTTCAAAATGAAAAGAGGTTTTAAACTCACTGAGCTATCAAAAGCTTTATAATGAGCTTATGTGGGGCTGTTAGAACACTAAACATCCATTCTTAACATACTTAAATCTAAGATGGGGTTTTGAACAATCTTAGAGCAAAACTGAAATAAGTAGATAAGACTTGAATTACCAACTGAATTAAGTTTCCATTACATTGAAATAAATGAGAGTACAAATCTTAAGCTAATTTAAATTAACTCACAAAAGAAGAATACATTAAAACAACATCATTTAAAACTAAAAACTACTCTAGCTAGCTAACACCTTCTGCTTCCATTTGTTTCTTCATTTATACACTTCAGGAGTGTCTTTTGGCTCTTTCCCACATCTCTTTTGGGCCATTGGATCAAAAATAAGTAATCTTGTACATCCACTGATTTTGGCGCCCAGAACTGAATTTGGATTTTTGCTTCTGATATTATTGATGCCAGGGAGGACTTTGGAGCTTTGTGTTTGTTTGAGATGCAAGGGGGGGGTGGAGTGTGACAGAGGTAGTGATGAGTGGATAGGTGATGATGGAGTTGCAGGGGGTTGCAGGGATGAGGTGGAAGATGGGGATGGTCAAAGTTTGACCTGGTGTTGACCGAGGGGATAAATAAAAACGGGGGGGGGGGGGGGGTGGCTTTTTATATTTTTGGAATTGGGCTTGGGGTTTAAGTGGGCTTGGGGTTTATTTGTGGATTGGGTGGGCTGTTTTGTGGATCAGGTTTGGTAATTGGGTTTGGTTTTGTTATTTGGGTTAAATAATTAAAAGGGTCCGTTTGGTTAATTTGCAAAACACCACAAGGACCATTTCTGTTATTTACCAAAAGTGAGGGGCTGCAAATGAAACTTTCCAAAATATAGCATGAGGACCAATTTTGACAACATTTGAGTATTACAAGTACAAAAATTAATATTTTCAAAATAAGACACCCGGGGACCAATTTTGCAATTTTCCAAACTCCGGGGACTAAACTTGTAATTTTCTTAAAATTTTCATCCAGGGATTAAAAGTGACAAATGTGAATTCCCAAGGACCAAAATTGATTTTTTTCATCCAAAAATTCCCACCAGGGACCAAATCTGCCAAAGTTTGAATGTTTAGGGACTAATTTTGTAATTTTCCAAAACTTTTCCAATTTTTCACCAAAGGACAATATATGACAACTTATGATTGTAAAAGGACATTTGGTGATAATTTTCCATATTTTGAATTTCCAGGGACTAGTTTTGTAATTTTATGAAAGTTGGGGGACTGAAACTGCCAATTTTGCAAACATCATACGTTTTTCGTCTGTTTTTGCTCATTTTGCATCTAAAACGTATAAAACACGATTTTGAAATATTTTTAGTATTGTGATGCATTGTTGGGTGTTTTTGGATGTTTTGGCAGTTCATATAAGACAAAAATGATGAGTATTTACACGCTCATCACTAATGTCGCGAATCAAGATAATTAAAACACTTGGAGTACTCTAATGTCTCGAATCAAGATAATTAAAACACTAGTACTTTACCCATTAGTCCCAATCGTCCCAAAACAATATATACAAGATATGACTCGACTTAGCAACCATGTAATCAATTAGACAATTAACAAAGGGTTTAAAAATGTAACAATAATGCACTAAAGATGAGTGCATACAACGAAGGCTAAGGAGATTTTGGTGTATATTTGGGGGTGGATTGTAAACAAATTCTTTCTTTAAGTAAAATGCTTAAAGTTAGAAACGAAAAAGATAGGCTCTGAGGGGTGTACTAGGGTATCGTATACTAAAAATGAGTACATCGCAAAGGTGTGGGAGAATTACTTGACGAATAAAGTCAATGTAATTATATTACAGGTGTAAAACAAGGGTTATCCTAATGCCTCTTATCATGTAGTGAATCCTAACTACACCAATTTAGTCTCACTAGCGATCTCGGGATGAATCACTAACGCAAGTTCTAGAATCTAAGTACTACCGGTACACTCACAAGCATTAAAGATAAATGCTTTTTCCTAAAGATCTAGGGGCAAACTTCACATATTTGGGGTGAAAATTTTTGAGTTGTACGGTTTTTGTGCTAGTCATAAAACTCCTATCCATGAGACGCTTATTAAGACAAAAGTTTCACTCCTATATGTTGCAAAAAAATTTAAATTTGGTTGTAAAATTGCCCTAACAAGTATTTTTCTCTGTTTTTTACACATCTACTATTAAACAAACAAAAATCAAGTGCAATTGTAGTCTCTAAGGTATCTTCATTCCCTCCCCCCTTACACTTAAGCCGAACATTGTCCCCAATGTTCAATTAAAAGATGTAACAGTAAAGAAAATGAAAGAATAAAACAATTACTCCCTTGATTCGTTCAGTGTGGATAATGTGGTAACATGGTTAGATCCTCCTCCTAGAAAATGAACATAGGAAAGCTTCTCTTCAGAAATGTAAATCATCTTCTTGTCCAATATAACCTGTTAAATATGAAAAACAAAAACGAAAAACCTCGCGTAAAATCGGCGGTAAATTCAATATAAAATTAAATCCTAGAAAGCAAGTAACGATATAATGCTTGTGGAATGAATATTTGCAAATTCCTGGAGTTTAAAAGTTAAAGATTTTACGAAACTTTACAATTTCGGAAGAAAAAGAAAATTTGCAAAATTTTCAGAAAATTTACACCTGACGTCGACAGGTTGAAATGCCTGACCCCGTCAGATTGATCTGACAGAAATTTTATATTTTGTTTCCGGAAAATTTTCAAAAAAACCTATGCCTTAATTCTTGGAATTCCTGCAAAATATTCATTATGACTCGATACAAGCATTTGACTCAAACAAATACTAATATGCATGTTAATGTTCATGTTCAACTTGTTCTTAAAATAAATTTGGATTTCCCTTGCACTTATCTTTTGCAAAATACCCTTATATGTAATTAAGACAAAGTTACAAACAAAATAAAGCATTTTCAAAATTTTAATTTGAAACATGAACCATAAACAATATAAATAAAACATATATACGGAAGCAAATAAAATTAAATAAACACACAAACAAACAAATAAAGCTTGGGTTGTCTCCCAAGAAGCGCTTTTTTTTATTAACGAGTCTTGTAGCTAGACTCAAAGTCATGCCCTATTACGTGACTCCATCTCCGGTCACGTCCTCTAGGTCATCCTCTAGTTTGGTTTTGTATTCCAGAGCTAGTTGTAGACATTCTTTGTAGAAACCCAATATTTTTCTTATAACGTAGTCTACTCCTTTTCTCTTATCCTCATCACTCCTATAATATACCGACTGCTTAAATTCTTTTTCCAAACAAGTAAGGGATCGGTACTGCTATATCTTATGTGGCATTTGATAAGCAATCTCACTATCCTTGTCTCTAATCCTAACTAGCCCTAAGGTCGGGTCATAGGTCATCCTAGAGACGTCTACAAACTGTTGTCCCAACACCACATTAGATAAATTTATGTCAACCGCCGGGCTAACATCTTCTAAGACCACAAAATCCATAAAATAAGTGAAGTTCCCTACATAAATAGGCAACCCTCTAACTCTCCCCACAAAATTACTCGTTCTTCCCGTGTTGGGGTCTCTCCTAGGAGCTAATTGTTTTTTTCATAATCCAATTGTAAAATGTCCTATACAAGATATTTATGGGGGACTTAGGGTCGATATAAGCTTTCCATACATGCAAATGCCTAATATTTCATGGTATGTTTATGAGATTTGGGTTGCCAGCTCGAATGATCAGAAGGTTTCTATAGATTGATGGGTTATGTTAGGTCACCATATTATGATCACACAAGTGTTATAGATGTAAGAATGAGATAGATATAAGGATTGGTTGATTATATGATATAAGAGAAATAAAAGTGCAAGAGTTTCATTAAAGTAATCAAAATAACCAACAAGTAAAATGTAACCATACATGTTATATTTATAGGAAGGAAACTAGGGCAACACACCTAGAACCGTCCATCCATTTAGACATGGGCTTATAAGCCTTATGGGCTTTTAACATGTTGCCCATTTAACAAAAACATAACATAAATAATACTAAAGCAACCTATTACAAAATGTAATGACCGAGACTTGAATAAATATAAAAGTATGTTCCCAAAAATCTCCCCCTAAGGGTCAGTCATCACGGTTGCTGGACGTCTTCATCTTTGTCTTCGACTTTTGACTTGTATAACTTTAGACGTCTTCAAAAAATCATTAGATAACATCATTCATCATTCTTTGTTCTTTGTTCATTGTTGATGTGGTAGTGATAATATTATGAAGTTGTCTGCCCTCCGTAACTTCTGCGTCTGTGATGGTTGTCCGCCATTCCAACATGCTCATACATCTTTGGACTTTGACTTTCATATGCATGTCGTTCCCTTTCATTCACTTTGATCTCTAGTCTATTTACTTTGTAGATTCTTCTTTTTGGCGTAGAATCTTTCTTTGAACTTTGTGTTGCGTAGATCTTTGTGGGAGGTTTTTTAGACTTCAAGATGTATGTATGAGCATGTGGAATCAGTCGTCATGGAGGTGATGTGTAGCTGCAGGTAAACAGTTAGCAATAAACAACCGGTACTTACAGGTAAGGAATTAGAGATCGTCAACAACATAGTATGAAGACTCCTTCTAACCTTTACCAAGGCCATTCCCATTTCGGATACTCCCGAGGGAGCTTACGAGACCTACTATGTAGCTCAACGAATGGGTGAGTCACTGGGGATCACTCCACGACTGTAGACCATTTTGGAACCACCGCGAATACTAAGCGTAACCCACAAGGAGTTACCGAAGTGACCTGCTGTCAGGGCTGTTTGATGTTGACCCTGGCAGGAGTTTCTGTTCAATCATTGAGAATTACAAAGGTATATTCTCTCATAAACATTCTCGGCAGATTGCTATGATCTGCGAAGGACTCGATAACTTACAGCTGGTGTCCATTGATGTAGAACACCAGTTGTAGAAATACTAAGTGTTCCTAAGAGATCATTGATGTATCTCATGGCTCTAGACTCGATAAGTGTACAATTTGGTTTCCTATGCGGAGACTAGGGAGAGGTCTCCTGCTTCAATATCAACTATCTCTAAGAGATAAGTTGATAGATTACACCGGTTCCCCGTGAGAATGAAACAAGCTCTTTTAAGAGAACTTGAGTGGCTTAGAAGGTTAAGTGCAGTGCGTCACTGGGTCCATGACGTCTTTATCTTCAATACCGATGTCGCCTTAGCAACAACCAGTAGCATATGAATTGAATCCGGTGTCTGCCCTAAGGTTGAACATATGGAGGGCTATTTCTTTTCACCCTTTTCTTTACTTTTGTTTTTAATTCTTCAACCCCTTCTTTCTCCTTTCATTCTTTTCTCCTTTTTTTTCATATCATACCTAAGGACTTCTAATTCTAATTATTGGTGATGTCCTTGGGTAGATCCCTCCGGCTCTGGCGGATCATAGGACGGTTTTCCCTAACCTTAGTCACCTTATAACACCATGACTATCCTATAATTGCCATGAAACCATTTATTGAAAATCTCTCAAAGTGTTTGATATTATAAGTCAAGTTTTGTTAACACTTTGAGAGTTTTGGTTTTGAAGGACTCCCCCTTCACATGTGCTCAAGATTGTTTAATAAATTTGCACATGCGGGAGAAGTAAGCACTTTTTGAATTGATCCACTTTCAGTGAACAAGACCGATTCGAGATACGCTTACATCACTAGTTAGATTAGCTTGAAGTTATTACCCGGCCTGGTCGAGTTCACAGAAAGTTTCTCGAAACGGTACATTTCTACTAAGACAAATCCTTTTTGAGATACGCTTACATGGCTAGTTAGAGAGTTCCATTGTCAGCTTTTAGGTGACAACTAGCTCTAGTAACTAACTTGATGTTATTACCCGTCGAGGATAAGTCTTTTCGATTATTAACTTTTGTGTTTCGTCAATTCCTGGGTTAATTCTGAGTCTAGCTCGCATGGGATTCAACTTTAAGCAACTTGGAGCATTCAGATTTTAATCACTTTCACTTTTCTCCCCCTCAAAAATAGCATACAAAATGTTGTTTTTGATAATCTTTTGATTAAAAATATGCTTTTTGAGTCTTATGGGGAGATATCAACCAGAACTTTGATTTTAAGAACGATAAGTTTTCAAGTGCTCCCCCTCAACAAGTGAATGCTTATTGAGGTGAAATACTTGTCTTTTGAGTAGAATAATGAAAATCAGAAAATGTTTGATTAATTCTACTCAAAAGTAAGAAGCCTTCGCTCCTTATATCAGGGTTGAGGCACTGGCGCGTACCTCAGGGTCCTTTAAATTACAAGAACGGGTTATATACTATTATATGTGCACAAGCCATTGTTTTAATACAAAATTTGTTTTCTTTTGACAAAATACTCCTCCTCAAATAACGAAGTTTATTCAAGAGAAATTTTTCTTAAGCAGAATTTTGAATCGTATTTAAGAAATACTTTTTGAAAATTCGAGAGATGATTCTGCTCAAGGTTTTAGAAAACACAATCAAGTATTATACAACAAAGAATGCTTGAAATTTAAAACTCTTTTACTGTTGAAAGTTGTTTGAGACCTGAAGTCTCTCTTTTGAGTTTTAAAATCTGAAGAAGAAGATTTCCATTTAAAGTTGAACCTCATGGGTTCTTTTTGAAGATTTGTTTTTGTGATGAATGGAAATCTTCTGGTATTTCGGATGTTCAGATCAGAGTCATTCTTTTATTGCAGCCAAAGCATTGCAGATTTTGAAAAATTCAAAACATTTTGAACGACTTTGCTTTGGTTTTCACACTTGCTTTACCGGTGTAAAACGAGAGTGTATAGTTAGAAAAGAAACTTGTTCTCACCATTTTGAATCCTTTTACTAGTTTAGCCTTTAAACACATTTAGCCCTTTGACCTCAAAATATGTTCCATAAGAAACATTTTGTCAAATGTTGAAATTTTAACTTTCAATGGGATGACATAAACTTGCACACAGAGAAAATGCATCAGGCACCAACAAGTATACAGATGAATCAAAAACTCATTCTAAATCAACCAAAGTGCTCAGAATTCTCTGATTAACACACAAGATCACAGACTAATTCATTCTTTCATACGAGATTTTCCAATTATAATTATGGTTTGGGGTTATGATATGAGACTTTGCACACATGTTAGCATCTTAATGCCTGAATATTAAACAAACAAATGTCCTAGTAGTAGCAGCAAAGATGATGAGGCGAAAAATGAACCACTTTTAGGGGGTCATTTAAGCCCGGAATTGACTTTATTTGATCAAATACTACCCTAAATCGTTCCTTTTGTGATTTTAGGTACTTTGGGAGTGAAATCTGGAAAAGGAAGCAATTCGGACGTTTTTGGAGCATAAAAGTGAAGAAAACGCCAAAGTCTTAATTTTCCTTGCTGGGAACAGTAGGTGGCGGCGTCAAGAAGAAATTTCTAACGGCGTCAAGAGTAATTTCCATGACAACCCAGTACAGAATTGACGGCGTCACGAAGTAGGGCGTCAAGAGTAAAATGCATGACGGCCTGGAAAATGCTAACACATGACGACGTCAAAAGTAGATCAAGGCAGTTCGAGAAGTATTTTGGCGGCGAGATGACGGCGTCACAAATTTTTTCTTGACGCCGTCAGACCCTATTTCCTATATATAGTTTTCTAATTTTCACATTAAAAAGAGAGAAGTTTTGGAGAAACCCTAAGTACGAACTTGGTACGAATTTTACAGGTTTTTCAAGGGTTCTAAGCCCTTGATCCCTTTCATGTGTAATTGAGATAAGTATTCTTTTAATTCAATCAATATGTCTATGTGTTGGTTGTCTATATCTTGTTCTTGTCTTAATTCCATCATGCTAGGCTAGATCTATCTTGTGTTTGCTTGGATCTAATGAAACCTAGATGTTAATTATGTGTTGATTACTTGTTTATGGTTGTATTGGATGAGTGATTTCAATGTTAGGCATAAGAAAACTGGCAGACTTCCAAATGGTAACATGCTTGAACGTCTTAGGAAACATGAACTGATGTGCACTAGGTTTTATTGGTTGTATTTAATGCATGAGTAAATTCTAATGATCCCATGTTCGGAGCTTCTTAGCCGGCTCGACATAGGAGTGAAGTAGGCACTCATAGGATTGGGGAATTAAGTGCGCCACCCCATGAATGGTATTAAGGAATACAATCCGTCATCCACGCAACTATAACAAGTAATTAACGTGTAAAAGATATCTAGGGAGTATTGAAATCTAAGTAAACACATCTTCTCCACTTATTGCTCACAACCTTAGTTAATTTAGTTTATTTTCATTTCTAGTATTTTATTTTGATTGCATCTTTAGTATTGGGTTAGTTGACTAGCAACTAATTCCGCCCAAATCCTTCAAACCCGAGATTTTTACTTGCTTTCTAAAAAAAATATAAAAATAGAAAAATAATCATCCCTCACCTTTAGAACTAGTATTTAGGTTTTCTAATCCTAGCGACACTATTCCTAGCTGAACGATCAATCCCCCGGTACTTGTCACTATACTATACTACAACGATCAGGTACACTGCCTGGTGGGGGTTGTAAGCTTCTCGAGATCCCTCGAGAGGTAAAGCCTGGTGCGATTCCCACATATCAAGTTTTTGGCGCCGCAGCCCGGGGAATAGTTATTGTCTAGGTTAGAATCTCTTTTTATTAGGTCTACTTGCTAGATTCCTTTCTAGTAAGATTTTATTTTTATTTTGAGGTTTTCTTTAGTCTATCTTATTTCTTTGTGTCTTTGTTCGTAACTCTTCACCACCCGACATCATTGACAACGGGAACATCCTTGAACCCGTCATCCCACCACAACAAAACCCACCACTAGAACCTCTTAGGCCCCGAACCTTAGGAGAGTATTCCTGACCTAGCCACTAGGGCTACCGAAACACCATTGAGCTCAACGGAGCCAATATGACCCCCTTGCGATCCGACACCATCCGGTTGGTGCAAAGCGGATGTGCATTCCATGGACTTCATTCTGAAGATCCAAACCAACATCTTAAGGACTTCCTAAAAATCGTAGATTCCATAGACCTAGATGTTGAAACTAGAGAGACAACCCGATTACGCCTATTCCAATTCTCTCTACGGGATCAAGCTAGTCAATGGCTTAAGCGTTTACCCGCGGGATCCATCACCACATGGGATAATCTCACCAATCGCTTCCTTACTCAATTCTTCCCACCGGGGAAGGCTGCAATGCTTAGAAATGACATTTTGATGTTTGAACAACATCAAGGAGAAACTTTCTACGAAGCATGGGCCCGTTTTAAGGATCTCCTCCATAAGGTCCCTCATCATGGTATAAACCTTTGGTTATTAGTCCAGATTTTCTACGACCACGTTGACTATCACACTAAGCGCACAATCGATAGGGCCGCGGGAGGTAAACTGCGTGATAAGAACGCCGAGGAGTCCTGAGCGATTATCGAGGAGCTCGCCGCTGATAATCATGAGATGTGGGAGTTTAATCATACAATAAAAGCGGCCATCAATGCAGTCTCAACATCTGGAGGAACCACCGAAATCCCCGATGAACTCCTATGCAAACTCGAGGCAAAAGTTGACTATTTTGAGGAAAGGCAAAGGAGACCTTTAAGTCCTAGACGGGCTACTGTCAATTCTGTCTCAAAACCAACTTCGGCACCATTATCTGATTCACCTTCTAGAGAAAATGTTGAGACTTTTCAGAACTATGCCCCACCTTGTTCCCCTCCCGAGGAGCTTAGCTCGGAGTTTGAAGCTAGGATGAGAGAATATAAGGCAACTCACTCAGATCGGCTTGCTAGGTTCGAGGAAGCAGTTTATAAGCAAAAAGAGGAAATGCAGGAAAAAATGAATGAGATGATGAGTCTATTAGAGGAGTATGCCAACCAGAGAACCCCCGAAAGAATGATACTAAAGAAAGAAAGCGCCACTCCCATTACCCAATTTGTTAATTCCATCACAATTGTCCACAAGGATAACGAGAAGGTAGAAGCCCCCACTAAACAAACCTTAGAAAAACCACCAGAATCCCAACCTTTGAGTCACTACCTGAAACATGATATAAACGAAAACACCATAACAAATTGGATTAAGGGTGATGGGCGTAACCAACCTTCCAAACAGGGTTCTGAGAAAGAGGAAAAAGTAAAAGATAAGTATGATACGTTACCTGGGGGATCAGTATTCGAGAGGCTATTGGTACAAAAAGTGGCTACTAAGCAGATAGCATGTGGGAACTCTGAGATACCAACTAGCATCGGGGACTTGAAATATCTTAGTGCTTTCGCCGACCAAGGATCGAAAGTAAATCTTATGCCCCTAACTATTTACATCCAACTAACGTCAAAAATGCCAGCCCCTACTCGTGTTAGGTTGTCCCTCGCTGGACACTCGTACGTATACCCCCTAGGAATCGCAGAAGATGTATTAGTTAATGTCGCAGGATTAATGTACCCTGTTGATTTTATGATCATCGATGATAAAGGAGATGGATGCATGCCAATAATCCTTGGGGCACCATTCCTCGACACCGCTAGGGCTGTCATTAAGTATGAAGGTAGGAAGATCGAGCTTAAATCTGGAAAAAGAAAGATTAGCTTCCCCATGACTCCGTGAAGTGGGCATGAGAATTTGAGTTGGAGAAAGATCAAAAACAACATTGACACGACACCCATTCGTGTTCAAAGTAAAATTCTTGCATGGGAGGCAAGAATCAAAAGCTATAAGGAGGTTAAAAATGAAGGAAGCAAAAGCAATAAGGTTCAGGTCGAATTCGAACATACTCAACCCGCAGAAAATCATGTACCATTTGAGGAAGGGAACTTGGTACTCTTGAGACACTTGGAAACAACAATACCACCCGATAAACCAAGTCCTTGGTGGTATGGGCCTTTCACAATTGAAGGCGTGAGCCAAGATGGGATAGCTAACTTGAGAAGTGAAGTAGGTGGAATGGTGATTGCAAGTATCGATAGGTTAAGGCACTACCACCATAACAGTAATGATCGCAACTACATGGGGTATATCATTTCAAGGGATGAGGTCACGTAGTAACCTATGACCTTGAGTCTAGCTACAAGACTCGTAAATAAAGAAAAGCGCTTCTTGGGAGGCAACCCATGTTTTGTGTGATTTTATTTTGTTTGTTTGTCATTTGCTTCCGTATGCATGCTTTATTTTTATTGTTGGTTGATCATGTTTCTAAACTAAATAGTGGAAATACTTTACTTTGTTGTTTTGGCATAGTCTTAACTCCACCTACAAGTATTTTTGCAAAAGATAAGTGTAAGGTGAAACCCCAAATATGTTTTTAAGAAACAAACCGATCATGATTCTCCACAATATTAAATGAACATGTGTATTCGTATTTGTTAGAGTCAAATGCTTGTATTGAGTCATAATGAAGTTTTGCAGGATTTTCCAGGAAGTAGGACCAAGTTTTTCCAGAAATTTTCCGGAAACTTAACATAAGAATTTCTGCAGGTCACTTCTGACGGCGTCAAGAGTTAACTCTTGACGGCGTCACGTGTAAAAATCTGGAAATTTTACCGGTTTTGTTTTTCTAACGGAGTCTTATGGTTTTTGTGAATTATTAAGTTTTATAATCTCCAGGAAATCTGCAAAGTTCATTCCACAAGCATTATATCTTATTTTATTTTCTATGATTTAGTAACTTATATAGGATGCCGCCGATTTTACTCGAGGTTGTTTTGTCTATTTTCTCAGGATTTACAGGTTATGTTTGACAAGAAGATGATTTATATTCTGGAAGGGAAGCTTTGATTGTTCATTTTCTTGGAGGAAGATCTAACCTGGCCACCTTATTATCCATACCGAGCGAATCAGGGGAGTATTTGATTTCATTCTTTTTACTTTTTAACTTTTACATTCTTTACTTGAACATTGGGGACAATGTTCATCTTAAGTGTAAGGGGAGGGTAAAATGATGATACCTTACATGTACACTTTCGCTTGAGTTTGTTTTGTTTAATGGTAGATGTGTAATAAAACTATGAGAAATACTTGTTAGTGCAATTTTAGCGCCAAATTTAAAATTTTTCACAACATTTAGGAGTGAAACTTTAGCCATAGCAAGCGTCTCATGGATAGGAGATTGTATGACTAGCACATAACCGTATATTCAGAAAAATTTTCCACCCAAATATGTGAGGTTCGCCTTTAGATTTGATAGGAAAAGCATTCATTATTAGTGCTTATGAGTGTACCGGTAGCATTTAGATTCTAGAACTTGCGTTAGTGATGCATCCCGAGACCGCTAGTGAGACTACATTCGTGTAGTAGGATTTACTACATGATAAGAGGCATTAGGATCACCTTTGTGTTAAACCCGTATCATAATTACTTGACCATTTAAGTCATATTACTTGGCTAGTTAAGTCAACTAATTTTTCCCACACCCTTAGCGTTGTACTCATTTTTAGTACACGAAACCCCTAGTACACCCCTCCGAGCCTATCTTTTCGTTTCTAACTTTAAGCATTTTACTTAAAGGAAGAATTTGTTACACCCCACTTAAATGTACAACCAAATCGCCTTAGCCTTCCGTGTATGCGCTCATCTTTAGTGCATTATTGTTATTTGTTTAAGATTAACGCACATGGTTGCTAAGTCGAGTCATATCCTTGTACATATTGTTTTGGGACGATTGGGACTCATGGGTAAAGTACTTATTTTATGGAATAATGGGGAAGAACATCATATTATTACCTCCATATGTGCGTTAATCTTAAAAGTGCTCCAAGTGTTTTGATTTTCTTAATTCGAGTCATTAGTTTAGTTTATTGTAAAGTATGTAAAGATTCAAGTGTAAGGGAAATGTTCATTCCCTATGAAGTATTATTTCGGATGGTAGGGTAAGAGTGTATGCAAAAAAAAAAAAAAAAAAAAAAAAAAAAAAAAAAAAAAAAAAAATCGAAAAATCAAGAAAAAGAAAAAAAAATAGAAAAAGGAAAAGAGAAAAAAACATACGAACTACCATCCCTTTTTATTCTATGTTTATTTTATGTTTTTGTTATTTTTCATTTATTAGCTTAAGTCGAGTCTAGTCTTGGCTTAGCAACGCCACATTGTACATGTAATTAACCAAGATTGTTAACTCGCCACCAGTAAAACTTCCTTTATCCAACAAAACCGTGTATTTCATATCCCTACACCTAACGTTACAACCCTTTAAAAGACCTCTTTGATAGTTTATCCTAGGTGCTTACGCCATGTGGTGGAGGTTTGATCCTTTCCCAAGCCTATGGTAATCTATTTTGCTATGACAGGTAGTGAGAGATATCTTCCGTTTCCATATGGTAATTTATACTTTATTACACCCGAGAGATGTGAGTATCTAAACACTATTTGTGAGGTGCTAGTATATGATCTCCGTGCTTGTCTATTGGTCTTTAGTGGAACGATTATTTGTTGTAATTACTTTTATATTAGTGTTAAATGACCCCTAACTTGTCTTTTGAGTAGAATAAAAGCGCATTTGCTTGAGGACAAGCAAATCTCAAGTGTAAGGGTATATGATGAGGCGAAAAATGAACCACTTTTAGGGGGTCATTTAAGCCCGGAATTGAATTTATTTGATCAAATACTTCCCTAAATCGTTCCTTTTGTGATTTTAGGTACTTTGGGAGTGAAATCTGGAAAAGGAAGCAATTCGGATGTTTTTGGAGCATAAAAGTGAAGAAAACGCCAAAGTCTTAATTTTCCTTGCTGGGAACAGTAGGTGACGGCGTCAAGAAGAAATTTCTGACGGCGTCAAGAGTAATTTCCATGACGACCCAGTACAGAATTTACGGCGTCACGAAGTAGGGCGTCAAGAGTAAAATGCATGACGGCCTGGAAAATGCTAACACATGACGGCGTCAAAAGTAGATCAAGGCAGTCCGAGAAGTATTTTGGCGGCGAGATGATGGCGTCACAAATTTGTTCTTGACGCCGTCAAACCCTATTTCCTATATATAGTTTTCTAATTTTCACATTAAAAAGAGAGAAGTTTTGGAGAAACCCTAAGTACGAACTTGGTACGAATTTTACAGGTTTTTCAAGGGTTCTAAGCCCTTGATCCCTTTCATGTGTAATTGAGATAAGTATTCTTTTAATTCAATCAATATGTCTATGTGTTGGTTGTCTATATCTTGTTCTTGTCTTAATTCCATCATGCTAGGCTAGATCTATCTTGTGTTTGCTTAGATCTAATGAAACCTAGATGTTAATTATGTGTTGATTACTTGTTTATGGTTGTACTGGATGAATGATTTCGATGTTAGGCTTAAGAAAACTGGCAGACTTCCAAATGGTAACATGCTTGAACGTCTTAGGAAACATGAACTGACGTGCACTAGGTTTTATTGGTTGTATTTAATGCATGAGTAAATTCTAATGATCCCATGTTAGGAGCTTCTTAGCCGGCTCGACATAGGAGTGAAGTAGGCACTCATAGGATTGGGGAATTAAGTGCGCCACCCCATGAATGGTATTAAGGAATACAATCCGTCATCCACGCAACTATAACAAGTAATTAACGTGTAAAAGATATCTAGGGAGTAGTGAAATCTAAGTAAACACATCTTCTCCACTTATTGCTCACAACCTTAGTTAATTTAGTTTATTTTCATTTCTAGTATTTTATATTGATTGCATCTTTAGTATTGGGTTTGTTGACTAGCAACTAATTCCGCCCAAATCCTTCTAACCCAAGATTTTTACTTGCTTTCTAAAAAAAATATAAAAATACAAAAATAATCATCCCTCACCTTTAGAACTAGTATTTAGGTTTTCTAATCCTAGCGACACTATTCCTAGCTAAACGATCAATCCCCCGGTACTTGTCACTATACTATACTACAACGATCAGGTACACTGCCTGGTGGGGGTTGTAAGCTTCTCGAGATCCCTCGAGAGGTAAAGCCTGGTGCGATTCCCACGTATCAAAAGACATCGAAATCTTGAACCCTAAATCACATGATTCTAAACCTATGTTGTATCTAATCGAGCAAACACACCAATCGAGCATTCTTTAGTGTTCTCTAAAGCTATATAAACTGGTTTATTAGACTAAACACATAAAAATGAAAGCCCCGATTGATAATTTCATAAACCCTAGTTTTTGATTATGCCTTTTTGACCATTGAAAACACTTGAAACATTCATGGAATGATTAGACAACAACCATGAAGAAATTAGAAGCTCACAATCGAAAAGAAGTCGAGGATCAAAAAAATCGTTAGTCTGATTCGTTGAGGTTTTTAATTATGTGTGAAACTTTTGAGAACATTTGTTGAAACATTTATTAGAGCCCGTTTTATTTTCCATGCAAGGTCCTTTTACCTAAGTTTAAGACTTTTGTGAACTTTACTCATTAAAGGTTTAGTACTTTTCCATTTGAAGTCTAAACATGGTTAACTTGGAATTCTTCTAGAATTTTTTTTCTCTCCCTCGAATTATCATTTATTTTGTGAAACCTTTGTGCACATTTTAATTCGAGAGATCATAGAAGTTTTTGAAAATGAATTTTTTAATCCGAATGATGAAGAAACAATTTTTCTTGAAGAATTATGATGAGGTGTGCAAACTTCATGATTTTGTGAAAGTTTTCTCCTCCTCAAAACATGTTCCATTTTGACAATGTAAAGAAAAATTTCTTTTAAAAGAGGAACATAGTTTTGAAGATAAGAAGTTTGTACATGTAGAAATAAGTTTTTTTTTTCTTTTTTTGAAATAAGAAAAATAAATAGAAAATCTTTTTGTATTTTTGTTGGTTTTATAATTTTGTATTTTGTTTTTGAAAAACATATTTACAAAGATAGTTTTGATGTTTAGCAATCAATTGTGTTTTAAAAATTTTTCCAGATCTTCTGGAGTCAAACATCGCATACCAATTTTGTGGACTAGATCAGCAAACCTTGTTGGAGGTAATGCTTTGGTGAGCAAGTCTGCCAATTGGTATTCAGTTCCCACAAAGTATAATTCAACTGTACCCTTTTAGACATGCTCCTTGATGAAATGATAGCGAAGATCAATGTGTTTGGACTTGCAGTGATGAACGATGTTGCACAAAATTGCTATAGCACTTTTGGAGTCACAGTAGATCTGAATCTTGTTGAATAGGTAGCCATAGTCCTTAAGCTGTGATCGCATCCAGATGATTTGAGCACAGCAAGTAGACATAGCTACGTATTCTGATTCTGTTGATTACAATGATGTGCAGTCCTGCTTCTTAGATTGCCAAGACACAAGCTTATCTCCCAGAAACTGTAATCCACCTGACGTACTTTTGCGTGTGTCTAAAACCCTGCATGGTCAGCGTCTGAAAAAGCAATTAGTTCAAAACCAGAATCCTTCGGATACCAGATTCCCAAGTGAATGGTTCCCTTTATGTATCGAAGGATTCTTTTAGCCTCATTGAGGTGCCTTTCAGTTGGTTTAGACTGATATCGTGAACACATATATACTACAAAGACAATGTCAGGTCTACTAGCTGTGAGATACATGAATGACCCAATAATACTTCGGTATTTGGTAGGGTCAACAGGAGTCCCATGTATGTCAGCATCTAGTTTAGTGCTAAAATCCATTGGTATATTATAGGTATCACAGCTTGTCATTCCATGTTTCTTTAAAATTTCCAAAGCATATTTGGACTGACTTATAAAAATTCCACGGGGTGATTGCTGAACTTGTAGTCCTAAAAAAACGAAAGTTCACCCATCATGGACATTTCAAAGTTATCATTCATTAATTTTGCAAAATCAATTGAGTATCTTCTGTTTGTTGAAGCAAAAATAATGTCATCGACATATATTTGAACAATTAATAAGTCCACCCCGTATGTTTTAGTAAATAATGTTGGATCCACCGAACCTTTAGAAAAATTATTAGCTAGCAAGAAAGCAGATAATTTGTCCACGCCCTTGGGGCTTGCTTGAGTCCGTAAAGAGTCTTTTTGAGTCTGTACACGTGATTGGGACGTTCAGGATCAACAAAAGCGTTCTGGTTGACTAACATAAACTACTTTACGGAGTTGACCATTTAGAAATGCCGTTTTCACATCCATTTGATAAACAACCATATTCCGATGAGCAGCATATGCCAGAAAAATTCGTACAACTTCAAGTCTAGCCACTGGAGCAAAAGATTCTTCAAAATCTATTCCTTCTTCTTGGAAGTATCCTTTAGCTACCAATCGTGATTTGTTTCGTATGACAGTGCCTTCTGCATCCAGCTTATTTTTCCATATCCATTTTAATCCAATGACAAAGACTCTTCAGGTTTTTCAACTAATTCCCAGACTTCTAATCTTTCAAATTGCTGAAGTTCCTCTTGCTTTGATTCAATCCAGTTGTCGTAAGTCATTGCTTCTTTGATGTTCTTTGGTTCAGCTTGACATACTGTGAGTGCATAGATGCAAGTTTCACCGTCTGTGTGGAGTCGTTGTCTTGTCCTGATTGGTGCATCTGGATGGCCAATGATTTATACTAAGGGGTGATCTCTTGTCCATTTGTGTATCGAAGGGTGAAGTTGATAATTATCTCGCATGTTAGCACGATCCAAATTGCGTGTGGAGGACTCAGCAATGTCAGGAATTGTTGGAGCCGGTGCAAACGGGTTAAAGAACGCATTTGGGTCATACACTACGGATTGTGGAACTGATTGAGGTGTAGATTCTTCAGCTGATTATTGTAAGTTGGATATGGTTTATTCTGCAGTTGTTAGAGATGTAATCGGAGGACCTTCTTTATCAACAATTGTTGTTGTTGTTTGTTGAGGTGTAGCAGGTACTTGAATGTTGTCAGGCTGTGCAGCGGAAATTGGTGAGACCTCATGAGGACGGTTTTCAATTGTATCATCGAACAGTGGAGCAAACAGGGTTTCCAATTCTTTGCGAGAGAGTGATAATGGTTCAGCCGGAGAATCCGAAAATTTCAAACAGTTTGCTGTGGGTTCTAAGCTGTTTTGCTCAGAAGCCATTCCTGTCATATCTGAAAAGAAGAAAGAAAAGACAAAAGAGAGAACATGGACCCCCAAGTGTAACTGGGTTCCAGATTTTAGAAGCATAAAGATGTAGTGTCAATTATCTTCTTGACACTCGAACACACTATATCAATTATTTCCTTTCTCGCCTCAGGGATAGATGTTGTGGATTTCACATTAGTTTTGGTGCAAATGTCTAAAATCTTTCCTGTAGGAATCCAACTAAGACCAATGGAATTGAAAATTCTACCCGTGGGTACCCACCTAATGTTAGATCTAGGAGATGTTTCCCTTTTTGATGCAGCAGAATGAAATGTGGGAGCATCACTTGTTTGAGAAAACCTACGTCCTATATTGATCCATTTCTTAGGTTTCTGAATTATGTATTTTGGTTCAACGGGTTTGTTTGTTTTAGTCGATTGTGCCTTTGCAAGTGAATTTCATTTTTGAAGATATTTTAAAGAACAGACATCATGATTATTTACGCAACTACTCTTAGATGCTAGCCAATTCCTATTAGTTTGTTGAGTACTCTTAGGTTTTGGTTTGCTACTACTAGCAGTGTTCTGTACTACAGTGGAAGGCATCACACGAGGTTTTGAACCTAGAATTCCATCCTTTTGAAGTAGCGCCTTTTTCCTAGCCTTTTCTAGATCATAGTTCTTGTACATGCCATAAGACTCTTTACTTTTAATGCTTGTATTAGACAATGTTTTCGAACTAATCCTAGAAGAGCCAGGTATAATCACGTGTTGAGATTTGGCAGACACAGATGCATTTTCCTTAGGCCAAGAATGTGGAGTGACTGGTTTTGTCAAATTGTTTTTCTCAACAACTTGGGAGGCAAACCGAGTTTTTGAAAATTTAGGTCGTTCAGATTTGAATGTAGTTGGTTGTCTAACCACTGATTGTTTTCTGATTGTTTGAGAAGGCGGTTTTCCCAAGATTGATGGTTTTGCAAACATAGTATCCACACTCTGGCCAGTCAATCTTCTTAATTTTTTTTGCAATGAAGCATGTGCAAACACCTTGGCTTGAATTTGACCTTTTAAAAGCTCATTTTCTTTAACTAATGTATCCATGCGTTTACTTTGTTCATTAAAAAATACACCATTGTTGCCCGAAGTTAGAGATTCGTTTTGCAATTTAAGTTCAAGTGAGATGCAATGTGCCTCCAGTTTTGAAAAATCTTTATGAAACTGGGCAATAGTCTTTTGGAGAAGAATATTTTCAGACTCAAGAGTTTGGTATGATGTTTCAGTTAATAGATTATCAGGTAAGGACTCAGACTCAGACCGTTTGTCAAGACTTTGTACAACATTCTGGTCAACCTCTCCTTCATTACTGAAGTTAGGTTGCTCAGATTGTTGTTTCTCATTTGCAAGCATAATATGATCAACGATAGATTGTACCTCAACCATTTGCTCTTTATCAAAGTTAGGTTCTGTGTCATAGATGGTATGATATCTTCCTCATCTAGAGTTTTTTTTGTCAAAGTTGGGCTCTGAGTCATAGCTGGATATGAGATCTGCACATTCAACCCTTGATTTTTTGTCATCCTGCCCTTCTGATTCAGTCCCATTGCTTTCCATGATAACCAAATCAGCTTCCAATACATTAACTTTATGAACTTGCTCTTCTTGAATCTGCAGCTTCATTTCATTTACCCTTTTGTCATACTCTCGTCTCTGAAATACTCTTTCAATAATTGACTTCTCAATAGCATCCATGTGTTGGAGGAATACATCTTTGAAGGTTTGAGCATTGATGTGTGTGTATTCAAAAAAATACTTGCTTACATCTTCACAGTCATAATTGATGAAATGTTGAAACTGTTCCTTGAGCACTGATGAGTGCTCAAACACTCATCATTTTTGTCATAGGGATTGTGTTTTATGTGTTTTAAAAGCAAAATGAGCAAAAACAAATGAAAAACGATCAAAGTTTGCAATATTGGCAGTTTCAGTCCCCCAAGTTTCAAAACTTGTCAAAAATAGTCCCTATGCATTTATTTTGAAAGAAAAAGTCAACCCAAGTCTTTTGAAAGTAAAATATCACAAAATATAACACTTGGGTCAAAAGTTACAAAATTTACAGTTTAGGTCCCTGTACTTTCAAAAATGGCAAATTAAGTCCCTGGGAATTTTGAAAAAAATGGAAAAATACAAAAATGGTTCTTGGAATATTGGTGCTTGGCATTTTTAGTCCTTTTGAGCACTTTGGGAAATATACATTTTCAGTCCTTGCATTTTTCAAAAATTGCAAAAATGGTCCTTGTGATAACTTAATACCAAACGGACCCTTTCATTATTATTATCCAAAAACCAAAACCAATCCAAAACCAAAAAGCCTGATCCAGTCCATAACACCCTCACCAGCCCACCAAGCCCAAGCCAAAGCCCACTCCCCTTTTTATATTAAAACCCCGGTCAAACCACCCTTTCACCGTCTTCCCTCCCAACCAAACAACGCAAAACTAGGGTCCTATGCCCCCCCCCCTCCTCGCCTTTTCCAACCAATATCCCCCCTCAATTAATACGTCGCACCAACCAAACCAACCCCCACCACCACCATAATAAATGCGTCACCCGTCCCACTAATTTTGGTACGTGTTGTTTTTGGCGGGAAAATGGAAATCAAAGGCTCGGGTTCATCAATACTCAATTGAAGGGTGAGGATTTGGTCAAGGGTCAAAAGGGAGACCGTTGGGACTAAAAAATCTCAGCAAGAAGCCATGTGGAAGGAGAGAGAGGGTCTAATTTTATCTCGTTATATATATGTATGCTCATTTGAGCCCTAGAATGTATGTAGGTTTATAATTTAGTTAATTTCAGTATTTATCTCATCATTGTAATCTTTTCTAAGTTAATGAAAAAGTTGTTTTAAGTTTAATTCCAATTTCTAATTTCAAAGTTTATTTAAGGATTTCCATTTCTTGTTCAAGGATTGTTGGTAATATGTAACTGTTTGTACACCCATATAAGTTCAAGTTATCTGTTTTTATAAGAGTTTCAAATTTGTGGAGTCAATTTGACCAAAGTTTCATAAAAACAGAAAAAATATATAAAAATAAAAATAAAATAAAAATTTATGATTCAAGGTTGAAGAAGCATGGAGCATGGTGAATTTGGGATGGCCATGGGTTAGTGGCTCTGTGGAGGGCCTATAGGATTGTACTTGGTTCATGGTTCATTGAAAGTTGCTTGGAAGGCTTTGTAAGAATTTTATTTTGATTTTTACCATTTTAGTGTAAAAGTAATATTAGTGGTTTATTTGTGTCTATTTTGTCTGTTTATTGCTAAGTAGATAATTTGTGATCATTAATTTGTGGTTTGGAATCATTGGTACCAAGTTTGCTTGTTAACTGTGTTTTAAAGGTATGTTTGGATTTAACTGTGTGGATCACCTTGGTGGTTCTCAGTACTTGTTGCTTGTTTACTTAGCTCACTTATTGCCTAAATACACCAAGTCAAGCATGAAATAAGTCACTTGTTAACAAAAAGTCAAAATCTCTTGTAAAATGATTTAAAAACCTTCTGTGAAGGATTTAGAGAGGTATAAGCCTCATTTCAAGTCACATATACAAGTTCTTGCTTAATTTGAGCTTATTGTAGCTTATATAACCTAAACAAGTCATAAACTCAGGAATCAAAGTTCAAAAAAGTCAAAAATCAAGTTTTCATGAAAAAGTCAAAAACAATCTTTGGCAGAAATCCATTTCTTGGATGATTTTTCTAGAATTTTGAGTTTTCAATTAGACCTTGAAATTTGTTGTGTTGATAGTGTATCAGCAGAGCTACAAGATCCCATGTTTGGCTTATTTTTGTGATTTTTTCACAAGCTTGTGCACAAGCTCAAAGTGAGCTGCAGGGGAAGCACCTCCCCTGTGCACAGACTCAGTCTCATTCACCCAACTTGAGTGGACCCCACAGGCCTATTTAGTGGACCCCTATACCTTCTTTTTGGCTTAATAGAAAGCCAATAAGCTAGGCTTTAAGACCATTAGCTTATTTGGTAGATTAGAACCCATTTGGTAGGGCTGCAAGTTTCCTCTTGTTTGTCCCTTGTCTGACCAAAGCTGAGTTATCAGCTTTTGTACCCATCTTTCAACCCTCCCCCTGACCTCATCTGTGGGACCCAGAGGGTGTGCCCTAGCTTTTTAGATAGCCTATCACCCCAGCTTCTTGGCTTATTACTTTGTTTGGACTTCCAGAGTCCCTAGTGGACCCCACAAGCCTCAAAAGTTGACCCTTTGAACCTGTTGTGCACTGTTTGGTGTGTGGATTGCTTATAGGTTATCTTGTGCTTATTTCTTGTGCTTATTTGCTCAGTTTGGCTTGCTTTGAGTAGTTGCACATCTGTTTATAGCTTATTTGTGTTTTAAATATCATTTGGTAGCTTTTGCTAATCAATCAAAGTCCTAATAAGCTTTAAAAGCTCAACTGTCAACACAATAAGCCCATCAAATTGTTTATTCTTGTGTTCTAGTCAAACTTCCTTCACAAAACTTGCTTAAAAACATCTAATAAGCAGGTTTGAAACAGAAAAGTCCCAAAAAGCCAACTTTTATAGAAGTGATAGCTTCTATTTAAGCCAGTTAGCTTATCATCTCAGCTTATTTATAAGCTAATTTCATTTTTATATTTTTCCTAGGCTTCTGGTATACAAAAATAATTTTTGTAATATTCTCAGATTTTTCTTGCAGCATTTAGTATTTTTCTTAATTTAAATTAGTTTTAAATAATTATTAAATAGTTAATAATTAATAATAATTAATTAGAAAATCAGAAAAATATAAATTTAATTTTAAAATTAGTTTTTAGTTATTTTTGATTTTTCCAAATTTTATTTTCAATTTTCTAGTGTAATTTAATAATTAATTAGAATTTAGGTTAATTTAAATAATTAAAAAGTAATTATTAATTAGTTAATAATTAGTAATAATTAATTAAAAAGTCTTAAAAATATATTTTCATTTCTAAAATTAGTTTTATAGTATTTTAAATTTTTCTAAGTTTAAATTTCAATTTTCTAAGTTAATTTCATAATTATTTGTATTTTAGGTTAATTTAATTAATTAAAAGTAATTAGGAAATTAGTATTTAATTAATAGTAATTATAAAAATAGTGTAAAAATTAATTTTAAATTTCCAAAAATTTTCTTTAATCATTAGGTTTGTAAAAATATCATTTTTATACCAGTAGCCTTTTCAGATCACCTCACTCACTTTTATTTTACGTACGTTTGTTCCCGTTTTCAGCAAACGTACGGTTTTAGGTTTTAGGTAATTTCTTCTCAATCTAAATTCTAGTAATTAATCACATAGCTTTCCTAAGCTATTTCTGTTCATAATTTCCAAATAATTCTCATAACCACCCTTTTCTGTGAATAATCACCCGATCACAAATGCGCTCAGATACATTTCCCACCTCGTCGGGGTAAAACGACCTGGTGATTTCCTATATTACCCGGAGATTGACTCTAGGCTATTTGACTTTGTTGACCATTCCTTGGTCAATATAAGTTGACGGTTTAGGGCAAATCAAAATTTGGTGCCTCTGCCGGGGAGGTGTGCGCGTTTCTGCAGCGTCTTTTGAGATTAGTGTTATCTCACCATCATCACTGTACAAATACCACCACTTTTTTAAATTTTGAAATCAAAACACAAAAAAAAGTCATTAACACTTTTCCTAAAGTGTTAAAACACCAAAAAATTAAAAACAACAAAACAGATCGTAACTTTTTCTGAATCGGTTTTCTTTTAAGGTGATTCTTAAAGAGAAACGATTTTAGATTACGAGATGATACCAAAAATATTGTCCAAAAGTTTTTCACCCATACACAAAACCCAAAAACATCCGTCTTTTCTTGTGAATAATAATCATACATAAAAATAAACCGTAGCAAACCAAGACAGAACACCTACAAACTGGGGGTGTGAACATAATAAGTTCCCAAACCTAAGATTTAAAACTTGCCTTTGTATCCCTGTGAGTGGTGTACCTTTCTTAAAGAAGCCACTTGCTTGTGATTATTGGTTTAAGTTCACTGTGGATTTGCCTCGATTTTATTTTGATTGGTTTTTATCCCTAGTGCATGCGCACTCGTTCTTCAAGGTCCACTAACCCATTACGTGAGCTTGTTCGGAAACCTCGAAGACCTCGTACACGTTCTGCACCAACAGTCGGATCTGAGATCCGTACTGTTGCCACACCCACTGTCACCATGGCGGAAGACCGCCCCATGTGTGAGCTTCTCCAAGCACCCATCGAGGGTTACGGAGATGCCATTGTTGTCCCAGCCATCGTGGCTGATAATTTTGAGCTCAAAACCGGGTTACTCAATCTTGTAACCTCAAGTCAATTCTACGGTTTTGAGAGGGACGATCCTCATGCTCACATTCAATGGTTCAATAAAATCACATCGACCATCAAGTACAAGAATGTCCCTTGTGAAGCAATCAAACTTCTCCTCTTCCCATTCTCACTGGAGGGACAAGCCCGGATTCGGCTTGAAAAACAACCTCCTCGATCTATTGAGACATGGGAAGATCTTGTGAAAAAATTTGTGAATGAATTCTTCCCACCTTCCAAGACCACGAGTCTTAAGAACGAAATCACCAAGTTCACTCAGAAATATGATGAATCTTTTGGTGAAGCATGGGATCATTTCAAAGAATTACTTCGCAAGTGTCCACATCATGGTTTCTCAGAGTTGATGCAACTCGATACTTTCTACAATGGCGTGAGCCAAGCTGATCAGGATTCTCTCAATGCCTCCACGGGAGGTAATTTCTTGAGTAGAACCACAAAAGAAGCTTTGCAAATCATAGAAAACAAGTCCAAGGTCCGCTCTACACGAAGCAAACCGATTGTTTCTCAAATCAATGCGGGTCCTTCCACTTCATCTTCTGTGGGTCAATCTAGCACGGATGCTAAGCTTGACAAGTTCACTAAAGCGATCCAAGCTTTGGTTCTCACCCAAACAAAGAAAGTTTCATTTCCACAACATCCTCCACCTGCTGAGGTTAAAAAAGTGGAAGTCTGTGTGACTTGTGGTGGGCCGCATGCCTACTACAATTGCACAGCTACTGATGGTACTCCATATGAAGCTCATGCTGTTGTCGGGTCCCAAAATCAAGGAGGCAATCAATACCACCCTCCTATGGACCCAAACTATCGTCCTCATCATTATCCTGGACCTCCCGGTTTTAATCAAAACCAAAATGTCTAAAACCGTGGCCAAAATCAAAATAGAGTGAACCAAGGTTTTCAAAACAAAGGTAACTTCAATCACGGTCACGGTTTCCAAAATCAAAACCAAGGTTTCCAACACCAAAATCAAGGAAACTTTAACCGGAACCAAGGTCAGGGTAATTTCAATCCCGGGAATTTTCATGGAAACAATCACCAGAATCAAGGGAATTTCCAACATCAAAACCAAGGAAATTTCAACCAAGGTCCCAACCCGAACAATCGAGCTCAAAATTTTCCTAATCCGAATCAAGCCATTGTTCCAACCGGGCCTTCATCTGATGAGTTGTTAAAGCAATTCATGAAGTCCCAAGAAGAGTTGAACAAGTTGCTAGTCAGCCAGATTTCTGATATCAAGAAGTCTTTAAATGATCGACCCTCGGGCTCAGGTACTACTTTACCGAGCAACACGATCGCTAACCCGAGGGGCGATGCTAAGGCGATCACAACACGAAGTGGTGCTTCATATGATGAACCCGCGATTCATACTACCTCTTCTTCCTCTCCTCCAAAGGTAGTGGAACGTGAACCTGAGGTAACAAAGGACAAGGTGCAAACTCCTAGCCCACGAAGTACAGCACACGTCCAACCTCGGGTTATTCCAGAAACCAGATGTAAGCCTGGAGTTGTCTTTGAACCACCAGAAACTCCAGTGGACAACCCTAAATCCAAAACTTCTATTCCTTATCCATCACGTCTTAGTGAACAAAAGCTCCGCGAAAAGGCTAATCACCAAATGGATAAATTTTTCCAAATCTTTCAAGATTTGCACTTTGATATCAATTTCGCGGATACTATTCTCTTGATGCCCAAGTTTGCCTCAACAATAAAAAATCTGTTAAGTAATAAGGAAAAACTCTTTGAGATGGCAAGAACTCCTCTGAATGAGAACTGCTTAGCAGTTCTTTTGAAAAAGCTTCCTGAAAAGCTTGGAGACCCCGGGAAATTTCTCATTCCTTGTACTTTCCTGGGTAACGTTGAATGCTTCGCCTTGGCCGATCTAGGTGCTAGCATTAACCTGATGCCATATTCTGTGTGGAAGAAACTCTCTCTTCCCGAACTCACTCCCACGTGCATGGCTTTGGAGCTTGCCGATCGTTCGATTTCTCGTCCTCTTGGCATTGTCGAGCACGTATTAGTTAAAGTGGGAAAGTTCCATTTTCCGGCAGATTTTGTGATTGTTGACTTTGATGCCGATTCTAGGGTCCCTCTCATTCTTGGAAGGGGATTCCTTAGAACTGGGCGTGCTCTTATCGATGTATTTGAGCATGAGATCACATTGCGTGTTGGAACGGAAGCCATTACCTTCAACCTAAATCAAACTTCGAGATACTCCTCCAATTATGACTTTGAATCGGTGAACCAAATAGATGTCATCGATGTTGCTACTGAGGAGTATGCTCAAGAGATTTTAGGTTTCATTGATGATTCTTCGAGTGAAAACCTCACTCAATCTTCTCATCCCATCATTGCCAATTCTTCTCCTTCCCTCACTCCATTTTAGGGAAGTGACTTCATCTTAGAAGAAATTGAGGCCTTTCTCAAAAGTGATTTGATTCCCGATGGAATCGATAACCAAGAGATTGACCCCGAGAGGGGTATTCTCCTGCTTGAGAAATTGTTAAATGAAGATCCCTCTCCTTTTCCTGTTCTACCACAAACACTTCATAAGGAGGAAGTCAAAAATGTTGAGAAAACTGATGACTTCCCCGAGGTTGAACTTAAGGACTTGCCGCCTCATCTTGAATATGCATTCTGGAGAGTGATGATAAATTGCCTGTCATAATTGCCAAAGATTTAAGCGTTGAGGAAAAGGCTGCTCTCATAAAAGTTTTGAAGTCACATAAACAAGCAATTGCTTGGCGACTCTCCGACATTAAGGGCATTGACCCTGAATTTTGTACCCACAAGATTTTAATGGAGGATGACTTCAAACCAGCAGTCCAACAATAAAGAAGGGTGAATCCAAAAATTCACGAGGTTATCAAGCAAGAAGTTTTAAAACTTCTTGATGCCGGATTGATTTACCCTATCTCGGACAGTCCTTGGGTTAGCCCAATTCATTGTGTTCCAAAAAAGGGTGGCATTACTGTTGTCACAAATGAGGAGAATGAGTTGATTCCAACTCGATTGGTTACGGGGTGGCGTGTCTGCATTGACTATCGCAAGTTAAATGACGGCACCCATAAAGATCATTTTCCTCTGCCCTTTATGGATCAGATGCTCGAGAGATTAGCGGGGAATGAGTACTATTGCTTCCTCGATGGTTTCTCGGGTTACTTCCAGATTCCCATTGATCCGCAAGATCAGGAAAAGACCACTTTCACGTGCCCCTATGGAACTTTTGCGTATAAACGTATGCCATTTGGCTTATGTAATGCTCCGGGCACGTTTCAAAGATGTATGATGGCCATATTTTCCGACATGATTGGGAAAACTATGGAGGTTTTTATGGACGATTTTTTGGTCATTGGGGATTCGTTTCAATCATGTCTCTCCCATTTAGACAGCATGCTAAAACGTTGTGAAGACACAAAGTTATGTCTAAATTGGGAGAAGAGTCACTTTATGGTCAAAGAGGGCATTGTCCTCGGCCATAAAATTTGAAAGAACGGGATTGAGGTTGTCAGAGCCAAAGTAGACGTCATTGCAAAATTACCTCATCCCACAACCGTAAAAGGTGTTAGGAGCTTTTTGGGTCATGCCTGTTTCTATCGTAGGTTTATTCAAGATTTTTTCTAAAATCGCCCGGCCTATGACCCATCTCCTCGAAAAGGATGCTCCTTTTATCTTCTCCCCCGAGTGCATCGAAGCATTTGAAACATTAAAGAAAAAGCTTACTAAGGCACCGATTCTTGTTGCCCCCGATTGGGACTTGCCCTTCGAGCTCATGTGTGATGCGAGTGATTATGCGATAGGGGCTGTCTTGGGGCAACGAAAAACAAAACATTTTCAGCCTATACATTATGCCAGCAAAACTATGACCGAGGCTCAAAGTCATTCCACCACCACTGAAAAAGAATTATTAGCTGTGGTGTATGGTTTTGAAAAATTCCGGCCATACTTGATATTGACCAAGAGCATAGTGTATACGGATCACTCGGCTTTGAAGTACCTCTTTTAAAAACAAGATGCAAAGCCGAGACTCCTCCATTGGGTTCTCCTCCTACAAGAATTTGATATCATTATTCGTGATAAAAAAGGAGTCGAGAACCTAGCTGCTGATCATCTCTCCCGTCTTGAAAACCCTCACCAAGATGCTTTCGAGAAAAAGGAAATAAACGAAACATTTCCTCTCGAAACCCTCAATGCGGTTACATTTCGTGGAGACTCGATTACCCCATGGTTTGCCGACTTTGCAAATTACCATGCGGGTAACTTTGTTGTGAAAGGGATGTCGTCCCAACAAAAAAATAAATTCTTCAAAGATGTAAAACATTACTTCTGGGACGACCCCTATCTTTTCAAAATTTGGGCGGATCAAGTCATCCGGCGGTGTCTGTATGGTCAGGAAGCCACTGAAATTTTAAAGGCTTGCCATGCTGGTCCCACGGGGGGACACCACAATCCCAACTACACCGCCAAAAAGGTGTTTGATTCCGGCTTTTATTGGCCCACAATCTACAAGGATGCCCAAGAATTGGTCAAGTCCTGTGACGCTTGTCAACGTCACGGGAATATTTCACAAAAGAATGAAATGCCTAAAAATGCAATTCAAGTTTGTGAAATTTTTGACGTCTTGGACATCGATTTTATGGGGCCATTTCCGTCTTCTCATGGCAACAAATACATACTCGTGGCTATTGACTACTTGTCAAAATGTGTTGAAGCGAAAGCTTTACGCACAAATGATGCCCGAGTAGTTGTGAAATTTTTGAAAGCTCTTTTTGCTCGATTCGGAACTCCACGTGCTATTATTAGTGATCGTGGAACGCACTTATATAATGACAAATTCGACAAAGTCATGCAAAAGTACGGTGTAACTCACCGTCTTTCTACTGCGTACCACCCTCAAACAAGTGGACAAGTCGAAGTTTCCAATCGGGGCACTAAAAGAATTTTAGAAAGAACCGTAGGTGAAAATCGTGCATCGTGATTGGATAAATTAGATGATGCACTTTGGGATTTCTGTACGGCTTACAAAACACCCATTGGGTGTACGCCTTACAAACTTGTGTACGGGAAAGCGTGCCATCTTCCGATCGAGCTTGAGCACAAAGCCTATTGGGCTCTCAAGCATGCCAATTTTGACCTAAAAAATGCGGGTGATCATAGAAAACTTCAACTGAATGAATTAAATGAACTTCGTGATCAAGCTTAAGAGAACTCTTTGATCTATAAAGAAAAGACAAAGAAGATTCATGACTCAAAAATCAAGAACCGCGTTTTCAACTTTGGTGATCGAGTCCTTCTTTTCAAGTCTAGACTCAAGATCTTCTCGGGAAAGCTCAAAACCCGATGGACTGGTCCATTCACTATAGCTAAGGTTTATCCTTATGGCACCGTCGAATTATCTCAAAATGACGGTCCAAATTTCAAAGTGAATGGACATCGATTAAAGCATTACTTTGGAGAGGACATACCATCCATGGTTGTCCCGGATCTCCAAACTTTCCCTAAGGACAATTGAATTCGGGGATCGAGTCAAGCTAGCGACTAGATGAACAAAAACAATAGCACAATACGGGTTTTCACCCGTATCTCTGATTTCTTTCTACTTTCTACCATCTTAGTGTGGGGGAATGGCCAACCCCCCACTGTTTGAAAATGTATATATGTATATAAGTTCCAAAAAAAAAATGTGTATACGTAGAAATAAAGTGAAATATGATGTTTCCACAGTTAGATTCGAATATTGGCTTTTTCCGTTCAAAGAGTCGGCATAATAGCCGGGACTTTGAATATTGAGGACAATATTCATTTCTAAGTGTGGGGGGGGGGGGGGGATTCTAGCGAATTTTATCAAAATATATCTTCTAGTACCCCCGTTTTTGGCCAAAATTTTCAAAATTTTTTCACTTTATTTCAAAATTTTTGTGGTTATCAGTCCGCCATGTCTAAACGACAAAGGGATTGGCTAATCCAGGAGCAAACGGCTCTTGGTAAAGATAACTCAAATCCGTTGGCGGCTTGCAATTTGCCCAAAATTATATGGTATCTCAACTCGCCATATCCTAAAAAGTGAATAATTTGGCTAGCCCGCAAGATTATGGCTTGTGATAAAGGCAGTGGAAAAACCATAATTGGTAATCAGCTCACCAAGATGTCGATTGTGTCCATCAAGAGTTGGCTAGTCCAGGAGCAAACGGCTCTTGGTAAAGACAAATCAAAACCGTTGAAAGATGGTGGTTTGCTAAAAATCACATGGTTATCCAGTGGACCATAGTTCTTATTTGAATCGAAATATTTGGCTACTCCAGAAGTGATGGCTTTTGGTAAAGAGATTTCAAATCCATCAAGTTTTCTAAAAAGATTGCTAGGGACTAGCAACAGTTTAGTGTGGGGGATTATTGAGTGCTCAAACACTCATCATTTTTGTCGTATTTAAACTGCCAAAACATACAAAAACAATCAAAAAGTTATCAAAATACTTAAATTATCCCAGGGATTGTGTTTTATGTTGTTTAAAAGCAAAATGAGCAAAAACAAATGAAAAACGATGAAAGTTTGCAATATTTGCAGGTTCAGTCCCCCAAGTTTCAAAACTTGTCAAAAATAGTCCCTATGCATTTATTTTGAAAGAAAAAGTCAACCCCAAGTCTTTTGAAAGTCAAATATCACAAAATATAACACTTGGCTCAAAAGTTACAAAATTTATAGTTTAGGTCCCTGTACTTTCAAAAATGGCAAATTAAGTCCCTGGGAATTTTTAAAAAAATGGAAAAATACAAAAATGGTTCTTGGAATATTGGTGCTTGGCATTTTTGGTCCTTTGGAGCACTTTGGGAAATATACATTTTCAGTCCTTGCATGTTTCACAAATTGCAAAAATGGTCCTTGTGATAACTTAATACCAAACGGACCCTTTCATTATTATTATCCAAAAACCAAAACCAATCCAAAACCAAAAAGCCTGATCCAATCCATAACACCCTCACCAGCCCACCAAGCCCAAGCCAAAGCCCACTCCCCTTTTTATATTAAAATCCCGGTCAAACCACCCTTTGACTGTCTTCCCTCCTAACCAAACAACACAAAACCAGGGTCCTATGTCCCCCCCCCCCCCCCCTCCTCACCTTTTCCAACCAATAGCCCCCCTCAATTAATACGCCGCACTAACCAAACCAACCCCCACCACCACCACAATAAATGCCTCACCCGTCCCACTAATTTTGGTATGTGTTGTTTTTGGCGGGAAATGGAAATCAAAGGCTCAGATTCATCAAATCTGAATTGAAGGGTGAGGATTTGGTGAAGGGTCAAAAGGGAGACCATTGGGACTAAAAAATCTCTGCAAGAAGCCATGTGGAAGGAGAGAGGGTCTAATTTTATCTCGTTATATATATGTATGCTCATTTGAGCCCTAGAATGTATGTAGGTTTATAATTTAGTTAATTTCAGTATTTATCTCATCATTGTAATCTTTTCTAAGTTAATGAAAAAGTTGTTTTAAGTTTAATTCCAATTTCCAATTTCAAAGTTTATTTAAGGATTTCCATTTCTTGTTCAAGGATTGTTGGTAATATGTAACTGTTTGTACACCCATATAAGTTTAAGTTATCTGTTTTTATAAGAGTTTCAAATTTGTGGAGTCAATTTTACCAAAGTTTCATAAAAACATAAAAAATATATAAAAAATAAAAATAAAATAAAAATTTATGATTCAAGGTTGAAGAAGCATGGAGCATGGTGAATTTGGGATGACCATGGGTTAGTGGCTTTGTGGAGGGCCTATAGGATTGTACTTGGTTCATGGTTCATTGAAAGTTGCTTGGAAGGCTTTGTAAGAATTTTATTTTGATTTTTACCATTTTAGTGTAAAAGTAATATTAGTGGTTTATTTGTGTCTATTTTGTTTGTTTATTGCTATGTAGATAATTTGTGATCATTAATTTGTGGTTTGGAATCATTGGTACCAAGTTTGCTTGTTAACTGTGTTTTAAAGGTGTGTTTGGATTTAACTGTGTGGATCACCTTGGTGGTTCTCAGTACTTGTTGCTCGTTTACTTAGCTCACTTATTGCCTAAATACACCAAGTCAAGCATGAAATAAGTCACTTGTTAACAAAAAGTCAAAATCTCTTGTAAAATGATTTAAAAACCTTCTGTGAAGGATTTAGAGAGGTATAAGCCTCATTTCAAGTCACATATACAAGTTCTTGCTTAATTTGAGCTTATTGTAGCTTATATAACCTAAACAAGTCATAAAATCAGGAATCAAAGTTCAAAAAAGTCAAAAATCAAGTTTTCATGAAAAAGTCAAAAACAATCTTTGGCAGAAATCCATTTCTTGGATGATTTTTCTAGAATTTTGAGTTTTCAATTAGACCTTGAAATTTGTTGTGGTGATAGTGTATCAGCAGAGCTACAAGATCCTATGTTTGGCTTATTTTTGTGATTTTTTCACAAGCTTGTGCACAATCTCAAAGTGAGCTGCAGGGGAAGCACCTCCCCTGTGCACAGACTCAGTCTCATTCACCCAACTTGAGTGGACCCCACAGGCCTATTTAGTGGACCCCAGTACCTGCTTTTTGGCTTAATAGAAAGCCAATAAGCTAGGCTTTAAGACCATTAGCATATTTGGTAGATTAGAACCCATTTGGTAGGGCTGCAAGTTTCCTCTTGTTTGTCCCTTGTCTGACCAAAGCTGAGTTATCAGCTTTTGTACCCATCTTTCAATCCTCCCCCTGACCTCATCTGTAGGACCCAGAGGGTGTGCCCTAGCTTTTTAGATAGCTTATCACCCAAGCTTCTTGGCTTATTACTTTGTTTGGACTTCCAAAGTCCCTAGTGGACCCTAGTAGCCTTAAAAGTTGACCCTTTGAACCTGTTGTGCACTGTTTGGTGTGTGGATTGCTTATAGCTTATCTTGTGCTTATTTGCTCAGTTTGGCTTGCTTTGAGTAGTTGCACATCTGTTTATAGCTTATTTGTGTTTTAAATATCATTTGGTAGCTTTTACTAATCAATCAAAGTCCTAATAAGCTTTAAAAGCTCAATTGTCAACACAATAAGCCCATCAAATTGCTTATTCTTGTGTTCCAGTCAAACTTCCTTCACAAAACTTGCTTAAAAACATCTAATAAGCAGGTTTGAAACAGAAAAGTCCCAAAAAGCCAACTTTTATAGAAGTGATAGCTTCTATTTAAGCTAATTGGCTTATCATCTCAGCTTATTTATAAGCTAATTTCATTTTTATATTTTTCCTAGGCTTCTGGTATACAAAAATAATTTTTGTAATTTTCTCAGATTTTTCTTGCATCATTTAGTATTTTTCTTAATTTAAATTAGTTTTTAATAATTATTAAATAGTTAATAATTAATAATAATTAATTAGAAAATCAGAAAAATATAAATTTAATTTTAAAATTAGTTTTTAGATATTTTTGATTTTTCCAAATTTTATTTTCAATTTTCTTGTGTAATTTAATAATTGATTAGAATTTAGGTTAATTTAAATAATTAAAAAGTAATTATTAATTAGTTAGTAATTAGTAATAATTAATTAAAAAGTCTTAAAAATATATTTTCATTTCTAAAATTAGTTTTATAGTATTTTAAATTTTTCTAAGTTTAAATTTTAATTTTCTAAGTTAATTTCATAATTATTTGTATTTTAGGTTAATTTAATTAATTAAAAGTAATTAGGAAATTAGTATTTAATTAATAGTAATTATAAAAATAGTGTAAAAATTAATTTTAAATTTCCAAAAAATTTCTTTAATCATTAGGTTTGTAAAAATATCATTTTTATACCAGTAGCCTTTTCAGATCACCTCACTCACTTTTATTTTACGTACGTTTGTTCCCGTTTTCAGCAAACGTACGGTTTTTAGGTTTTAGGTAATTTCTTCTCAATCTAAATTCCAGTAATTAATCACATAGCTTTCCTAAGCTATTTTTGTTCATAATTTCCAAATAATTCTCATAACCACCCTTTTCTGTGAATAATCACCCGATCACAAACGCGCTCAGATACATTTCACACCTCGTCGGGGTATAACGACCTGGTGATTTCCTATATCGGAGATTGACTCTAGGCTATTTGACTTTGTTGACCATTCCTTGGTCAATATAAGTTGATGGTTTAGGGCAAATCAAGCACTCTGAAGGCGGCCTTGGATTCATTCTCGTGAAATTCTTCTGTTGCAAGTTGATTTTCAAGTTGATTCACGTTGTTGAACATGGTATTAGTGAAAATATCAACTTTCTCTCCAAAGGTGTATTTAAATTCAACTTTGAATCCACCCTCGGAATGAGTTTCTGATAAGTCTTTGTTAGAGAGAAGCTTAAGGTGTGAAAGAAGTAATCTAAAAGATGTCATGCATTTCTCTTTGTTAAATTTCACAAATGGATCTTCAGAATCATCAGAATCATACTCTGGGCCTGTATTATTCATGTGAAATTCCTGCATGTTTGCCATTAACATCACATCTGCTGTATCGATGCTGTATTGGCCTCTAATTCTTCATATTTATAATCAGATGGAATATCTGCCATAAAACTTTGCAAAAAAGCATTGGGATTACCCCCTACATCTTCTATGCGACAAAGTGTGGCATCGTTTTCAGCATTATTTTCCGTATTTTACGTATATGTCATAAATGCCATGCTTGGTTCGATAAGATCTTCTTCATCATCAGTATCTTCCATTGTGTTAAAGCATTCAGAAGTAGAAATCATCACGCTTTTGCCTTTCTTAGTAGATCCTTGTCCAAGCTTCACTAGATTTTGTAGAAGAGATTGCATATGATCATTTAGTGTTGCAGGATGGTACTGTGGAATGAATATAGGATCAGGTGCATTTGGAGGATTGAAGAATAGACCAATTGGAGTGTAAATTAAGGATCCATGGTCAATAGCTTGAGATGGTGGAGCAGGGAGAATGGTCTGCAGAGGATTCATGTTTAGACAAGATTCAAGAATATGTTTCATTCTGATGTGATGAAGTTCTTCTGTATGATGCATAGATTCAAGATAATCCCACATGTCATGAGCACTGGCTTGATAGTCCATATTCTTGTAAATAGAGTTGGGAAGAGCTAACATGATAAAGAATGTGGCCTCATTGTCAGCAGTGTACTGAGCAAGTTCAGTATCATTCAAATCTGCAGTAGTTTGTTGTCTTATGATCCCTGGTTTGACTGAGTCAGCAAGAAATATCATTTTGTATGGACCATCTTGGATGGATTTAAGCATGAGATTTGCATCAGGACGATTTGAGAGCCATAGTTGAAATCTCTGTTTCCAATCAGTGTAGGTTCCTGGGAGTAACTTGGGAGGTCTTGACTCATTGCCATTGAGCAGAACATCACGAATGTTGGACCTATGGATGATGGAGCTGAGACTTTGTTCATTCATTTGAGACCTTGATTGATACATTTTCTCTCCCCCGTGACTGTTGTGATGTAATCCGAATAATCAACCTAAAAATGTATAGTTGGTATATGACACACAAGGTCGAAATAGTGATTTCAGATTTTCCCTCCAAAATTAATTTGGAAAATTTTCTCTCCCAAAATTTTGAAAATCACTAAAAAAATACAATTCTAAGGTCTCTAGAAAAATTTGAGTTTTAAAAATTTGACGCCAAATTTCACCGAAAAAAATTTGAATTTTGACCTAAAAATTTGAATTTTGGGCCAAAAATTTCATTGTTATGCCAAAATTTGAATTTCGCGTAAAATTGAACGTTTAATCTCTCATAAAAAAATAAATTTTACTCAAATTTTCCCGCCAAAAAGCTATTTTTTTCCTTTATTTATTTTTTATTTTTTTATTTTTTTTTGTGGAAAAAGGATAAAATTAACTTGTGTAGATGATGGATCTTTTTAGATGTTTGAAATGAAAGTTCCTTTGAGGTAAAACCAAAATCTTATGGATAACTTGTAATCTTACGTGTAAAAATAATCTTAGGCGTAAACTTTAGGTTATGCCTAAAGGATAGTTTATGCGTAAACAAAGAGTTTATGCGTAAGTTTCACCTTTACGTGTAAGCTTTGGCTTATGCGTAAGGTTCAAGAACCAAACTGATCTTTGAAGTCGAAGTATTCCACTAACTTGTCCAAGCTAGGGAAGTACTGATTCACCGTTGCACGAAGAGTAGTCTGAAGAACAATCTTATGCGTAAACCTTTTGGTTAAACTTATGAGTAAACCTTTTGCTTAACCTTCTGAGTAGACCTTTTGCTTAACCTTTTGAGTAAACCTTTTGCATAACCTTATGAGTAAACCTTTTGCATAGACTTATGCGTAAACCTTTTGCTTAACCTTATGAGTAAACCTTTTGCTTAACCTTCTGAGTAAACCTTTTGCTTAACCTTTTGAGTAAACCCTTCGCATAACCTTGTGCGTAAACCTTTTGCTTAACCTTATGACTGAACCTTTTGCACAAAACTTATGAGTAAACTCAAACTTATGCATAAAACTTATGAGTAAACTCAAACTTATGCGTAAAACTTATGAGTAGACTCAAACTTATGTGTAAGATTTCCAACTTAGGCGTGGGATTGGAACTTAGGCGAAGAAACTTCAACTTAGGCGTAGGAATGGTAATTTAGGCGTAGGAATCTTCAACTTAGGCATAAGAATGGTAACTTAGTCGTAGAAACTTCAATTTAGGCGTAGGAATGGAACTTAGTCGTAGGAATCTTCAACTTAGTCGTAGAAACTTCAACTTAGTCGTAGGAATCTTCAACTTAGACGTAGGTTTCTTCAACTTAGTCGTAGGATAAGGGTTTTATGCCTAAAAACTCAATCTTAGTTGTAGAAAAAGGGTTTTATGCTAAGCTTTAGGCGTAAATAGTACAAAAAGTACACTTTTGAGAGTAATGGTGTCCTTATTACGCGTAAAGTGACCAGAAACTTTAAAAAATCACAACTTTTTGATGAAAAATGCTTAGAAAAAGTTTCTTTTGATCAAGTAACTTCAAAACCACTTAGAAAACACTTAATAGGAAAGATCTATCTATCAAAAACAAGTTTTCTAATACCAAAGAAGCAACAAAACACAATAAACCACTTAGAAAACACTTAAAAGGACCCTGAGGTACGCGCCAGTGCCTCAATCCTGATATAAGGAGCGAAGGCTTCTTACTTTTATGTAGAATTAATCAAACATTTTCTGATTTTCATAATTCTGATCAAAAGACAAGTATTTCACCTCAATAAGCATTCACTTTTTGAGGGGGAGCACTTGAAAACTCATCGTTCTTAAAATCAAAGTTTTGGTTCCTATCTCAAAAAGCATATTTTTAATCAAAAGATTATCAAAAACAACATTTTGTATGCTATTTTTGAGGGGGAGAAAAGTGAAAGTGATTAAAATATGAATGCTCAAAGTTGCTTAAAGTTGAATCCCATGCGAGCTAGACTCAGAATTGACCCAAGAATTGACGAAACAAAAAAGTTAATAATCAAAAAGACTTATCCTCGACGGGTAATAACATCAAGTTAGTTACTAGAGTTAGTTGTCACCTAAAAGCTGACAATGGAACTCTCTAACTAGCCACGTAAGCGTGTCTCGAAAAGGATTTATCTTAGTAGAAATGTACCATTTCAAGAAACTTTCTGTGAATGATACCACTTGTTAGGTCACCATATTATGATCACACAAGTGTTGTAGATGTAAAAATGAGATAGATATAAGGATTGGTTGATTATATGATATAAGAGAAATAAAAGTGCAAGAGTTTCATTAAAGTAATCAAAATAACCAACAAGTAAAATGTAACCATACATGTGATATTTATAGGAAGAGAACTAGGGCAACACACCTAGAACCTTCCATCCATTTAGACGTGGCTTTATAAGCCTTATGGGCTTTTAACATGTTGCCCATTTAACAAAAACATATCATAAATAATACTAAAGCAACCTATTACAAAATGCAATGACCGAGACTTGAATAAATATAAAAGTAGGTTCCCAACAGGTTAGGATAATCCAATAGATTCTTATGGTACGCAAGCTCCTCCTTAGTGGGAAACTTGTTGAAATAATCCTATACCTCTTTTTCTTCTTCAACATCATTATTAGGATTACTTCCTATCTCAGTCATACCTCCCTCATCGTCCTCATAACTTCTATCAACGGGCTTAATGGTAACTACGTTGACAAAGTGCACATGTTTAGATGACGAAGGATCTTTAAGCTCAATTCCAGCACTAGGGGTTCTTACCGCTTTTGTAGTAGGGGTTACCCTTTGGCTATTCAAGGCCTTTATCAAATTATCAATCTTATTGGTCATCTCATTTTGTTGTTGGTTGAATTCGGCTTCAAGCCTAGCTATGCGGGCTTCTTGAGATGCCATAAAATTTGACATCAATCATTCAAATTTATTGGTACTACAATTGTTTTTGGAAGAATCGTTATTGAAAGTACGGTTTGAGAATGAACCGTTTGATTGAAAACGATTAGGTGGATTGGAAGAATTGTTTTGAGGCGTATTTTGGTTTTGTTTCCACCTAAAAGTTGGGTGATTTTTCCAAGAGGGGTTGTATGAATCACCGTAAGGGTTAGGCTCGGGTTTGAAAGTGTACCACTTATCTCCCGCTCTATCGGTACGCGATGATGCGTAGTCCGCAAAAGCTTGTTCGGGGAGTTCCATGCAATCACGAGTGTCGTGGGGACCACTCCATAATTCACATGAAGAAGTAATTTTGTTCATTTGGCTTGAAGGTTTAGGAGCTTCATAGGATTTCATGAGAAACTTGACTTATTCCTTAAGTTCCATGATCCTACAGTCGGGAATGCTTGAATTATTCGAAGGCAAAGATATTGCCTTGACCGTTTTGTTCAAATCACGGTGATCATTCCAACATTCGTTGTCATAGAGAGCAAGATCTTCTATGAGTTCCCATGATTATTCCGCACTCTGATCACGTAGCTTACCACCGGACGCTTGGTCAATGGTTTGCCTTGTGGAAAGATTGATATGGTCATAGAAGATTTGGACTTGGAGACAAAGATCTATGCCATGATGAGGGACTTTTTGGAGTAAGTCCTTGAAATGAGTCCATGCTTCGTAAAGGGTTTCGCCTTAACATTGTTGAAACATCAAGATGTCATTCCTTAATTTGTCCCAATGGGAAAAATTGAGCAAGGAAACGAGAGGTGAGATCACAAGAGAGAATTGGAAGAGACGCAATCGGGTCATTTCTCGAGTTTCAACATCAAGGTCTATGGAATCTACGATTTTAAGAAAATCATAGAGATGTTGGTTTAGATCTTCAGAACGAAGTCCATGGAATGCACATCCACTTTGCACCAACCGGATGGTGTCGGGTCGCAAGGGAGACACATTGGCTCCTTGAGTGAGCTCAATGGTATTTCGATAACCTTGGTGGCTAGGACGGGAGTATTCTCCTAAAGTGTGTGCTTTAGGAGGTTGGTTTGGTTGTGCTGCTTTTGTTGTGGTGGGTTGACGGGATCAAAGATATTACCACCTTCCATGATAGCGAATGGTAATGGTTACGAACAAAGAAACGAAGAAATAAGATAGACTAAAGAAAACCTAATAAAAATAAAATAAAAATCTCACTAGAAAGGAATCTAGTGAGTAGACCTAATTAAAATAAAAATCAACCTAAGAAATAACTATTCCCCGGCAGCGGTGCCAAAAACTTGATGCGTGGTTCTGCAACATTGCAAAAGGTTTTACTTCTCAAGGGATCTTGAGAAGCTTGCAATCCTCACCAGGCAGTGTACCTGACCGATGTAGTATAGTAAGTGGCAAGTACCGAGAGATTGATCGTTCTCTCAGGGAATAGTGTTCGTTAGGATTGAAACTAATCTAACTAGGTCTAGACGTGAGGGATGATTCTTTTTGTATTTTTTATATTTTATGGAAAGCAAATAAATATCTCGAGTATTGGAAGAGTGGACGGAATTAGTTGCTAGCCAACTAACCCAAATAACTACTTAAACAATAAAATAAAATAACAAGAAAATAAATTGTAGGAACTTCTATAAGGAGAAAAGCGTATTTACTTAGATTTCATTACTCCCTAGTTATACTTTATTGATTAGTTGATTTGTCACAATTGCATGGATGAAGGGTTGCATTCCTTAATACCATTCGTGGGGCCGTGTATGATCTTCCCCAACTCTATAAGCTTTTATCTCTTCCTATGACGACACGTTTAGTATCCTATTATGGCCTCATTAATAGTTACTTCTGCATTTAATACAACCAATAAAACCGTAGTACACATCTGATTACGTTTCTTAAGACGTCAAAGCAAGTTATCGTATAGGAGATTAACAAGTTTTGTTAAGCCTAATGCTAAAATCAATCACCCACAACAATCAATGACAAACCAACAATCACTAATCAATAACTAGGTTTCATTTGATCTAAGTAAACACAAATAAACCTAAGCTAGCATGTTAATAGAAAGAAAAGCATACAATATAATCAAACAACACATAGACATATTGAATGATTAATGGATAACTTATATTCAATTAAACAAGGATGAAACAAGGGGTTTAAAACCCTCACAAAGGCTGTAAAATCGTCTAGGGTTTGTTGCACAAAGTTCCTCTCCTCATGAATGAAAAATCCAAAAATATATATAGAATATACAAGTTGACAGCTTCGCCTTTTGAGTCGTGACGCCATTAAGTCGTCGCCGTACATTGGTGTGTGCTTATTCACACACCTTTTCCTGTCCATTTTAAGACCAAAACAGACACAAACTAACCATAAATGCCAAAGATATTGTGTTTTTGTCTTTGTGATTGATAAGGCGAAAAGTGTACCGCCTTTAGGGGGTCATTTAAGCCCGAATTCGTAATTATTTGATCAATTATTGCCCTAAATCGTTCTTTTTGTCATTTTAGGTACTTTTGAGAGGAAATTTACAAAAGGAAGCATTTTGGACGTTTTTGGAGCGAAAAAGTGAAGAAAACGACAAAGTCTCAAAATCCTTGCTGGGAACAGTACATGACGGCATCAAGGCAATGCAAGTGACGGCGTCAAGAGTGGCAAAAGAGGTGGATGTGGAAAATACACATGACGGCCCAGAACAATTTCAAGGCATTTTGGCCTGACGGCGTCACCAAGGCCGTCAGGGTCAAAATACATGTGACGGCCCAGAGTAATATTACACATGACGGCATCAGAAGTGGATCTAGGCAATACAAATTTTATGTTGGCGGCGAGTTGACTGCGTCACAAGCTTAAACGTGACGCCGTCAAGGTGTAAAATCTATATATAGTTTTCTAATTTTTCATTCATTAAATGTGGAACTTTTGAGAGCTTCTTTGTGAAAACCCTAGACGAATTTTCTGTGATAATAAGGGTTTCAACCCTTGTTCCATCCATATTCAATTGAAGATAAGTTTTTCAATAATCATACGATATGTCTATGTGTTGTGTGATTCTATCCTATGCTTTTCTTCTTTTTAACATGCTAGGCTAGGTTTTTATTGTGTTTCCTTATATGTAATGAAACCTAGATGTTGATTATTGGTTGATGGGCTGTTTATAATTGTTTTGGATGATTGTATTCGATGTTAGGCTTAAGAAAACTGGCAGACTTCCAATTGGTAACTTGCTTGAACGTCTTAAGAAACATGATCGGAGGTGTACTACGATTTATGGTTGTATTTAATGCATGAGCGAATTCTAGTGATCCCATGTTAGGAGCTTTTAGTCGGCTCGACATAGGAGTGAAGTAGGAGCTTATAGAGTTAGGGAATTTCGTACACGGCCCTACGACTAGTATTAAGGAATATAACTCGTCATCCATGCAATTGTAACAAGCTAATCAACCGGTAAAAGATATCTAGGGAGTAATGAAATCTAAGTAAACACATTTTCTCTTATTATTGTTTAAACCATAATTTAGTTTAATTTATTTTATTTTATTTTATTTTGATTGCATCTTTAGTTGTGGGTTAGTTGACTAGCAAATAATTCCGCCCACTCCTTCAAAACCCGAGATTTTACTTGCTTTCATAAAAATATAAAAAGAATCATCCCTCACCTTTAGACCTAGTTTAGTAGACTTTTTAATCCTAGTGAACACTATTCATGAGTTGAACGATCAATCCCCCGGTACTTGTCACTATAATATACTACAACGAATAGGTACACTGCCTGGTGGAGATTTCAAGCTTCTCAAGATCCCTTGAGAGGTAAAACCTTTTGCGAGGGTGCAATTCCACGCATCAAGTTTTTGGCACCGCAGCCCGGGGAAATAGTTATTGTCTAGGTTAGAATTTCTTTTTATTAGGTCTACTTGCTAGATTCCTTTCTAGTAAGATTTTTATTTTATTTTATAGGTTTCTTTAGTCTATCTTATTTCTTTGTTTCCTTTGTTCGTAAACTATCTCGATGGATAACAATTGAATTGATCGTTTGATTCCTGTTATTCGTGTTTTTCATCGTAGGATTTTCCAACTACCCTCCCCAAGACTCGTAAATAAAGAAAAGTGCTTCTTGGGAGGCAACCCATGTTTTATTTGTTTTGTTTGTTTGATTTTATGTGTTTCCGTATGCGCGTTTTATTTTTATTGTTTGTGGATCATTGTTCAAAGTAAATTGTGAAAATGTTTTATTTTGTTTTTAACTTCGTCTTAATTACATATAAAGGTATTTTGCAAAAAGCTAAGTGTAAGGGAAACCCAAATTTCTTTATAAGAGCGCAATTGGACATGAAACACAACAATATTAAATGAACATGTATATTAGTAATTGTTTGAGTCAAATGCTTGTATCGAGTCATAATGATGTTTTGCAGGATTTTCCAGGAAGTAAGGCATAAGTTTTTCCATAAATTTTTCGGAAACTTAACATGAGATTTTTGCAGGAACATTCTGACGGCGTCAGGAGTTAAAACCTGACGGCGTCAGGTACTATAATTCTGAAAATTTTGCGAGTTTTGTTTATACCGGAGTCTTAAAGTTTTTGTTGATTCTTTAGTTTTATAAACTCCGCGAAATCTGCAAACATTCATTCCACAAGCATTATATCTTAATTTTTTTTCTAGGAATTTTTTAGTATATATAGATTGCATCCGATTTTACGCGAGGTTTGCCTTGATTGTTTTCTCAGGTTTAACAGGTTATATTGGAAGAAGATTTAGTATATATATGATTGTTTAACAGGTTACATTGGACAAGAGGATGATTTATATTTCTGGAGGGAAGCTTTCAAAGTTCATTTTCTTGGAAGAAGATCTAACCTTGTTGACACACTATCCACACCGAACGAATCAGGGGAGTATTTGTTTTCATTCGTTTACCTTATTTTCTTTTACATCTTTTTATTGAACATTGGGGACAATGTTCAGCTTAAGTGTAAGGGGAGGGTAAATGATGATACTTTCGAGAATACAATTATGCTTGAGTTTGTTTGTTTGATAGTAGGTGTGTAATAAAACTAAGAGAAATACTTGTTAGGGCAATTTTAGCGCTAAATTTAATTTTTTTTTACAACATTTAGGAGTGAAGCTTTAGCCTTAATAAGCGTCTCATGGATAGGAGTTGTATAACTAGCACAAAAACCGTACCACTCAAAAAAATTTTCCACCCAAATATGTGAGGTTCGCCTTTAGATTTGTTAGGAAAAGCATTCATTATTAGTGCTTATGAGTGTACCGGTAGTATTTAGATTCTAGAACTTGCAATAGTGATGCATCCCGAGACCGCTAGTGAGACTACATTCTTGTAGTAGGATTTACTACATGATAAGAGGCATTAGGATCACCCTTGTGTTAAACCCGTATCATAATTACTTGACCATTTAAGTTAATTGCCTTGACTAGTAAAGTCAATTAATTTTTCCCACACCTTTGCGTTGTACTCATTTTTAGTACACGATACCCCTAGTACACCCCTCCGAGCCTATCTTTTCGTTTCTAACTTTAAGCATCTTACTTAAAGGAAGAATTTGTTAACAATCCACCCCAAATGTGCAACCAAATCGCCTTAGTCTTCCGGGTATGCACTCATCTTTAGTGCATTATTGTTATATATTTAAGCCCTTAGTTAATTATCTAATTTGTTACATGGTTGCTAAGTCGAGTAATATCTTGTACATATTATTTTGGGACGATTGGGACTCATGGGTAAAGTACTTGTGTTATGGAGTAATGGGGAAGAACATCATATATTACCCCCATATGTGCGTTAATCTTGAATGGTAGGGGAATGCAAATTCCCTATGATGTATTATTTTGAATGGTAGGGTAAAAGTGCATGTAAAAAAAAAAAAAAAAAAAAAAAAAAAATCGAAAAAGTTAAGAAACAGAAAAAAAATATATATATATATAAAAATAAATAGAAAAAAACAGAGAAAAACATACGGACTACCATCCCGTTTCATTTTATGTTTGTTTTATGTTTTTGTTATTTTTGATTTATTAGCTTAAGTCGAGTCGAGTCTTGGCTTAGCAACGCCATATTGTACATGTAATTAACCAAGATGATTAACTCGCCACCAGTAAATATTGCCTTTATCCAACAAAACCGTGTTTACCATATCCCTACACCTCATGTTATAACCCTTTAAAAGACCTCTTTGATAGTTTATCCTAGGTGCTTACGCCAAGTGGTGGAGGTTTGATCCTTTCCCAAGCCTATGGTAATCTATTTGCTATGACAGGTAGTGAGAGATGTTTTCCATTTCCTTATTGTGATATATACTTTATTACACCCGAGAGATGTGAGTATCTAAACACTATTTGTGAGGTGCTAGTGTATAACCTCCGTGCTTGTTTTTTAGTTTTAAGTGGAACAATTATTTGTTGTAATTAGTTTTATCTTAGTGTTAAATGACCCCTAACTTGTATTTTGATTAGAATAAAAGCGCATTTGCTTGAGGACAAGCAAATCTCAAGTTTAAGGGTATTTGATAAGGCGAAAAGTGTACTGCTTTTGGGGGGTCATTTAAGCCCAAATTCTTAATTATTTGATCAATTATTGCCCTAAATCGTTCCTTTTGTCATTTTAGGTACTTCTGAGAGGAAATTTAGAAAAGGAAGCATTTTGGACATTTTTGGAGCGAAAAAGTGAAAAAAACGACAAAGTCTCAAAATCCTTGCTATGAACAGTAACTGACGGCGTCAAGGAAATGCAAGAGAGTGGCAAAAGAGGTGGATGTAGAAAATACACATGTCGGCCCAGAACAATTCAAGGCATTTTGGCCTGACGGCGTCACCAAGGCCGTCAGGGTCAAAATACATGTGACGACCCAGAGTAATATTACACATGACGGCGTCAGAAGTGGATCTAAGCAATACGAATTTTATCTTGGCGGCAAGTTGACGGCGTCACATGCTTAAACATGACGCCGTCAAGGTGTAAAATCTATATATAGTTTTCTAATTTTCATTCATTAAGTGTGGAACTTTTGGAGAGCTTCTTTGTGAAAACCCTAGACGAATTTTCTGTGATAATAAGGGTTTCAACCCTTGTTCCATCCATGTTCAATTGAAGATAAGGTTTCCAATAATCATACGATATGTCTATGTGTTGTGTGATTCTATCTTATACTTTTCTTCTTTTTAACATGCTAGGCTAGGTTTTTATTGTGTTTGCTTAGATGTAATAAAACCTAGATGTTGATTATTGATTGATGGTTTGTTCATAATTGTTGTGGATGATTGTATTCGATGTTAGGCTTAAGAAAACTGGCAGACTTCTAATTGGTAACTTGCTTGAACGTCATAAGAAACATGATCGGAGGTGTACTAAGATTTATGGTTGTATTTAATGCATGAGCGAATTCTAGCGATCCCATGTTAGGAGCTTTTAGTCAGCTCGACATAGGAGTGAAGTAGGAGCTTATAGAGTTAGGGAATTTCGTACACGCCCCTACGACTAGTATTAAGGAATATAACCCGTCATCCATGCAATTGTAACAAGCTAATCAACCAGTAAGCTAATCAACCGGTAAAAAATATCTAGGGAGTAATGAAATCTAAGTAAACACATTTTCTCTTATTATTGTTTACACCACAATTTAGTTTTAGTTTATTTTAATTTGATTGCATCTTTAGTTAATTGGGTTAGTTGACTAGCAACTAATTCCGCCCACTCCTTCAACACCCGAGAATTTACTTGCTTTCATAAAAATATAAAAATACAAAAAGAATCATCCCTCACCTTTAGACCTAGTTTAGTAGACTTTTTAATCCTAGCAAACACTATTCCTGAGTTGAACGATCAATCCCTCGGTACTTGTCTCTATACTATAGTACAACGAACAAGTACACTGCCTGGTGGGGATTGCAAGCTTCTCAAGATCCCTTGAGAGGTAATTGTGCAGGAACGGATATTTCAGAAATTGTCAAAAGCCAGAACGGATATTTCAGAAATAATTGTGCAGGAACGGATATTTCAGAAATTGTCAAAAGCCAGAGCCGAGGAAGCAAATTACCACTTTTGAGCTCAGATTGTCAAAACACACCTTGGAGAATCACCAAATGCCAAAAATAGTCCTTGGAACAAAAGTTTGCAAAATTAGAAGAAATGGTCCCTCAAGTTTGGAATTTTGTAGAAATGGCCCTGAGCATTGGATTTTGGAAGAAAAAGTCAACACTGGTCCTTGGAAGTTCACAAGTTACCAAGTTTTGTCCCTGGGTGAAAGATTTAAGGATTTTACATGTTTAGTCTCTAAACTTTGAAGTTTGGCAAAAATGGTCCCTGGGATTAAATATTGGAAAATCATCATTTATGGCCCTTATGGTGTTTAAGACTTGGTAAAGTGCACCCATGGTGAGCTTTGGAAGAATGGCAGATCAAACCCTTGTATTTTCATGAAATTGCAAAATTGGTCCCTGAAGTTTTAGATTTGGCAAGAATGGTCCCTGTGCAAATGGAAAATTTCAAAATGGTCCTTGTACTATTCAACCTTGGCAATTTTTACTCTTGAAGTACTTTGGGAAAGTTTCAATTCCAGCCCCTCAATTTTTAGGAAATTACAACATTGGTCCTTGTGATATTTACTACACCATACGGACCCTTTTATATTAATAAGCCCAAATCCAAACACAAACCAAACCAACACCCCTGATCCACTCCATCACCAGTCCACTCCCTAGGCCCAAAAAACCAACCTCAGGCCCATCCCCTTTTAATACTCCCTCCGGTCAAATAAGTCAAACCACCACCCTTGTACACCCTTCCATCCCACTTGCTCTGCTACCCATCACCTCCACCACCCCTACTAGCAATTCCATCATCACCATCCCACACCCCTCTGCACCTAACAAACAAGCCACAATAAATGCACCCCCTACTACACGCAATAGATCAATTTGCAATTACCTCCTTTTCCCGCCAAAAGATGTGGACGGCTCAGATTGAGTGTAATTGACCCAATGGCTGTGGGAATTGCTCAGAAACCCTAAGGGAACCTTTGGATGGCTTATATATTGAAGAGGAAGCAAGAGAAGCAGAGTAGTAGCTTAATTAGTTTAATATAGTGTTGAATAGTGTAATTTGTCATTTTCTCTTGTAATCTTCAGTTTAAAACATTGTGCTAAGCATTTTTACATTAATCAAAGTCCATTTTAAGTTTCAATTGCAAGTTTGCAGCCTATATTCAGTTTATGCCATTTTTTTATTTCAGAAATCTCATATAAGCTTTATAATGTTAAAAGTTGTGGTTTAAGGTTTCTTTGAGCTAATCTCAGTACCCTTATAAGCTTTTGGAAGTTTATAAACCATTTAGAAGTTAATTACTCATTAGACTCAAAAATACAGGTTAAAGATGATGATGATGGCTGGAGCATGGTACATAATGGATGGCTATGGGTTAGAACTCCATGGGGAGTGTTAGGAAGTGGTTTTTGGTTCTTGGTTCTCAGTATTTAGCTTGGAGTGCATTTTGTAAGCCAAATCCTTCATTTCAACCATTCACTATTTCATTGCTTATTTTAGATTATCATTGTGCCTTCTATGCTTATTTAGTGTAATTTATTCATATTGTAACTTAAAATCAGTTGTTAGATTATTAGAACTCATTGTGCTTAAAAATCTCATTTCCACTGTCATTTTAGTATAACATAGTATCTTAGGTTCTTGAAGTTCAAGCTAGTGCTTCTGTGCTCATTTAAGCTTATTAAGTCATAATAAGTCAATAGAAAGCAGTTACAAAGTCATAGGTGATCATTTGTTTAGAAAACCAAAAATCAAGTTGTTTTTCAGGTTGTTTGGATTAGTAGGACTCTCTGTGTTCAGGGTTGTTATTGTTGTTGTTTCTAGTTCACACAAGTCACATTAGGTTATAATAGCTTAGAACAACCATAAAAACCAACCCCCGCTCAGTAAAAAGTCAAAATACCCTTTAATCTCGTCATATTAGTTAATTGTTAGGTTTTCTAGATCAAAACCTCATTAAATCTGTTCATAAGTAGTTAGTATAGTCTAATTTAGTTTCATTTTAACTTATAACATCATTTTCAGTCACTAGGATTAGATCAAAGTTCACTTAATTCAACTTTGTAGTTTAACTTAAAAAGTCAAAATTGCATAGTTAGGCAGAAAGTCAATTTTTCAAGGAATTTTCCTGATTTTTGTGTTCACAATTAAGCCCTAAGCTTTTTACAAGTTCAACTCCATCAGGTAAACTATAGGAATCCACCAATGGCTTACTATTAAGATTTTTTCTGTAGCTTATATAAGTGCTTATTTGAGGCTGAAGGGCTGACACCCTCCCTTGCACCAGGGCAATTGCCCAACTTTCTTTGGCTTATTCTGACTTGACCTGTGGACCCCACCCTTTGTACTATGGATTTTTTAGTAGCTTATCAGTAAGGCTCAACATATTAGTGCTTATTTTGGATCTGTGAACCTTTGCCCTTAGCTTATTTGTCCATTGAAGTTATATTGATAGCACTAAGTATACTGAGTACTCAATATAGACACCCCATTTTCCCAAGCTTCACATAAGCTCATTAGTAAGCCATAAGCTCTGATCCTTGGCTTATTTGAAAGCTCACCAGACCATCTTTTAGGATCAACTCTTGTTTTGGACTTCCAATCACCCCTGTGGGCCCCACAGAGGGTTGTAGTTGCCCCATGTTGGCCTATTTGGCCTGTGTGGTATTGTGGATTGCTTAATTGGTTTCCTGGCTTATTCCAAAGTGCTTATTCAGTCTTTTGTGCTTATTTTGTATTCATCTTAGTGGTTTAAAGCTTATTCAGTCACTTGTAGCTTCTTAGTAGCTTATTGCTCAAAAATCCAATTTCAAAGCTTATTAGGACTTCTGTCTTATTTTTGAGTTTGCACACTGATTATTGCTAAGCTCCAAATAAGTTATCTTTGTAAAAGTTTCATGCTTTTAGTATAAAAATAGTTTTGTAAAAGAAAAACCAGAAAAAAAAACCAAATTTAAATATAGTGATAGCTTCTATTTAAGCCATTTGGTTTATTGCTCAGCTTTTTCAAAAAGCAATTTTCAATTTTTTAATTTTCCTAAGGTTCTAATATATTAGAATAGCTTAAGAAAAATTTTCATTATTTTCTGAGTTAATTTAGTATTTATAATAATTAAATTAAGTTTAATTAGTTTAAATTAAAAAAAGCTAACAATTAATTTTCTTTCTGCTTATTTATAAGAAATAGTACCTTTTTATATTTTCCCTAGGTCTTAAAATTCATAAAGTATTTTTAGAAAAAATTTCAGAATTTTCCCTATTCATTAAGTATTTTTAATAATTAAGTTAGTTTAAATAGATTTTAATTATTAAATAAGTAAATAATTAGTAAATTAGTTTAAAAGTAATTTTTGTAAACTTTTTTTAAATTTTTTAGGATTTCTGTAATGGTTAATTAGTTTTATAAAAAAATTCATAATTTTTTAAGTTAATTTGGTGATTTTCTTAATTTAGAATTAGTTTAAAATAGTTTTAACTAATTATTAAAATAGTTTTTAATTAATATTAAATAATAAAATAATCAAAAATAATAATTTTCTTTTTAATTAAATTTTCTTTTAATATTAAGTTTGTAAAAATTTTATTTTCACCCCCCCTAGTTTAAATTTGTTCAAATCTCACCTTTTTCGAAGTACGTAGTCGAATTTGATTTTAATTTGGTTTACGTTTATTTATATCTGTAATCCTGTAATTGTTTATATTGTTTATTTAACTAAATATCAATCAATCAGTAGTGTAATTAACTCCCAAATCATTATTTGTTACTATTCCCAATCATTGATTCCCGTAAATGTTTTCCAAACACAATTTCAATCTCGCTGGGACATAACGACCCGGGAAAACAATGTGCTTACACCGGATTATATATCTTGCACTTTCTCTCAGATTTGACCTGTTGACCACACCTGGTTGACTGGTTGGTTTGGGAGGAGTCAAATTTTGGTGCCGCTGCCGGAGAGGTTGTTGCGTATTTCAAAACGTTTTTAGGTTTAGTGATTTTCAAAACCCTCCTTGTATAAATTTCACCACTTTGTAAATTTTTTATAAAAATCAAAATCATATCAAAAAGTTCATTAACACTTTTCCTAAAGTGTTAACAACACCAAAAAAATCATAAACAACAAAACAAATCGTGAAGTTATATTACTTCGTATTCTTTAAGATTACAACCTATACAGGTGGTAAACAGAAGTTGTGACATTAAATTGCGAACTGAAGAGAGATCCATTCTTCTCTCCCGCCACCCTGTGAGCAATTTTAAAGAAAAGATTTCGGTTAACGAATCATTCCAAAAATATTTTTCCAAAAGTTTTTTCACACACACACCCTAGAAGCCAAAAACATTTTGTTTTCTGTTAATAATAAATTACATAAAATACATTGTCGAAAACTAAGGCTGAATACCTACCAACTGGGGTACGAACATTAATAAGTTCCCAAACTAAAGATTAAAACTTGACTTTGTATCCTTATGATTGGTGTACCTTTTTGAAAGAAGCTATTCATAAAGATTAAAACTTGACTTTGTATCCTCGGTCTTGTTTTAATTGACATTGTTTTTAGTGCATGCGCACTCGTTCACAATCAAGGCGTAATCATCAGAAAAATGTACCCGAGTTACGTACAATTATTGAAGAACCCAAAATAAAAATGGACGAGCCCCCACCACCCTCACCTGACACTCCCAAGGATGAGACAGCTCCCGATCTCCGAACAATGGAGGAGTTGTGTCAGCCTACCATGCACGGGAGAGGTGGACCTATTGCACCACTCACAATTGAGGCCACGGACTTTAGACTCAAGCATCACATGATTCAGCAAGTCTAAAACTCGTGTCAATTTCACGGATTGCCGGGTGACGATGCTAACAAGCATCTCGAAAATTTTTTAAGCGTCACCCGAAGCATGAAACAAAATGGCGTCACCGAAGACGACCTTCATTTGTATCTCTTCCCCTATTCTCTCACTCATCATGCTACTGACTGGTTCGATCGTCTTGCAAAGAATTCGATCCACACTTTTGATGAGATGGTTACTAAATTCTTGGCTAAATACTTTCCACCATCCATGGTAACTAAGATAAGAAATGATATCAGCAACTTCAGACAGCTTCCTGACGAGTCCTTATTTGAGGCATGGGAACACTATAAGCTTGCTATTGATCGATGTCCCAATCACAATATGCTTCTTGTCACCATTATAGATTCCTTCTACAATGGATTGACACTTCGTCACCGTGACACCATCAATGCTGCTGCTAGGGGCACCTTTATGAAAAGGACCCTTGAAGAGTGCTATGATTTAATCGAAAACATGACTGCCCATCACAATTTTTGGGATTCCTCAGCTGTGAAGAATGACTCATGTAAATCAGTCACTCCAGCAAAAAATGATATAGCTGTCCTAGCTAAAAAGCTTGATGATTTGTCTACTGTAGTTTTACGTATCCATTAGACAAATCAAAATCATCACGTCAAAGCTATTACCCCAAGTTGTGAAACTTGTGGTGGTCCACACCCGTACAGTGAGTGCCCAGCCTCCGGTGGCTTTGCTCATGAAAATGTGTACGCAGCTCAAGGTTCCTATAATGTGGTTGGTAATTCTTACCAACCACAAGGGGACCGTAACCTTTTGAGTTATCATTCCAATAACTACCTTGGACCACCCGGGTTTAATCAGTCTCAGAATGCTCAAAACCGGAATCAAAATTTTAATCAAAACCGAATGAACCAAGGTTTTCAAAACCAAGGGAATTTCCATTCCGGTCACAATCAGGCTTTTCAAAATCAAAACCAAGGAAATTTTAACCGTAATCAAGGTCATTTTAATCAGGGTAATAATTTCCAACAGGGTAATTTTCAACAAGGAAACAATTTTCATGGTCATAATAATCAAAATCAAGAGAATTTTCAAAACCACTGTGCTCAAAATGTTCCTAACCAAAATCAAGCTGTTGTTCCAACTAGACCATCATCCGATGAATTGTTGAAACAGTTTATGAAATCCCAAGAAGAAATGAACAAATTGTTGGTCAGCCAAATCTCAAAACTCAAGAAGTCTTTAAATGATCGACCCTCGGGCTCAGGTACACTACCAAGCAACACGATCGCTAACCCGAGGGGCGATGTTAAGGCGATCATAACCCCGAAGTCGAGTTTCTTATAAAGGACCCACGGCTCCGTCTACCTCTTCTCCTATCCAGGTAGAGGAACGTGAAACTGAGGCTACAACGGACACGATACTTCCTACTAATAACGGAGATGCCAATGACGTCCCTCCTCTAGTTATCCCGGTCCCGATCCCCAAAACAAGGGTCATATTTGAACCTCCCAAGAATCCTGTTGAAAATCCGAAACCCAACCCGAAACCTTCAATTCCGTATCCTTCGCGTTTACAAGATCAAAAGCTCCGCGAAAAAGCAAATCATCAAATGGAAAAATTCTTCCAAAATTTTCAAGATCTTCATTTTGATATCAGCTTCGCGGATGCTATTCTCTTGATGCCCAAGTTTGCATCCACAATCAAAAACTTATTAAGCAAGAAGGAAAAACTGTTCGAGATTGCAAAAACTCCTCTCAATGAAAACTGCTCTGCAGTTCTGTTGAAGCAGCTTCCCAAAAAGCTGGGAGATCCCGGAAAATTCCTCATTCCATGTATATTCCCGGGAATGGTTGAATGCTATGCCTTGGCTGATCTTGGTGCCAACATCAAATTAATGCCTCATTCAGTATGAAAGAAACTCTCTCTTCCGGAACTCACTCCCAACTTCATGACTCTTGAGCTTACAGACCGTTCAATATCTTGTCCCCTCGGTATTGCCGAGGACGTATTTGTCAAAGTGGGAAAGTTCCATTTTTCAGCAGACTTCATGATTGTAGATTTTGATGCGGATCCAAGGGTTCCTCTCATTCATTGATGAGGATTCCTTAGGAAGGGTCGTGGGTTGATTGATGTATTCGATGAGGAAATCACATTACGTGTTGGTTCTGAAGCCATAACTTTTAACCTTGATCAAACCTCGAGATACTCCTCAAATTATGATTCTAAATCAGGTAACCGCATCGATGTTATCGATGTTGCGACAGAGGAGTACTCTCAAGAAATTCTTGGTTTCGCTGATGATTCTCTAAGTAGCAATCCCACTCCCTCCTCTCATCCCATAATTGCTAATTCTTCTCCTTCCCTCACTCCGTTTGAGGGAAGTGACTTCATCTTGGAGGAAATAGAGGCCTTTCTCCGAAGTGACTCAATTCCCGAGGGGATTAATAATAAGAGATTGACCCGGAAAAGGATATACTTCTCCTTGAGAAGTCTCTCAATCAAGATCCCTTTCCTCCTCCCATTCTTTCACATACACTTCATAAAGAGGAAATCAAAAATGTTGAGAAAACTGATGATTTCCCTGAGGTCGAGCTTAAGGACTTGCCTCCTCATCTTGAATACACATTCCTTGAGGGTGATGATAAATTACCCATCATAATTGCTAAAGATTTAAAAGATGAGGAGAAAACTACTATCATAAAGGTCTTGAAATCTCACAAGCAAGCAATTGCTTGGAAACTCTCCTATATCAAGGGTATTAACCCTGAATTCTGTACTCATAAAATATTAATGGAGGATGATTTCAAACCGGCAATTCAACAACAGAGACGGGTTAATCCCAAAATTCATGAGGTTATTAATCAAGAAGTTTTTTGGATCGATATACTCTGACCAAACTACTTTGTTGCTTGTAAAGGTTTAATAATATTAAGTAAACTCAACACTATTAATATTGAAACACTGTTTGACCTTGTAAAGTATGCGGAATCTACTAACACAAAGCTTAAGAAGAACTTTTATATTAAACCAAACTTGAACCTGCTTTGTTACACAGATTCACTAAGAATCCCTAACTATTATCGACTTATAAAGCTCTAAGACTGTTAGAACTTCGACTAAAAACATATATCCCTAATACCATCATAAGGCTCCTTATATAGATAACCTTAAGTCGGTTTACATCATAAATCTTGAACGACAAGTAATTATCCCTAACTAATTCTAGAATAATCGTTCAATATTACATAATAATCCTTTAATCAATATTGCAATTAAGTCCTTATACTCTTCAAAGTACTTTGAACAATATTCAATAAACAGCAGTACTTTGACTTTGATCTTCAAGCAGCACTTTGACTTTAATCTTCAAGCAGCAGTACTTTGACATACAGAGGTACCTTGATCTTTTATATCCCAACAATCCTCCCCTAACTTGAACTCCACTTGCTTGATTTCAAGTTTCTTTGTTATCTTTGATCTTCAAAATCTTTAATCATTCAGAAAGATTGTTTCTTTATCTCTTTATCTTTTATCTGTCATGTGTCAAAGTACTCTTTATCAGCACCAGTTAATACCTTTTCTGCAATAAACCTCCTCAGCTACTCAGCAACATTTTGGTACAATAGTCATCAAATCCTTTGAAGTTTCATACTATTCTCATCACTTCCAGGTGTGTAAACTCCTGTGGGAGGTGAATCATTGAAAATTAATGGATTTTGATGTCTCTTTACCAAAGCCATTAACTCTGGAGAAGCCAATGTTTAGGTTAGAACAACAATGGTACATTGATAACCATATGATTTTTAGCAAATCATCAGCTATCAACGGATTTGAGTAGTCTTTACCAAGAGCCGTTTGCTTTTGGACTAGTTAGTTCTTTGATATCAACCATGGTGAACTAATTACCAAAAATGGACTTTCCACAGCCTTTACCACAAGCCATTTTTCCTTGTGGGCTAGCCAACTCTTTACTTTTACAGATATGGTGAGTTGAAAACCATACAATTTTTAGTAAATTTTCAACTAAAAACATATTTGATTATCACATCAGAGCCGTACCCTCATGATGAGTCAAACTCTTTCTTGTTTGGTAAACATGGTCAGTTGATTACCATTTGCTGTGCAGTATAAATACTAACACCTTGTGTTTCTTTTCAAATCCTTTTATTGACTTCACTTTTAAATATCAAAAACTTTTTATTTTATTTTACAAAGGACTTATACTGGTTTAATGCAGCAAGCAGTACTTTGATAAAGTACTGTTTGTCTTTGCAGTACTTTGAAAAAATACTTATTAAACAAAACAAATCATACCAGTATTTTGCAATATCATTCTTCAGACTTAGTCCATCTGATAAATAGCTTGATCGCATCCAAAGCTACATCAGATTCATCTTCAAGTTCCATTCCATGATCCAGCATTCTGAGCATAATTTCTCTAATCAATGGATATCTTCTCTCAGCAAGCATGTGAATCATGGTACCATCTTCCATCTCTAGTGAATGAACTCCTGATGACTCAAAGAATCTCCATCTTGTAATTTCCCAATTTTCTTGATCATTCCACAGAGTATCAACACTTGTTTCTTCTGTTTCGAAGATGGTAATTAAATCTCCAAGCAAAATTAATCCCACTCCTGATGCTTCAATCTCTTCATAGTATGTCTGCACTTGCATGTATAAGTCATATAAATCTTCTCTAGTAATAAAATGCAGAACATCCCATAGCATATTGAATACTGTGAAGCTTTCATCTTCTCTGTTGAACATAAGATAGTTCCCTTCTTTTGATTCAACCACAGAGAATGAGATTATCTTGGACTTCTTTCCAGATTCTTTATCTTCTTATTCTCAAAATCAACTACTCTGAAATAGTTTCTCAGTTCATCAATTGTATCTTCATGTATCATCTTAAGTCTTTTTGACAATTGATCATCTTGAACTGTTTTCTTTCTTTTCAATTTTCTTTGCTCAGCTTGTTCCTTCCTTTCATCTTCTAACTTTTTCTCCTTATCAGTATCCGTGGGTACAAAATTTTCTACCTCTTTCCTGATAGACTCTTGTACTTGTTCCCATAGAGCTTTCACTTCTGGATACCTCAATCTTTGTAAACTCTTGTATCCTCTTCCTTTCAAGAAACTAATCATCCAGTTTCTTTCTTGATCAATAGTCATTGGCTTCTTTGTAATTGGCTTACTTATTTCTGCCAAATACTCTGCATCATACTCAACTTTTTGCTTTCTAGCAAGCTCTGCATCCTATGCTATCTTTAATTCTCTTATATGTGCAAGATTAAATTTCTTTTTCTTCTTAATATTCTTCTGTTTCATGATCCCTTTTCCTTTGTCTTTGGGATCAAGTTCTTCAGATTCAGAAGTACTTTCAGAAACTTGTTGTGCAAGCTCAGAAATATGTATACCTCCTGCAGGTCTATCCAAATTGATCATAATCTGAGCTATAGTTTCATCATCACTTGCTGTATGCACCTTCACTTCTTCTTGCTGTATAAAAGTAGAAGGACCAGCTTCATCTTCAAAATTTATTGTAGAAGGTCCAGCTACAGAAGTTCCACTTTCATCAATATTCATAGCAGCAGTACCTTGCTCAGCAGTACCTTGCAGACCTGTACTTTCGGCAACAGTACTTTGAACACCAGTACTTTGAGTTTGAGTGCTTTGAATATTTTGTGCATCAGCATCTTGCTCAACAGCTTCTTGCTCAACAACTTCTTGCTCAATAGCTTCTTCTTGTACAATATTCACATCTTCTTCAACCTGTTTCTCTGGCACAAAAGTCTTTGGTTCTTCTGGATATTGCCAAAGGTGAGCATCTTCTGAATATTGAATCTCAGCATCATCTCTATCCAAATTATCATCTTGATTCCTCCCCAATTTGATAGATGATGACCTCTTATACTTCTTCTTGGATTTGGAAGGCTTCTTGGAAGATATAGACTTGTGCTTCTGAGACTGTTTCTTTTCCTTCACATAAAGCCTAAAATTTTGGACAAGAGGCCAGACAAACTTCTTTAACCTTCTAAACTTCTTTCTTAACTTCTTGATTTCTGCAGCTTGATCATCCATAGTTTTCTTCATCCTCTCCAACTCTCTAGTCAAAGCATAATTATTCATAGACCCTCCAATTCCCTCATCTCCTCCAGGTGTTTGAAGCCCACCTGTGGGAGTATAATCATTGGTAGAAGGTACTGTAGTATGCTTTGAAGCAGTACCTTTAGAAGAAGTACTTTGTGGAGAAGTACCTTCAGCAGAAATAGGTTTTTCCAAAGAAGCTGATACTGAGGTAGTTCTTTCACTTAAATCCTCATGCTGAGGTGAAACAATAGGTGGTGTAGGTGTATGTACTGATCCAGAATGCTCAGAAGGATCAGGTTGATCAGCATCATCAGAATTAGCATAACCACTATTGTCAATATCATCCCTAACAGCCTGTGCTACCTCTAACATGTAAGCATTAAGAGGTGTATTTTTACCCAAAAATTTTACTCCCTTGTGGGACATAAAGGTGAACACCTTAGGTGGCATCCTAATAGTGGGTACATAATCCTGAGGTTTTTGTATCCCATCAAGTGGATTCTCTAAGAGAAGTTTAACAAATCTAGTATACATCAGAAAATGGGATCCAGCCTTAATATGTGTTATCATACTATCAAGGATCATGTATGAAAAGTTGATGGATTGGTTGGTAATGAGACCAACAAATGCAGAAGCTATAGCATGGCTAAATTGATCCCAAGCAGTACTCTTTGGACTTAAGCAGTGAAGTAAAACATGAATAAGAAACTTCCAATGAGGACTTACCATTGCTTTCTGAAAAGTAAGCTTATCTAAAGGTCCTTCATACCCAATGTCTCTTAATGCATTCCAAATCTCTTGTTTAGCAAACAAAACAGAGTGTCCTTCATCTTCAAACAACAGAGCCTCCCTGATTATTGCTTCTGTAACACGAATAGCTCTCCCAGCAACTGTAGCATGTATAACATCCTCTCCATCTTCAACCGCAGACCTTGCCGTAGCCCAAAACTCCTGTATCCAAGGTCCAATAATATCTGGGTTGACTAAAAGTGAGTAACAGATGGTGGTTCCGGTGAGAAAATCAACAATACCATGAAAATCAATGTTGCTTTGCGTTTTCTCAAGATTGGCTATCATGTTGTGTTTGTTGTTGGTTGGGCGGTTTGCCATTATGATAAGAATTTAAGAGAAGAGTGGTAATCGGTGATGATGTGAGTGGGTTTGATGAATAAGAATGGCGAATGGATACGGGTGAAAAAATATTAAAAAGATATGAGTTATAAAAGGAGAATATAACAAAAATCATGGTTAATTAATTATTTTACCGTTATTTTTGGAAGTGATCATCCCCATATCTTTCGAAAGTTTGTTACCCACAAATCTGACCGTTGGAACAGTATTCTGACACGTCAGCGTACCCTTTATATCACCAAGAAGTACTTTCCATAGAATATGGAGCAGTACATTCAGTTATAAACCTAAGCAGTATGTTGACTAAAGTACTTCTCAAGCAAAATATCTTGATAGTTGACTGTTTGACCAAAATATCTTTGAAAGTCAACCTGAAGTAATTAATACTGCCCCAAATTAATTCCCAAAGCTACCAAGGCAAGTAGAATTCAATGAACTTCATTTAATACCCTTATACCTTGCCTTGCCTATAAAAGGAACTCTTCTACTAACACACTTTATTCATCTCTTCTTTCATCACCATAATACAAAAACCCTAGTGATAACAATGAGTCACTTCCCATTGGTGTACATCTCCTCTGACTCAGATGGCTCCACAGACTCAGAAATAAGCTACTATTCTGATTCAGAGTTTAAGGATCCAGGATGGATGGGGTACTTTCCTCCAACTGTATCATCCTCATCTATGAGTGTAGCAAATTCTACCATAACTGATGTAGCAAGTACTACCAACCCAAAGCCTAAGAAGAAAAAGTACGTCCCTGGTTCATCTCTGGCTAATGAGCTTCCACATGCTTTGACTCAAGCCCTGGAAACAGCAATACAGAACATGAAGTGGCCTGCTCCAAGAAAAGAGAAACCACCCAAGCAAGTTCTTGGCCTGGCTTGCCCAAGGAAGCAAGCTTCTTTTGATGATAAAAGAAAGCCTGCTCAAAAGGGAAAGCAGAGCTATGAGGGCAAGGGAAAAAGGCCTATGGAGTAGGGTGTGTGGAGCTTGGTAGTAGGTTGTGTTGTGGTAGTTGTCAGTGTGTCTTTTCAGTGTCTGTGGTTCAACTTTGTATGTGTCATGATGTATCTTGTGGAACTGTTTGATGTAACCCATCTTGTAATAATGAATAAAGTACTTTCCTTTTGAATGATACGTGTAGCCTCCCCTCAAATAATGACTAACTACTAATGCCTCCCCTCAAAAGTAGCTTAATTATTAATCATACCAATACTCACAACTAAAAAAGTAAATCTTGAAACATCAAAGCCCTTTGTGAGTAGGTCTGCTACATTATCATCAGTATGGACTTTAACCACAATTATAAGCCTATGCTCATAGCAGTCTCTAATAAAATGATGGCTAATCTGAATGTGCTTTGTCTTGGAGTGATAAACTGGATTCTTCACAATACAGATAGTACTCTCATTATCAATGTTGATAGGAGTATTCTTGAAGTTGAATCCATAATCCAAAAGCTGATTTTGCAACCAAAGTACTTGTGCACAACAACTTGCAGCAGCTACATACTCCGCTTTTGTGGAAGATGTTGCTGCAATTGTTTTCTTTTTGCATTGCTATGAGACTAACCTACTTCCAAGGTACTGACATCCTCCAATTGTAGATCTTCTGTCATAGTTATCTCCAGCATAATCACTATCTGAAAAGGCTTGTAGATGAAAAGGTGACTCCCTAGGATACCATAATCCTAGCTTAGGTTGTTGCCTAAGGTACCTAAAAATCCTTTTGACAGCATTCAAGTGTGGTACCTTGGGATTAACATGATGTCTTGCACATAAACACACAACAAAAGTAATATCAGGCCTAGATGCAGTTAAATACATGAGACATCCAATCATAGACCTGTATAATGTGACATCAACAGCTTCTCCTTCTTCATCTTTTCCCAAAGGTTTGTTAGTATCCACAGGTGTAGATGTAGGCTTGACAGTTGTGAAATTGAATCTCTTAAGAATATTTGCAACATACTTATCTTGACAAATATAGATTCCACTGCTTGATTGTTGCACTTGAAGTACCAAGAAGAATATTAATTCTCCCATTGAACTCATCTGAAACTCTTTTTGCATAAGATCTTCAAATTCCTTCACCATAGATTGCTTAGTAGCACCAAAAATGATATCATCTACATAAACTTGGACAAGCATGATATCCTTCTTATCTCTCTTGATGAACAAAGTCTTGTCAATAGCTCCTCTCCTATAACCATGCTGTTATAGAAAATTTGAAAGTCTTTCATACCATGCTCTTGGAGCTTGATGAAGGCCATACAGAGCCTTGATAACCTTGTAGAATTTGTTTGGGTGTGCAGGATCTTCAAAACCAGGAGGTTGTTTGACATAAACTTCTTCTGTGATAGTGCCATATAGAAAAGCACTTTTAACATCCATTTGGTATACAGGAAATCCCATATAAGATGCAAAAGCCAAAAATAGCCTTATGGCTTCAATCCTTGCCACAGGAGCAAAGACTTCATTATAGTCTACTCCATCTTCCCGTCTATATCCTTGAGCCACTAACCTTGCCTTATTCTTAATAACATTCCCTCTTTCATCTCTTTTTACCCTGAAGACCCATTTTGTTCCAATCAGTCTCTTACCATCAGGTAAATCACATAATACCCATACTTCTTGAAGTTTAAACTATAAGAGTTCTTCTTGCATAGCTTCAACCCAACTCTCCTTGGCTAATGCTTGTTTTATATTCTTAGGTTCTTCTTGAGACAGAAAACAAGCAAATAAACACAACTTCTGATTCTTGTGATTCACCCTGTTTTGCTTGTAAATAAAGCTAAGTAAAGAAGTATGTTGTTGAGAAATATTCTTAGCTTTAGTTCTTGTGAGCACTCCTGAAGCTGAGGGTCCAATTATGTTGTTAACAGGATGATTTTTGTGAATTCTTAGAGTAGGATTTGGTGAGACTTCAAGATTATCTTCCAAATTAGTTAAATCAGGATCTTCATTAGAATCTGAGAAAATGCCTTCTTGATCCAATTCATCATCAGTGTCGTCTAAGGTAATCTTGTTTGGATCATTCAAGTCATCAGTATCTTCTAAGTCAGGCATGTTAGGATCATTCACAACATCAGTATTTATCCAATTGGAAGTATCTAAAGGTTGAAAAGTACTTTCAAATGGATCAGCAGTACTTTGGGGTAAAGTACTATCAGTACCTTTAGCCTTCTTCTTTTCTGCTTCATAAGCTCTCCTTTGATCATCTTCATAAGACTTAGCCATTGTTTCTTGAAAAAGCATCCTACTAAGTTCATCTTGAATGGCTTGGTATTCATCAGATACTGTGGTTTTTGGTGGAGCAGTACTTTGAGGATCAACAGTACTGTTAGGTTCAACAGTATTTTGAGGCTTAGAAGTACTTTTCTTCTCATCATTTACCTTATCATTAGACTCATCTTTAGATCTTAAATTAACATCATGAACAATGTACTGTGCTTCTTCTTCAGTGGGAGCAGCTTGATTTTCTTCCCTTACAGGTACATAATTCATAGATGAAGACATTAAATCAAGATCAAACATCCAATCAGGACCTTTCCCTTTAGAATTTTCTTGCTCTTCTAGAAAATCAACATGAAGACATTCTTGAAATTTCTTTGTAGCCCTGTTGTACACTCTGAATCCTTTGCTATTGGTACAATATCCCAATAAGTATCCTTCATCTGACTTCCCATCAAATTTGCCCAAGTTATCAGCAGTGTTCAAACTAGTCAGGGGACATCCAAAAGGTTTCATAAACTTGATGCTAGGCTTCTTTCCCATGAGTAACTCATAAGGTGTCTTCATTTGAGGTTTTGTCACTGATACTCTATTCAACACATAACAAGAAGCACTTACAGCTTCAGCCCAGAATGGAACAGGTAATTGAGAGTCTGCAAGCATTGTCCTTGCTGCTTCTATTAGAGTTCTATTCTTTCTTTCTGCAACTCCATTTTGCTGAGGAGTTCTGGCAATACTGAATTCTCTTTTAATTCCTTTCTTGGCACAAAAGTCATCCATTAGCTGATTCTTGAACTCAGTCCCATTATCACATCTAATGCCTCTAACTTTGAGTCTTAACTGATTTTCAAGTGCTATTATAAGATCATGAATAGCATCAAAAGTTTCACCCTTGAAGCATAAGAAAAAGACACAACTAAATCTGCTACAGTCATCTATCACAACCAAACAGTACTTCTTCTTGTTCAAACTAACAACTGAAACAGGTCCAAACAGATCCATGTGTAGCAATTCCAAAGGCTCTCTAATGATTTTCTCTTCAATCTTCTTACAGGAAGCCTTGTGCTGTTTACCCTTTTTACAAGCAAGACATGAGTGATCATTCTTGAATGTTTTAGAAGGTAAACCTCTAACTAAATTTCCTTTGACCAGCTTATTGATGTTCTTGAAATTGACATGCCCCAATCTTCTGTGCCATCGATGTGCTTCTTCCATTGTTGCTCTTGCAATCAAGCATGTTGCTATTTCAGCAGAATTGATATTCTTCAAGTCTATGCTATACACATCATTAGTTCTTGGTGCTCTCAGCATCACCAAGTTTCTATCTTCTAACTTAAAAACAGGAGAAAGTATAAGACATTCTGTGTCTAAGAATAACACAGGATACTTCTTATCACAAATCTGAGAGACTGACAAAAGGTTGAATTTAAGCTCCTTCACATATCTAACATTTTCAAAATCAATGTTTCCTGCCTTGATAGTTCCTTTGCCAGTGATTCTTCCTCCATCAGGATCATTCCCAAATGCAACTTTTACTCCAAAATAAGCTTTAATTTCTGACAAGAGCTCCTTTTCTCCTGTCATACTTCCAGAGCAACCACTATCAACAATAAGATGATCTTTAAGCTCCTCTTCTGGGTTGCCCTGCATACACATGAAAAAGGTTAGTTTCTTTTAGGAACCCAAGCCATTACTGACTTGTGTTCCCCTTGTGGAGTGACATACTCAAATTCTTTGAATATGTAATCACCACTTTCTTTAAAAACATGATCAAGAATTAATGTTTTTGTTTCCAAAACTTTTGGTTTATTCTGATCAATTTTCCCTTTTTCACCCTTAACCTCTGAAAGTACTGGTTCTTCCCCATCAGTACTTTCTTTCTTAACCCATTTAGTTGTAACTTTTGGAGTTGGGTTCTGTGTTCTAGCATCTTTTCTTGTGTTGTAAGGCCTTCTAGATTTGTAGTAATTAAATCTCCTAGGTCTTACACTTGAGTTTCTGCTAGCAGTACCTTGGTTAGGGAACTTTCTATCAGTATTTTGAGAAGGTACTGAGGGTTTGGAGAATGATCTTTTCTGATGAGGGTACCTATAGTCTTTTGAGAAATTGCTATGGTTAACCCTATTTGTGTAATTCCAAACTGGTTTGTTATCCTTGGCTTGTTCTCCCTGTGACTTTGATTTGCAGACCTGGTCCTTGGGTATTTGCTTAAGTATTCTGAGTGATAATCACAGTCCTTAATCAAATGATGAGGACTATAACATATATAACAGACCTTTGGACCAATATCCCCAAATCCCTTTCCAAAAGGTTTTCTAAAATTAGCAGTATTTTGAAAGTATTTTCTTGGAGGTACTGCTGAGTGATCAGCAGTACTTTGAAAAGTGTTTGAAGGTACTGCTTGTTTTGAAAAAAAATTCTCATCAACCCTAGGTGCTTCAACAGATTTTTCTAAAGTTTCAAGATTAGATTGACTTTTAAGCTTTTTCCTAAACTATAGGTTATCTACCCCATAACAAGAGACATCTTTCCTAGGTGGTTGAAAGCTACCTGGGGGATTAGGAACTACATTGTATCCCTTGTCATTCTTATATTCAGGAGGTGTTGGACTAGGGTATTCCTCATCACTAGAAGTGTTTTCATACAAACTTATGAATTCTTCATCACTAGTGGAGGTATCTACTATAAGATTTAGTTCCTTACTCTTAAATGGAATACCTTCTGTGCTATCATTATCATAACCTAGGCCAGTTTTAATGTTTGATGTTCTTTGCTTTTCAACAAATTGAACATGTGACAGACCTGATTCATTCCAAACAACAAGTTTTTCTAACAACTTATCTCTCTCAGCAGTAACTTTCTCTAGTTCAGACACCTTACATCCTAGTTTCCATTCACTCAACTTTACTTGGTACTCTTGTTGCTTATATGTTTCAGCCCATGCTACTTCATTGTTTTCATGTGTAATTATTTTGGCCTCCATTGACTCTAAAGTCAACTGGTAGCCAGCTATCTCAGACCTAGCCCTTTGAAATTTATCTCTTTCAGCTACATTGATATGTGTCTAAATACACATATATTTTATATTGTTAAACCCACAAAAATGACCAAAAACACACAAATGACCATATAAATGTTACAAATATCATTGAAATGTGTTTTTATGTGATTCAGGTACAAAAAGATTGAAAACAAGTGAAAAGCATGCAAAGTTCACACTGTGGAAAACTAGAAGGGGGGTTGAATAGTTTTACGTCCTTTTAAAATTTATTTCCAAAATATTTTGTAGGTTATAAAAACTTTCGATTCAATCTTAAGTGAGTTCAAGCAACAACCAATATAAGCAAGTCTAAACTAATAATGAAAGTATTGAAATATAATGAAGAAAAGATAGAGTTAGAAAGATCAAACCACAACACGTGAATTTATAGTGGTTCGGCTACAAGGACACCTTCCTTGCCCTACTCCACTCCCCGAGTACCACACTCGAGAGTTTTCTTCACTATGTCAACAAACTCCTTATGGTGGAGAAACCTTACACACCTTGGCTTACACAAGTTAACGACACTAAGCTAAATGTCGAGTTCTAATCGTAGCTAGAACCAATCTCACACCAAATATCACACCACGTGATCTTCACACCTTTATCACACCTTCACACCTTCTTCAAGACTTCACACCGTCTTCACACCTTGTCAATCTTCACACCTTCTTCTATGCACAACTAAGTCACAACTACTAAACTAGTTTACAACACACCAAGATTCTACAATCAACAAATATATACAACACCTTCACAAATATCTATCTCTAGTACTATATGAAACTAGCTAAACACAACACCACTACAATAAGATGGATGTAGAGAAGTGTTCTTCTTCTTGCACTTGAATGGATGAAGCTTTGGATCACTTAGAAACAAAGACTTATGAAATATATGATCAAAGGATTTTAGATCTAGAGAAGAAGATTGGATCAGAAAGTTTATAGTGCAAAAAGGTGAGGAAAATGTGCAAAATGATCCAGTATTTAAAGGGCCAGATTTTACTGTTCGGGAGCGTGCCGGTCCCCTTAATTATAGGCCGGTCCCCTTAATGATTAAGGGGGCCGCCTAGTAAAATTAAGGGGGCTGCCCTCCTGAACGTTTGAAAAGTTTTTCTGGATAAAATTTGCCCTTTTTGGTTGGAAATTTGAAATCACATTTTTGTGGTTTAATAAAGCTATACCAAAAATGATTTACAAATATATATAAAATGTTATAATCATTTTATAAAATGTTATGTATTAATACAAAATTTCCTTTGATCATGTAATGCATAAGTTGCTAAGTTTATGCATACCTTAAGTGATATAAGATGTAGAGGTAAATATTTGTCACCAAATACTTGTTTATGTCTTATTCTTAACTAAATTTTATTTGAGTTTTGTGATTATCAAAATATAGGTTTATTGAGAGATATTAATAACATTCACAAACATTATTTATATCAACAATCTCCCCCTTTTTGATGATTACAAAACTTAAACTCATTAACTCAAAAATTAATTTTTAAACAAGTATTTTAGTGAGTTTATATTTACTTCTCCCCCTTTTTGTAGAATCAAAAAGGTTAAGCCGACAATTTTCAAATGTGAAAAATTGACGGGTAGAAACTCCCCCTTGATGTGTACTCCCCCTCGTTTGGGGGCACCAAGAGAACGAGCTATGGAATGCTTGCAAAATAAAAATATTAGAAGCACAAGTATATACATGTACACAAATATAGGGTGATGAGAAAAGAAAGAAACATTTATATTAGAGCAATAGTTGTGTTAAGACACAACAATACGAGTACATAAGCTAACAACATAATAGCAAATACATAAGCCAATTAATCAAGAAAGATACATCATCATGCAAAAGTACATGGACTTCATAGAGCTTGCAAGCAAAAGGGGTGGCAAAGACTTTATTTATTAAGCATAACAAATGCTTAATTTGGAGAGCATGATGGTGATGGTGGAGGAGTGGATGAGAATTGTGGGGGAGGGATTATTGGAGAGGATGGTGGAGTTGGTGGTGGTGGTGGGTTGGTAAGCAAATGTTCAATATATGAAAACATATATTGAATTTCATCTCTAAGGCCAAAGATGACCGTGCGGTTGTGGATACAACAAAGGCAAGAATCACCATGTGATTCAAGCATCCTCCAAGGTACGGGATTAGAAAAGTATGGTGGTGTAGTTTGTGGAGATGAGAGTTGAGTATCAAGTGGTGTTATTGGTGAAAGTGAGATGGTAAGATGAGTAGACATGGGTTCTTGTGTAGGAGGTGGTGATGATACTTGTGGTGACAAGTGTAAGTTGATGTAGTCATTTATTGATGAGGTTGAGGGTATGGATGATGAAGAAGTTCCATGAGTGGAAGGTGTTTTGGATGGTGCATTGGGTGCACTTGGGGATGAGCATTTGGGTGGAGGTGATGGTGTTTTGTTGTCTTCATTTGTTAAGTCAATGAAGAATTGTTTTGTAGGAATGACCACAAGTTTTTGTTTCTTGGAGGTTTTGGAGTTTGAGGTGCTTGGAGGAGTCGTGATGATATGATGAATGATGAGATGAAGAATGGGGATAGTGGAGGGAATTTATAGTATGAAAATGGGTGATTTAGGTAAATGTTTGAAATGGTTGAAAGAGATTCTAAAATCAGTTTGGTTAAAATGGGAAATGATAGCTGAAACTAGAGAAGGGGTTCACAAGATGCAAAAGAAAACAGTTAATCCAGTTCCAGATGGCCGGTCCCCTTAATTGTATGCCGGCCCCCCTAATCATTAAGGGGACCGCCTAGGGAATTAAGGGGGCCGCCCATCTGGTGTTTTCCCAGACGACCAGAAACCCAAAATTTGCAGAATTTGGCCATTTTTCAAGTTTGTTTTTCCAGCAAGCTCTATTAGAAGCATATACACTAGGAATGATGATATATAAACATATATATATAACCAAATTTTGCATGCAAATAAACATATTATAATCCATATTTGAAAAGAAGCATAGCATAGCATGATAATTATTCAAAGACTAAAAATTATCCAAGAGATAAGCAAGAACAAACACAAGTATTTCCGAATAAGTCGGACAAGTAGCAAACCATACACATGTTAAATAGAAACAAGTAATAACAAGTAGCAATGCATCAATGTCTTCTACTTCTTCTTCTTTCCAATCATCTTCCTAAACATCTTCCCAACGGATTTGAATCCTCCTCGAAGTTCTTCATGCATTTGTTTTTGACGGTTGATGATAGACGTTTGACGAGTGAAAAGAAGCTCATTGGTACGTTCATGAGGAAGAGGAATTTGATACTCGGTATCATCAATATCGGAAAGATCTTCAACAAAGGTCGTGGGGGATGGAGTACTAACACGTGAGGTGTCTTCCTCCTCATCATCATCGTCATCACGATGAGATGTAGAACCACGAGGCCTAGAATACAAAGGAACATGAGATTTTCCTTTGTCACTACGAGGACGGCGAGTATGAACATGAGTAAGTTGGTTCAAAGTAGGAAGGATATGAACGTAGTAGTCTCTTTGAAGATATGGGTAATGTTCCATCACATAACGATAAAGTCGTGTGAGAAACATACCGTAAGGAAGATTGGCATTTGGGGTGTTTTTGGCGGACATGATTCGATGAATAAAGAGATAAGCCAAATTGTATTGCTCTTCAGCAATAACACAATAAAGCATGTGGGCAATGCTCGCCGTGACATGATCACGGTGACCACCCGTACCAAACGCATTCTCGCGAATGAGTTCTTCCCACTTCTTCATGTCGGGGCTTAGCTCTTTGAGGAGGATTTGATTAGCATGAATGTCGACATTCTTTGATTTGATTACTCGACTAGTCGTACGACGTTCTAGTTCGAGCATTCGACGAATGTCTTCAGGACTAGGAATCTCAGAATAGTATGGGCCATCCTGAGGACGATTTCTTTCAAGAGTGGAAAGATCCCATTCATTTGAGAAAACGGCTTGGCCGTTGAATGGGATTCTAAGAATTTGCCCAAATTGAGCAAGAGTAAGAGTGATGAATTGATTTTGAATCATGAAGGAAATGAGGAGATGACCATAGGGATCGGTTTGCACCGTCACTTGGCTATAGAAGTCGAGGATGAATCGAGGAATAATAGGTTCGTTGATTTGGAAAAGACATTCAAAACGAATATTGGAGAACATTCGTTCGGTGTCATCAGATTCATAGAAAGATGGATCGACAATTCTTCCTTCGTGAATGTTTCTATTTTCAATAGGTCGATAGAAACATGCAACTGAAGGAGACATGCCGGGAGTAGAGGAGACATTTGGAATGTATTGTTTGGTTTTGGATACATTACCAACCGTGGTCTTAGGCATTTTCACCTACATAATATAACAACAAAAATAAAATTAAGATAAAAACAATCATCATGCATATGTTATGTATATATATATATATATATATATATATATATATATATATATATATATATATATATATATATATATATATATATATATATATATATGTATATATATACTAATATGCAATGTATGTGGAACGAAATTCTACTTCGAAAAAAAAAATTCTATGAAGTAGTTTCACAATGTTCCTTTTGATTTTAAACTCATTTAGAATATATGATATCAAAAAATATGAAATCATAATTCATTTCGAAGTAAAGCTAGATATATATTAGTTTATATATCTTGCTCTTCCTTAAGAGTTTGTCTTAGCATAAACATGTTTAAAACATTAAAATATGAATTTTGGTTTTCAAAATGTCTTATTCAAGATGAACCAAACGCTCCCTTTACTGCATAACTATAACCTAAAATATCAATATATATATTGATTATATATCTTGATGACCTCAATTGATTCTAGTATTATTAACAAAACTTATAAGCTAGTTTTAGATTTCAAATAACTTCATATAGTTATGGTTTGTTCATGAACCAAACGCCCATGTTGTCTCCATGAACCATTTTACAACAACTTGAAAAGTATGTTTTGATTGTTTAGAACGTTAAAACAATGTAATGTAGTAAGTTTTAAATGGTTTTTAAGAGTTATATCAACAATGTTCCTTTTGAAAAATAAAATTCAACGAGGGTTTATGGGCGATTAATGATTTTGACAAGATGATATGTTATACTAATTTTGAGTTGCAAAACATCATCCTAATCCTATGGGGAGCATTTGGTAGTTCAATTTCTAGCTTCAATTACACTTAAAAACGAATTACAATGAATTTTAATAAAATGCATAATTATTGATTAGACACCAAATCGAATGAAATGTGATGAAATGCATGTTGGAAAACTTACAAAAGATGTTGTTATATGTTTGGTTGATGTTTGCCCCTTGCGAAATAACCCCGAATTGGTGATTTGGTGAAGGATATTGGTGGTTTTGGAGGTTTAGTTTCGTTCACAGCAGCATATGGGAAGAGGTAAGTGAGTAAATGGAGTGTTTGGGAATAGAATTAAGGAGGAAAAACGATTTTGGAAATGTCAGATGGCCGGCCCCCTTAAACATTAAGGGGACCGCCCTCGATAACAAGCCGGTCCCCTTAATTATTAAGGGGGCCGCCTTTGAAATTTTCCAATTTCACGAAATTCGTATCTGGAACAAAAATATTTATACGTATATAATTAGATTTATAGTATATCAAAAATACGTAAACGTTCATTGGCACGATGATAGAATCCTTAACAATTTTTAATTATCGTTTCGATAATTAAAATATACCTTTGATAATTTTGGATAAAATGATCAAAGTGTTAAGTTGATGAAGGGTTTTAGGTGTGTTCGGGAATATGTGAATAAGTGTATATATATATATATATATATATATATATATATATATATATATATATATATATATATATATATATATATATATATATATATATAAGTGTAAGTGTGAGTGAAAGATGGGTTGATGGGTGAGGTTTGAAGGATATAATCTGCGAGCGGAGTTTGTTTCATCCATAGTGTTCACGTGCGAAGGCGTTCTTGCATTACAAAAGTCCACTTGACTCATATCCCTTCATCATCATGAGTCTCCTAATAGAGGACTTACTAAAATAACGTGAGGGGGGAAGGAAAGGGTTCGATAAAGAACGATTTCCTAGAGTTCTAGAGAGTCAACAAATGACGTATCTAGGTTATGTGCAAGTGAATATATATATGTATAAATATATTTAATATATTACGTATAATAGTATATATATATATATATATATATATATATATATATATATATATATATATATATATATATATATATATATATGTGTGTGATTCTAACAAATAGAAGAAAATAACAAATTATATCTAAATACTTTACGAAATCAAACAATGCATATTTATCTAAGCATGGCAATGAGTTGTGAAAGAGTGGCGTACCAGGTGGTCTTCAAAAGAAATCTTCAACATCATCAAGATGAAATATAGACTTTGAAAAAGTCTATGTTGAGAGAAACACCAAGATTGCCTCAAGGAATGTTCGTCTAGCCATTTGATCCCCATTTTCCTTTTGGTCCAAAGTTGTTTGGTCCAAACATGTTTAACATTTGACTCGGGTGCATGAAAGGTGGTAGAATACCCCAAGGATTGTAGCTTTGTTGGTAGTTCCACATTTGATTACTATTGTTATTATAGTTTTGCCTATTTTGGTTTCTTCTTGGTTGAGGTGTTTTAGACCTAGGGTAAGAATTATTTGGTTTTCTAGGTGGCGGAGTTTTAGATCTTATCTTGGGTTTAGAAGATCCTACTTCGGTCTTTAAGGACGGTTTATAAAAAAACTTTAACTTCTTCATCGTTGGCAAGAGGTATTTTCTTATCATTCATAAGTACATACTTAGGATTAGATTTTAAGGGTTTTTGTTTGTTGAGTTCACTTTCAAATTTTACATTTTTAATCTCGCTTGTTGAAGCTTCATTTGAATTAAATCCTAAGCCGGTTTTGTCTCCAGATGTTCTTTGAATACTTATTATTTTACTAAGTGATTGACTACTATTTTCAAATTTGTCAAGTTTGCGAATTTCTTCCCTAAGTGTTTCATTTTCACCTTTAAGCTCTTGACATGATTTACATTCTTCAAAAATTTCTTTACCTTTTTCTAGTTGATGTATTTTAATTTTTAGTTCTAGTACTTCACTTTCTAATTGATTGTTTATATATTTTAGTGATTTGTTTTTGGCCATTACTAGTTGTCCTAATTTGCATAGTTTATTATATTCATTATCTAGATCTTTTTCATCTAATGATATACTTTCATCACTAAAATATTCGGTTTTGGAACGTACCTCATTTGATGTGTTCGCCATAAGACACTTTTCTTCTTTTGTCATTTCTTTCTCATCTTCGTCACTATCACTCCAAGCACCTCCAACAAAAGCTCTTTGATTTTGATCTCTTGTCATAATTGGACATTTTCCGATGAGGTGATTTGGATCACCACACTTGAAGCACTTTCTTTCAATCTTGTTGTTCTTGTCATCTTTACTCTTTTGAAGTGTTTTCTTTTCATCATACGGTTGTCTTACGAATCTTCCTCGCCTTTTGAAGAATTTCTTGAAGTCTCTTACGGCCATGGCGTATTCTTCATCATCACTTTCGGAAGATGAGCTATCTTCGAAACTAGATTCCTTTCTAGCTTTCAAGGCGATTGACTTGCTTTGCTCTCGTTTTTCCTTGACCATTTCGGAATCCTTCTTAATGATGACTTCGTAGACTTTTAGATTTCCAATTAATTCGTCAAGTTGAAAAGTTGACAAATTCTTCGATTCTTCAATAGCCGTCACTTTAGCTCGCCATTTTGGATGAAGAGCCCTAAGAAACTTCCTAACAAAATTCTTACTAGAAAAATTCTCATCAAGTGCTTTTAAACTTGTGATGATAGTGTTAAATCTAGCAAAAGCATTGTCAATTGATTCCTCTTCTGGAATCGTGAATTGCTCGTATTGTTGAACAAGTAGATCTATCTTATTATCTTTGACTTGACTATTACCTTGGTGAGTTATTAGTAAAGAGTTCCAAATTTTTTTTGCGGTTTCACACATAAAGATCCTTTCGTACTCTTTATGTGGTAGCGCATTATAAATAACCATTTTTGCTTCATTATTTTTAGCAAGTTTTCTTTTTAAATCATCATTTTGTTTTTCAAAAGGTACGATTTCATCTTTCTTAGTTTCCGGGTTATTTTGAATAGGTAAAAAATCACCATTAGTAATAACATGCCAAAGATCTAGATCTTTTGACTTCACATAAGTTTCGAATCGATTTTTCCAATATAAAAATCCATCACTTTCAAATAGTGGTGGTCTTTGCATAGATTGCCCTTCTAAATATTTTTCAGATTCCATAGATCGTTACAAGTTTTAAAATACAATATATTTTAAAGATCTTGCTAGACGTGGCTCTGATACCAATTGTGGAAAACTAGAAGGGGGGTTGAATAGTTTTACGTCCTTTTAAAATTTATTTCCAAAATATTTTGTAGGTTATAAAAACTTTCAATTCGATCTTAAGTGAGTTCAAGCAACAACCAATATAAGCAAGTCTAAACTAATAATGAAAGTATTGAAATATAATGAAGAAAAGATAGAGTTAGAAAGATCAAACCACAACACGTGAATTTATAGTGGTTCGGCTACAAGGACACCTTCCTTGCCCTACTCCACTCCCCGAGTACCACACTCGAGAGTTTTCTTCACTATGTCAACAAACTCCTTATGGTGGAGAAACCTTACACACCTTGGCTTACACAAGTTAACGACACTAAGCTAAATGTCGAGTTCTAATCGTAGCTAGAACCAATCTCACACCAAATATCACACCATGTGATCTTCACACCTTTATCACACCTTCACACCTTCTTCAAGACTTCACACCGTCTTCACACCTTGTCAATCTTCACACCTTCTTCTATGCACAACTAAGTCACAACTACTAAACTAGTTTACAACACACCAAGATTCTACAATCAACAAATATACACAACACCTTCACAAATATCTATCACTAGTACTATATGAAACTAGCTATACACAACACCACTACAATAAGATGGATGCAGAGAAGTGTTCTTCTTCTTGCACTTGAATGGATGAAGCTTTGGATCACTTAGAAACAAAGACTTATGAAATATATGATCAAAGGATTTTAGATCTAGAGAAGAAGATTGGATCAGAAAGTTTATAGTGGAAAAAGGTGAGGAAAATGTGCAAAATGATCCAGTATTTAAAGGGCCAGATTTTACTGTTTGGGAGCGTGCCGGTCCCCTTAATTATAGGCCGGTCCCCTTAATGATTGAGGGGGCCGCCTAGTAAAATTAAGGGGGCCGCCCTCCTGAACGTTTGAAAAGTTTTTCTGGATAAAATTTGCCCTTTTTGGTTGGAAATTTGAAATCACATTTTTGTGGTTTAATAAAGCTATACCAAAAATGATTTACAAATATATATAAAATGTTATAATCATTTTATAAAATGTTATCTATTAATACAAAATTTCCTTTGATCATGTAATGCATAAGTTGCTAAGTTTATGCATACCTTAAGTGATATAAGATGTAGAGGTAAATATTTGTCACCAAATACTTGTTTATGTCTTATTCTTAACTTAATTTGATTTGAGTTTTGTGATTATCAAAATATAGGTTTATTGAGAGATATTAATAACATTCACAAACATTATTTATATCAACACACACAATTGACATTTTCAGTCCCTGAAGGTTTAAAATGAATAAAAAGTCAACTTTAGTCCTTGGATAAACAAACTTGTTCAACATTAGTCCCTGGATAAAAGTTTTCACAAATTGGCAACTTTTACCCCTCAAGTTACAAAAATGGCAAATTTAGTCCCTGGGTATTTAAAAAGTGAAATTTATCAAATAATACCCTTGTACTATTCATAATTTACAATTTGAACCCTGTTGATAACTTTTGGGAAATTTACAAATTCACCCCCTCAACTTTGAGAAAATGACATAAAAGGTCCCTCGGGTGTTTTAAATTGTAAATAATGCAATAAAGGTCCTTTGGTTTATCTAACTTGGCATAAATGGTCCTTGTGATAACTATGGAAATATTATAGGTTCAACCTTTCAAGAATTCAAAAGTTACACTTTAGGTCCTTGGGCTTAACATAACTACAAACCAAACCGGCCCTTTATTATTCCTTAAAATCCAAATACCTTAATCCAATCCAAACCAAGCCCACCCCCTCAAAATCTAAAATAAACAAACACCCTTGGCCGATATACCACTCAGCCCACCTCCACTTTGAATAAACAAGCCAGGGTCAAACCTGACCCTTTGACCAACTCCCTCTTCCACCTCACAACCCACTCACCCTACTAAACACCAAACCTCCATCATCACACCTCTGCAACTCATTACCTGCACACTCAACCCCCCCCCCCCCCCCTAGCCACTCCAAACAAATACCCCAGTCCAAACAATCTCTCCTGGCTTCAATTATCAAAAGAAAAGACAAAAAGTTTTTGGTGCCAAAAGCGAATTTGATGGCTAGGATAAATTTTATCCATCCAATGGCCTTGATTTCAAGTGATATGTGACTGGAAACTCAAGTGGACTCCAATTTATCAATAAAAAGAAGAGAGGAGAGGTTACCTTGGAATAGCCATGGTCACTAGTTAATCATTTTACTGCTTTCTGTAGATTAATGTCACTTTAATGCTTTCTAGTGAATTGTTATACATTTGCAATGTGTAATAAAACTTATTTTTAGTTTTAATATCAATCTATCTTTAGTTTCATGTTTTCTTGATTCGTACCTTTTAATTTTCAAGTCTTTTAATTTCTGTATGATTATGGTTGTTCAATGGACTCAAATAAGCGACATAAGCTCCTGACAAAGCTAATGAAGCTTTTAGATACATTAAACAGCTTTAGTTTTTAAATTTCAAAATTAGATAAAAAAAAAATGAGAAAATCAATGAAAAATCAAAAATGATGTGTTCTTGATGAATTTGCTTGGAACAAGGGTAATTTTGGAATGCTTCTGGTTTAGTGCCTTATGGGAGGCCTTAGGTAGTGAAATGATCCTTGGTTCTTTGGGTTCTCAGCAGGATTCACTTGTAAGCATTTTTTTTCCATTTCTTACTATTTACTGCTTTGATCATTTATCTGCTTTGATCTTTATGTTTTCTTGTTTATTTGTTGTTATTAAGTGTTGTTTAAGTTTTATATTGCTAGTTGGTTCAATGGATTGCTTGTTGCTAAGAATGGAAATAGTACAGTGTTATATGCATCTTTGACAAACCTTTGTTATATGCTTGTATTATTGATGTTCTATGTTCAATTAGTCCCATATTATCATAATATAATGTTTGGAATCAGGTTCATTGTTAGATTCTTTGAATACTTTAAAATTCATGTGACAAGTGAAGTTTAAAGGGCTGTTTGGATTTGATATGATTTAGGACTCTAAGGTTGTTTATGTTGCTTATTTCTATTCTTGCATGATCATTAGGCCATTTGAGGGATTGACACCCCTTTAAGCTCAGTGGTTATGTCTTTAATGGTCATACTCAATTTTAATGTCATTCTCAGTATTCACTGTTTGATTGTTGTTTAATCTGTGTTAGAAGGTATTAGTGATATTATTCTTGTTTGATTGTGCACCACTAATGATTAGGGGTGAGCATGGTCCAAAAACCGGACTGGACCGACGAGGACCGGACCGAACCGAAGACCGAGAACCGGAAAAACCATAGACCGAGACCGGACCGAATGTGGTCGGTCCGGTCCGGTCTTCGGTCGGTCCGGTCCAATTAGGCGTATTTTGGCACGTTTTTTCGGTTTTTTGGTCGGTCCGGACCGGACCGGACCGGACCGACCGGACCGAGGACCGAATTAGCCAAAAAGACTAGACCGAGGACCGGACCGAATGTGGTCGGTCCGGTCCGGTCCGGTCGGTTTTGTCGGTCGGTCCGGTCCATCCGGTCCGTTTGCTCACCCTTACTAATGATCATATAACTCAGTTTAGTAATCTTATCCATGCTTTATTTGGTAGATGGTCAAACTTAGCTTTTAATCTTCCATATTTACTTGTCTGTTTAAGTTTATGTGTCCAAATCTTACATATGTGTGTAAATGTTGTTAATCTTGCTTTATTTCATGTTCTTGTTGTTTGATATTTCATGTTCAGTCATTAGATTCAGATCAAAGTTCACCTCAGTCAACTTTGATCATAAAGTTAAAAAGTCAAAATTTCTAGTTTTTCTGTTTTTGAATAAAATAGATAATTTTCTTGTAGCTTTGTTATTTAGTTTCATGCTTAATCCTTTTAGGGTTTTCTAATTTTGTTGCTAAACTTTCTTAGTATATTTTTGTTAATTTTTAGTTTACATGTTTTAGTGCTTATTTTAGTGCTTTTTCTAACCTGTTTTTGCCCTGACTCAGTCTTATTAGCACAGTTTCACAAGCTTGTAGCTTGTGGAATACTGGGCTTGTGCCTGAGCACTTGGCTTCTTTGTGTAGTCTATGTAACCTATTTGTTATGTTTATGCTTAATTTTTCATTTGTAGCTTATCTAGATAGCTTATTCACACCAACCTTTTTGTTCTTTCAAGCTAACTACACTGAAGCAAACAATGTAGTTAAGCTACTTTTCCTAAGCCCATCAGAAGTTCCTACCTGAGCTTGAGAGTGTAAGCTTTGGCTTTTCACAAAGTCAAGCATTCCAACTTAAAGTCTCAGTACTTGTTGAACCATGTGAAGCTTCATGGATTGGTTATTTATGAGCTTGTTGTTTGCCCACTCACAACAATTCACTGAGCATTCAGTGAATTTGCACCATTTCCACAAGCTCCTATAAAGCTTATTAGTGACCATGAGATTGTGTAAATTGGCTTCATATGAAGCTTAGCTACCCAACTTCATGATCCAATGCTTAAAATCCCATTTGCAGCTTATTAATAAGGGCTGCAAGCAGCTTTTTGTTTGTCCCATATTGTTGTGTGTACTGGTCATCCTAGTATACATAGTGAATTGGGAGGTTTTTCATAAGATTCTCACAAGCTCATCTGTGGACCTCACAGAGTGAAGTTGGGGGTTTTGGAAAGCTAACCTGACCAACTTGCAACCTCCATTCTTAACTTGGCCTTTTGAGCTTATTATCTAGGCTTGAATTGCCATTACATAAGGTTGCAAGGGGTGTTTGGGACTGCAGTGTATTGGGATTAGCTTATTGGCTTATTTGAGCTTATTGGCCTATCCCATTACATATGCTTGTTCATAATTTTTTATAAAACTTGTACATATTATATTTTCACTTTAGTTTCCAGTGTGGAGCTTATACCAAGCTCATTTGAGCTTTCATTCAATCCAAGTTGAGCTCCAAAAGCTCAACTGTCTAAACCTTAAGCGCATACTCTTGTGCACAATTCCATGGTACAATTTTGATTGTTTCCTATCTATAATCATGTGCACATGTTCCTTTTACTTTCTTTCCTTTTGTATAGCCTTTTTCAAGCTTATTCCAAGCTTGTGACCAAGCTGTGAGCCCAAAAGCTCACTGCATAAGTTCATAAGCTCATAATCTGCTTATTTTGAAATTTGTATAGTTCCATCTTCATTAAACTTGTACATATACAGTATATATTAGATCCAGAAAAAGAAAAATACAAAAAGAAACAATTTAAAGCTAAGTGATAGCTTCTATTTAGAAGCTTATTTGCTTATTAGTTTATTTATGTTAATAACATATAGTTTTTATATTTTTCTTAGCTTCTTGGATTTATTTAATAATTATGTAAAAATTCTCAGATTTTTCTTGATTCATTTACTATTTTTAATAATTCAATAATAGTTTTATTAATTAAATAATAGTGATTAATTAATAATAAATACATAAATTGTGTAATAAATATATTTTCAGTTTCAGAAATTATTTTATAATATTTTAGATTTTTCTAAGTTTTTATTTTATTTTTCTAAGTATTCTTTAGATTTTCTTAATTTTTAGGTAATTATTAAATAGTAAATAATAGTTTTTAATTAATAGTAATTACATAAATACTTGTAAAAATAATTTTAATTCATAATTAATTATCTTTAATTATTAGGATCACAAAAATATAAATTTCACATTTGTGGGGTTTGTATTGATCAATTTTTAGTTTTGTTTTCGTACGTTTACGTTTAATTTAATTTAAATAAGTTTTTATTTCTTTTCACATTTTTAGGTTTTGTTAAATAAGTTTTTAATTAATAAATAAATATTTTAAGTTTGTTTAATTTGCATTTAAGCCGCTAAGGCATGTAAATTCCTCTTTTGTTATAATTCCCCATTTGTTTTTGTACGTTTACGTTTATTCGAACCTAAACGTACGTTTGTATATCCTTTTTCATTTTTAGGTTTCTGAGTGCATGTTTTTACTAATATAGCTGTGACAGAGCTATTACTATTCACATTCGTCGTGTTAGTCAATGAGATTCCTTTTTCTACATTCAACATCACCAGAACACATGTTCGTTGTATTACAGTTTACACACCTCGTTGGTACTTAACGACTTGGGAATATTCTATACTCCTTGGATTTAATAGCATTTTGATTCTAATTAGTTTGACCGTTATGATTGACCATTCACAAGTGGTTAGCTATTAATTATATGACTGATCAGGACCAATCATACATATTCACTAAGTAACTTTTGATACATATAATTGCAATTAGAGCATACCTCAGAGATAGTGGATGAACTTGGTGAAGTAGCTACCATAGCAAGCTGAACAGGGTCTTCTTCAAACTCCATGCTCCAATCAAAGCTTCCTAGACCATCTCTTGACTCAAAAGCAGCATACCCAGGCTCTTCATCAAAAGTTGTGCTCCAGTCTTCCAATGCAACCATTGAATAGGTTACAGGTTCATCATTAAACTCATTTGACCAATCAATCTTTGACAGATTTTCTTGAGCAACCAAAGCTTTTGGTTTTGGTTCAGTAATAGGAACATTTTTTCTTTCAGGCTTGGATTGTTTAATCATCTTGTTTGCTTGATACTTTGCAAATTTGCATTCCCTTGCAAAGTGACCAGTCCTCTGACAATTGAAGCACTCAATTTTGGACTTATCAAATGTTATTCCCTGTTTAGCTTTGAAATTGATGCCTCTTCCTGTCTTATTCACAAACTTCTTGATCCTTGCAGTGTGCATGACATCTTGCCATCTGATATCAATTTCTTCCAAAGCATCATCATCTATTTGCAAGACATCCTCTTGATAGGTTACAGGTAGAAATGCTTGTTGAGCAAAGAATGAACATAGAACATCATCTGAGGTGGGGGTGTTTGATGGTGATGAAGTGGTAGTGACCATAGTTGTACATGGAACCAGAGTTTCAGTCACAGTACTTTGGACAGGATAAGCAGTACCTTTATTGGAAGTACTGCTTCTGTTTTCAGAAGATACAAAAGCAATGTTTTGGGGTTTCTGATGTGTGCTTGAACCTGTAGGACCATTCATCTCATGCTCATACACCTTCAGATTGTTGTAGAGATCATCAAAGTCCACTGTGTCCAACCTTGGTTGTCCTCTGATCATAGTAGCAACTACATGCCATGCTGATGGCAAACTTCTCAAGAACTTCAAATTAGCATCTTCAACTGATGCCTCAGCATCATATAGTTCTAGCATACTCAGAAGATTTTGGAATCTTTCATAAGCAGAATCAAGACCTTCTCTTTCACCAACAGTGAAAGTTTCAAATTGTTGCTTCAACAAGTTCCTGTGCATCTTCTTGGAAGCATCATTACCTCCAAACTTTTTCTTAATTGCAGCCCATAGTTGTTTTGCATCCTTGGCATCATGAAACTTCAATAAGTGCCCATCAGGAATGGCAGAGAGCAGTATGTTGAGAGCCTTGTCTTGATTTCTTTTGGTAGCAGCTGGTATGGTTGGCTTAGGTGGTGTTGGTTGTCCAGGGATCTCCATTGGTTCTTCAATTTGCATATTACCATTGACAATCACATCCCATAGTGCATGGTCTGTGATGGCAATGTACTGCCTCATCTTCATGGCCCATAAGTCATATTCTCCCTTCTTGACAATAGGAATTCTAACAGCAGTGATTGATGGAGCAGGTGCAGCCTCTGTCGACATCTTGAAGGGTTTGTAGTAGAATCGGTTTAAAGGTTTTTCTTCTTAATCAGAGTTTCCAACACAAGCTCTGATACCACTTGTTGGATCGATATACTCTGACCAAACTACTTTGTAGCTTGTAAAGGTTTAATAATATTAAGTAAACTCAACACTGTTAATATTAAAACACTGTTTGACCTTGTAAAGTATGCGGAATCTACTAACACATAGCTTAAGAAGAACTTTTATATTAAACCAAACTTGAACCTACTTTGTTACACAGATTCACTAACAATCCCTAACTATTATCGATTTATAAAGCTCTAAGACTCTTAGAACTTCGACTAAAAACATATATCCCTAATACCATCATAAGGCTCCTTATATAGATAACCTTAAGTCGGTTTACATCATATATCTTGAACGACAAGTAATTATCCCTAACTAATTCTAGAATATTCGTTCAATATTACATAATAATCCTTTAATCAATATTGCAATTAAGTCCTTATACTATTCGAAGTACTTTGAATAATCTTCAATAAACAGCAGTACTTTGACTTTGATCTTCAAGCAGCACTTTGACTTTAATCTTCAAGCAGCAGTACTTTGACATACAAAAGTACCTTGATCTTTTATATCCCAACAAAGTTGTTAAACTTCTTGATGCCGGATTGATTTACCCTATCTCTAACAGTCCTTGGGTTAGTCCCATCCATTGCGTTCAAAAAAAAGGGTGGCATTACTGTTGTCACAAATGAAGAAAACGAGTTGATTCCAACTCGATTGGTTACGGGCTGGCGCATGTGCATTGGCTATCGTAAGTTAAAGGACGCCACCCGAAAAGACCACTTTCCTTTACTGATGAGTGTGTAAATACTCATCATTTTTGTCTTATATGAACTGCCAAAACGTCCAAAAACACTCAGTAATGCATCAAAATACTAAAAATATTCCAAAATTGTGTTTTATACGTTTTATATGCAAAATGTTTAAAAACAAAAGAAAAACGAACAAAGTTTGCATAATTGACAGTTTCAGTCCCTCAAGTTTCAAAAATTGACAAAACTAGTCCCTGAAGTTTTAAAACGAAAGAAAAGTCAACCCAAGGCATTTAAAAGTGAAATATGATCAAAAACGAGCCTTCGGTAAAAAGTTAGAGAAAATTACACATTTGGTCCCTCAGAATCCAAAATTGACATAAAAGGTCCCTGGAGTTTTGGAAATTGACAGATTCAGTCCCTGGTGGGATATTTTTGGATAAAAAATCACTTTTAGTCCTTGGAAGTTCAAAAATGTTCAAATTTGGTCCTTGGATAAAAGATTTTACAAAATGGCAACTTTAGTCCCCGGATTTTGAAAATCGACATAAATAGTCCCCGGGTGATTTAAAATGGGAAAATCACATTTTTGGTCCTTTGGTTGTTTTAACATGGCAAGTTTAATCCTTTTTATATCTTTTGAAACTTGTCAACACAGGTCCCTAAACTTTTCATAATTACAAACTTGGTCCTTGTGATTTATTAACTAAATTCCAAACGGACCCTATTAGAAAAAAAATAAACCAAACAAACCCACCCATTATTCTTGGGCCCAACCATTTCCCAGCCCAACTAAATAACCCACCCAGTCCACCCTTAATAAAAAAAACCCGGTCAACCCCTGGTTTTGACCAAACCACCCCCTTTCATCCTTCCCTCCCAAAACCAAAACCACCACTTCCTCCATTACCACCACTGGTTTCCCCCCCCCCCCCCTTGCACCAATACCCTATCCACTACCCTTATCCCTTTAATTCCACTCCCCAAGACACCAATCACATCACCCCCTACTCCTAGTCTGCTTCCACAGTCCCAATTGGCTCAAAAGCTATTCCCGCCAAAATCACAAAAGGAGCAATACTCATCCAAATGGCTATATTATTGGTGGGATGTGACCTGTGGGACCCACAAGACCAAGAGGATGTATAAAAAAGAAGGAAGAAGCAGAGGAGAAGATTAAGTAGAGTAGCTTAGTTTTAGTTTTAGGTCGTTTTTAATGTACTCTCATTTTCCAAATGTAAACCTTAGTTAAAAAAAGCTCTGTAATCATCTTTTCAATGTAATATCAAGTTAAATTCAGTTTGATTTCAAGTATCCAGTTCAAATTCAGTTTTTATTATTTTTTATGAAAAATTTAAGTTCAAACATAGAATTATTAGAAACTGTTTGTTTATGGTGATGCAAGCATGGAGCATTGCATATATTGGATGGCAATGGTTTTAGTACCTCTGGTGAGGCTTTAGGAAGTGTTTATGAGTTCTTGGTCATGTGTTTCTCCTTGGAGTGATTTGTAAGTTTTATAACTTACTTTTGCTTATTGACTGTACAAGTGCTTAAGCTTGCTTATCTTAAATGTTATATGCATTTTCAGTGTTTATGAGTTTATTTCATGCCTTTGTGTCCTTACTTGTTCAATAAATCTCTCTAATGCTCACTTAGGTTACTCAACTGTTTGAATTTCATGTTTAAGTATGGTATAGCATTAGTGATTTTTTTATGCATGATTTCAGTTTAAAATAAGTTAGAATAGCTTAATGTGTAATCCTAGATAAGTATTCTTGCTTAAATCTTGTATTTGCTAGACAATAAAAAACAGTTAGCTTACTAAAGGGGTGTTTGGATTTATGCATTCCCATGTGACTGTGTGGTTTAATTTGTGAGGTTTCTGCACAACTAAATTCTCCTAGGTCAAAGTAAGTGCAATTGGTCATAAACAAGCATTGAATTGCACCAAAAGTCAAATCTCACCCATTGAGACCCAAAACAGTCCACTGTTGGGCAGTTGGTGATCCAAACCAACCCATATCAGTACTTAAGTGGTTAATGTAGCCTTAATTGAGCTTATTTTAGCTTAACTCATCTATTTCAGCTTATAGGATCCATCACAAGTCCAAAAAAGTCAAAGTGTTGCAAACTTTCAAAAGTCAAATATTCATGTCTGTTTAAATGAAAGGATTTTATTGATCTTCTGTAGGATTCAATATAGTTTGGAAATACTTAAATCTTGTTGTTTGTTGTTGTTTAGTAGCTAGTATATCTGTATCAAAAAGAAATTTGGATTTTGAAACTTGTTTGCTTATTGAAAAGCTAGTCCAAAGTGGACTGTTTGGTCATCTGTTCCCCTGCTTCAGCAGGCCTGCAGCCTACCACCACCTCTTTTGTGGTGGTTTAGGACCACCACAGTGTGTCCCAGGCCACCAAACTTGATTCTCCCAACCCCCCTCCTACCAGACTTTAAAGTTTGACCTTTTGTTTGACCTGATTCATTGTGGACCCCACTTAAATCTGTCCCTTTAGTTTGTCCCAGTTTCTGAGTTAATACAAGTCTCAATGTGCTTATTGGTGGCTTATCAGCTTATTTCAAGAGCTTATTTGTTCAAATCTTACTCAAACTTGTTCAACTAACTCAGAGGGGCAAACTTTCACCATTGTGGGTCCCACACAAGCTCAGAATAGCTTATTTTCATTTTCAGTCAACATAAGTCAACTGTTAGGATTAGTAGCTTATAAATAGCTTATTAATAAGTTATAAATTAGTTGTCTTTATTAAAGTTGTCTATTTTTAGGTATAATTTAGTTTTGTAAAAGAAAAATCAAGGAAAAAACAATATAAAAATAAGTGATAGTTTCTATTTAATTTAATTTAATTTTAATTTTCATTTTTACATTTTTATTAAGTAATTTGTATTTTTATATTTTTACTAATTTCCTTTTAGGCTAAAGTAGTTATAATAATTTTCTCAGATTTTTATTTCATCATTTAGTATTTATTAGATTTAATCTTAGTTTTATTTATAATTAATTAATAATTATTTTAAAATAGCATAATTAGTTTTTTATTAATTAAAACCTTGTTTTTATATTTTTTATAGCTTTTATATGTTATAAAGTAATTTTAGAAATTTTATTAGAATTTTTACTGTTCATTTAGTATTTTTCTTAATTTAAAATAGTTAATTAGTTAATTAGTAATTAATTAATAGAAAATCCACAAAAAGACAAAAACACTTATTTTTATTTTTAAAACTTATTTTTAGTTATTTTATAATTTTAGAAATTTTATTTTCATTTTTCTAGTATTTAATTAGTATTAAATTATATTTAAGTGTTTTAAATATTAATAATTAGTAATAATTAGTATTTAATTAATATTAAATAATTAATTAGGGTTAAAATTTATTTTAATTTTCTAAAAATTTTCTTTTACCTTTTAGTTTATAAAAAAGTCATTTTCACCCCCTGGGTGTTTTCAGATTTCCGTTTTTACTTTTTATTTCGTACGCTTACGTTTTATTTAAACGTGAACGTACGCGTTTTAAATTTTAAACGTTTCTGGTTTTCCTGACTTTCCAGTATTGTTAATATAGTGTATTTAAGCTATTATCCTTCATATTTCAGTAGTGTAATCATCACAACTCACTTATACCCTTTCCTGTCCAGATTCACTTGATCACAAACCCGTTTTAATACCATCCACACCTCGTCGGGACATAACGACCCGGGGAAACCCTATACTTCCACGGAGATTGATTCTAGGCTGTTTGTCTTTGACTTGTTGACCTTGGTCAATAATAATCTGACGGTTCGGGCTCAATCATCTACCCTTCATGGACCAATGCTCGAGAGATTAGCGGGGAATGAGTATTAATGTTTCCTTGATGAATTCTCGGGTTACTTTCAGATTCCCATTGATCTGCAGGATCAATAAAAAACCACCTTCACATGCCCCTACGGAATTTTTGCCTAGAGACGTATGCCTTTCGGCTTATGTAATGCTCCAGGCACGTTCCAGACGTGCATGATGGCCAATTTTCCACGACATGATCGAGAAAACTATGGAGGTCTTTTATGGTCAAAGAGGGCATTGTCCTCAGCCATAAGATTTCTAAAAGTGGGATCGAGGTTGATAGAGCCAAAGTTGATGTTATAGCTAAGCTACCTCCTCCCACTACCGTCAAAGGTGTCAGGAGTTTCCTTGGTCATGCCAGATTTTATCGTAGATTCATTCAAGATTTTTCAAAAATCACCCGGCCTATGACTCATCTTCTTGAAAAAGATGCTCCTTTCATCTTCTCACCCGAGTGCATCGAAGCTTTTCAAACCTTAAAGAAGAAGCTTACTGGGGCACCCATTCTTGTTGCCCCCGATTGGGACCTGCCCTTTGAACTCATGTGCGATGCTATTGACTTTGCTATAGGTGCAGTCCTGGGGCAACGTAAAACCAAACACTTTCAGCCTATACATTATGCCAGTAAAACTATGACTGAAGCTCAAACTCACTATACCACTACGGTGAAAGAACTCTTAGCCGTGGTGTATACTTTTGAGAAGTTTCGGCCATACCTAATCCTGACCAAGTGCATAGTGTATACGGATCACTCAGCTCTGAAATATCTCTTTGCTAAACAAGATGCAAAGCCGAGATTGCTCCGATGGTTTCTCCTCCTACAAGAATTTGATATCATTATCCGTGATAAAAAAAAAAAAAAAAAAAAAAAAAAAAAAAAAAAAAAAGCGGAGAACCTAGCGGCTGATCATCTATCACGACTAGAGAACCCTCACCAAGATGTCCTCGAGAAAAAGGAAATAAATGAAACCTTTCCCCTCGAGACACTCAATGTGATCTCTACTCGTTATGATTCCACTACCCCATGGTTTGCAAACTTTGCAAATTACCAAGCGGGTAACTTCATTGTTAAAGGGATGACGTCCCAACAGAAGAAAAAATTCTTCAAAGATGTTAACCACTACTTATGGGACGATCCCTACCTATTCAAAATCTGTGCGGATCAAGTCATCCGGCGGTGTGTCCATGGCCAATAAGCCATGGATATCCTCAAAGCTTGTCATGATGGACCCACGGGGGGACATCATATTCCAAACTACACCGCCAAAAAGGTATTTGATTCCGGGTTCTACTGGCCCACGATCTACAAAGATGCCCATAAGTTTGTCAAAACCTGTGATGCTTGTCAACGTCACGGGAATATTTCTAAGAAGGATATGATGCCTCAAAACGCCATCCAAGTATGTGAAATCTTTGACATCTGGGGTATTGATTTTATGGGTCCATTTCCGTCTTCACGAGGGAATAAGTATATACTCGTGGCCGTCGATTATCTTTCCAAATGGGTTGAAGCAAAGGCTTTACCCACCAATGACCCGTGAGTTATTGTAAAATTTTTGAAGGCTCTTTTTGCCAGATTTGGAACTCCACGTGCCATAATCAGTGATCATGGTACGCACTTTTGCAATGACCAATTTGCAAGAGTAATGCAGAAGTACGGTGTCACTCACCGTCTTTTCACTGCATATCACCCCCAAACAAGTGGGCAGGTGGAGGTTTCCAATCGTGGCATTAAAAGAATTCTGGGGAGGACAGTAGGAGAAAACCATGCCTCTTGGTCGGATAAGCTAGATGATGCTCTTTGGGCTTTCTGTACAGCTTACAAAACACCCATCGGGTGCACTCCATACAAGCTGGTATATGGGAAGGTGTGTCATCTACCGATTGAACTAGAGCACAAAGCCTACTAGGCCTTGAAACATGCCAACTTCGACCTTAAGACAGCGGGTGATCACCGCAAGGTTTAGCTAAATGAATTAAATGAACTTCGTGATCAGGCTTACGAGAATTCTTTGATCTACAAAGAAAAGACAAAGAAGATCCACGACTCAAAGATTAAGAACCGCATTTTCAATGTTTGTGATCGAGTCCTTCTTTTTAACTCAAGATTAAAGATTTTCTCGGGCAAATTAAAAACCCGTTGGTTTGGGCCTTTCACTATCACAAAAGTGTTTCCATATGGAACTGTTGAGTTAGCTCAACCCAACGGTCCCAACTTCAAAGTGAATGGTCATAGGTTGAAGCATTACTTTGGAGGGGACATACCACCCATGGTTGTCCCAGATCTCCAAACTTTCCCCACGAACCAATGAATTTGGGGATCGAGTTAAGCTAGTGACTCGGTGAACAAAAACATTAGCATGCACATGGGTCTTCACCCATGTTTCTGACTTCTCTCTTCTTTCTAATAAAATAACAGGAAGAGGACAACCTCTTCTGCATCTTTTGTTGTGGTTGTTGTGTTTGTACAAGTAATTGTTCCCAATGCATGAAGGCTCGCGTGCTCGTATTTTTGTCCTTACTTCATAAAAAGCTTCATCATTCAAGAAATCTGATATCCTTTACTAACGTTATCTTTTGGCATAATTAATAAACGGCCTTAGATACAACGTAGGATGACCCTCGCCCTTGAAACATTGAGGACAATGTTTAACTTTAGTCTTGGGGGGGGGGGGGGTATCTTCGATTTGACCTACACCTTTCATATGCCGTTTACTCATGCAACTCCGTTTTTCTCAAACAAATCCAAAAAATTGAAAATTTTTCATCAAAAAGCACCAAAAAATTGAAAAAAAAAATTGAAAAATTTTCTGCAAAAATATAATAAGTTTTGACACTTTGTTCTGACTTTCCACTGGGTAGAGTAGAAATAGATATTTTGACCTGACCGGGCACATTGAGCCCTAGCTGTTCCCTTAACTCAGTGAGGCTAAGCGTCCGCGAATCTCATTTCTTGAGGTAGTGACCATCCGATTATTAGATTAATTGACTAATCGCGCCAGCGAGCTAGTGTATGACTTGGTGACCATCCGTTATGCAAATAACGTGCCAACAAGCAAGGAAGTGCACTAGTGACCATCCGTTAGTTGAAGCGTCTAAATATCCGTGCCAGCGAGCTACTAATATAGAGTTTGTTTAGAAGTTAGATGCTAAACGTGGAGTAGTTGGTTCTCTTTAGAGCTCATCGTAGGTACTTGTGGCTTTTTGCCCCACAAAATTGTCTCACCCTATATCTGTAAAAATAATAATTAAAGACATTATGTTTGGACGAAACTTAGTTCTTTATCTTATTAAGAGAATCCTTGTTTTAAAAGTTGGGTACACATCAAGGTCATCCTATGAACTGCAATTCTAAAAACAGGACTTTGAACCCCTTTTCGGAAATATGTGAGGTCGTGACCTAAAACCTTTGGGTCCTCATTTCAGGAACGTCTAGAGTGGAAATACCCCATGTCATGTAGGAAAAGTTATTTCAAATTAAAAAAAAATAAAAAAATAATTATATGATGAATAAGAATCATGTGCTTAAGTGTTAGACAAAAGTTGATGGCAAGTGAGGTGAATGTGTAGGGTCCTAGACCAGATACATGAGGTGCACGTGTATTTCTCCTCAACTAATATCTGTGAGTCTGTATGAATCCCAACTCTTTGATGTGGACCTCATTTTGAAAGCAGCAATTCTCGAGAAAAGATAGAAAACTACTTAGCGTCTTAATATGGTATCTTTATCGGAATAAAAATTATCGAAACGAGAAAATATGAAGAAATTCATCTCTCACCAAAAATAAAATAAATAGAGGAAAAGAGGAAAATGGGAGCCAGAAGTTATTACACAAGTAACTTCCATTAGTAGTGTTAGCATCTAACTTGTAATTCAAGCTATGATTTCGTTTTTACGTTTAGCATGGGAACTGGTGAAAAACCAGGAACGATGAATTCTATCCGTATGGACACTTCTCTCTGAGCTGTGTTTCCTACTCTGTGACCCTTAATGTTATTGAAAAATGATGAAAGTCAAAACATCCTGTCACCCAACAAGTGTAAAAACTAAGAAAATATTAGTGTAGGAAATAAAGCTGAAAAACGGAGCATTCTCAAGAATAAATGATTTTGTACTCTCTTTCGAACATTTTGCTACTTCTTCAATGTTAGTAGAAAGAGTTATGAAAATTATTTATCTCGTAGAGCGTGATTTGATCCCATTGCATGAGGACATGCCAATACGTTAGTCTGGGGGGATTTGGTGTGTGCTTATTCACACACCTTTTCCTGTCCATTTTAAGACCAAAACGGACACAAACTAACCATAAATGCCAAAGATATTGTGTTTTTCTCTTTGTGATCGTGCATGAACGGATATTTCAGAAATTGGCGCAAATCATGCCAAAAAGGACAAAAACGAGCATGAGTTTGGAAATCATATCAAAAGCCAGAACCGGGGAAGCAAATTACCACTTTTAAGCTCATATTGTCAAAACACACCTTGGAGAATCACCAAATGCCAAATATAGTCCTTGGAGCAAAAGTTTGCAAAATTGGCAGAAATTGTCCCTCAAGTTTAGAATTTGGCAGAAATGGCCCCTGAGCATTGGATTTTGGAAGAAAAAGTCAACACTAGTGCTTGGAAGTTCACAAGTTATCATGTTTGGTCCCTGGGTGAAAGATTTAAGGATTTTACAAGTTTAGTCTCTAAACTTTGAAGTTTGGCAGAAATGGTCCCTTGGATTAAATATTGGAAAATCAGCATTTATGGCCCTTATAGTGTTTAAGACTTGGCAAAATGCACCCTTGGTGAGCTTTGGAAGAATGACAGATCAAACCCTTGTATTTTCATGAAATTGTAAAAGTGGTCCCTAAAGTTTCAGATTTGGCAAGAATGGTCCCTGTGCAAATGGAAAATTTCAAAATGGTCCTTGTACTATTCAACCTTGGCAATTTTTACTCTTGAAGTACTTTGGGAAAGTTTCAATTCTAGCCCCTCAATTTTCAAGAAATTACAACATTGGTCCTTGTGATATTTACCACACCATACGGACCCTTTTGTATTAATAAGCCCAAATCTAAACACAAACCAAACCAACACCCCTGATCCACTCCCTTACCAGTCTACTCCCTAGGCCCAAAAAACCAACCTCAGGCCTATCCCCTTTTAATTCTCCCTCCGGTCAAATAAGTCAAACCACCACCCCTGCACACCCTTCCCTCCCACTTGCTCTGCTACCCATCACCTCCACCACCCCCACTAGCAATTCCATCATCACCATCCCACACCCCTCTGCACCTAACAAACAAGCCACAATAAATGCACCCCCTACTACACGCAACAGAGCAAATTGCAATTACCTCCTTTTCCCGCCAAAACACGTGGACGGCTCAGATTGAGTGTAATTGATCCGATGGCTGTGGGAATTGCTCAGAAACCCTAAGGGAACCTTTGGATGGCTTATATATTGAAGAGGAAGCAAGAGAAGCAGAGTAGTAGCTTAATTAGTTTAATATAGTGTCGAATAGTGTAATTTGTCATTTTCTCTTGTAATCTTCAGTTTAAAACATTGTACTAAGCATTTTTCCATTAATCAAAGTCCATTTTAAGTTTCAATTGCAAGTTTGCAGCCTATATTCAGTTTATGCCATTTTTTATTTCAAAAATCTCATATAAGCTTTATAATGTTAAAAGTTATGGTTTAAGGTTTTTTTGAGCTAATCTCAGTACCCTTATAAGCTTTTGGAAGTTTATAAACCATTTAGAAGTTAATTACTCATTAGACTCAAAAATACAAAAAAATCAAGAAAATAGATAAAAAAATTAAAAATTGCAGGTTAAAGATGATGATGGCTGGAGCATGGTACATAATGGATGGCCATGGGTTAGAACTCCATGGGGAGTGTTAGGAAGTGCTTAAAAATCTCATTTCCACTGTCATTTTAGTATAACATAGTATCTTAGGTTATTGAAGTTCAAGCTAGTGCTTCTGTGCTCATTTAAGCTTATTATGTCATAATAAGTCAGTAGAAAGTAGTTACAAAGTCATAGGTGATCATTTGTTTAGAAAACCAAAAATCAAGTTGTTTCTCAGGTTGTTTGGATTAGTAGGATTCTCTGTGTTCAGGGTTGTTATTGTTGTTATTTCTGGTTCACACAAGTCACATTAGGTCATAATAGCTTAGAACAACCATAAAACCCAACCCCACTCAGTAAAAAGTCAAAATACCCTTTAATCTCATCATATTAGTTAACTATTATGATTTCTAGATCAAAACCTCATTAAATATGTTCATAAGTAGTTAGTATAGTCTAATTTAGTTTCATTTTAACTTATAACATCATTTTCAGTCACTAGGATTAGAACAAAGTTCACTTAACTCAACTTTGTAGTTTAACTTAAAAAGTCAAAATTGCATAGTTAGGCAGAAAGTCAATTTTTCAAGGAATTTTCCTGATTTTTGTGTTCATAATTAAGCCCTAAACTTTTGACAAGTTCAAGTCCATCGGCTAAACTATAGGAATCCACCATTGGCTTAATTTTAAGATTTTTTCTGTAGCTTATATAAGTGCTTATTTGAGGCTGCAGGGCTAACACCCTCCCCTGCACCAGGGCAATTGCCCAACTTTCTTTGGCTTATTCTGACTTGACCTGTGGACCCCACCCTTTGTACTATGGCTTTTTGAGTAGCTTATCAGTAGGGCTCAACATATTAGTGCTTATTTTGGATCTTGTTGATATAAATAATGCGTAAAAACGTTATTAATATTTTTCGATATCCCTATGTTTTGACGATCACAAGATATAAAACTCATTAAACGTAAAATCATTACGTAAATAAGTATTTAGTGACAAAATATCATTATATCCAACTAATTCACTTAAGGTATGAATAAACAAGTGCCTAATACATTTTCTGATCAAAGGAAGGTTTATTTACTAATTACAAATTATATAAAATGGTATAAACATTTTATATATTTAAGAAAAACACTTTTGGTAATTAAAGGAAAATGTTTATTTCATAATAAATATATGAATTCAAATTTTTAACAAAATTCAGTTAAATTTTCACCAAATAAACTTTCCCAAGAAAAGACAAAGAATCTGGCCGTTTCACTTGGGCGGCCCCCTTAATTTTAAGGGGGCCGACACACAATTAAGGGGGCCGTCATACGCTCCTGTGTCAGATTTCTTTGCCTATAAATACTGGTTCAAATCTAAATTTTTTCCTCACCTTTTGCACTAAAACTTTATGTTCTAATTCACTCAAATCGTCTTCCTAAATCCTTTGATCATAAACACATTAGTTCTTGTTTTCAAGTGATTCTATCCATCCTCATTCAAAGTGCAAGAGAAGAATACTCCTTTCATCTCAAATCAAGAAGTATTGAAGATTAGTTGTGTAGCTTGTAATTATTGTATAGTTGTGTAGTGATTTTAATTGATAGATCTAGGTGGGTTAGTAGTTGTAAATAGAAGTGGAGAAGAAATAGTTGTGGTGTGAAGAAGAAGTAGTGAAGGTGTGAGAAGTAGTGTAGTAGTAGTGTTGTGTACAAGTTGTGAAGAAGGCGTGTAGTGGTGTGAGATTGGTTCTAGCTACTATTAGGACTCGACATTTAGCTTAGTGTCATTAATTGGTGTAAGCGAAAGTCGTGTAAGGTTTCTCCGCCAAAAAAGGAGTTTGTTGACATAGTGAAGAAAACTCTCAAGTAGGTGACTCGAGGAGTGGAGTAGGGCGAAGAGGTGCTTCGTAGCCAAACCACTATAAATATCGTGTGTTGTGGTTTGATCTCTATATCTCTATCTTTTCATTATTTTCATATTTACGTTATCATTATTTAGTTTGTTAGATTAAATTGTTTGAGTTGTGCAAGTGTTGAAATTCACATAAATAAGAATTGAAGTTTTTATCAAACAAAGTTTTTAAAATATAAATTGACGTAAAACTATTCAACCCCCCCCCCCCTTCTAGTTTTCCACAATTGGCATCAGAGCTACGTTAAACAAGATTTTTAAAATAAACTGTATTTTAAAACTTGAAACGATCTATGGAATCTGAAAAAATATTTAGAAGGTCAATCTATGCAAAGACCACCACTATTTGAAAGTGATGGTTTTCTTTATTGGAAAAATCGATACGAAACTTATGTGAAATCAAAAGATCTAGATCTTTGGCATGTTATTACTAATGGTGATTTTCCTCCTGTACAAAATAATCCCGAAACCAAAAGGGATGAAATTGTACCTTTTGAAAAACAAAACGATGATTGGAAAAAGAAACTTGCTAAAAATAATGAGGCTAAAATGGTTATTTATAATGCGTTTCCACGCAAAGAATATGAAAGAATTTTTATGTGTAAAACCGCAAAAGATATTTGGAACTCTTTACTAATCACTTACCAAGGTAATAGTCAAGTCAAAGATAATAAAATAGATCTTCTTGTACAACAATATGAACAATTTACGATTCCGGAAGAGGAATCAATTGATAATGCTTTTGCTAGATTTAACACTATCATCACAAGTTTAAAAGCACTTGATGAGAATTTTTCTAGCAAGAATTTTGTAAGGAAATTTCTTAGGGATCTCCATCCGAAGTGGCGTGCTAAAGTGACGGCTATTGAGGAGTCAAAGAATCTATCAACTCTACAACTTGACGAGCTAATTGGAAACTTGAAAGTGTGTGAGGTGATAATAAAGAAAGATTCCGAAATGGTCAAAGGAAAAAGGGAGCAAACCAAGTCAATCGCATTGAAAGAAAAAAAGGACTCTAGTGACGAAGAATGCTCAACCTGTTGGGCTAGATGACCGATACACGATAAGGTGATTAAACCTTCGTTCTTTGTGTATGAGATATGTTGTGTAAATATGATTAAGTATGCGGAATCTACTTAACCACACTTAGAAGATTATATTTGTGATATGGAAATGGAAGATCTTTAACACCAAATGATTCAATATTATTTAAGATAATACGAGTGATCTTTTCTATCACTGAGGTTACAAAGAACCTTGAATCTTATGTGACTTGTGATATTTTTGTTTGTTCTATATGTTCTAACAGTTATACAAGTTTTTGGTTTTTATTGGATATTTCACATATGAGTGTCTTATCCAATATCTAGTCTAAGATCATCTTTTATAGTCCAAGAAGATCTTTACAAACTCTATTCTAAGGATGTGTCAATCTATTAACTATGATAAGTCATATATCTATAATGTGTCATACCCTTTAAGAGTGTACAATTTGAACACTTAACTAATGACACAACAATAGATATTTTCCATGCATATCTACTCAGCAGTATCGACATGTCAGCAGTATCGACATGTTCATATTTTGCATCAGTGGAAAACATTCTTCAGCAGAATCTTATCAGCAGAAACACCTTCTTCAGCAGAATCCATCAGCAGAAACTTTATTTAGCTTTATCAGCAGGAAGTATTTCTTTGAACCTTTATGTTCTGATTCTTCTGATTTATTTAATTCCCAACAATCCTCCCCTAAACATGTGAATCACATTCAAACATGTTTTTCTGAATTAAATGAGGACTTTTGTGAAGATCTTTCAAACACTTCATTGTCAAGAAAAACTCATCTGTTTTCTGATCTTTGACTTATCAAAATTAACACTTTGCTCCAATCTTGGACTAAAAGATGGTGCAATATTCCTTTGTTTTTAATAAGATATCATCTATCAATTTACCTTTGTAAGTGATGAACAAACGTAGTGAACTGAAATTGAATCTTTTCAACTTTTGACCTAGATAGAACTTTCTCCTTTGAAATGCTTCATCTCTTCTGAATACAACATTAAAGAATGTTCTTGTCATTTTCAACCTCTATGTCATCATCTTGAATGATCTTGTCTTTTCTTTCTTTTCATTTGGTTAATCTTCCTTTAACTGGGCTTGAATTTCCTCCCCTGAGATGTTTGTTTCCTCCCCTGAGATTCAAATATCATTTTATATTCATATCCTCCCCTTGTTTGAAAGATTTTCTCACAATCGTATCATCATCATCTGATCTAGCATTTTTCCATGTTTTCAGACAATTTGTACATGAAGCCATCAATTCCTTAAGAGTTTAAGATTCTGTCCTCATCACTTCTAGGTGTGTTAACTCCTTTGAGAGGTGATTCAATGGACGTTTTTGACTCATGGTCCATCTGTTGATGGTTTTTAAAGTCATCTTTTGAAAATCCTTTTAAGAAACTTTTGCTTTAGCAGTATGCATATGATTTTATTATGAAAATCATACTGCTTACAACCATTTTGAAGGGATTAAGTGTATAACAGACACTTAGTCAAAATTTTGGTTTAAAGCAACCTCTGGTTGTGTGAGAACCAATGTTTTCAGTTATAAATAACCGCCTGTGTACAGATAAACCTATTCAAAAGGCTTTCTTTACAGGGTTTCCAGCTCGTGGCATTTGTTACCTCTAACATAAGTGTTAGATTCACTTTTGCTCGCTGTTCTTTCTATCAGATATCCGTAGATTAGTCACATTATACTTAAGAGTATAAAATGATAGAAAGTGAGTTGTATCAGTTAATTGCTGATCAACTAAATCATCAATTCAAAGTGAAACATCATAATCAGATTTCAAGAAAGAAGTTTTAAGGAGTTTTGAAGTCCCAAACCTTTTCTATCATGAACCTATTATATCAGTAGAAATGATCAGCAGCAATGATCAGCTTTCAGCAGCATTGATCAGCAGCTTTGATCAGCAGATTTCACTTGAAATAGCCTTTCAGCTCAAACATTCATACCTGAAACTGTTAGTCTAAAACCAAATAAAAAAAGTACAAAGTACTTGTCTTAAATTAGAATAATCATAGAACTAACTGTATGAATAACTTTAAATTGTTAATAGTAGTCTTTAGATAACAAAGTTAGATGCATTAACAAAATCTATATACAAAAACACATTATATTGAAAAATTTAAAGATTAAGCATTCCAATACTTGCTACCAAGTACTGAAATCTTCCAACATCAAAAGCTTTGGTAAGAAGATCTACAAGGTTTTGATCTGAAGTAATTTTCATTACTTGAATTAACCTTTTCTCATTGCAATCTCTAATAAAATGATGTCTTATTTCAATGTGTTTTGTTTTATAATGTTGCACTGGATTTTTAATAATGCAAATTGTACTACTATTATCAATATGAATAATGGTATGTAAGAAAATGTACCCATAATCAAGAAGTTGGTTTTGAAGCCATAGAACTTGACCACAACAATTTGCAGCAGCTACATATTCAGCTTCAGTTGTTGAATTTGCCACAATTGTTTGCTTCTTACACTGCCATGAGATAAGTCTGCATCCAAGGAATTGACATCCTCCGGTTGTTGACTTTCTGTCCAAGCTAGCACCAGCATAATCACTGTCTGAGTACGCTACCAAATCAAATGGTGATTCTCTAGAATACCATAAACCCAACTTTGGTTGACTTTTGAGATATCTAAAAATTCTCTTGACTGCTGTTAAATGAGAAACCTTTGGAGTTACTTGAAATCTTGCACATGCACAAACAGAGAACATGATATTAGGTCTGGATGATATAAGATACATCAAAGAGCCTATCATAGATCTGTAAGTGTGTACATCCACACTTTCTCCATCTACATCTTTAAGAAGTGGCTTCTCAGGATCCATTGGTATGCTTGCCATTTTGGAATCAGCAAATTGAAACTTTCTAAGAATCTCAGCAACATATTTATCTTGACTTATAAATATGCCTTTAGATGATTGCTTAACTTGCAGACCCAAAAAGAATGTAAGTTCTCCCATAGAACTCATCTGAAACTTATCTTTCATAAGTTTTTCAAAATCTAAACACATCTCCTTCCTAGTAGATCCAAAGATAATGTCATCCACATACACCTGCACTAACAGAAGATCTTTCTTGTGCTGTTTGATGAAAAGTGTCTGATCAATCTTTCCTCTTTGAAATCCATTCTCTAATAAATAGGAAGCTAGTGTTGCATACCAAGCTCTTGGTGCTTGATGCAAGCCATATAGAGCTTTAACTACCTTGTACACTTTGTCTGGATGGTCAGGGTCAGTGAAGCCTGGAGGTTGTGTAACATACACCTCTTCTTCAATTGAACCATATAAAAATGCACTCTTGACATCCATTTGATAAACTGTGAAGTTCATAAATGAAGCATAAGCTAAGAAAAGCCTAATTGCCTCAATTCTAGCTACTGGAGCATAAACCTCATCATAGTCTATCCCTTCTTCTTGTGTGTACCCTTGTGCTACTAATCTAGCCTTATTCTTAATCACTATGCCTCTTTCATCCCTTTTATTTCTAAAAACCCATCTAGTGCCAATAACCCTTACACCAATTGGTAAATCAACTAGCACCCAAACCTTTTGAATCTTAAACTGAAGAAGCTCCTCTTGCATAGCCTCCAACCAGCTTGAATTCTCTAGGGCTTTATGAATATTCTTTGGTTCATCTTGTGAGAGAAAACATACAAATAAACAAGAGTTTGAAAACTCATGTTGTTTTGAAGCATAAAGGGCATCAAGAAGCCCTTGTTGATCTGAAGACATCAATTGTTGTCTTGTCTTCACACCAGATTGTACATCTCCAATCACATTTTCTAGGGAGTGGACTTTGTGAATCCTTGATTGTGGAGTAGAAGGAACTTGATAGTCAGATGGAATATTGCTCAAATCCACCTCATCTTTCGAAAAGTCTGCTTTTGTTTCTTCTGAAGAACTATCTGCAGAAACAATTTGCTTATCAGGAGGACCTTTTTGCTCATCAGCAGGAACATTTTGCTCATCAGCAGAAACATTAAGTTGTTCCTCTGTTCTTCCTTCTTTGTTTTCATCTTCAACACCTTCTTTAGCTTTGCCAGAAGAAGATTCACCATTTGTTGAAGTTGATTCCACACTTGTATTTGACCATATTGGCATTATCACATAATCTTGATTAATCTTCTTGTCTAACCTTGCCTCATCTGTTGCTTGTGAACCTGAAAAATCATTAATTTCTGCAACAACAGGCACATAATTCATTGAATGGGTTAGAGATTCAAGATCAAATAGCCATTTTGGTCCTTGACCTTCTACATTAGACTTGTTCTCTAAGAACTCTACATGTAGATTCTCTTCTACTTTCTTAGTTCTTATGTTGTATACTCTAAAAGCTTTGCTATTGAGAGAATATCCAACAAAGAAACCTTCATCTGCTTTACCATCAAATTTTCTCAAATGGTCTAAGGTATTCAGAATTGTCACATGACATCCAAAAGGTCTAAGAAATCCTATTGCAGGAGTTCTTCCTCTAAAAAGTTCATATGATGTCTTATTGTGAGGTTGTACTATTAAAACTCTGTTCTGAACATAACAAGCAGTGTTGACTGCTTCAGCCCAAAAAGTTATAGGCAACTTTGAATCAGCTAACATAGTTCTAGCAGCTTCTATTAGTGTTCTATTCTTTCTTTCAGCTACTCCATTTTGTTGAGGAGTTCTAGCAACACTAAATTCTCTCTTATTACCTTTTTCTTTGCAGAAATCATTCATAACTCTATTTTTGAATTCTGTCCCATTATCACATCTAATGACTTTTACTCTTTTGCTTACTAGGTTTTCTATCTCTGTAATGAAAGTCTTAAGGATGTTTGGTGTTTCATCCTTAGAAGCTAAAAAGAATACCCATGTAAATCTACTATAGTCATCAGTAACAACTAGACAAAATCTCTTATGCATTATACTACTTACTGAAACAGGTCCAAATAAGTCCATATGAAGCATAAACAATGATTGATTGATAGAGTTAAAAATCTTGGGCTTACAAGCGACTTTGTGTTGTTTGCCTTTAAGACAAGCAATGCATGTTTGATCATTTTCAAATCTTTTGTGAGGTAAACCTCTTACCAAACCATTCTTAACAATCTTATTTATGGTTTTGAAGTTAATATGACCAAGTCTCCTATGCCATAATTCAGATTCATCTAATGTGGCCTTTGCAACAAGACAAGTTAAAGCATCTTTAGAAACAATGTTATTCATATCAACACTGTACATATTACCCTTCCTAGGAATTTTAAGAAGTACTTGACTATCATCAGGCATCTTAAAATCAGGAGAAAGTACAAGACATTTAGTCTCAGTAAAAAGAACATTATTCTTTCTATCACACATTTGTGAGACACTAAAGAGATTATACTTAAGCTCTTGCACATAAAACACATCTTCAAAATCTAATTTACTGGTTTTGATAGTACCTTTACCAGTAATCTTTCCACCAATTCCTCCTCCAAAGGTAACATATCCACCATCAATTGATTGAAAGTTGGAAAGATAAGACATGTTCCCTGTCATGTGCCTTGAACACCCACTGTCTGAATATCCTTGATCTTCATGATCTGTTGGTGAATGTCCCTGCACACAAATAAAAGAATTAGTTTTCTTTGGGGATCCAAGCCAATACTGACTTGGATCTGCCTCTTGCATCAATGAAATGTAATCTCTTGAGGACTGTTGATGCAACATTGGATTTAAGAATCCAACATGCTGAGGCCTTAACAGCATTTGCCCTGATTCCCTTAGCAGTGATATGAACTGTTTGGCTATCAGCAGAAACTGATGGCTTTGCAGTTGTATCCTTTGGTTTCCAAATTTGTTTATGGACTACTGCTTTTCTTAGAATGGGTCTTTTAACAACATTTGATGCAATTTTGAAAGTTGTTTTAGCACTTTCAACTGTTGTTTTTGGGTAAACAGTCAGATATGATCTTTCAGCAGAAACTATTTTCCATTCAGCAGGAACTGTTTTTGCTCTATCAGCAGGAACTGCTTTTGTGACTGTTTTGGGTTTTGATCTTTTAGAATTAGAGTGAAGATGAGATTTAGGTGTTTGCCTTTTGTAGTTCACTCTATTACTTTCATACCCAGATACCCATTAGTTGCAGAAAGCTGTAAGATGGTCAAAACTACCACAACTGAAACAAGCTTTATTGTAAAAAGCAAAATCATCACCTAGTTGGTGAGACTTGAGGTTATTCCAATTCCTTTGGTTACCTCTGGGCTTGTTTGTGGTTCTATATTGCTCACAATATCTAACTGGTTGCCTAACATGTTTTTCATTGGTCTTAGGCCTATCAGCATTGTGTTTGACTATCTTAGGAACTCTTGTTCTTGCTTTCCTAAACACTTTAGGTTTAGACATAACCTGATTATCATCACTATCAGATATACAGTTTTCAACAACTATACCATCTGATTTCTTAACAAAGGACACCTTGTCCTGAAAAAGTAATGTTTTACATGAACATTTACTTTCTTTCTTAGGCTCATCAGCTACTATGTTAGAGTTTGGTTGAACTCCATATTGTAACTCAGGTAGCTGAAATTCAGGTAATCCTGAATGCTCTAGGTCTATCCCTGGGGGTTTTGGGATACCTCTATAAGGAGGTGGGGCTGTATTATATCCTAATCTTGTCTTAACTTTATTATTCACTTGACTGTCTATTATGTTGTTTACATTTTTAGAAGCATATTCAAGCTTTTCTACAGTCAATTGAATGTTTTCTTTTTCAGTCTTAACCCTATCCAATGCTTCTTTTAAAGCCTTAATGATTTTATCTTTAAAGAGTATGTCATTTTCAAGTAAAGTTTTAGCATCAGTAAAGGTAAGTTCATTCTTTTTATAGTATAGGATTTGCCTCTCTGTAGATTCTAAACCACATTTATAATTGAAAAGGTCTTGGTTAGTTTTGGCTAGCTCTATCTTTTGGTTATCATACTGTTTAATTAAGAGTTTTAATTCTTTAAGAGCAGTACAAGTATTAGAACAAGCTTTATGATCTTGTACCTCAGTTGCAGTAAATGCCATGAGAGCCATCTGTGAAGAACCTTTTTCTTCATCATCCATGAAGCTCCAATCAAAACCTAACCCATCAATAGCTACCATAGCTTTTGGTTCAGAACTCTCCCCTGTATTGGATTTGCTTCCAACATCTCTATTTCTGCTATCTTGCTGTCTTGGCCTTTTACACTCTCTTGAGAAGTGTCCCATCTTGTGACAGTTGTAGCATTCTATCTTTGACTTGTCATATCCAGCAGGATCATTGCTACTGATTGTGATCTTCTTCCCCGTCCTTTGATAGAATTTCTTAGCTCTCATGCTAAGAAGAGAAATTTGCCATTTTAGATCCATTTCCTCCAGATCATCATCATTGATCTCTTGGAGGTCTTCATGAGTTAACATGGATCCATTATGCTTGCTTGTGAAAAAAGCACAACATGTTTTCTCATCCAAAATTCCAAAAGTACTACTTGATGAACTGGCACTACTTATACCATCATGAACTTTATCATTAGTAACTAGAACTGAATTACTAGGAGATGACATAAATGCCATGTTCCCAGTGCTTGAACTAGAACCTCCAGTTTTCTTCAAATCTTGCTCAACAATTTTAAAGTTGCTATACAGATCCATAAGATCCATGGTGTCAATGTCTGACTTGTTCTTCCAGACAACAACATGCATAGCCCACTCTTCAGGTAAGCTTCTCAGAAATTTTGAGTTTAAATCTTCTTGAGGTATTTCAACTCCAAGTATAGCAAGTTGACTCACAATATTCTGAAGCCTGTTAAACATGTGGTCTAAAGATTCATGGTTAGTTGATGTGAAATTTTCAAACTGTTGCTTAAGAAGAGTTTTCTGGGTCTTCTTGGTGGCTTCATTCCCACCAAACCTTGCAATAATGGCCTCAAATAATGACTTTGCATCTTTGTATTTGCTGAAGTTTATAATTTGATAATTTGGAATGGTCATCATCAGCATGCTTCTGGCCTTTAAATCATTCTTCTTCTTAATTCTTTCTTCTGCAGATTGTGGCTTGGTTTGCAGAATTGTAACTTCCTTACCATCAATTGTTGATGTAGTGGTTGTAGACTTGAAAGAATCTCCATCTTCAATAATTTCCCAAAGTGTATAATCTTGCACTTGAAAATATTGTTCTATTCTTAACCTCCACATCTCAAACTCATTCTGTTTGAGCATTGGTACTTTTGCAGCAACATTCGTTTGAACAGATTCAACATCCATTTCTACTTCTACTTGTAAAACAACAATATCAGCCTGACGCTCTGATACCACTTGTTGGGCTAGATGACCGATACACGATAAGGTGATTAAACCTTCGTTCTTTGTGTATGAGATATGTTGTGTAAATATGATTAAATATGCGGAATCTACTTAACCACACTTAGAAGATTATATTTGTGATATGGAAATGGAAGATCTTTAACACCAAATGATTCAATATTATTTAAGATAATACGAATGATCTTTTCTATCACTGGGGTTACAAAGAACCTTGAATCTTATGTGACTTGTGATATTTTTGTTTGTTCTATATGTTCTAACAGTTATACAAGTTTTTGGTTTTTATTGGATATTTCACATATGAGTGTCTTATCCAATATCTAGTCTAAGATCATCTTTTATAGTCCAAGAAGATCTTTACAAACTCTATTCTAAGGATGTGTCAATCTATTAACTATGATAAGTCATATATCTATAATGTGTCATACCCTTTAAGAGTATACAATTTGAACACTTAACTAATGACACAACAATAGATATTTTCCATGCATATCTACTCAGCAGTATCGACATGTCAGCAGTATCGTCATGTTCATATTTTGCATCAGTGGAAAACATTCTTCAGCAGAATCTTATCAGCAGAAACACCTTCTTCAGCAGAATCCATCAGCAGAAACTTTATTTAGCTTTATCAGCAGGAAGTATTTCTTTGAACCTTTATGTTCTGATTCTTCTGATTTATTTAATTCCCAACACAACCTCTGAAAGTGAAGATGAAGAGTATGCCATGGCCGTAAGAGACTTCAAGAAATTCTTCAAAAGACGAGGAAGATACGTTAGACAACCATTTGATGAAAGAAAAACATTCCAAAGAAACAAGGACGACAAGACTAGCAAGAATGAAAGAAAGTGCTTCAAATGTGGAGATCCAAATCATTTTATTGGAGAATGTCCGAAATTATCAAGAAGTCAAAACCACAAGGCCTTCGTAGGAGGAGCATGGAGTGATAGTGACAACGATGAAAAAGACACAACAAACGAAGAAAAGTGTCTCATGGCAAGGTCTTCCGATGAGGTACGTTCCGAAACCGAATACCATAGTGATGATAATTTATTGTTAGATGAAAAAGATTTAGATAGCGAATATAGTAGATTATGCAAACTAGGACAAAAAGTCATAGCTAAAAATAAACTACTAAAACACACTAGTAATAAATTAAAGGATGAAATTCTTGAATTAAAAATAAAACTACAAAAGCTAGAAAAAGGAAAAGAAAGTAGTATAGAATGTAAAGAATGTCTAGTTGTTAAAAATGAGAATAAACAACTTAAGGAAGAAATTATTAGATTTGAGAAATTTGAAAATAGTAGCCAATCACTTAGTAAAATAATTGGCTCTCAAAGAATTGTCAAAGATAAAACCGGCTTAGGATACGACTCAACCGAAGTATCAACTAGTAAATCTAAAAATGTAAAGTTTGAAAGTGAAACTAGTGAACTAAAACCTTTAGAGTTAAAACCAAAGTATATACTTTTGAAAGATAGATTAGTACCTATTGCAAGTGATGAAGGAATTAAAAGCTTTCATAAATCATGTTTAAAACCTGAAGTAGAACCCCCTAAGCCAAAAATAAGATCTAAAACTCCACCACCTAGAAAACCAAATAGTCCTCATCCTAGGTCTAAAACTACTCAACCTAGAGTAAACCAAAATAGACGAAACTTTCACAATAATCATCAAATGTGGAACTTCAATCCTTGGGGAATGATTCCACCATACATGCACCCAAGTTAAATGCATAACGTCTTTGGACCAAACAACTTTGGTCAAATGAGACAATGGGGACCAACAAGATGAATTCGTCATACCTTGGCAAGCTTGGTTTTCAATCCGCTTTCACTTGGTCATGAAATCTCTTGAAGACTTTGAAGATTTGCTTGTTGAAGACAAAAAGGTACACGTCTCTTTTAAATTTCCATGTCAAGATTGCATGCTTAGTCTAGTATCTAGTTCATTGTTGCTATAGCTTATTTCTTAATTACTCTTAGCTAATTTTCTTGTTTATATATATACACATATTTTTTTTCATATATATATATATATATATATATATATATATATATATATATATATATATATATATATATATATATATATATATATATATATATATATATATATACATATATATATATATATATATATATATATATATATATATATATATATACATATATATATATACACATATTATTATTATACATACTATATGCCTTTATAACCTAGAAAACTCATTAGTTGATTTTCTAGAACTAGAAATTGTTCGTTTACGAACCTTTTCTTTTCCCCTCTTTTGGCCTTCTTGAACTTTAAACGTTCAAACATACTCATGTTGATGTAGAGAAATGAGTTGAAGAACCTATGGATGAAACAAACTCCCATCACCTTTTGCATCCGTCTCCCTCTCTTTTTCTCGTCTTATAAACCCATACTATTTATATATATAAATATATATATATATATATATATATATATATATATATATATATATATATATATATATATATACATACACATACATACATATATACCTTCCACACTTTTCATTGTCGACTTGACGGCTTGATCAATTTTATCCAAAATTATCAAGGAAATTTTAGTTGACGAAATTTCAAATAAAAATGTCAAGTAATTCTCTTTGTGCGAACACTCTCCAACGTATTTTTGATTAATAATAAATCTAATATATATATAAATATATATATACTAGGCGAGTACCCGTGCATAGCAACGGTTCCTAGCGGCAGATAATTAACAATTTGTGATATTGTGGTGAGTGTTTTGTGTAACATGCAAAATAGATCGTGAACAGATCATAAGGTAATTGCAAACGGTTGTACAAACGATAACTAAAGTCTAAGAAAAATTCTTAACATCTATCAAACAATATATAAAAACATTTAATGAAACTGAAAGTAAAACATTACGTTAATTATGAAATAAAATCTAACAACACACGTTACTCTTCGCGTAAAACTTCTTGATAAACGACATTCGAGGTGTAGATTCCTGCTTGATGGAACTCTTTAACTGGTTTAACCAATACCTTTGTCGTTCTACAGGATATCCCTCTAGACAATGCCACATAAAGCTGGCCATGCGAGAAAACAGAGTCGGGCAAATAGACACCCACATTTGGAATTGTTTGGCCTTGTGCTTTATTAATAGTCATCGCAAAGCTAAGGCGAATAGGGAATTGTGTTCTCTTAAGTTTGAAAGGGAACATGTCTTCTTCAGATGGAGCAAGAGGAATTCTTGGCAAGAGCACTCTAACTCCAGCGTGTTGACCGACAGCAATCTCAGCGTTGATGACATTAGGGTCAAAACGTTTACATATCAACCTCGTGCCATTACATAATCCATTTTCCGGATCGAGATTCCTTAAAAGAATAATCGGACATCCTATTTTCAAACGCAAGCAATGAGGGGGCAACCCGCTCACGTTGAGCGAGTTTAAGAATTTCAAAGGATAGAAGTTATGGGTGTCGTCTTCTGCTTCATCAAAGCTATAGTAAACCTTCTCTTCGCCCGGAAATCTTTCAATCAACATATCATTAATGCTGTCAACATGCTCATTTTTAGTGGATAAAATTGCTCTTGAAACTATATCAGTAGATGCATGAGCGTTGGCGGCGAAGGAAGGAAACACTTCATCGGTTAATGCATCCTTTGAGGCAGCGTCTTCAGTGTAAGGGACGGTCATGTCATCAGGTATGTGTACATAGTCTTCATCGATGACCTCTTCAACTCCGTCACCAACTCGTAATAGGAAGTTTGAAAACCATGGGTCTGTCCGTGCCCTCATGTTTATGGTTAACCGCATTTTTTTAATTATGGACCAAAGAGGTGACATCCGTAGACTCGAATCTACAATCTGCGCTCGTGTTCCACGTCTAATGACCGGTAAAACCTGTCTAAAATCCCCTCCTAAAACCATTATCTTGCCGCCGAAAGGAAGTTTGATCCCGGTAATGTCTTGCATAGTTCGATCAACCGCCTCCATACCTTGCCTTTTAGCCATTGATGCTTCATCCCAGATTATCAACTTGGCTTGACAAAGTAGCTTAGCAAGGCCACTTTGTTTTTTGATGTTGCATACTGAGTTTGTATTAAGATTGATGGGAATCTTAAATCGGGAGTGAGCAGTTCTTCCCCCTGTCATGTTATTCGCCGCAGCCTCTGACGAAGCAGTGGCAAGTGCAATAAGACCACGAGAATGAATAGTGGCAAGCAAAGCTTTATACAAGAACGTTTTACCAGTTCCTCCAGGGCCATCAATAAAAAACACGCCCGGAGAATCTTCATCGACATGACTCATGATTGTATCATATGCTACTTTTTGATCAGTGTTAAGAGAATGTCGAGCGAGTATATCTTCATCTTGTACAACTATCGAGCACTCCTCTTGTAACTCATGACAGCCAAATGATTCTAAACTTACATTCGCAGTAATGTTGGGAAGGTCAAAATCACTAAGACTCTTACCCATAGATTGTAGAATTGATGATATGTCCGTTAGCACCATATTTTGAACCCGCTCAACACTTGCACAATGTAAGGTGTAGTCTTCTGAAAGTGAGTCGTAATGGTCATTCCATAACTTGCGAACATCTCCTGGCTCACAAAAGATTAGAAGAGTCGCGAATAGTCTTCTAAGAGGGTCGGGCATCTCATGCATAGAGGACTCACATAGACAGTCAGATATGTGATCATCACTCTGTATTAATCCCCTTTCGAAGGCCGCTCTACGAAATGTACTGTACACTACGCTGTTGACCGTGTAAAGATATTCAAAGCCTGTAGGGCCTTTAACATGTTGCAAAAGTACACGTAGATAGAACCGCTCTCCTTCAGCGGGATTAGCGGAAACCAATCTTCCTACCATTTTCCCTTGTTTTCGTTTGATCCACTTGCGTGTACTCTTATTCCATATGTAGTGCTTGGGGATGTCTTTATACAAGTATTGCCTCGCGCTTACGTCTGTCTTGTTCAAGTCAAAAAAGGCGGTCAACATCGATCTCTTATCCCTTTCTCTCGCAAGAATTTCAGTCATTACATCGTCTTCTGAGAACCTAACCAACTGGTTATTTGGTAGATGAACTTGCAATGACATAACAGACGGATGGATACTAGATAAAGGGAAGCCATAAATTCGCCACATAGCTTCGGGGGGGTGATACATAACGCGCATCTTGGAATCTCTTTATCTCGTTAACAACTTGTACTCCATCTTGATCAATGTTTACAACTTGTTTGTCATGACCCTTGTAAACATACTTGAAGAAATATTTAACGGATTTTATACTTGAGTATACCTCCACATTGATGTGACAATTGAACATCATCAATAATTTCGGGTTATATGGAACAACCCATCTATTGTCAAGGACGTTGTTCCGTACGTTTACCTCGATGCCATTGTCTCTCCGCCGATACAATGGGTACGAGTCATCTCCTTGTTGCGTTGTTTCTTGGAATTGCCTAGGATAATTCCAACGACATTTCTTTGGTTCACCCTCCATACAAGGACACTGAGTATTTAAGTGACCACAAGGACCATGAATCATGTGCTTTAGAACCAGTTGGTGCAATTCAGGATGCTTATTCGGGTCTGGAATTTTAGCGCAAACAACTTTGTCATAATGATCGGGATTTGCAAGCTTGTAATCTGAACTCATAATCAGAAGAAAATGTGCATGTGGCAAACCCCATTTTTGAAACTCGATAACATATATGTGCGACACAATAACCCCAAGGATGTGCTTGGTGAATAGTAGGTTCTTGAGATCCTCTAGTTTTGCACGAAATACTCTTGTAACCAGGTCCGGTCGATCTTGGGCCGTTTGTCCAGGATAAAGTTCGGTAACAATTTCAGGCCAATTAGGATTGCAAGTCATGGTAAGAAAGATATCAGGTTTCCCAGCATCTTGAACTAACGTCATTGCATCCAAAAATCGTCTTCGCATGTCACGTGGACCTCCGATAAAAGACGCAAGCAAGACAATATGTTGGCCAACTCTATTCGATTGAACCTCTTCGGCATTAACACAATCCACGATTCCTTGATACAAATCTGCTCTGATTTTAGATTGGTTTTTTTCACAAAAATGCAAGCGTGAAGTCTCAATCTTTATGTATATATCTACCACGAATTGCTGAAACAATCGCCCTCCAAACAGGATCAAGTTATGATATGGACGCATCTGGAATTTGAAACAATAATATTCTCGCATAGTAACTATTTTTCTACCAGTTCTTGTGTTAATCCCTGTGCGGTGATGTTAAAAAGGTTGTGTAAGGAAAGCATATACTATATGTTACTATTGTAACTTGGTATTACAGAAGATAAAGTAATGTGAGTATAATGATTTGTTTAGTACCTTCTTCGTCTTCATGCACGTCATCGTCATCATCGACAAGTTCACTGATGTCTACCCCTTCTCTTGGTATTCGAGAATGCCATCCAGCCTCACCGTTTGGAAAGAACATTGGATAAGACAAAGGATCATAGGAAGCAAAATAAGGCTGTATTTGCGTAGGGTGTTGAGACTTTCCATACACAACGATGCTTCTCTTGTATGCAGTGATGTTGTTATTACCTTCTACCCAAATACCAGCGACCTACGTGATATGATATATTTAAGTTGAGAGTATAAGATTATATGTACAACGGTCAATTTATATAAGACGTAGGATGGTTAGAAATCATATTTATACCTCGGACGTGGTAGGACGATTGTAAAGTCTTTGATCGACTTTAACAGATGCATTTAATTCGACCCTATACTTGTCAAGCGGACCAAGGTTACCAAGTGTTCGAAATGTCTGAACATATGGGTTTGGTGCAAGAACACGTGATAATATCTTAACAATCTCTTTATCAAGATTAGGCCATTGTAATCGGTGCTCAAGTTCCGATTCTGCATCATAAAATTACAACTGCAAGTACCTTGGTTGGCCGTCTCTAGGAACCAACTGATCCATTCTATGATATATCCCTCCATTCACACGAAAAGTATATACTCCAGAGCTCCTAACATTGTATGTTTTGTCCAACTTTACACCCATCGATGCGAAGGAAAAGTTTGTGTTGTACGCACGTATGTTTTTCCTAAACATTTTTCCTAACTCACATTGCGACGTAAATAGGTTGTATAGATCTGGAGGAATTTCTAAGGCCTTCAAAGTCATTTTCCCGTTCATGCAACAAAAAGTAGGAAACTCGTATTGTATTTTCTTTGCTCCACACTTGACACATGGTGGTTGCCCCTTCAATGCACGATGCTCTTTAGGAAGGCCATCGTACACGAAATCATACGGATCATCTAGTTTTGCAATTTAAAACATGTATTAATATGATGATAGAAATACATGTGGTAAAGAGCAAAAGCAATTTTTTACACCAACATTGTTTCCGATATACGCATAATGTAAATACATGCGGTAAAGAGCAAAATCAATTTTTTACATGAAGCTTACCATCCATAGTTTGATTATACTCTTGATCAAACAAGGGCAACAGTACGCTACTACCGGGTCGATCATCTGGTATGCAATTTAAAATTGTATTAATCGGGGATGAGACAATTTCCGTAAATAAGAACATAATGGAAGCAATTTTTTACATGAAGCTTACCATCCAGAGTTTGATTATACTCTTGATCAAACAAGGGAAACAGTACGCTACTACCGGGTCGATCATCTGGTATGCAATTTAAAAATGTATTAATCGGGGATGAGACAATTTCCGTAAATAAGAACATAATGGAAGGAAGGAAAACTATTTTACCTATGCTGGTTTCACGTGTAAAGTCCGAAAGATTTTGTGTCATTGCTTCCATTGCGTGTGGTTCCATGTTAGCATTTGCGTCCGCCATTTTCTTTTCTTTAAGTCGTTGGTAACGAGATTTGTCGTATTGTTTCCTTTTTTGAATGGTTGTATCTACACCAACAGTGGTTCCTACATATGTATGATGTAAATACATGTAGCTTCGTAAAAAATAACATAATATGTATAGTTTTTTTACCTATGGTGTTTTCACGTGTCAAGCCCGATAGATATTGTGTAGCTCCTACCGGTGTATGTGCGTCCATGTTAGCATTTGTTTCTGCTATTTTCTTTTCTCTACTTCGTTGGTAATAAAGCCTGTTGTAGTCTCTCTTTTTTTGAATAGCTGGGTCTACACTTACATTGGTGCTTACAGAGGTTGATCTATAGGAACGTGGTGTTTGTAACGGTGTTATATTTTCTTTATTTCTTGACGTATTTTGGGGCGATGTTGTTTGTAATGGCATGTTTATTGGAGCTCCATTAGTATTTGGCATATTGTGCAATGTTCCAAACGGTACCCTATTAGGAGCAATATTTATGTGACTCGAACTTTCCTCAAAGTAGCTAGAGTTGGTCTTCCCTTTTTTCCCCGTTTGCCTTGCTCGCGCATCTTTATTAGAAAATGCTTTGCGTTTTTCAACTCCATTCATCGTGTCTTTAAACTACATAAAAGGATTTGTACAACACGTGTTCAATAATCAAAAGTATGAAATCATTATTCCTTATGTGAATATCTGATTAGTAACCATAAACTAAGTTGAGGTGTGTGAGTTTGTAGATCGCTATATATGGAATATGTAAACTTGTTATTGTATCATAATTACAATGCATGAGATAGGTATTAAGTATTCATTTTAATGCTCAAAAGTTAAAAACGATGAAAACAATCCTACTTGGCACTAAGAGAATGTTAGTTTACATATAGTCATTAATTTGAGATGGGTTAATGGACCTTCAAGCTTCTGGTATCTAAGCATATTTTGTATGGTAGAAGCACATGAGACAACTAATTGGCGAATGCTAGAATTTGATTGTAGTTTTTGTTATCTATTTTGACAAGTAGTAGAACACATAAATATCGCAAGCATAATATTTTAAATTGAAAATGAACTCAATCCGTCAATCATAATCAATCACCAAAATCAAATATCCCAAAATGTGTTGTAGTCATGGAATAATGACTTTGTTCAAAGCGAAAAAACAAATGTGCGAATATCTTAAATGAAAAGCAAATAAAAATTTGTTTGCAATGAAAATCAGTTAAATTTGAGAGATGTCTCATAGATTCATGTCCTTCAGGGCTCCAACTTGTTGCATAGTTGGGTTTATTTCGATTTTTGTTAATTCCGTGTCCACCAATAAGTTCACTGTAGAAGAGTACGCATTATTAGGTTAATGTATTGAGACGAAATATCTTATGAGAAATGTGAATATTAAAACTCGAAAAATATATACTTGGTTCTTTGTGGATGAGTTTAGCACGGGATACGAATATAACTCCCCTTTCTCTTAAAACCGTTGCCAGTTTCATGTATTCTTGTCGAAATGTGTGATACATGATGAGTTGTATTTCCGCCCCTCTATTAGAATTCAATGATTGTTAGAGCGGGAACATAAAATAATGAAAACAAACCATTTTTTGATAGACACACTTACGTCACATCTCTAACAAACAGCTCACAGGCGGTACCACCGCTGTGGTATATCAAACCTCCTCTAGTGACCCTGCCGATGGTATCTATATTGAAATAAGGAAATACACTGATTACGAATAGGTAATATTAAATGAGTTCGATGCATATTTATCATTATCATAAGTAAATTATGTGTACCGATTAGCGTCTTCTTTGTTGATTTGTCAGTACATAGACCCTTAATAGATGATATCCACGGGTGCGCAGGAAAATCGGATTGCATACTTAATGGAATTTCAGTTAGTTCCGTTTTACTGTTGACCAATATAACCCAATCATAACGGCTTAAACTATGGTTTTGATATCGTGGATATTCTGTTGGTCGGTATAGGCAACTTTGAAATGGTTTAAAGAAAACACCTTTCCAATTAAGTCTTTGGTATTATAGAATTCGACAAGGTCTGCAGGTACTTCCGCGGCTTGTTTTACTCCCTGGTATTAGACGTATAAAATTTCAAGCATAAAATTGATGGTTAGTAAATCATGTATGTTTTAATTAAGCTTGTGTGATCACAATTGACAACCCTTACATTTTTGTCGAGCAAGAAGATGTAAAATTTCTTGTTTTTTTCATCAGCCCACATGTAGTTAACACGTACTTTGTTGATTTTGTACCAGGCGTGTGGGTTATTAAGTGATGAGAAAGTTTCAACACTGATGTAGGGGTCCCATGGCTAAAAAAAATAGATGAGCATGGTGATATACGATTAATAATTCATCCAAAACGGGGCAAGTGCATAAGTTACAAAACTACACATGTATAATACCAGAATAACTAATGGTAATAGATTGATTAGGATTGCCGTCCTTAACATGAGATAAATAACATATTATGGGTTGGAATTGTTTTGCCAACGATTGAAGGCAAATTTGAGCATGTAACTATGGAGGCTAATGTTAATAATGGAAGCCGAGCCTTAAATATTAAACTATGCATGATATAACAATAAAGAAACAATAGATCAGATGGTTATGTGTGTGTGAGGTGTGAGCAGTGTAATGCGCGAGATAATGTTTAGATTTGGTTAGGTGTAATGAGATGTGATTAGAAGGTGAGTAGTTGTCTGGATTTGGATTTTGTTATGTGTGTGTGAGGTGTGACCAATCCAAAATATTTTTAAATTTCTGAATTCAGAAATATTTGTAGACAAATTTAATATTATTGATCACTTTGACGTTATTACATTAGTCAGACATAGATTGAGGCAAACAAAAAGTAACATGGCAAACTGTTAGTGGCTGTTTTATGAGTTTTGTCAAAGGATTGTATTTCATGATTGAACTTGTTAAACAATATTTAGAATCTGAAATCCTATATTGTTACCCAATACAACTATTAAGCTTGCCTAACTTTTTTTATACTAAATTATTATGTTTTTAACTTTTTGATAATTTGATCTAAAACAAATAAGCAAAATATCTTAAAATCAACTGGGATTGGACAGGCCTGAGGGGGCTTTTAGCAAGGCAAATTAAGCTAAGGGCTTAAGCTCTCTATACAAAATTAAGCCTGGAAATGATGAGCCAGTACAACAAGCTTCCCAAAGAATCAAAAAACTTAGGGTGATGATTCCTAGAATTGAGCAAATGATAAATCTAAACCAAAATGGATTTTCACCACTATATGCGAGTTTTGACCTTTTAAATTTCATGCTCAGTTTGACTTTTGGGAGATTTGATTGATCCTACCGAAAAGATAAGATAAGCACTTTTTAGCCTATTGGTGGTGTTTGGGATTGCAACTATTTATTCTATTGGTGGTGTTTGGGTATGCAAGATTGGACTCAACTATTGCAGGCCTAGATGGAGCTTTTAGCAGGCTCAAACTTAAGCAACTAAATAAGCTCTTAATCCAAAAATAAGCACAGACATGTAAAAACAGCATACTAAGCTTCAACTAAAACCAGAAATCAACTCAAGTATGTAACTAACTAAGCTAATGAAAGAAAACTTGGATCAACCGCTTAACTGGAGCAGGGCAATATCATGCCTAAAATAGCTAAACTAAACAAGTCCAAAAGTGAGATATAAGCTAGATTAAGCTAATCTAAACTACATGCTTCTAAAATGAACAAAAAGTACATACTAAGCTTAAGTAGATAAGTAGAAAAAAAAACCTAATGAATAAGGGCAGTTTGGAATGTGTGTGTGGTGCAGGACAATATCAGCTTCTAAGGGGCTAATTCGAGCACCAAAACAAGTTATTAAAAGCTGAGAGAAAAATCCACAAAAATGAGCATTAACTAAATTAGCAATCAAATGCTTAATTTTTCCTGGAAACTAACAACAATCTTAAATGAGAGTTGAATCAAATTTAGTATTTGGTCAAAACTTGTTTTTACTTGAAAGCGATAGTTAAACCAAACACCCCCTTAACTTGTGTCTGGTTTGGTTTTTCAAAACAATTGTTGGTTTTAGCTATGGAAAATGAGAAACAAGTATCAATTAAGTTATATATGATCTTAGGAAAATGAGAAATAGGTAAATGACAGAAAATATGCAGTTTATGTTAGGGGGCAGTACTCCAATAACCGTAGAGATGAGAATTTATAAGTTATAAAAAGAATAAGGACAGCCATGTATATGGCCGGGCAAATTATTTATCAAACACTTTCCATTTGCTTGATTAGTAATCTTAACACACTTGGCTCATGGTGACCGGTGCTAAGTACCAGTCACAATTTCAATCCATTTACTTATTAGTGAACCGATTTAGGTTGTGTTTTATCTCAAACGGGTCAAAAAAAATCTATATGGTAAACAGGTTCAAAGTCACCAAAGGTCTATTTTCATATCACACATCCTCCTTGATTATTTTTATTCAAATGTTTACATTACTATTGTAAAATCAAACAAACATAAAGTAGAGTATAGACTATTTATTCCTTTTCAAATGATAAGATAAGCTGTTTGATATAAGTGACTGTCATGTCTTACATATAATCAAATTATAAGCAGTTTGGATAAGCAAATCCTAATCAACTTTAAAACTGGTATAGAGGTGTTTAAATCACTTTTCTAAACTGCTTATTCTTACTTTTCTAAACTGCTTATGCTTGTTCTTACTTTTCTAAAACTGGTTAGATGGAAGCAAACTGCTTATGATTATCAGCTCATTTGAAGGTGAAATATGTAGTTTTAAAGTTGCCTTGTATTAGATACATTCATACTTCATTTGAAGGTGCAAGTATCATATCATGGATAGCTCAGGAAACCAAAAAACCAACATGTACCTCTATATTTAATTTGCAAATTTTGAAATGTAGACTATATTTATGATTAGCTTTTTGTACAAATTAGCTGCTACTTGTAAATCCAAAGTCCCCAAGTCATCACTACATGCTTATAACCACAACAGACAACAACAACTTTTACCATTATAATTAAATCCAAACATCAAACACAAATCATAAAACCCTTAAACATGCTTATAACCACAACAGACAACAACAAATTTTACCATTATAATTAAATCCAAATATCAACAACAACTTTTTGTACAACTTTGATTCAAGCTATCTGTTAACCACAAAAAATCAAATTCAACCACCAAAAATCAAATTCAACCACAACAGACAAGTCCACCAATCAATCCAAATATCAAACACAAATCATAAAACCCTTAAACATCATCAATGACTACCGTGTATATTATGTTTACCTCAACATCTTCGGAAGCTTGAGCATGGTTGAAAACAGAATCAATATCCATAGGAGCAAAAGCATTGAGTATTTCGTTCTCCATCTAACAAGTACAAACAATATTAGTTTAATTCTATCTATTGATGAATCTAACAAGTACAAATAAAATAGAGAATACTGAGAATAGAGAAGAACGTGGCTGGGTATTTCGTTGTCCATTGAAAGCTACCAGGGAGATGAGGATAGAGAAGAACATTGAGCCTCGCTGGGTTTTGTAGATAGAGTATTGAAAGCTACCAGGTTTCAAGAACCACGCTCGTATACATGGGGAATGAAAGAGAAGCAGATTTCCACTTTCAAGAACCACGCTCATTATAATTAAATGCTCGCTGGATTTTGTAGATAGTGGTTTAAATGAAAAAATGATTTAATTAAAGAAAGTAGATAGTGGTTGATGGGGATGGGGATTAGTTGTGGGTATCCAAGGGTAAAATGGGGAATACATTAATTTCAGTTTTTCACTTGTTGACTTGTTGACCAAATCTCCTCTATAAGTAGTTAAGGTATATATATATATATATATATATATATATATATATATATATATATATATATACACTTGCTTATTTTTATTTTCAGAATCAAAACCGCGAAAAACTCAAAATAAACTGGGCGGCCCCCTTAATGTTTAAAGGGGCCGGCCATCTGACGAATTCCATCCATTTTCTTCCTTATTCTACTTACCAAACACTCCATTTTTCTTTCCCTACTCATTCCCTGCTGCTGCTACTCGAACCAAAAACCCAAAACCACTCAAAATCCATCCTCAAATCCTCATATCAAGGTTAATTAACAAAGGGCAAATAATTGTAACACGATTAGCAACAAGTATTGTAAGTTTTTCATAACACATTTCTTTTAATTTCATCAAATTTGGTCATAATCATGATTTAGCATTTTATTTCAATTTCTTCAATTTCATCTTTTCTTTCAAAATTGAGTCTAGGAATTCCATAACTAAATGCTTCCCTTAGGATTAGAATGTATAATTAATACTAGAAACTAATAATTACAAACCCTCTTGTCGAAAATTTTTGAAAAAGTTCATACACTCACTTTCAAAATTTTGCTTATCCACATTGTTGAATAATGCTACAAAAACTTGTTAAAACATATCACATTATGGGTTTATAACTTATTAATCACAAAAACAAATTTTTCGGTGAAGTAAAAATATTTTTCTTGTTTGATAAGAGGGTGTTTGGATCATGTCTAAATAGTGTCGAAAATTATCCAATATAACCTCTATTATACATCGTCATGAATATAAGTATAAAACTAGCATTTTAGAGTTGTCAAGATATATAATTCATATATATATATTGACATTTTGGTGGTAAATTTTCTAGATAAGGAAGCGTTTGGTTTAACTAGAAAAATAGTATTTTTGAGTCAAAATATAAACTATTCTTTTCGAAACAAATCATTTGCATAAGAAACTTGTTGGAAATAGCTAGTTATACAATCTAATGTACATCTAGCGAATTTTCATGATATATTAAGATGTTTAAAGGGGCGTTAGGATTATCCCATGACAACTTGATAAACATCGTAAAATATATCTAACACAAGTTAAAAATAAAATAAGGAACAAGGTAAACTACTTCTTAAGTTAAAGGTCTTTAGAGTCGAAGTATGTTTACGTTCCACATATGTCATAAAAATATAAGCATCATATTTTGACGTTAACTTTATTTTAATTTTATTTTTGTTGTTATTGTGTTTAGGTGAAAATGCCCAAAGTTATTACCGAAGATATTTCCTTAATCAAAAACTATATTCCCAAAGTTTCACAACTTCCCACCACCTCTCCTTCCATTGCTCATTTCTATTGTCAAATTGAAGATAGAAATATTCATGAAGGTCGTATCGTACATCCCACTTACTATCAATCCGATTTCATCGATCGTATGTTCACAAATATCCGTTTTGAATGTCTCTTCCAAATAAATGAACCCATTATTCCTCGCTTCATTCTCGACTTCTATAGCCAAGTCAAGGTCCAAACCGATGATTTTGGTTCCATTCTCATCTCATTCATGATCCAACATGAATTCATTACTCTAACTCTTGCACAATTCGGTCAAATCCTCCAAATTCCTTTCAGCGGTAAATCCGTTTTCTCAAACGAATGGGATCTTAGTTCTCTTCAATATTCTCGTCCAACTTTTGGTCCTTATTTCTCCGAAATTCCTTCTCCACAAGAAATTCGTCAAATGCTTGGGTTAACCCGTGAAACCACCACTCGAAAAATCAAATCCAAAAATGTCGATATTACCGAAAACCAAATTCTACTCAAAGAATTAAGCCCCGACATGAAGCGTTAGGAAGAACTCATTCGTGAGAATGCGTTTGGTACCGGAGGCCACCGTGACCATCTCCCGGCTAGCCTCGCCAATATGTTGTATTGTATTGTTGCCGAACAACATTACAATTTGGCTTATTTCTTTATCAAGCGCATTGAACGTGCAAGAGCTACTCCTAAAGCCAATCTTCCGTATGGAATGTTCCTCACTCGTCTCTATCGTCATGTTATCCAACACTATCCCGATCTTGATGGCAGCATCTATGAGTCCATCTATCTGACCTTATATCCTCTCGTTCTTAAACAAACCTGTAAACCTCGTAGTGATAAGGGTAAATCTCGTCGTCACAGTTTCCATGGCTCATCATCTCGTCGAGAGGATGACGAAGAGGATGAATTTATTCATCGTGCTCCCTCTCCCGATACGTTTCTTGATGAATTGGAAGAACTTGAAGGAGACGATTACCTAGTGCCATCTCCTTCCTCTCAAACTAACCAAGTACTATTTGAGCGACAAACCGATTTGCTCAATCAAAACCGAAGGATACGCGAGGAGATGCGAGGAGGCTTCAAGTCCATTGCTAAGACGATTGGAGGATTGTTCAAGAAGAAGAAGTGATGGGGTCTTATTATTTTCTTTGTTTGATCATGGTTGTTGAACTATTAGTGTGCTACTTTTATTGAATAATTGTTTCTTGTGTGCCATATTTCCGACATATATTCGGAAATTAACATTTGTTGCCATGATTTTAGATACATTTAAACTATGTTATTAGTTAACTTATTATTATTAGATGCTCTACATGTATGCTTGTTTTTATACTTGCCTTTAATCTATGCTTGCATGGTTTATTTGTGATTATATATATTTGCTTCTCTAATAGACCAAAACTAAAATAAAATGTTCCAATAGAGCTTGCTGCAAACACAAAACAAAAATAAACCACTTTTAGAAAAAATTTGAAATTTGGTCGTCTGGGAATTTACCAGATGGGCGGCCCCCATAATTAACACGGGCGGCCCCTTTAATTTTAAGGGGGCCGGCCATGAATTAAGGGGACCGGCCATCTAGAACAGTTTTTACACTGTTTTCTTTTGCAACTTGTGACTTCTTTTGCTAGTCCCAACTACCATTTCCCATGGAACCTCCACCTCTTCTATACCATCAACACATGGAACCTCCACCTCTTCCATATCATCATCATCATCCATCAATGACTACATCAACACTCACCTATCACCTCCACCAAGAATTCCACCACCACCACCTCTTGAAAATGCAACCTTAGACATCACCCTTTCATTATCACCCATCACACCTCTTGATGCACAATTTTCACCATCACCACTCAATCCACCAAATTACAATCCCATCCCATGGAGCTTACTTGAAGCCCATGGTGATACTTGCCTTTGTTGCATCCATAACGAACCATCATCTTTGGATTAAGAGATGAAATCCACTACATGTTTTCATACCTTGAAAGCTTGTTCCCTCCACCTCAACCAACAACATCCACACCTCCACCACCAACATCAACCACACCTCCACCTCCATCAAACACACCTCCATCAACCCCATCATCTCCACCTACAACTTTGCTCCTCCCAAATTAAGCATGACTCATGGTTGGAAAATAAATTTGTCTTAACCATTTTGATGAACAAGCTCTAGGAAAAACATTTCTATTAGAGTTTTGGTTGGTTGTAAGCCCTAAAGGCTTTAGTTTATTAGTTGTATTATTCATGCATCTTGGATGCATGTTGCTTGTATTTTCATCCATATTAATGAAGTGTTTCCTTCCATGCTTATATTGCTTGTTTTATTCATACATATAATTGTTGCATGCATATATATTGTATGTGCTAAATATTTTTGCAAGCATTCCATATCTCGACTTGTCTTGTAACCTTAAAACGAGGGGGAGTACACATCAAGGGGGAGCTCATCCATCTTCAGGACAACCTTTTTGATATTCACAAAAAGGGGGAGAAGTGATATAAAACTCACTAAAATACTTGCATACATAATAATTTTTTATTTAATGAGTTTAGATTTTGTAACCATCAAAAAAGGGGAGATTGTTGATATAAATAATGCGTAAAAACGTTATTAATATTTTTCGATATCCCTGTATTTTGACGATCACAAGATATAAAACTCATTAAATGTAAAATCATTATGTAAATAAGTAATTAGTGACAAAATATCATTATATCCAACTAATTCACTTAAGGTATAAATAAACAAGTGCCTAATACATTTTATGATCAAAGGAAGGTTTATTTACTAATTACAAATTATATAAAATGGTATAAACATTTTATATATTTAAGAAAAACACTTTTGGTAATTAAAGGAAAATGTTTATTTCATAATAAATATATGAATTCAAATATTTAACCAAATTCAGTTAAATTTTCACCAAATAAACTTTCCCCAGAAAAGACAAAGAATCTTGCTGTTTCACATGGGCGGCCCCCTTAATTTTAAGGGGGCCGGCATACGCTCCTGTGTCAGATTTCTTTGCCTATAAATTCTGGTTCAAATCTGAATTTTTTCCTCACCTTTTGCACTAAAACTTTCTGTTCTAATTCACTCAAATCATCTTCCTAAATCCTTTGATCATAAACACATTAGTTCATGTTTTCAAGTGATTCTATCCATCCTCATTCAAAGTGCAAGAGAAGAATACTTCTTTCATCTCAAATCAAGAAGTATTGAAGATTAGTTGTGTAGCTTGTAATTATTGTATAGTTGTGTAGTGATTGTAATTGATAGATCTAGGTGGATTAGTAGTTGTGAATAGAAGTAGTGAAGAAATTGTTGCGGTGTGAAGAAGAAGTAGTGAAGGTGTGAGAAGTAGTGTAGTAGTAGTGTTGTGTACAAGTTGTGAAGAAGGCATGTAGTGGTGTGAGATTGGTTCTAGCTACTATTAGGACTCGACATTTAGCTTAGTGTCGTTAATTGGTGTAAGCGAAAGTCGTGTAAGGTTTCTCCACCAAAAAGGGAGTTTGTTGACATAGTGAAGAAAACTCTCGAGTAGGTGACTCGAGGAGTGGAGTAGGGCGAAGAGGTGCTTCGTAGCCGAACCACTATAAATATCGTGTGTTGTGTTTTGATCTCTCTATCTCTATCTTTTCATTACTTTCATATTTACGTTATCATTATTTTGTTTGTTAGATTAAATTGTTTGAGTTGTGCAAGTGTTGAAATTCACATAAATAAGAATCGAAGTTTTTATCAAACAAAGTTTTTAAAATATAAATTGACGTAAAACTATTCAACCCCCCCCCCCCCCCCCTTCTAGTTTTCCACAGATCTATGAACCTTTGCCCTTATCTTATTTGGCCATTGAAGTTATACTGATAGCACTCAGTATAGACACCCCATTTTCCCAAGCTTCCCATAAGCTCATTACTAAGCCATAAGCTCTGATCCTTGGCTTATTTGAAAGCTCACCAGACCAGCTTTTAGGATCAACTCTTGTTTTGGACTGCCAATCACCCCTGTGGGCCCCACAGAGGGCTGCAGTTGCCCTATTTTGGCCTATTTGGCCTGTGTGGTATTGTGGATTGCTTAATTGGTTTCCTGGCTTATTCCAAAGTGCTTATTCAGTCTTTTGTGCTTATTTTGTGTTCATCTTAGTGGTTTAAAGCTTATTCAGTCACTTGTAGCTTATTAGTAGCTTATTGCTCAAAAATCCAATTTGAAAGCTTATTAGGACTTCTGTCTTATTTTTGAGTTTGCACACTGCTTATTAATAAGCTCCAAATAAGTTGTCTTTGTAAAAGTTTCATGTTTTTAGTATAAAAATAGTTTTGTAAAAGAAAAACCATAAAAAACCAAATTTAAAAATAGTGATAGCTTCTATTTAAGCCATCTGGTTTATTGCTCAACTTTATCAAAAAGCAATTTTCATTTTTATAATTTTCCTAAGTTTCTAATATATTAAAATAGTTTAAGAAAAATTTTCATAATTTTCTGAGTTAATTTAGTATTTATAATAATTAAATTAAGTTTTAATTAAAAAGGCCAAAATTTCATTTTCTTTCTATTTATTTATAAGCAATAGTAACTTTTTATATTTTTTTCTAAGTGTTATAATTCATAAAGTATTTTTAGAAAAATTTTCAGAATTTTCCCTGTTCATTTAGTATTTTTAATAATTAAGTTAGTTGAAATAGATTTTAATTATTAAATAACTAAATAATTCGTAAATTAGTTTAAAAATAATTTTTATAAACGTTTTATAATTTTTTAGGATTCCTATAATGGTTAATTAGTTTTTTAAAAAATTCCATAATTTTCTAAGTTAATTTGGTAATTTTCTTAATTTAAAATTAGTTTAAAATCGTTTTAATTAATTATTAAATAGTTTAAAATAGTTTTTAATTAATATTAAGTAATAAAATAATAAAAAAAAAAATAATTTTCTTTTTAATTAAATTTTCTTTTAATATTATGTTTGTAAAAATTTTGTTTTCACCCCCTCTAGTTTAAATTTGTTCAAATCTCACTTTTTTCCCAGTACGTAGTCGTATTTGATTTTAATTTGATTTACGTTTATTAATATTTGTAATCCTTTAATTGTTTATATTGTTTATTTAATTGAATATCAATCAATCAGTAGTGTAATTAACTCCAAAATCATTATTTGTTACTATTCTCAATCACTGATTCCCGTAAACGTTTTCCAAACATAATTTCAATCTCGCTGGGATATAACGACCCAAGAACACACTATGCTTACACGGATTATATATCTTGCACTTTCTCTCATATTTGACCTGTTGACCACACCTGGTTGACTGGTTGGTTTGGGAGGAGTTATACATCTTCTCGGATTGCCTACATATACTCTTGACGCCATCTGGTTCAAAAGGGTTCTGGCGCGTCTCTCTCTATGTTAACACGTGACGGCCTTGGCATTTTATAACGTGACGCCGTCACGTGTAATCTTCCAATTTTCTTTCTGGCGCGTCAAGTGTAAAGCAATTATCCTCCTCTTGATCTTCATATGACGGCGTCACACTTGACGCCGTCAGGTACTGTTTCCAGCTTGGATTCTTGACTTTGTCTTTTTTTCACTTTACGCTCCAAAAACGTCCAAAATGCTCCATTTTCCAGAATTCTTCTCCAAAGTACCTAAATTGACAAAAGAAACTATTTGAGGTAATATTTGATAATAAAAACACAATTTAGGGCTACCCCCTAAAAGCGTAACAAAGTTCTCTTTATCAGTATTATACATAAATAATGATGAATTATACCGCCAAAAATTAAAACTTAAAAATTTGACACTAAACTAGTTCCTATAATTATAATTTTGCATTCTTACAAATATAAAAAAACTAACAATATTAGAATAATATATTTTTTATCACGTAAATACTAACAAATACTATATAAGTATAGATATATTTGTATAAGTGTATATATTAATCGGGTGGGGCAGAGCGGGGGCGAAGATTCCCCGCTCCCCGCCCCAAACCCAATTAAAATCCCTGTTTAATCCCCAAACCCGCCCCGTAAGCCGAATAGCATGCCCCGCCCCGCCCCTATTAATTCAGGTTTCGGGTTTCCCCGTCGGGTTCGGGTTTTATTGCCATCCCTATACAATTCACTTTGAAGAAAAAACCCATTCCATCTTTTAGAAAAACATATTTAAAACTGTTAGTTTTATCTTATGAGTTTGTTTAAACATTGTCCTCGAGCTATTGGTTTAAATTATTAAACAAAGAAATTTTGTGTTCATTAAATACGTATTATGACTTTTATTATGACTTGCAACATTCTTTTACTAGTAGCCTAACTATTTTATATCTGACCACTTTTATTATGACTTTATATATAATATATAAGTAGTTAAAATATGTTAAAGTTTAAACTATAATTGTCTAGTGCATGTATCAGTGTGCCAATAAAAATTAAGAATGTGCAAATAAGTAATATCTCAATTACACAATTGTCATATACAGATGAAACTGGGATAACATTTTCGCCATTAACTTTTTAAAAATTTAGTGACCAGTAATATCGTCACTTTTTTATATCGAAAGATGAAATTAGTGACCACTTTTGAGCTTGGTGACTAAGTGTTTACGGATGATCAAATATTAGTGTCCATGTATTATATGATCACTATTTTGCCAAAATAGTGACCAAAATAAAAGTCGGCACTAAATTTTGATCACTATAGGCACTTTTTCTTGTAGGGTACAAAATTGCATTTAAAAGATAATTTATAACTTTAATTATTGTATATTAAATACTTTTTTCACTTTCAAAAGAAATTTTGTGTTAAATTAATGCACTTAACCGCCCAGACATTTGTTACAATAAATGTAATAAGGTATAAATAACATTAGGTTAAAATACGATAGTGAAGCTAGAAGTCGTTATTTATATATAGCCTTCATGTGACATATTCTTGCACCAATTCTCACATAAACCCTAATTCAATTCATTAAGCTTTCCAAAAATAGAAACAATCACAACAAGGATATGATGGATCTTGACAAACTTCCTGACCCATTCTCCCTCTCGTTCTCAAGCACACCACCACCGCAATTCAGAACCTCGTTTAAACCAGATTCAATGGAAGCCATGAGGGAAATGATATTCCAAATGGCAGCAATGCAACCAGTTCAGATTGATCCGGAAGCCGTTAGGCCACCAAAGAGACGAAATGTTAAGATATCGAAAGATCCACAAAGTGTGGCTGCAAGGCATAGGAGGGAAAGGATTAGTGAGAGGATAAGGATACTTCAAAGATTAGTTCCTGGTGGTACGAAAATGGACACAGCTTCGATGTTGGAAGAGGCTGTTCATTATATGAAATACTTGAAAAAACAAGTGCAATCTTTAGAACAAGGTGCTGCTAGTGGCATGGCAATGGTGCCAATGAACAAAGAGGTGAACGTTGGTGGTGGACCTGGTGGTTATTTGTTACACAACCAGTATGAAACATCGTGGTAACGTGTAACATACGATAAGTAATTGAACTACAAGCATCTGCAGTCCAAAAATATGACGATAGAGCCACTTACTAGAAAACTGTCTTGGATATCCTTTGATAAATTGTATTAATTATTTCCTTAACTACTTTTTCATCATAACTTCATAAGATACAATATTATCTCTTAACATTTTGATAATAAGTCGATAAGATACAGTACTTATTCAATAATACTAAGTATTACTTTTGTTTGGGCACTCAAATACTCAATCTAATTACATAATTAGTCGTTGATACTTTAGTTTCCTACGTACTCACTCAGTCACTCAATCTAAACCGAACTTAATAGCTACTTTGTAGCTCTACAAACTAGAAGTGGGTAATTGAATAAGCTTCGGTACCCTTGCAATCCATGCAATGAATTCATATAAACATATTTGAGCAGATTGATGGATTTCTACCTTAAAATATGGAGATCTCGATTGCAAATAGCCAAATATCTTCAAGCTAGAATATGATAATTCGATAAATGTATGGTTCTTATATTGACTTATGATAACTAACAAATCAAGTAGATAAAGATTCATGTCGTGGTCAATATCAAGTTTCTGTTTTCTTATGCGTTACTAGTTAATAAAGTTCCTCCACTTCATATATCAAGGCATGATTGTGCAATAATTCGTCCATATCTTTGTGTTTTTCTCCTTTTTCCCCGTGTATGAAAGTGTTCTTTTGACAGAAATAATTATTGCGCTCTCTTCTATCTAAATTCTAAAGTAGCAAGTTATGATCTATTTGAGCTCTTGGACTTGAAGCTAGCTCAATATGAAGAAGATGTAAACATAATAAAAGCCCAATAATCAATAGAAAAAGGCAACAACCAGATTGTTGGGCTATCGGCCCATTCAGTTTTTTAGAACGTTCAATGCGCCAACCACTCTACCAGGTCTTTTTTCACTTCTATAAGTCTTCCTCAAACTCGTAATAACAATTACACTATTGTGTTCATTTTATTTTATTTAGAAAGACAAATAGACAATAAACACACAATAAACAATATACATCTTACACTGACTGGGATGCATTCGCATTGTCACGGATATCGTTAGAAAATGCACAAAACACACGTTAAGCTTTAAATGTATTTGACCCGTTTTATTATGTTATTACTTATTAGGTTATGTAAAGCTTAGTTTGCATTTGAACTGTTTTATAGACCAATACGTATTGCGTAGTGACTCACAATATTGTCTTTTCCGTTGAGATCGGGTTATTTTTCTATCAAGATATTTGAATCCCAATTAGATTACTACGTCTTCGCTAAATAGCAAAATAGATGGCTTATAATTAGCAACCGACTATGTTACTTGGAGCGATGCAACCAGATAATATTATAATAAATACGAGCTGTTTTGAACTAAAAAAAACAGTATAACATTTCTAAAGCAAACAATGAAAACCCAGTTACAAGAGAACCGAGTAAGTTAAACAATTTTTTTATATTTTTATTATTATTATTTTAATGGCAAGTTTAACTACATTAATTAACTTCTCCTTCATTGTCTCCAGCTATTAGCTAACAGCCTGGATGTCTTTGCCTGCACACCAGGCGATATGACTGGCATTCCTCGAGATTCGCTGAACATAGTCTAGGGCTCAATCAGTATACACCACCTGTAGTACAAAAAAGATGAACTTCCTCCCTAGAAAGATCGAAATCAATGATAACTCAGGTCCGAGACCTAGTCCACGCAGGAATACTCAGGCTTGTCAAATTTCAAACATGGGTCTCGAACCCAGTCATGATAAAGAAGAGTTAACGACACTTGCCATATGTGCATCGATTTCACAAATCTAGACAAGGCATGTCCAAAAGACAATTATCCGCTATCCATAATAGACTAAAAAGTAGACTCACTCTTAGGATTCAAATACAAATGTTTTTTTTTTTTTTTGACACCTACAAGGGTTATCATCAGATCCTAATGAAGAAATCAGACGAAGACAAAACAACGTTTTCCACAAACGATGGAATATACTGTTTCACAAAGGTGCCTTTCAGATTGAAAAAACACATGAGCAACATACCAAACACTAGTAGATAGGGAATGCAATACTCAAATAGGCACAAATTGGAATCATGTGTTGACGATATGGTAATCAAAAGCAACACTGATGACGCATTAACCAGGGACATCCTTGAAACATTCCAGAACCTGAAAAGGATCAATATAAAACTAAATCCATCCAAATGCACTTTTGGGGTGGAAGAAGGGCAATTCCTAGGACACATGGTCAGCCCAGAGGCATCACACCAAGCCCGAAAAAGGTTATGGAAATACTAGATATACAATCCCAAAAAAGTCTCAAACATACACAAAGTCTAAATGGAATGATTTGATGTGTGTATTTTTGGTTTAACGGGTCTTGGTTTAACAAGTCTTGGAAGTTGAGTCTCCGAAAATATAAAAAGTGTATTCTTGAAATAACTCACCAATTTCATCCATTTTATCTATACCTATGATATTTATAATGTCATTTTCACAGGTAAATTTTTTTGCTTCATTTCATTCCAACTATGTAAAGTAACTTACATAGCCTACTAGACATGCTCACGCAACAACCAATACCAAATATCAAGTCTTGTAAACCTTCTAATATGTCAAGTCTATGTTTCAAAGATCATTTTGTTGATATAAATAATGCATAAAAACGTTATTTATATTTTTCGATATCTCTATGTTTTGACGATCACAAAATGTAAAAACATTAAATGCAAAGTTAAAACGAAAACAAGTTCTTAAGTAAGTTTATATCATCCCATTCAACAT